>CM028134.1:220657500-221857500 GCA_016271365.2 Neoceratodus forsteri
GTCACTGGGTGAGGGAGACACGGACAGTGCTGAGAAAGCCTGCTGTGACACACTCGAGGATAAAAACCTTGATGGAAACCTATGCTTCTCCCATCACCAAGGCAAGTTAGAACAGATCCATTCAAAACAAGCACGACTTGCTCTTAGTCATGCAGATCTAAGTTTCAGCTGTGCCTGGCTTGAATAGAAGTTGAACACATCATAAATCCTATTTTTTTAAATTATAAATCTCAGCATATACACAAGCAGTATCACTTGTGACTCACATATATTGCTCTAACATACAACATGTCTATTACAATTCCAGCTGCCACCATGACCTTACCAGTAGCATTCATAAAGAAGGTTCCATCAAGCCGCAGTGACAGAAATCCAGATGACATCTCTTACATCAACGTGATCCCACCAACATTGCCAACACTGACATGTCCTGACAATGACCCGCAATACGTCGACACCAACCGCCACACTTCACTATATCAATGTGGGGGGGGCTGCACCTCCACCCAACACCTCCCCTACTTTAAATATCCAACTCCATATCACACAGACTGTGGAGAAAAGGGCAGTTCCCCCAGCTGCACAACCACCCAACAACCATGCCCAATCCGGTACATGCAATCCCACCCACTGCACATCCTGCCCAGCTCCTCAATACCCTCCCTGTTGACAGAATGCACTTGTCAACATCAAATCCCTGTCGCTGCACTTGCTATCGTTGTGTAGCAGTCGTTGTTCTTGAGTTGCTGCAAGGGATTCATTATAGTAATGGTATACCCACAAGGAAGCAATCCCTTTTCTCAACTGTGCTGCTCTGAACTCTGGTCACCCTTGCACCCCCACTGAAGGGGGATTATGGCATTGTCTGCTATTACTAGGCTTATATTACAGTAATTCCTTTTTAAATGCTTATCTTATTTCTGTCTGAAAAGGCAGTATACTGTGGAGTACATTTAAGAATGGGGCTTATCTTTTAACTACCATTCCTTTAAAACGATAAAAGGGAAAGTCAGAAGACACTCTATGTGGGGTAGGGTGACATAGGAAAGACTGCTGGGAGGTTCAAGGGGGTGGAACCAAGCATAGGGACAGGATGCAATAAGAAGCAAGAGGGAGAACATATAACCAGTATTGGGAGCGGTGCGGTGCAATGGATAGGGAGTAGCAATCATCAGGGAAACATTCTGGAAACTGAGGTGCTGCCCCACATGTATGAACCTCTATGGGTGGAGGGAGTAGGCCACTAGGCTCTGGCCTAAGCTGACCAGGATCCAGATGGCCACGTCCCTCACACAGGGGCCACCAAATCTACCACTGATGCACCAGAGAATGCCTAGGGAAAGGAGGGCCAGCTGGACAGTGGTGGGCTCCTGCAGGGTGGGGGTGGAAGGGAAGAGGTACATTCCTCCAATAGTGCCACTATGGAACCCTTGCACTATTCTGAGAAGACAGGAAAGCTAGGAGGTGGCACCCGTAGCAGTGTCAGGGGAGGAAGTGAGGGTCCCCTGAAGGGGGTGACCCAAGCTGGGTAGCAGAGGACACCGGCAGAAGATGAAGAAGCTTCTGGTGGGGAACTTGATCACTAGGGGGATAGATTTGGGAATAGGGAGGGGGATGGAAAAGGAAGTAAGGTGCCTATCTGATGCCACAGCTTAAAGAGATGGTCAGAGGATACTAAGGATTGCTAGGGTAACAGGGTGGGGGGTGCTCTATTTTATGTCCCCTTGTCAATGAGTTGTGCCCCCTCTGAGTTTCGTCACCCCCCCACCCCACCGGAGTTGGATCTGTGGTGGCTGTGGTGTGTAAGAGTAAATCACACTATGTCTGTTGTATGGCATTTTGGCATAGTGCAATTTACCATTTAGCTGCTTTCCATGCACAGTTGTCGATGGGGGCGTCTTTGTTTTCACTTACTTGTGGGTGAAGCAAAGCAAACCAAAAAAGGATGATGGCCTGGACTTCAGGAGGGCAGTTTTTAAAAAAACAGGTGAATGCCTCAGATGTTCCTGCAGGCGGGGATTACCCTGATGGGGTGGAGGGACTACAAGCCAGATTAAAGGATGGCATAGCAAAAGCAACAAACCTCTGTAGAAAAGAGGGCAGCAAAAGCAGGAGGAAAAAGAGATCAAAATCATTCTCAAGGGAAGTGGCAAAAGGGCAGCCTTTATGAAATACAAAGAGTTGCAGAAGGAAGAGGATAGAGAGGTGTCTCAGAAAAAAAAGATGGAAGCAAGGAAGGTGGTGGTGAGGTACATTAAGGCACAAACTGAGGAAAGAATAGCTAGGGGAGTACCAAAGTGGGACAAGACCTCTTTTAGGTGTATAAGTGAAAACAGAAAGACAATGGGAGGAATTGTGAGGCTGAGGGGTGCAGAGGGAGACTGTGCAGAGAATAATCAGGAAAAGGGAGATATCCTGAACAAATATTCCTGTTTTGTCTTCATAGTTGAAGGGGAAAGGGATTGGCCACATATAGGTTACAGAACCCCTGGAGGGAAGGAAGTAGACATAAGTCTATTTGAAAAGGAAAGATTCCAGATGGGGATCTCAAATCTGACCGTGGACAAGGCTATGGGGCTGGATGCGGTACATCTAAGGGTATTGATGGAGCTGGTTCACCCGTAATATAGCAAAAACAAAGATGCTGTGGTAGACAACTGCACAGGAAAAATGCAAACTGCAAAAGCCACCTGCCAAACACCACTCCTCTCAAACACAAATAAGAAAAACAGCGCGGTGGCTCAAGAACAACTCCGGGGAGGATGTAACTCTGGGAAGGGGGAGAAAGTGTGGGAGGAAGAAAGATTCACTGTTCCAATTCTGGGGTGCACCTCGGGGTGGAAAAAGTTGGAGGCAGATTTACTATTTGAACTCCGGGGGGACACAACTCGGAGGGAGGTGGGGAGAATGTCGGGGGGGGGGGCAGATTCACAATTCAAACTCCAAGGGGGACGCAACTTGGGAATGGTGTGACGGTGGGCTTGATGGCAATAAAACAAAACAAAGAAGCTGTCAGGATCAAACCCAGGGCTGCTGGATGTAGCAAACCCATTCACAGCTCATGACTCTAACCTCTACACTACATTGACAGCATAGTTAGGCAGCACACACTCATGGACTTAAACGTCATAGCGTGCATGATACCAGCTACATGTACAGCAGTGCTATAATATCCCAGCTGTTACTGTCCATGTAGCTGTTTTCACTCACACTATTTTCTCAGCGTGCATTTCACTGTGCTGAAATTTTGATGTGACCTTGATGGTATACTGATGGAGCTCAGGGTATTAGTGACTGCACCTCTGACACCCCTATTCAATAACGCAATAGATACAGGGGTGGTCCCAGAGGACTGGAGAAGAGCAGATGTAGTTCCACACCATAAGAGTGGCAGCAGAGAAGAAGCTGGCAACTACAATTTGGTGAATCTGATATCAGTAGTGGGGAAACTAATGGAGTCACTTCTAAAGAAAAGACTGACAGGTTGCATTTGGTGGGTTACAGGACCTAAGGAAGCATGGATTCATGGAATAGAAATCTTGTCAGACAAACCTGGTAGGTTTCTTTGACTGGGTAACCAGAGAACTAGATCATGGGTAGTAGTGGACATGGCCTTTTGACACCGTACCACATAAAAAAAACTGAGAAGCTTGGGGTGGAAACCAAGGTGGTACACATAGACACATAATTAGCTGATGGATTGGTGGCAGGGGGTGGTGATTAATGGCACTCACTCAGAGGAAAGGAAAGTGACCAGTGGGGTTCCTCAGGACTTAGTACTGGGCTCAGTCCACATTGCAGAAGAATTGGAGGAGAAGGTGGGCCTCTTTGCAGATGACGCTAATATCTGCATTAGGGTGGACACTCCAGAGGGGGTGGAGAAACTTAGAAACCTAAAAACATAGACGTCGTTGGCAGATAAGGACCTTGTCTGCCCTAATTTCCCTACCTACCGCAGACCCTACTCGATCTTCAGCTTTACTCCCCCAGCCCTATTACTATGTTCCTCTTGTGTCTATCCTATACATGCTTGAATCCTGCTACTGTTTTAGTACCCATCACCACCCATTCTGTTAAGAACTACTTCCTCACATCCCCTCTGAGCTTCTCCCTCCAGCTTCATATCATGACCCCTTGCCCTCGAGCATCTCTTTCTATGGAAAATGCTGCCCTCCTGTACCTTATTAATACCTTTGAGGTATTTCAACATTTTTATCATATTCCCCATTCCCTTCTTTCCTGTAGAGAGTACATATTTAATTTGTTTAGCCTTTCCTCATAGGGCTTCTGATGCAGGAAATGCACCATTTTGGCTGCCCTCTTCTGTACCGCCTCCATTTGATCTATGTATTGCCAGAGATGGGGCTGCCAGTACTTGACACAGTACTCTAGGTGGGGCCTCACCATCGATCTATACAGGGGTAATACTACAGTACCTCCCTCTTTCTGCTGGTGATACCTCTCCCTATGCACCTGAGCATTCTACTAGCATTTCCCACTGCCTTACCACACTGCTTTGCTACCTTCAGATCGCCAGATATGATGACCCCCAGGACCATTTCCTGTTTTGTGGGTTATTTATTTATTTATTGTCAGAGATCGGAATTAGAATCCTTTGAGTCAGAGACTCATTTCCAAAGGCTCCATGTCATACTACATAGTGAGAACAAATACATACAATAAATATACAATCAATTTTGGACGGCAAGAATACAACAAGAGAAAACATTACATTACAATAAATACAGTCTGGTGCACATTAAATGCAGAGCGATGATGTTATATACAGGAGAGGCAGTGAGCCTGTGCAGTAGCCTATACAGTGATTTAGCTATGCACTTTACCATATAGCCACTGACCCATGACTAGAAGGACAGAAGACAGAAGCAGTCTAAATGCAAGACTTTGTCGCAGGTGATGACCTGGCCCAGTACATTGTAGGAGGGTGTGTGGGCCATGGCGGCCCAGCAGCTCTTGGCTCACTGCTGGGGTCACCTACAGCAATGGGTTGAGAGAATGTGTTTCCTAAGGGTTACTTTGAATGTGCCAATCCTTGGCAAACTTGTGATCATTGAGGGGAGACAGTTGAATCAGGATGGGGCCCTGCAGGAAAAGGTCCTCTGAGTTAGGGAGGTCCTAACCCTCGGGACCATCAGAGAGGATTTGGAGATGCTGCGAGTGGAGACAGCGGGGGTTGAGAGAAGGAGAGATGATGCAAAACCAGAGGCATTAGACCGAGGAGAATTTTTTTGGCCATGAGGCAGGACTGGTATTGGAGCCTCTCCTCAAAGATGAGCAGTCGAGTGAGGGAAGACAGCCGGCAGGTGTGTGCCAGTCGATCAGCACCAGACGGGAGCCTGCATGTTTTGTTGATAGACATTTTGATCTTTCCGATGGCTGTGGCATCTGTGGCTGCATAGACCAATAGGCCATAGTCAATTAATGATAGAATCGATGAGGTGACGGCCAGGCGGAGAGCTTCTGGTGGCAGGCAGTCCTTGTGGCTGCAGAGGAGGTCAATACATGCATTGGTCGCAGATGAGAAAGCATTAATGTGGGCGTGGAAGGTGAGGGCTGAATCAAAAGTTATGCTCAGGTATTTATAAGATGAGACCTGTTCAAGGGGGTGGAGAGAGCTGGTGAGTATCTACAAGGGTGAGTCTTTGAGTTTGCTTTGATGGTGGGCAAATAGCATGGTCTTGTTATTTTTTCTGGTTAATGATCAGTCTGTGGTCCAAGAACCAGCGTTCAGTCTGACTGAAGGAGTGTTGGAGGGTAGCCTGGAGACTGGTGGGGTTGGGGTGGAAGGCACAGAGGATGGCAGCATCAGCATAGAGGAGAACCTTGCCAGCACAAGAATTGTGTAGGGCATTGAGGAACAAACTGAAAAGAAGTGATCCCAGGATGGAACCCTGTGGGACTCCTGAGTGGACGGGGCAGGTACTGGACAGGGTTGTGTTGATTCTGATGCATTGTGCCTGTGAGGATAGGTAGCTAGTGAAACAGGCTAGGGTGTCTTGGGAAAAGCCCACTTGCAGGAGGGAGTCCAGCAGAAGGGGGTGACTGACCATATCAAAGGCCTTGGAGAGGCCAATGAAAATGGCTCCAGCTAGATAACCCTTGTCAAGGGCAGAGTGGAGGAAACTAGAGAATTCTAGGAGTGCTGTGGTGGTGCTGTGGCCCAAGCAGAGGTTATGCTGCTCCTTGCAGAGCAGGTTGTGGGTTGCAAGGTAATCAGCAAGTTGGTCTGCCACTACCTTTTCCAGGGCTTTGGAGAGGGGGCAGGATGAATATTGGTTGATAGTTCCCAGAGGACAAACTGTCTCCACCTTTGTGAATGGACATTATGACTGCAGTCTTCCAGGTGCTGGGAAACTGCCTGAGGCAGAGGGAACGGTTGAGTAGGTCAGTGAGTGGGAGGAGCAATATGTCTAGGGTCAGGCGGAAGAGCCTTATATCTAAGGGGTCATTATTGGGGCTGGAGCCATTGAGGGCTTTGGTGAGGTAAGGCTTGTCTTCTAGAGGTGTGATGGTGCCAAGGTAGAAGGGGGGGTGCTTGGGAAACAGTTATTGGGTCGAAGAAATTGTTGAGGAGCACCGTGCTAAGGTCGGTAAAGGTAGCACTGAGGCTGTCAGTGATGCAATTTGGGTCAGTGGAGATGGTACCTTTGATGATGAGCTGAGAAGGGGGGGAGCCCGGGATTTACCATTAAGTATTTTTATATTATCCCAAAACTTATGGGCTGACCCAGGAGGTGGCTAGGGTTGACCTGTAGTATTCAGCTTTGGCTTTACGAATGGCCCAGGTGCATTTGTTATGTTCGGCACTATATGCCTGTCTATCAGCCTGCTTGCCCGAGCCAGTGGATCTGTGCCATAGATTGTCTCTATGCTTCAGTTGTTCGAGGAGGGATGGGGTGATCCAGGGCATGTTGTGCTGTTTAGTGTGGCTCTTAGAGAGGGGGGTGAAGATGTTGCAGGCCAGGCTGAAGGAGCTGGAAAAGTAATCAAGCATCAATACCGCCCCCCCCCAAAAAAAAAATGTTATGCTGACCTTGGGTTTTTGTGCCCCAAGTGCATAATTTTGCACTTCTTGGTATTGAAGCCCAGTTTCCAAACCCTTGACCAGTCTTTCAGCTTTTTCAGATCATCCCTCATTTTTTCCACCCCACCAGCGTGTCCACTGTGTTGCAGATTTTTGTGTCATCCATGAGCAAGCATACTTTCCCTTCCAGCCCGCTGGTAATCTCATTAACAGAGGCATTGCAGAGGACAGGGCAAAGGCCCAGTACTGACCCCTGTGGCACCCCACTGGACCTAAAAAAGCTCAAGGAATGGTCAGAAGTATGGCAGCTGGGTTTCTATGCAGAAAAGTGCAAAATCATGCACCTTGGGCACAGAAACCCAGAGGCAGGGTATAGAATAGGTGACAGGTATAGATGGTCACGTAACAGGAAAGGAACCCAGGGGTAATCATAATGGATGACCTTAAGGTGGCAAGGCATGCCACAAAACAGTAGGGAAAGTCAGTATGATTCTGGGGTGCATAGTAAGGGGTATCAGCTGCAGAAAGAGGGAGGTGGTGTTGTCACTGTATCAGTCATTGGTGTGACCACATCTGGAGTACTGTGTCCAGTTCTGAAGATCACACTTCTGAAAGGACATAGACAGGGTAGAGACCATCTGAAAAAGGCCAACAAAACTGGTGCACCAAATGTCCTATGAGGAGAGACTGAGGGATCAAAATATGCACAACTGGAAGAGAGGAGGGAGAAGGGGGAAATGATAAAGACCTTTAAGTAATTTATATGGGTAGATAAGGTACAGGAAGGGAGCATTTTCAGAAAACAAGTGTACAAGAACTAAGGGCATGCAATGAAGCTGACAGGAAAGGTTTAGGAGGAATGTGAGGATGTATTTCTTCACTGACAGGGTGGTGGGTGCCTGGAACAATCTTCCAGTGCGGGTGATGTGGTAAAAACTGTGGTGGGCTGCAACCATGCATTTGTAGTGCCCCAAAGTTTGGGGGCAAAACAGAAATTAAATGAAACAAACAAGGTGCCCTGTAGACCCCATTTAGGTGAGCAGTACATGGGTAGTGTACAGGAGTTCCCTCCTTTTAGTGTGTGTTTCCCCTTCCCCATCATGTCAGGCAGAGCAGGTTGAATAAAAAAAGAAAGAAAAGTTTTTCCTCCCTGCTGCCTGCTGTGTTCTGCAGAGCACCCCCCTTCCCCGAGCAGGCAGCATGAGTCCAGGGCACCCACACACTGGGACTTGCTGTCCTTGTCCAACACGTGGTGTGTGTTTTTTTAAAAAAGAATAGCCAGTGCTGGCAGACACAGGCTTGGGGTTTGAGAATCAGAATCCCAAGTGAGTCTTAAACCAGAGAGTTCCTGGTGTAGCAGTTTCGGGCTGATGTCAAGCAGGGAAGGAGCAGGACTGAGAAAGAGAGAGACGAGAACCTGGGGCTTACCTGGTTGTTGAAGCCAGTTCTATTGGCTTTGCTGTGGTGCCTCTCCTCTGCTCTATAGCCAAAGATTGCAGCCTGGTAGATGGTCTAGTGTTGGACACGGGCAGGTGAAGCTGATGGTTGGGTGCCGCCGGTTGGTGTGGGCAAGGAAGAGCCCAGGGGAGTGCTCTCAGGCACCCCAGAAGACTGAAAGATGTCTGATCATCATGGTTGTTTGAGAGAGAGAGGGGACACAGGTTGGTAAGTGAAATTGAAAGGCTTACCTGTAGTCCACCTTTCGTCCCTCCTGGTAGATGTTGGGTCCTGTTACGTGTGGCCGCTGCTAGTGTGTCAGCAGTCCCAAGTCCCATCCTGAGCATGGTGTAGGCTCTGTTTAGCTCCATTTATTATTTTAAAAAGTGAAAGTTCAGTCCCACTTTGGCAGTGTGCCAAGTGCTACGTCATTAAGAGGAGCGTTGGGTGAATTGCCCAGAAGTAGAAGAAGCAGTCTGACAGCTGAAGACCCGCCTTCCATCCCTCCCTCTGCAGATACCTCCAACCTCCCAATCCAGCATCCTTCACCATGGACGGGCCGGTGAGTGGGCAGCGGCACAAAATTCAAGGTGCTGACACCCCCACCGAAGATAACTGAATAAACATTTTCTTTATTGTTTAAAGGCACCTGAGGGCGCAGGGACATCCAAAAGCTGAGTAGGTGGGCCAGAAAGCTGAATTTTGCATACATTAGTATTAATTAGGCATAGTGACACCTAGGGAAGGGATTAGAGCTAGGAGGCCCTAATAGAAACTGTTGAATATTTATTAGAATAGCTCCCGGAGGCGGAGCTAGAGAGGGATCTAGAGCACAAAGGCCCTGTTTGAAATTAATTATTGTCTCTGGCTTCTCAGATGAGGATCTAGGGGGCAGAGTCAGCCCCACTCAGGAAAAAGGGCATCAGCTGATGTCTATTTAAAAGGGCAATCCTCCACAGTGAATTAAAGGGGTTAGTGGTTTTAAAAGAGGGGCCCACCCAGCTTAAAGTTAAGAAGGGCTGGCAAGCCCAGGTGCCCAGCATAGTTCTGTTACACCCTCATTCATGACTCACTTTTGGGGGCTTAGTAGCCCAGATAGAGATTGTTTGGCTCTGGGGACCCCTGTTGGCTGATAAAGTACTGGGACGGCAACGTTGGTCGCACTGGTGGGGAAGCGGTTTAAATATTTCCCACCCTCAGATCGCCCATAGAGGCGGCCAAGGAAGGAGTTGACTAGCAACTCCCTGAGTTGGCTAGCCTTGGGGCAAGAGGGTATCTGGGCATTTTAGAATGGCAATACATCTGGAACTGAACCTGAACTGGGTGCTATTGCCTGCAACTATCTGAACTGTGTTTTCTTGCCTGAAACTGTACCTGAACTGTGGTTATTGCCTTCAACTGTCTGGACTGTGTTCATTGCCCCTGGAACTGGTCAATTGCCCCTGGAACTGGTCAACCCCAGGAACTGGTCAGTTGCCCTAAAATCATTTGTTTGCCCTTGCAGCTGGTCAGTTGCCCCTGTAACTGGTCAATTGCCACTGAAACTGGTCAATTGCCCCAAGGCTGTTTATTTACCCCTGGAATGAGCCACTTGCCCATGGAACTAGTCAATTGCCTTGAGACTGTTCATTTGCTTGCAATTGCCTCAGGCTGCAGTTAACTTGCACCGTAGTGTGCCATCACCTTGTACCCGTGAATTCCAGAATCAGTCTTCAGCAGCTGCAGAAGTGTGTTCAGCAAGTGATTTCCACAATTAGTCTTCAGCAGCCCCAGAAAGGTGTTAAGCAAGTGATTTCCTGAATCAGTCTTCATCAGTTCCAGAAAGGTGTTCAGCTGATGATTCCACACCTTCCGTATCCAACCTTAGTAGTGTGGCCCTGCAGTGAGGATCCTCCGAAAATCCTCATCCATGTCCCAGACCCCTTGCACTGTCTCATTTGTTGTTTTCCGTTATGAGCAGTCTTCATTCAGGCCCTGTGCAGATCTGGCTATCCAGTTTATTATTTTCTTTCTTCATTCCAGCTTCTTCAAGATCTTCTGTTCCGTCCAAAATCAATGTCCAGTTTGTTGCTTATACTGTATGCTTATCCTTGGCTCGTCCAGCCTCGGCTCCCAGAAATCCACCATCTATCCAGCTCACCAAGATATCTTCATCCTGGTTCTTAGTTTCTGTGGGGTCCTCCCAACCCTTCTTGCATCTGGTATCTTGTTCTGGTAGTCCACGAAGAGCTGTTGCTGGGTGACTTCCTGCATCTGGTATCTCATTCCAGCAGTCCACTGAGGGCTGTGGCTGGGTGTCTTCCTGCATCTGGTATTTTGTCCCAGCAGTCCACCAGAGGGCTGTGGCTGGGTGGCTTCCTGCATCTGGTATCTCATCCCAGCAGTCCACCAGAGGGTTGTGGCTGGGTGGCTTCTGCGTCTGTTGTCCCATCCCAGCAGTCTACAAGAGGACTGTGGCCAGATCCTTTGTGCTTGTTCTTCATTGCTACATTCCTGCAGCCCACTAGAGGGTCTGTGCCAAGGAGATCTTGTGATTGTTCTTTGTTTCCAGCAACCCGGGAGAGGGGGTTTAGCCGATGGACCCATAGTATCTGGAGTACTCCAGGGTAGTCACTGGTGTAGAGGTGCACCTCAGGGTTGGGGTAGAGTTACCTGTACAGTATCAAGAGTACCTTTACAGCTTTAGAAGTGTGTACAGCTTTAAAGTTACCATATCAGTATTTACAGTTTTTAAGTCTTCCTGTTATAGGAATCTTAGAGTGCTAAGTTTCCCCCTTTTCCCTGTGACTGTGTCTTCCTTTCCGCTCTGGTTATTAATTAATACGGCGAAGCCTCTTCACCTCATTCATGACTCCTGCCTCTCTTTGTCAGGTGACACCATCCACCTACACAGAACCTGAAGTGTCCTCCCGCCATTCCATCTGCTGAGAGAAACACTGGTGTTGATAAATAGTGTGCAACTTACCTGGGTCATCATAACATTTTCGCTCTAATCACGCTTTACTATAACTGGACTACCACAACATGCCATTCCATACCACCATACCATCACACACTGGATACGTATCATGGAAGACTGATGTCAAAGCAGGGGGTGGGAGAGGTGGCCAGAGATCAGGTAGGGTCTGTGGTGGTAGAATAGGCAGGGAAAAGAAGGGCAAACTAGGTGGGACAGGTGGTTTTTATCTGCTGACAAATTCTCTGTTTCTATGTTTCACTTAGAACACTGTTGTGAGAATGTGTTTCATTGCTTAGCATTGCTTTTTATATGCCCAGGGCATTGCTGAAACTGTAGAATACAAAGGAGGCCACTTCAGCACACAAGGCACAGTGCAATGGTGGATAAACATATTGTTAGAGGCAAAGGCCGGGCACCCAGGCACTCCAGCATTAAAGTCTTATCACTTGGTAAGGTACAGATAATTTTATTTCAGGTTTTCATGGCTGGCTTGGGAGAGGGGATGTTTGGGGCAAAACTCCCTCGGCGCAAGCTCCATCAAGTTGGATCCTTGTAAGTACCAGGACCTAGCCGATACATGGAGATCCCACCCAGCAACAACCTAAGAGCCAAAAAACTGCATTCATGATAACAAAAAAACTGTAAAAGTAGCACTGTAGTACAAAACCATTCACCAATGTTTAGCACTGACAACTGGTGCCAATTTTTATGTTGGAGTGCACATGTGCCCAGCTTTTGCCTCTTATAGCACTGTGGAAACCCCAGAGTATGATGTAACGCCTCATAGTGTGCTGTGTCTCCCTCCCTGTAGCTGACTTGAAGACAGCTTCTGCCATTTCCCAGGGACTTCAACCACCTGCTTCTTGGCCTAGAGGTAAGGGAGGTAAGGGATCCCAAATCACAAAAACTCATTACAGTGTTGTGCTTGGCAGCCATGAAAGAGATTACAGTAAACTGGCTAGGTCCCAAGGTGCTCTCAGTGGAGGCCTGGAGAGCAAGGGTAGAGAATATTGAGAGGATGGAAAGCCTCACAGCAAAACTTAGATTACAATTAGACAAACACACAGATATGTGGAGTGCCTGGTTAAACAACCCCAATTTGGTCCGAGAGGAGGGGCTGGAGGATATGTAGTTGGGATACCAAACTCATATGACTAGAGCAGGAGCATAAAGATAGTTACGGGAGGTGATACCCTTCTCAAGGTAATTGGAAGGCTTGGCCTGTAGTTCAATGGACAAGCAGCCAGCCTCTCCCACTTTCCTGAGCTATATAAGCAGTTCCTTTCAGCCTCCTTCTGAAGCACTTTTCTCTTTGCTGGCTGGATGCTCTGTCTGTCTTTCCTCTGCAGCTGGCTGGGGCCTACCCTGGGGCCTGCACCCCCCCAGCCTTGCTGCTTCTGTTTGTCTCTGCTGGAATTCTGTGTTTGTTTTCCTGCTTCTGGTTTGTATTTTGCCTCCAGCAGTGTGCTTTTTCCTGTCATTACTCCTTGTTTTCTATGTTTGTGTGTCTTTGTTTTGGGCCTTGTTCCCTGTTCTCGGTGTTTGTGTGTTTTTGTTTTGTCTTTTGGGGCTTTGTTTCTAAGCTCCTAGCATATTGCTAATCCGGAGTTCATATTACTTGCACTCAGTTACTCACAACTCTCAAATTTCTTGCAATGCAACTGCAACAATTATCTGCGTGTTTCAGCTCAACCATAGCTGCTTTCCATGCTGCACTTAATTGTTTTCACCTGATTCAGGCTCACTCTGAACCCTAGCTATGTAGCTCAATCATGCTCTCTCAACTCATTCTACTTACCTCATTGCTGTAGTTTCATTGCACTGCCAGGTGATAGCTGCTTCAGAGCACAGTGTCTCCTTTCTTTTTATGTTTATTGAAGTTTATAACTCAGAGTACCCAGTACAGATGCTGCTTCTATGTTTGTACACTCTGTTATACTCTGAGGTCAGCTAAGCTACTGCTGATGCTGTCAATTACAGTGAAGCCCACCAGGATGAAGCACAGCACTGCAGTATTCTGCAGTAGAGTTACTGCAGCAAACAATACAGTTTCAATGAGAGTTAATTCCTTTTGTCATGCAGTAACCCTATGACACTGTGCTTTATCCTGGCGGGCTTCAACATAGTTTCAATATCTGCTTGTGGGTCTCAGCCCTTCCATCACTTTCTTGTTTTTCCTTCCGTGGGGACTTGGAGGTGTTTGAGGAGTCATGGCCCTGTATGGCTAATTACTTATACTCTAAATCCTGTCTCCACTGCCGACAAATCCTCAGAGTATGTGTTATCTTTATTGGCTTTTTGAATGCCTGGCTGGCTTGCCCCACTATTCACAGTGCTGCTTCATTACTACTATGTTTTGCAGACTTACGTGCAGATCCGACTATTGCTACACTGTTACTGACCAACGTGCAGGTCCACTCTTGCTTACACAATCTTTGCTTCATGCCTACCACATCCCCTCGGCTTCAGCCTCTGGGATGTCTGCTGCACTCACTACTGCATCCAACCTTTGCAAGGCCTCAGCACTTAATGCTCATTCAGCTCCTTATCAGTTTTGGGGCATGCCAACCATACCATTCTGGTGCAGGGGTTCCCCTGCAGCCAATGGTCTCACTCTGCATTTTAATTCCACATCTTGAGCGTGCCTGACTTGGGGGGGGGGGCTCCTTCTCACCTGGCCCATAGCTGGCAATGTCCTCACTCTGGGCTTGGCTTTAGCTGTTCGCTGATGCGACAGCAGCTACTGGTGTAGAATTTAAGACTAGCTGTGAAGGGCGGTTACTCCAATCTCCTTTGGCTCTAATGGTTTCACTACAACGGTTATCCATTGGCTTTAGTGGTTTCCCTAGCAAGGCACCTTCACCGCATACTCCCTACGACTGCTTCTGGTTCACCTGATTTGTGTTTAGGGTGAGTAGGCCAGGTGAGTGCCTCAGCAGTTGTTGCTCTCCTCCTCCTGCCTTGGTTGCCCCTGATGTTGCAGAGCGCTCTCGCAACCTTCCACGGCATTCCCGCTGGAGGAATTGAGTGAGAGCTTGCCACCAAATTGGAATATTTTCCACCTCCCTTTAATTTGGTTTCCACATCGCAGCTGCAGAGCCATAACTAAATAAAATATCCCAGCCTGGAGGGAAGGTGACCTAGGCCCTGGATCCCCAGAGATTTCCTCCTCAAAAGGTTTTTTTTTCTCTCCTCCGTGCCTCAGGTCATAAAAGTTAGTTAGCTGTAGTTAGTGTTTTGTAGTTCTATTAGGTAGGTTCCGCTGTTGGATGGAGATGGATGGTGTCCCTACTTGCCATTCCCTCTCTCCTTAGGAGGTCCCTCATTCTCCAGTGCTACCCACCGAACTCATGCTATTGCTAACCTGTGCATCTCATTATGTTATCAAGCTGCCTGATGCTTTGTCTACTACTACGTCATAGCTACTGCTTGCTTATATGCTTTGTACTACTTTATTCTTTTTGGGGATCCTTCCTAAGGTACTTTTAGCCACGGGAATCATCCTGCAGCACCTCTAGGGGTGGAACCCTCTATGAGGGTTCCTTGCCTTTGGTACCCCTACAGGGTGGTAATTCCTCTGGAACAGAGAGTGTGAATGGCCAAAACCAAACTAATACAGTTGCACAAGCATAACACTATACTGTCTGCGTAGGCCATTGAATTGGAAGGCTTGGCCTGTAGTTCAATGGACAAGCAGCCAGCTAGCCACTCCCACTTTCATGAGCTATATAAGTAGTTCTTCTCAGCCTCCTTCTGAAGCACTTTTTTCTTTGCCCCACCATCCTCCCCTCCTCCTCCTCCAGCAGCAGCACTTCTCTCCTTGGGACCCTTCCAAAAGTATCTTTAGCCACGAGAATCGTCCCACGGCACCTTTAGGGGTAGAACCCTCTTTGAGGGTTCTTTACCTTTGGTACCCCTACAGAGTGGTAATTCCTCTGGAATAGAGAATGTGAATGGCCAAAACCAAACTAACACAGTTGCACAAGCATAACGCTATACTGGTTGCATAGGCCATTGAATGCTGGTTCTCAGAGAGTATTGAACTTTTCCAAAGGGAAGTAACACACAGAGACCAGTGCAGAGTTTAGATGTACATAGTTTATTCTATTTTTTCTTATGGTGATCACCAGTTATAGATTCTTCTTTTCTTTTTATACATAGTTCATAGAAGGTTATTGAGGTTGTTCATACAAGTGGATAAAAAAAAAATAGGAACAGAAGTGGACTTATCTGAAATAAAAGGCCTAATAGAAGGTGGAATGTACTAAGCAGAATACAGCTAACACTGTTAAACATGACTCTTACCAAATGAAATACCTAGGGTAATTTCTGTCAGAAAAGGGAATAGAAGTCGATAGAAGGTATATTGAACCCAGTGGCTGTATCTGATTATCGCATTGCTAATTTATGTCTTGAATAGATGAAGTGAAGACTGTATATACTGTAATCTGTTTTTTTTATGTCATCCTCAATAAAAATGAGTTTTTAAAAAAAGAAGACTTCTGCTACAAACCAGATTTGTGTCAGCCTAATTATTCTTGAACTATTTCAGCAAGCCAAAGTCCACGGGTGCAGCAACTGTGGTATTGGGACTAGTGAATGATGGGCATGGCAGGTGTTGTGTGTATAGAACCAGTAACCAGATGATGCAGAGTGTCATCTGGGTGTGAAGGTTGAGATTGCAACTTACAAAGAACAAGTCACAGCTTGGCTGATATCAAGTTGCGCTTGAGCTGAATGGTCAGAGGTGTAACCTCTGAGACCAGGGATGCAAAGATTGATCCCAGGGTGTGGAACTTAATTGTGGAAACCTGTTATTTAATTTTTAGCACATGTCCCCTCATGAGCTCGGGAAAGAACATTACATTGGTTCCATGGATGAGATCCTGCCTGTAGAGAAATAAACAAAAAAAGAAGAAAGACAAGCATTTGTCAATGCTGACTGTTTGGTGCTTGGTAAACAAGTTATTTTTGTTAATTTTGACCCCAGCTTTTGAAGATACTTGTTTTAGGATTTGCCTCATAGACATAACATGTACCATTTATAGTATATGGGCTGAAATGTCATTTCTCACCAGAGGTGCGAAAACACATCTTGTCCAGGATTTTAAAAATGACATGTGTCACATTTATGAGGTGATGTGGAATAATGGCTATGTTGAAAGTTTGGAGTCAAAATATTAAAAATTAACTAAGTTATGAATGAACACTGAAATAGTGTAGTATTTAGTCATAACCTAGGCATTTTACCACATCTGGGCTCCACGATGCCTGTTCAACAACAATTTCGTCAACCTGCATCACAGTGACAGAATTTATGTCCACCGCAAGTTGCGGTGGACATAAATCCCAATGGACTCCCAGTCTGTTTTTTATATCAGGGGCTTTGCTCGTGAACCCTCCATTCCAAATGTAATCAACTCCGAGTCAGAGTTGATTTGTGGAAGGGTTGCAGGATCATGAGACAGTGTGCCCGGGTCACTGGCGTACCAGTACAGCACACTGTCGATGTTGTCAGCATCAACGTAATTCACTGTATTGGTGTCGCTGTTGGGGAGGTATACCTCACATTTTCAACATAGCCTTCTTATTACCCCACCTAATGGACCCGGCAGGTGAAGATTTTCAAATCGCCACCAAAACGTCATTCTGCGTCACAGGTACAAAAACACTTTTTGGCCAGGATCTGAAAAATTACAGCTGTCACATTCATGAGGTGCTGTGAAGAAATGCCTATGTTTAAAATTTGGGGTTGAAATATTGAAAATTACCAAAGTTATGAGCCTGTGTTCTTCAATTTCAAGGTTGGCTCATAACTTTTTTTTTTTGTAATCAATGCTTTTTCTTTTCCAAAACATAGTTTACAACAAGAAATAAGCATGTTGAACATACGACATTTGCTGGTATATATGGAATGCAACTGCTTACAGGCTGAGGAGATAAATATCTCAACTAATCATGCCTAGAGTTGTAGTGTATATGTGCAAACATATGAAATGACATATACCTACCAGGAACTAGCTGAGATTCCTCTAAGAGGGAGGAACATGTGGAGCCTAGTTTCTCAGTCCTAGAGGAGGTGACTTCTCACTCCCTGCACAAAAGAAAGAATAATACCACAAAGAACCAGCACATAGACCATGATAGAAAGGTAGAAAGGTGTGACTTCAGGTGACTACACCTATACAGCTATTCAACCAGGTTGGGGAGGGGTGCTCCAGTCTTCAGTGAGGTCTGCAAGTTAGGGGAGATGAGGACAGTGCCTATGGGGGGCTGGAGGGGGCAAGACCTCTGAAGTAGCCCCTAAGCCAAAGAATGTGATTGGTTTCAAACAGGTTAGGAAGAGTCTCCAGCAAGAGTAATAGGATTACAGGGTGTTTGTTATGACATGTGACAGATGGCACAAGGAAGCTACTTGGGATAAAGAATTTAATAACTCAGACCTAGACAGGATCTCTGTTGTTCTCCATCTGCAGAGAATGAGTCTTTTAACCTGAAGGCTCGGAAGAGCTAGCCATTTTTTCTGGGGGGGGGGATCTTGGCAGTCACTGGTGGAATGCCTAGTATCCAGAGTGCAGGTCTGGTGTTATGGATGTGCCAGAAATTCCAGTGGCAAGTTCTCTTGTCTTGATCCACAGGGGTTGCATTAGGGAGCACTCAAAAAGAATGTGCTGTAAATCTCCTGCCTGAGCCCTGCATCTCCAACAGGTGTTGTTGTCTATCAGTTTAGCCTTATGTAGGACCACTAGGATCCTATACGTGATGGAGAATTTTGTTTTTAATGAGTCTGCTTTTGGCATCGGGGTATTCAGAATGGCCCTGTGTCCAGCAGGCTCACCACTGTTGGTCAGAGATGCTAATATTTCACGCTTGCTCCCATTTAGTTTTGGAGTTATTAGATTGAGAGGGGAGTTTCCCTGACAGCTGCATATGTTTGACTGGCGAGGCCTTTGCTAAGAGAAAGCCATCTGGGGAGTATATCTGTACCAATGGGGGGGTGGTGCATTCTTACTTATGCCTGCACTGTGCTGCACAGCTGGAGAAACCTCCAGAAGTGGATTTGTGAGATCTTGTTATCCTGTTTTAGAGTTTGGAATGTTACCATGACATTGGAATGCTCAGTCAGTATATTCTTCATCTGCTTGATCCCTTTGGCTTCCCAGTGGGGCCAAAGAATCAGGTTATGGTCAATTTGTAATTCCACATTGCCCCCTATGGGGTCAGAGATGTTGGGAAGGGTATAGTTTTGAGCTTCTTGTGCAACTTGGCCCAGTATTTTATTGAGGAGCCTATAGTATGGTGATCATGGCTGCTTGGGAAGGGTGATCATAGAGGAGGAGGAGGGTAACATGGTGTGCTCTAGCATAGGTTTTTTCCATATAGAGCCATTGTGGGGAGGATAGGATAAGAGGAAGGAACCATTTAATTGTCTGGGTTGTTATAAAAGCCCATTTATATCCTTCCATCCATGGAAGACACCATCCTCCCTCCTTCTAGTGCTCAAAGAGTTTTTTCCAGCTGTACCTTGGCTTTTTATTTTCCCATAGGTAGTTGCCATTTAGTGCATCTATTGCTGCAAACCACTTCGGGGGAGCTCTAGGGGAATGTGGGAATGAATGTACAGCACTTTGGGGGCAGAGATGATTTTGATTGCTGAAAGTTTGCCTGCCAGCATGAGGTGTAAGGATTTCCATCTTTACAGCTCTGTTTTAATGTCAGCCAGCAGGGGGTTCAGGTTTAACACCCATATTTTGGCTACTTCAGGAGTTATTTGGCTGCCAAGGTATACCAAGTCTGAGGGAGCCCATCTTGGCCCATAAGGGGCAACAAGTGAGGGAGTGCAATGGGGATTCAGAAGCACGACCTCCACTTTCCCTTGGTTCATACTAGGCCTGAATAGGACTTAAAATCAGAGAGCAGGGACAGCAGGGGATGTAATGAAATGTTGATGTTTGCCAGGGGAACCAGTAGATTATCAGCGTACAAGAGTATGGTGTACTGTTGATCTCCTATCTCAATGCCTTGGATGTTGGGATGCTGTCTAATGGCCTCGGCCAGAGGTTCAACTGCCAAAACAAACAGTAAGGGAGACGGGGGCAGCCCTGTCTCATGCCCCTCCCCTACAGGAAGGGGTCTGAGAGGGCTGAGTTGTTTAGAATCTTTGCCGCTGGCTGATGATAAAGGGCTGAGATCCATGCCAGGAAGTTTACCCCAGAGCCTAGATATTTAAGTACTTCAGCAAGGCAGTCCCACTCCAGGGAGTCAAAGGCCTTTTCAAAATCTATGGCAAATTGCTGCCGCTGGAGTAGGAAGGGGTCTGGTCAGGTGAATTAGGTTGATCAGAGACCTAATATGATCAGCACTATATTGACTGGCAACAAAGCCCGCCTGGGGAGGATGGATTAGTGTAGGGAGAACAGGATTCAGCCTGGCTGACATGATTTTGGCAAAGACCTTACTGTCCGCATTGATGAAGAAGATGATCTGTAACTAGAGGGGAGGGTGGGGTCTTTCTCTTTTTTTGGAAGGACCGTGATGACACCTTCACGTAGGGTAGGTGGAAAGCTACCTGTGTCGAGAGCACCATTGTAGACTGTGCAGAGCAGTGAGGAGATAGTATCAGATAGTGACTGCCAGATCTCTACCAGGAATCCATCCCCCCAGGGGCCTTGCCAGGTCTCATGGCCTTTAAGTCTTGTTCAATTTCCGCTTTAGTGATTGGTGCTTCTAGGAGAGCAGCTTGCGTAGTTGTAAGCTTGGGGACATCAAGGGAAGATGAAAACCTTTTAACATGGATGGTAACCTTTTGTCTGGAGGAGGAGGAGTAGAGCTTAGTATAGAATTGTTTCATAATGATATTTATAGCTTGTGCACTGGTTTGTGTCTTCCCATTTTCATCCTTCAGCCCAGCAATGTGACGTTCTGCCTGCTGCTTCCTTAGCCTGTAGGCTAGTATTTTGCCACCCTTCTCCCCTCCTTCCCAGTATTTGTGTCTCAACCTGAGTATTGCCACTTCTGCTTTCCTGGATAGCAGGTTGTTGATCTCTGTTTGGAGGCTTAAAATGGTGATGTCCACCATGGGGTCAGGATTAGAGTGGGATGCAGCTTTGGCTGTTTTTTTCTGCTCTCTGAAGCTGTGTCTCCAGGCTTTTAAGATGTTGTTCTCTTTTCCTGTGCTGCCTAGCAGGGAACGCCATTATTTCTCCCCCGAGGGTGGCTTTAAAGGCCTCCAAGGTGGTGCCTGCAGATGTATCAGCAGTAGTATTTTCTTTTAAGAAAAGGGTGGCCAGGGTACTGAGCCAAGGTTGGAAGTCTGGGTCTCTGAGGAGTAGAGGATCTAGCCTCCATGTGGGGGAGGGGGTGTGCATGGGACCCCATAGAACATGCAGGTGGACTGTGGCATGGTGCGATATAAAAGTAGTAAGGATCTTGGATCCCATCAAAAGGTGAGAAATTCGGGAGCAGACCAACCAGTAGTCCAGTCGGCTGCATGACCCATGGACTGGTGAGTGAAAAGTGTAGTCTCGCATCCATGGGTGAAAAACCCACCATATGTCCCAGAGCCCTATGTCTTGCATTAGTTGCTGAAGGGAAAGCCAAGCCTTCGGGTGGGACTGCTACCCATTGGTGCTGCAGTACATTTGTGGAGATAGGGTAAGGTTAAAGTCCCCTCCTAAGAGAATAGGGGTATTGGTTTTAATTATTTCTTTCAGCTCCAGGGCTGTCTCATGGAAGAAGGCTGGAGCGTCTTCATTGGGGGCGTACATGTTGCCCCGGAGAAGGTGGCAAACTTGTGTGTCCATGAGGATAAAAACTCATCTACCTTGTGCATCACTTTTAGTTTTCTGTGGGATCCATCTGAGGGACTTGTGCACAAGGATGGTACACAAGCTGCTATGCTGTGATCCTGGTTTAAGGTGAAGCCACGCCCCTGCTTTGTTGTTTTTTAATTTTCAACATAGCCTTCTTATGAGCCCACCTCATGAACAAGTGCAGAGAAAATGTTCAACTCCTACAAGAAAGGTGATTTCACTCAGTGACTGAAATCAACTTTCAGGATGCAAAAACACATTTTGGTCAGAATTTGGAAAATTACAGCTGTCACATTCTCGAGGTGCTGTGAAGAAATGGCTATGTTGAAAATTTGAGGTCAAAATGTTTAAGCAATAAGGCATGATGGGGCATTGATGGTACTAGGTTCCCCTATGGTCAGGAGCATAGTGAGGCTTGGGGTGAAGCCGAGTGCTTTAATCCCCCTGACCATGGGGGAATCCTTGTACCACCAATGTCCCCAGAGTGCCCTATTGCTTATATAAAATGGGCCCATGGGCAACTGTTAAAAAATGAACACTCTAAAAGTTTTCAAAGCCACAGGAAATATAATAAAATGTTGCTAACTAATGTAAAATAGTCCCTCCACAGATGTTTTTCACTCGTCTGTCATCTGTCTTTCTTCACATTCAATACATTGCGAAATTGTTTACCATTGAATAGAAGAATTCAAATCTCTGCATTATTCTAGTCGTAGAATGTTCCCCCCTCCACACACACACACAACACATGGAATGGGGCATATCCTCTGCACAGCAAAACTATTACAGTGAACACGTCAATACTGACAACATCGACAGTTTGCTGTAATAGCCTACCCGGGACTTCAACACTCTTTTTTCTGGTCCTGCACCCCCTCCCTGAATTGATTGATAATCCTTAAGAGCAGAGGGTGTTGAGGGCACAGCCCCACATGGGGTCTGGGGCAAAGCCCCCCAATAGAAAATGAACTGGTTCACCTGCCAGATTTATGTTGACTGCAACTTGTGGTCAGCATAAATCCATCGCTGTGATGTCAGTCGACAAAACAGTTGTCGAACCGGCATCATAGATCCATGGAATGGTAACATGGAATATATGAATTCAAAATTCTTCAGAGTTCCACTGGCATACACACACAGACCCACACAGGCCTCAAGTGGAGCCAGAACATCGATTTTAAACTAGTCAAGGAGGGAGGCACTGATAAGCAGCAGGAAAATCCCAGCCTCCCCCTACAAAACAGGGTACTAAATGAGAAAAAGACCGAGGTAGAAAGGTCAGTGGGGGATGCTGCAACAGAAGGTAAAGCCATCATAAAATGGAGAGCAATGAGTACCAATGCCCGTAGTCTGAGTAACAAGCTTCCTGAATTAGTGGCCTTGATGGAGGAGGAACATCTGGATATCATGGCAGTCACAGAAACATGGTACACACAAAACCACGACTGGAACGTAAACATACCAGGATACACTATCTACAGGAGGGACCAGGAGGGTAAAAGAGGAGGAGGAGTAGCTCTTTACATAAGGGAAGGAATCAAAGCAACAGAACAAAAGGGAAAACAGGGAGGACAAGAAGCACTGTGGGTAAATTTGGAGACCAGCAATGGAACCACAATCCACACAGGGTTAGAGTACAGACTCTTCTCAGGGGAGGAAATGACAAAGAAATGATAGAAAGTATATTTAGAATGGCAGAAAAGGGAGATATTGCTGATGGGTGATCTGAATATGCCAGATGTTAAATGGAGTGCAGTTGCAGCAGCCATTTCAAGAGTGGGTTATTCTAGATGCCCTCACAGGGGCATGCCTTAGACAACTAGTATTGGCACCCACTCGAGAGGGAGCAATCTTAGACCTGGTTCTCTCAAATGGAGATGAAGAGAGGATCACAGATGTAGAAGTGGGTAGCCATGGAACTAGTGACCATCGAACAGTATGGTTCACAATAAACACAGCAATAGAGTCAAGCCATACAAAGGCAAAAGTACTGGACTTTAGGAGGGCTGACTTTATTAAATGGGTGAGTGCCTAAGGAATGCACTAGCAAATGGGCAGGAAGGAGGGTGGAAGAACAATGGGGAATAATAAAACTGCCATCACAGAGGTAACAAGCCTTTGTGTAAAGCAAATAAACAAAACGAACGATGTAAGAAACCACTATGGTTCTCAAAGGAAGTGGCAGTGAAGGTTCAAGAGAAAAGAAAGCATTCAGGAAGTACAAGGAATCACAGAAGGAGCAGGACAGAGAACTGTATCAGTTAAAGCAAAAGGAAGCTGGAAGGCAGTCAGAACAGCAAAGGCCCAAACAGAGGAAAAGATAGTCAACTCGTTAAGAAGGGGGATAAACCTTTATAGGTACATCAGGAGCAAGGAAGACCAAGGGAGGGATAGTGAGGCTTAGTAAAGGGGAGGAGGGTGGGCAGAGGGTGACTGTGAAAAGGCAGAGATACTAAACAAATATTTTTGCTCAGTATTTACAAAGGAAGAGGGAGAGGTACCTAGAACAAACAGTAGAAACACTCTGGATACAGAAGTTGATACCAGCCCATTTACAGAAGAAAGTGTTCTAAAAGAACTCTTAAAACTGAAGGTGAACAAAGCAATGGGGACTGATGGGATTCATCCCAGAATTCTAAAAGAACTAATGGTAGAACTAGTGACACCACTGACTACCCTCTTTAACAAATCATGGGAGGATGGGGTGGTACCCGAGGACTGGAGGAGGACAGATGTGATTCCCCTTCACAAAAGTGGGAGCAAGGCAGAAGCAGGAAACTACAGACCTGTTAGTTTAACCTCAGTGGTAGGGAAATGATGAAATCACTTTGAAGAAAGAACTTGAGTATCTAGAGGCCAGAGGGCACAGGACCCAAGGCAGCATGGATTCACAGCGGAAGATCATGCCAGATGAATCTGATAGATTTCTTTGACTGGGTGACCAAAGTAGTAGATCAGGAGGGGCTTGGACATGGCCTACCTAGACTTTAGCAAGGCATTTGACACAGTCCCACACAAAAGATTAATATACAAGTTAGCCAGCCTGGGAGTGGTCCCAAGATGACAGCCTGGGTAAAGAATTGGCTGGAGAATAGGACACAGAGAGTAATAGTAAATGGAGTCCACTTGAAGAAAGGGGGTTACTAGGGGTACCGCAGGGTTCAGTATCAGGACGTCCTCTTCAATGTTTTTATGTTTACACTGCAGAGGGACTGAAGGAAAAGTATGTCTCTTGCAGATGACACAAAGATCTGCAACAGAGTTGATGCACAAGGTGGGGTTGAAAGGATGAGAAGGACTTGGCAACATTAGAGGAATGGTCAAATGTATGGCAGCTTAGATTCAATGCTAAGAAGTGCAAGGTAATGCACCTGGGAAACAAAAACCCAGGGGAAGAGTACACAATGAGGGGTGAGATACTAACAACAACAAAAATGGAAAGGGACCTATGGGTAGTCATATCAGATGACCTAAAGGTGGGCAAGCAATGTAAGAGGGCAGCAAGGAGGGCTGGGGGGATACTGGGATGCATAGGGAGAGGCATCACCAGTAGAAAACAGGAAGTTATTATCCCTCTGTACAGACAGCTGGTCAGACCCCATCTGGAGTACTGCGTGCAGTTCTGGAGACTAAATCTCCACAAAGACATAGACAGGATGGAAGCTGTCCAGAGGAGGGCAACTAAAATGGTGCAGGGTCTGCACCGGAAGACATATGAAGAGAGACTTAAGGAGCTTAATATGTATAGCCTCGAGGAAAGGATGGAGAGGGGGGACATGATAGAAACTTTCAAGCATCTCAAGGGAATCAACAAAGTCCAAGAGGGTAGCATCTTTCAAAAAGAGGTGTGCAAGAACAAGAGGGCAATTTGAAGATGGGGGGCAGTTCAAGGTAATTTAAGGAAGTATTTTTTCACAGAGAGGGTTGTGGATGCATGGAATGGCCTTCCGGAGGAGGTTGTGGAGTCAAAAACAGTGGTGGAATTCAAGCTTGCATGGGACAGTCATAAGGCAATTCTAGGGGGTGGGGACAGGAAGTAGTAGGCTGCTGGTTAACTAGGATCTGCAGCTTATCCATTAGGTAAGGAAATGGGCAGACTGGGTGGGCCAAGCGGTCCTTATCTGCCGTCAAGTTCTATGTTTCTATGTTTCTATCTGTTGCCAGGTAAGGAGCAGGGAGTTGTCTGGCAGACTGGTAGGCATATGAGGGAGATTTTTCATAATCATCAAAAAAACACCAGCAGTGGAAACTCTGAATAGCACTTGCTTTGTTAGAATTTGTGTATGTGTGTAAGGAGGGGCTGTTGAGTGAAAATAACATTATATTATTTACTTACTTTATTTAATTTAATTTAATAGTCTTTTATTTTTTGGGCCTAGTTAAAGTTTTTTTATATACGAGTAAAGGTTGCAGCTATGTTTGCGATGGAAATTAGGAAGTACTGTAAGTGGCTTATGAATTCTGTGAGTTACCCTGGTTGGCAAGGACTTGTTCTTAGCGATTGGTAGTGCTCTCTTACTTTTGTGGCTAGAACCAAGTCTCAGCCATATCAGGACACAGGGATTGCCTTGACCATTTTATATTGAAAATTGTCAGTGTCAAGCCTGCATTCGCAAATTTCAATGTAAGTTCATAACTTTGTTGTTTTTTTATATTTTTATGCCACATTTTCAACATAGCCTTCTTATGACCCCACCTTATGAACAAGGGCAGAGAAAATTTTCAGCTCCTGCCCAAAAGGTGATTTAGTGCAGAGACTGCAAAATCACGTTTTGAGACAGATTTGCCTAATGTCACTGTAATTGTTCATGAGGTGGGGTCCCAGAATAGGCACGTTGAAAATCTTGGGCAAAAATATTCAAAAATGGCCAAGTTACAGTATGCCACTAAGTTCAAATCCCCATTGAAATACATTGAACCACATACTGACTTCTTCAGTTTGAGGTCTGGCTTTGAAGAGTGAAGACGTGTCTGTGGTCCAGAGACAATTACAGCATCGGGGTGGGTGCTTAGTGGGAGGGTCTGGTGGGGGGAACTAATGGCACAACAGACATCAATGGGCATTTTTTTTTACAAGGTTAATAAAAAAAAGTTGAGGGATGGATTTCTGTATTACAGGTGATAACACTGGGGGATTTTGCACCCCCAGTGTCAGTGTTATGTTTGGGGGGGTGGTGGGTACAGAGAGGGAATGTCAGGTGGGGGAGAACAGTTACAGTGGCTCAGGGGTGCCAGCAACAGACATCGATAGATGGTTTCCTTTGTTACAGGTTGTTTTTAAATAATATATATATATATATTATAGTGGCGCAGTAGCACCACTATAGTTAGGGTTCAACGGTCACTTATATACTGAAGTCAAAAGTTTGGGCATTAATAACTTTGGATCCGTTCAACGGATTTGCCTGAAATTTGGTACGTGCGGTGGGGCATGGTCGATTTCTTGATTTGCCAAATTGCATTTCATTTGGACTTGCTGTCTTTGTGTACGAAAGCACTGGAAAATGCAAAATTACAGAATGAGAAGGGACTTGCAGAAACGTAAAGAATGGTCAGGGATTTGGCAGTTGAAATTAATTGCCAAGAAGTGCAAGATAATGCATATGGGGCACAAAAACCCTGGCACAATATATCAGTTGGGGGGTGAGGATATAGCATGCACCAAGCAGAAAAGGGATCTTGGGGTTATCATCTCTGATGACCTCTAGGTAGGGAAACAGTGTGACAAGGCAGCAGGTAAAGCAGATAGGATGCTGGGATGCATAGGCAGAGGCATCACCAGCAGGAAAAGGGAGATCATAATTCCACTATACAAGACACTAGTGAGGCCCCACCTGGAGTACAGTGTACAATTCTGGAGACCTTACCTACGTAAGGACATAGACAGGGTAGAGAAGGTTCAGAGGAAGGCAACAAAGATGGTACATGGATTGCATCACAAGTCCTATGAGGACAGGTTGAAGGAATTGAATATGTACTCCCTGGAGGAGAGGAGGGAGAGAGGGGACATGATAGAGACATACACGTAACTTACAGGGAGGAACAGGGTGCAGGAATACACTATTTTTAAATGAAAAAGATGTTCCAGGGCTAGAGAGCATGGAATGAAGTTGGAAGGAGGATGATCCAGAGGAAATGTGAAGAAGAATTTCTTCACAGAACGGGTGGTGGACAAGTGGAACACCCTGCCAGAGGAAGTGGTGGGGGCTGAAACAATCAAGGGATTTAAGAATGCATGGGATAGACATAAAGGAATTCTGGAGGTCAGGGGTAAGGGGCAACAGACTTCTAGGAAAACATAAAATGAAGCTCAAATGGGCAGACTGGGTAGGCCATAGGCCCTTATCTGCTGACTCTGTCTATGTATCTATGTATCTATGAAGTGAACAACCATGACATGAGATGACAGGCAGCCAGTCCCCCCACCAATCAATGGCATCCATGGCCCAAATCCCCAATTGTCCCAGTGAGACTCCCACTCGGAGAGCACAGTCTAAGGCACAGGCACACACAGGCTCAGCTAATTGGGGGGGGGCAGTCAGTCAGTCACTTTCAGTGAGGCGGGTGGAACTCGGACTTGGTGAGGGGGGGCCAGGGGAGTTCTGAGTGATGCCACATGCCAATGCAGTGCCAAATTGTAAACTGACGGGATGGTGCCCAGCCCCCCCTGACCAAACGGGCCGGGACAATTTCCCCAGTTGTCCCCCCCATTGGCAGCCCTGCCCACCAGCCATACAGTGTGTGTGTGTTGGAGGGAGCTCCCAGCATGCCAACTGGTTGTTATTTTGGGGGGCAGAGCCAATGGGGGATTGGGCACCTCCGTCGGCCACATAGTGTGCTGGGGGGGGGTTCATGAGCCAAGGTGGATTGGGCAGCTCCCTCAGCACACAAGGTGGGGGTTGGGGACAAAAGGAGGGAGGGGGAGGACATTAGCAGAGGGAGGAAGCAAGAGGGATTGCCGAGCTCTGCATGACAGCAGTTCGGCTATGTATGCTAATTGCATACACGCTACCACCGCTGATTGCAGCGGACCTTTTCTTTGAAGTGAAGACCAACACAGACGAACTGCTGTCATACACAGCTTGGCTTGAATTGGTCCCCTAGGGTCATGCCTGCCACACTGATCATTGCATTGGTGGGGGAGGGTCACACATCTCCAAAACTCGTACTGTTGCAAGACGTTCCTTGTGCATGCATGTAAGTGAATGTAAAAAATGGCTTGCTGGCACCTACTGCTGCTGCTGTTTACATGTCATGAAAAGTACTGATGAAGAATAATCACATGAAAAACTGTTCAGAAAAGTCACAAGTATTTCTTGACGCACTGCTAAAAGTATGCACTCAAAGCCAGAACTCTGCATAAGTGTCCCACTCCCAAGTGAGAAAATGGCTTGCTGGTGCCTGCTGCTGTTGTCCATCTGTTTTCTGCTGCTGTTGATGTACAGTGTGTTGCTAAATGATAATAGCCACAGATGACCATGGGGTTGAACTATAATTTGATGTTCTGGGGAAATTCTTCTGCTGTGCTGACTGAAACATACTGCGCTATGTGTGTCTGACAGTGCCAGTGGCTCAGCAGGTAGCACACTTGCCTCTGAGGCTGGGAGATCAGTAGGCTGTGGGTTCTATGCCCACACCAGGCACTTGGGTTAATATCCCAATACTGACACTGTAGTGCAGCATGAGGGGGAGTGCTGCACTCCTGAGGTGCCGTCTTTTGGATGAGATGTTAAACTGAGGTCACATCTGCCTGTTCTGGTGGTAGTTCAGGTGGATGTTAAAGATCCCATGGCACTTCTCGAAAAGAGCAGGGGAATTTCCCCGGTGTAATGGCCAAATTTCCTCCATTCACGAAAAATACCACCAACAGCTTGATCTGGTTCAAGGTCAGTTGGCATTCATCTATATTCACCTCCCCCGGGTCGTGCCTGAAAATAGGCAGGATTTGCCTAGTGTATTTACCTGGTCAACAAAAATTAAGTAAATAAATAAGTATTCATACCAACACTGGTAAGTTAGTGTACGTGTCACTGTCATGCTTTTTCAGACATTGCCATTTAATTTGTATTGAATCTTGTTTTTGTTGTAAGCACTGAGCAGGCCATCATGTTGTTCCTTTGCAGGGAATCATCATCATGCATACAGAATGTTTCCCCTTCACCAGTGTGTTGCACATGGTCACTTTCACATGCCATACATGTGTGCCGCTATCTAATGTGGTACTGTAAAATTAAATTTTTTTCTTGGGGAAGGGGTACTGCTGTGAGTGAGTGAATTATAAGCATTTCTCAATTATGAGCATTTCTCATTAATGTTCTTTTCTTTTACATTCTCAGGTTACAGCACATAGATTCACAACCTTAGTGATGAAACTGTGTTGCCACTGTGCATGTGTTCCACATGTGTCTGATTGTTGACTTCGGCTGTACGAACAATGTCAATCCATGAAAGGTAAGTATTTTTTTGGGGGGGAGTGGCATGGGTCATTTGGAAAATAATTTTCATTAATATTTTTGTCTTCTTTCCAGGTCTTCGGTGTATCAAAACTGTTGACCATCTTCAGATTGGAACATACCACCAGTCCACAATACCTCGATGCTACCTGCAAACAGATGAAAAAGAAATTATTCTGAGTTCATTCCAGTACCCCATTCAGTATCAGTACCCCATGGAGCTGTTCCTGTCTTTTTTATATCAATCATCTGGCCTGTATGTCACCGCTGTTAAATACTTTACACGGACAGAAAACAAGGGAAACAAAAAAAAAGGAAAGCAGCCCTCAGAATCCTCAGTGTCGGAGTTGTACCCACTTGGAAATTTATTTTCCATGAATGTAACAGCAGCCTCGGTCATACACTGTTTTACACTGCACCAGGACGGTCTGCTTCACCTGAATTATTCAGCACCACCATCATCGTGACGGGATACAAACATAGATGTGATTGTCCTGCTAGGTATGTGAGACAAAAAAAAGTTAAAGTTCTGTGATTCGAGATTGTGAAGATGAAGATCGTAATTTGTCTCATCACTTGTGAATCTATGATCATAACATGACAATGAGTACAACGTTTGAAGTGAAATACGCACCACACTGGTACTCTGAACACTACTTGAACATTCAAAGTCATCCTCCTCATGCCTGTGGCAAATTTCCAGTGTTAATTTGCAACTTTTACCTACATGGCTACTCGCTGTTACTTGAGGACTGGCTGGCAGATTTTATGTCACACACCACCTACACTAAGGACTCGTGACTCTTGATCATGACATGACGTGACTCAGTCATCATGAACTTCCTGGAACTATATAAAGTTTGCGCCGAGATAATATCTACTGGATTAAATAGGTCCGACTTCCTGTGAGGACAATGATTTGAGTAGGGCATCCTACAGAATGTGAACACAAACAGATGCATCATACTAGATCAAGGATCTTGAGTGACATGACATGATAAATGGGTGTCCCCCAGTCCTGATCCGTGATGAAACTGAAGATTTAAAAAAACAGTGTTGGACCAAAAAAAGTTTAAGTTGTGTGATTTGTGATCGTGAAGATGAAGAATGTGATTTGTCTTGTGACTCGTGATTGTGACATGACAATGAGTACAACGTTCGAAGTGAAATATGGACCACACTGGTACTCTGAACACTACTTGAACATTCAAAGTCCTCCTCCTCATGCCTGTGGTAAACCTCCGGTGTTAATTTGTAGCTTTTACCTACATGGCTACTTGCTGTTACTTGAGGACTGGCTGGCAGATTTTATTTCAGACACTCACACATAATTTATTTCGCACACCACCTATGCTAAGGGTGATGCTGTAGGCACTGCTGTTACCAACACAGATTCAGGGACCTTACCTGGCCCTAATCCTCTCTAACACAGCACTTTTTCGCTTTAAGGATTTTTTCTTTTTTTATTTATTCCACATGATGTGACGGAATGCCCTGCCCACAGACCCAAAGCTTATACCCACTGACTTATGTGGCTCATACGCCACAGTCAGAAACACCTTTGCCTAACTGTGTCTTTGTGGGCATCTTTTTAGATTACAGAGTCATCAAGAAAAGAAATATGTTTCTTGCAGACAGTTATTTTTTCTAATTTTGTGGGTTGCTAACAAATTCAGTTTGGAGGCTGACCTGTGGAGAACATGTTCCAAGTCCAACCACAGCCTCAGTATGATCATCCACTATTTCTTCTTCAATGTTTGAATCGTTGGATGGACCAGGCATAACCTCAACAGCACTGGAAATATGAGATTGTGAGTCATCAGGATCAGAATCATGTTCAACTACTTTGGGGACGGGGACGGGGAGTGTGACATCAGCTACACTCTGACTCATATCTTTGGACTCTACAGTATTTTGGCAACCTGTTAACTTGTCACAGGCTGAACTTGGGGCAATACTCATGTCATCACCAACTTCACTACCACCACCAGTGGGGACAACAGCATCTCCAACCATCATTGAAGCAACTGATTGCGCTGTGAAAAACACAGTCAGAGAAATCCATTTACTACCATCAACTATGCCCTTTTGCTATGTACTACCATGCACACACCCACAGCCACTCTTGCCACTGTCAGCAGTGCCATGGCCAGAAACATATTTGCATGCACATCTCTTTGCTGGCATTTATTGGGATTACACAGAAAATTAACAACAAATTTAGATGTCTGAACTTTGGGGTGGATGGGAAGCCAAAAAAACAACAACTGTGGCTTACAGATGGAGACTGGATCCTAAACAGATGTAGACATAGAGGACAGTGGATGGGCAACAATGAACAACAACACTGTTGTTCACTTCGAGAGATTGTCATGACAACCAAGAAAACCTCGAGAGCAAAGCTTAAGAGGTTTTCGGTTGGCATGAAAACCTCGAGAAGTGAACCATTGTTGTTGTTCACTGTTGCCCATCCACTGTCTTTTATAGTGTATGGGCAACAGTAAAAAAAAAACAACCTTTTGACTTCTTTCCCGGTTGCGCCGTATGTCGGGGACCCCTGCCCTGCCCTGCCCCGCCTGTGTCCATGACAACACTCCGCTAGTGTCCACATTTCAAATACTATCCTGGTGTCCTGCTGTGTGATGGCTAATATTTAATGAAAAAGCCACTTACTTTTCAATAAGAACTTCCTCCAGTGCCTGCGTTGAACTGCTGTGGCCATTTTATGGACGAAGAGAAACCGCGACTTGCGCATGAGCAAACGTGATCAGCGCTGCTGTACCATCAATGTGATGTACTCATGATGGTACAACAACATCGTGACGTCACATCAATGGTACAACAACACTAGGGAAATATAGAATTTGAGGGAATACAACATTCTAACATACACTATACACAGACAGATGGAGATCGAGCACTCAAGATGCAGCCACACAGGCACAACACCTTAACCAGCGGTCACAAATCAAAAACTGGACAAATAATACTTTCTTTTTCGGGGGGGATGGAGGCAGCTGCAGTACCAGTCCACTACCTAGATAGAACAAAGCAGTAAAAAAATAATGCAGACAGATAAGAGATTCAGAGTGCTGTGATTATGGTGTGGCTCATGCCATTCCACCCCCACCACCAAATGTGTCTGACTTGATGACACGTACACACACACTAAAGGTAATACAGTTCAGTACACTACAACTAAATCTTTTAAACCAACTGAAAAAAGGCACAGCACCACAGCAAACAGCAAACAAGCATTTGTCAATGCCGAATGTTGTCTCACTGGCATTGGCATTGGTAATGCAAGAGTCAGAGACACATAATAGGAATGGCAGTGAAGTAGTGAAGTGACACCAACCCCATCTCCACCCCGCAGAGACTGACACGCATTGGGGTGTGCCTTTGGGTTGTCAGCTATAATGCTCATGCTATTTTACCTCACCCTACCCTGTAGGCACTGACAAGTGTTGTGGTGTGCTTTGGGGTCTTTGGGCAGTATACTTACCCCATTCCATAAGGAAATATGCTGAGGTGGGTGCAATATAGGAGAATGGGGTGAACTTTGTGGCACAACACTCCAAGGCACACCACGATGCCTGTCACTGGCTGCAGGGTGGGGGTGGGGGTGGAATGGCATGAGCATTACAGCCGATGATCCCAAGTCACGCCCATGACACCTGTCAGGCTCTACAGGGTGGGGTGCTACAATTGGAAACCCTAACACCGTAGGCGTGTGTTGGTATTTTCACTTCAAATTTTCAACATGGGCTTTTTGTGAGCCCACCTCTTGAAGAGTGGCACTATCAGTTTGTTAGCTGAAAGATAGTTTTGCACAGTGGCTATGCCATTTGGTGACACAGGGATAAATACACATTTTGGGCAGTATGTGGAAAATGACAACTGCATTGTTCATGAGGAGATGTAAAAAATGGCAACGTTGAAAATCTGGAGTGAAAATATGAAAAATCGGTGAAGTCATGAGCATGCATAGAAACTGTGCAACAGACGTCTGTAACCCAATTATTTTGGGGATTTTTTTTAACCACATTTTTAACATAGACATTTTGGGACCTCTCCTCATTAACAGTGGCACTGTGATTTTGTTAATTTGTCCCAAGCGTTGATTTCCCACAGTAGTCATGCCATTGTGCACCACAGGTGCAAAAACACATTTAGGGCAGGATGTGAAAAATAACAGCTGTACTGTCCATAACTAGGTGTGAAAAAATGCCAGTGTTGAAAATCTGGCATGAAAATATTGCAAATTTGGGAAGTTAAAAGGGTGCATGGAAACTGCGCAATGCACACTTGTAACACAGTCATTTTATGGAATTTCATCACCAAATTTCAACATAGGCATTTTAGGACCTCTGCTCAGGAACAGTGTCACCATCATCTCCTTAAAATATCCTGAAAACTGATTTCGCACAGTGACCTCGCTATTCTGCGCCAGATGTGCAAAACCACATTTCAGCCAGGATATGTAAAATGACAGCTGTACTGTTAATAAGGAGGTGTGGAAAATGCCAGTTTTGAAACTCTGGGGAAAATACTACAAATTCACAAAGATTCTGACGTCGTAGAAACTGTGCAACACGCTCATAAAATAGAAATTTTTTGTTTTTCACAAATTTTACAACACAGGCTTTTTGAGAACCCCCCTCATGAACAGTGGCACTGTTGTTTCATTACTCAGTCCTGAAAGGTGATTCCACGCAGTGACCGCGAAATCACCTTTCAGGACGGCATAATACCATGACAGTAACTGAATTCATGAGGAGGGGTCCCAATAACCCCATGTTGAAAATTTGGTGTCGGAGGCGAGGGACCAGGCAGAGGTATTTAACGAGTACTTTGCATCTGTGTTCACTAGGAAGGGAGATGGGATATCTACAAAGCAAGGCACGATGGGAAAAGAAGCAGCAGTGAGTGGGATCAGGGGAGCAACAGAAATGGAACAAGAGTGAGGGAGAGGTGCCCCAGGGGTGTCACATCAGGATGAGGATAAAAAGGCCAGTAAGGTGGAGGGGATGGATGATGCTATCTCTGTCAAAAGGGTGTGGTTAGCCCTCAAGGCCCTAAAGAAAGACAAATCTCCTGGGCCGGATGGCATTCATCTGAGAGTACTATGGGAATTGGCGGACATACTGGCTGCACCCCTGGCAGAGCTCTTCAACAGGTCACTTGAGACAGGAAGGGTACCTAGGGATTGGAGAGGCACATGTGGTGCCAATCCATAAAGGGGGGTCGAGGGAAGTACCAGGTAACTATAGACCCATCAGTTTGACCTCGGTGGTGGGAAAATTAATGGAGAGTATACTAAAGGAACAATTGGGGGAGTACTTGGAGGAGGTGGGAGGTCTGGATAGTCAGCAACATAGGTTTCTGCCAGGTAGATCATGTCAAACCAATCTTGTGGAGTTCTACGAATGGGTAACATCAGAACTGGACAGGGAAAAGCCTGTGGATGTATTATTCTTGGACTTCAGCAAGGCGTTTGACTCTGTCTCCCACAATGGTCTGGTGGAGAAACTGATGGGGTTGAGAGTAAGCCCTTTGATGGTCAGATGGATTGAAAACTGGCTAGCTGGATGCACCCAGAGAGTAGTGGTCTGTGGGGAGCTCTCAAACCCTAGAGAGGTTGGTAGTGGGGTACCACAGGGCTCGGTCCTGGGTCCGATCCTGTTTAATGCATACATATCGGACATCAGGGAGGGTATAGGGTGTGAAATGAGTCTCTTCGCTGATGACTCCAAGATGGGAGCAGTAGCGGAGGGAGAAGAGGGGAGGTTGGCCCTGCAAGGGGACCTGGACACCCTGGAAAGCTGGGCTCACACATGGAAATTAAATTTCAATATCACCAAGCGCAAGGTGTTACATCTTGGGCAGGGAAACCCTAAACACAGATACACCCTGGGAGGGGAGACGCTGGAGGCCTCATTAGGGGAAAAGACCTAGGGTCATGGTGAATGCATGTATGAATAACTCTGAGCAGTGCAGGAGGCGCTAGCAAGGCAAACAGGATATTGGGATGCATTGTAAGGGGATCACTTCTAGGAGCAAGGAAGTGATTCTGCCGCTGTACAATGGACTGGTTAGACTACACCTTGAGTACTGTGTACAGTACTGGAGACCACACTTGAAGAGGGACATACAGCTCCCTGGAGAGGGTACAGAGGAGGGCAACTAAGATGATATGAGGGCTAGGGATTTGACGTATGAGGACAGACTTGAGGAGCTCTGCCTGTTTTCATTGGAGGAGAGGAAAGACAGGGGGGACATGATTGAGGTCTTCAAGTACCTCAAGGGAATAAATAGGGTAAACATGGAGGGGATCTTTAGACTAAAGCAGGGAGGTATCACCAGAGGGCATGGTTTGAAGTTGGAAGGTGGAAGGGTGAGGGGGGAAAAGAGGAGGAGGTTTATCACTGAGAGGGTGGTGGACCCTTGGAATGCACTGCCTGGCGAGTTGGTTCAGAGATCCACAGTGGAGGGCTTCAAGAGAGGGTGGGACAGACACAGAAAGAGGATGTATCAGATGATGGTCTGTCCCAGGGGGGTGGGGATGGATGATAGGGGTTTCTGGAACACAAGGGGGGGAGGGCCTCGGCACCCAACTAGGGATCTGAGATTCGAGCAGACTCGATAGACTGTAAGGCCTAATCTGCTGGCAAATAGTATGTTAGTATGTTAGTATGTAAAATTCCCAAAAATGCCTGAGATATGCACCAAAGTTGAAAAAAAAACATTTATGCCATTATACAGCTTACCGGCATTTCTTCAGTTTGCTGTTGGTTTTGAAGTGTACAGATGTGTTCCTGGTCCACTGAAGATCATCGCGCTGGGCTCCGGAGGCAAGTATGGGGTGAGGGGTGTGTGAGGAGGCAGGGTGTGCAGAGGGTGGGCGCAGGTTGGGGGAGGGGCAGGGACACCGCGAGGGAGTGGTTTCTGTTTTACAGGTAAAAGTAAAAAAAAAAAAAATCATAGGACATTTTTTTAACAGGGTAATTTGGCACGCTGGGGTGGACTCCCAGCATGACAACTGAGTTGTTTTTGGGGGGGGGGCTGTAGCCAACAGGAGATTGGGCACCCCCCTCGGCACACAACAAATGGGGGAGGGACATTGTGCCGATGGGAAGTGGGCTCCCCATTGGCAGATTGAACTGGGAATGGGGGGACTGAAGCCGACGGGGATTGGGCCCCCCCATCAGCAAAGAAAGACTTTTTGTGGGGGGGTGCATGATGTCGAGAGGGATTGGGCACCCCCTCAGCACACAGCGGACATGGGAGGGTGGACATTATGCTGATTGGGAGTGGGTTCCCCCGTCGGCATTGTGACAGGCTGCAGTGGCAGCCACCGCGGCCATGTTGCTTGCACGCCGGAGGCGAAAGAAGAAACTTGCTGCATGAGAGCCGCCTCATTGCAGCAGATCTTTCTTAGATCTGGTGGCCACATTAGCTATGCATGATGTCAGCACCTGCTACTGGCTTATTGGGTAATGAGGGATGCACCTAGTGATGCGTGCCTTGCATTCACCCACAGTGACCGCACCTCCAAATCTGCTACTACAGCAAGATGTTGGCCTCTGACACGTGAGCCAACATAAAAATTGTATAAACTTACAAGTATTACTGTGTGTACATGAACACACAAATACTAACACACTAGCTACCCAACAACAGTTAGAAAGACTGCCTTTCTCACTCTGAATCTCCCTTCACCACAGATCCGCCCCTTCCCCGAAGCACACTTCTACAGTGTCTGTCAGTACATAGACTGAATGTTCTAAATTATCATTCAAAATGCACACAAAAACAATAAACACTCAATGATATAAGCGCAGAAGGCTTTCCTACAATTTGTGTACTAAATTTGGACCAAAATAATCAGATCAAAAAAGATTTTTTAAAGCTTTTTCGATGGTTTGATTTTCAGAGCTCTGAGAACAAACTGTCTCCAACTTTCCACTACACACACTATGCAGAACTGAGGCTGTGCAAGACAATATAGAGCCCATGTGACCTGCCATCCCATGAATCAATGCAAAATGTGCCTCACATAGCAATAAACAGGCAAAGCGAAGTCCATTCAAATCAATGGCACTTTGCATTCCTCATTATGAAGGTGGAGTAATTTGCTCCATGTTGTGGAGCACTATATGGATTAAGGAACAATATGAGAAGTGATCAGTCTCAACAGCAGCGATTAATAAAAGGGAGGACCGCATTCTTTCTTATCATGTATAAACTTAAACTTGTGTTCTCCATTGCAGTCATAACTCTTACCCATCTGTATATATTACATTTGCATAGTGTGTCCTCTCATCTTATACCTACTGCTGACATAAATGCGTTATACAATTAGTATTCCTATAAAACCTGATTAAGAGATACACTGTGCTTATTACTGAAATTAAATCAATTTCTCTGGGCCCTAAAGAACTCAAGACATGTATGGCTGTAAACTGAACCCTACTGAATACTACATCCCCTGTACATCCTTTTATCACCTTCACACCTTATATGCTTGCTATACTAAGACACATATATTCTTAACTTATTTGTACAAAGATACAAAGTCCATATTTATTAGTATCTGTCCCTCATAATCATAGTATCCACTGGTCCCTTCTTCTGTCACTTACCATTCATATACCCTCTCACCAATATAGAGATCAGTTACATTCATCATTAAGTCCCATGGTTGGATCCATAGTTTTCATCTTATAGATCCAGAACACCTCCCTATTGAGCAGTAATATGTCCCAATCCTAGTTTCTCTTTGGGTGTTCCACTCTCAAGGCCCTAGAACCTCAGTGATGCCACAGAATGTCCCACTTCATTGTAATATCTGGCTACCAGTAAATTCTTATTTTGTCTTCTCATATCACTTTTATGCTCCCCTACACATGTCCGTAGTTCCCTCTTTGTCTTACCAACATATAATTTGTCAGAAGGACACTAGGAGACAGATCACATGATCAGTCGTGAATGTGATATGCTGCTTAATTTCATATTTCATGTTAGTGTAGGGAAAGTTCATATTGGAATTGCATGCTTTATCTTTATCTTTAGCATAACACATTAAAAATAAAAGAATTTTAAGAGGCCTAAGGGTATTGGTGGAGCCGAACTCGGGATTTATGACTGTAGACTTAGCAGAGAAATGGACAGGTATCTGCAACGAGTGCTATATGGATTTTATGATTGCCGTTACTGAGGCTATCATGAAATGGAGAAATAGACAGGCAAGGAAAATAACCCAAGTTAATGAGGAATATCAGGGGATAGTGGAATTACATGAATATACAGCACATTTGCAGAAAAAAAAGAGTCTACTAGAATTTAAGAATTTTATAAAGCAACAGAAATTAAATTTAAAAGAGAAATTGTAGACTATGGAGGCAACAAGGTGTACACTTATCATATAAAACCAGGAATTTTTATAGAAGCACACAACATACTGTAGTTCAAATCCAGATAGCAGGGACAGCATAGTTGCCACGGCTTATAGTCCTTCAAGACAGGACTACACAGAACAGGATTTTTTTTTAGAAAAAAAAACAGCTGGTAATGAGTGGACCACAATTAGATATGGGAACAGATATACAGGCCCCCAGATATGAATTGAGAAGGAGGTGGCAATACCAGGAAGGCAGGCACAGAGATCTTCTAGTATACCACAGGGGAGGATGAGGAGAAAGAGGAGGGCAGGGAGGAGCCAGAGAGGATGTGAGAGGTTTCAGAACAGACTGTGATCTTTAACAGCAGTAATAGGAAAATAACTGGAGGAAAAACAGAGTTTGTGGAAAGTATTATCATTTCCACCATCTAAGAATATCAATACACTTCAGTTAGCAATAGATCTACAAAGATTTTATAGAACATTAAGATTACCAGTTATGTATGGCAACAAACCAGAGGAACTGATTACAAGGAAGCAAGCACTAAAACAGGCTCTTGGCATAAAATCCACATACAGCCCACCAAATGCCTCAGAAAAAGTAAAAAATGACATACAGTTGGTTAAAAGAGATGTTGAGTTCAAAATAATAGGAATAATTTGACAGAAAGGGAAATAGAGGCTCTTAGAAACCTAGAGGAAGTTCGTTCAATTGTAATAAAGCCAGCAGATAAAGGAAGGGGTATTGTGATTTGGGATTAAAACAAGTATTAAAGGGATTGTGAGAGATAGTTCAGGGATGAGAACAGCTATTCAGCAAGCATTTGTCAATGCTGAATGTTCACCACTGGTATTGCTGTTGTACTGGGTATTGCTTGTACACATTTTTACTACATATTTACCCAGGACAGAACAGATGAGATGCAATATCTCATTTTCTGTGGTGTCCTGCTTTGCAACATTGTTAGAATGTAATTACCCAGGACAGGGCAGCTGAGAGGCAATATCTACTTTTAAGTGGACTCCCACATTTTGACCCCAAATATCCAACAGTCTTTTTATGACCTGATGTTATGATCAAGACAGGTGCAATTTTTAAAATCCCATCCAAGAGGTGATTTCACTGTGTCACTGTGGAGACAAGTTTCAGAAGGGATTTAAAAAATGACACCTGCCATGTTCAGGAGGTGGGGTAACACACAGGATATGTTGAACATTGGGGCCAAAATCACCAAAAAATAAAGTTACGAGTAAATGTTGGAACAATTCGTTTCATCATAACTTAGTTGGCTTTTCACATTTTACCCCTAATTTTCAACATAATCTTTTTATGACCACTGCTTCTAAGCATGACAGTGGTTATTTATAAAACAATGACTGAAATGTCATTTTGCATGACTAGTGTTACGGGAATGATTTCAGAAATGACAGCTGTCACATTCATGAGGTGGTGTGAAAAATGGCTATGTTGAAAAGCTGGGGTCAAAATATTGAGAATTACCACAGTTATGAGTGTGCATTGAAAAAACTGCAACACAAATGCATAACTTTGTTATTTTCTCCCCAAATTTTTAACATAGCCTTCTTATGACCCCATATAGCCTTCTTATGAGCCCACCTCATAAACAAGGGTGGAGAACATTTTCAAATCCTGCCCAAAAGGTGATTTTGCACCACAAGTGTGAAAACACATTTTGGCCAGGATTTGAAAAATGACAGCTGTCACATTCATGAGGTGTTGTGAAGAAATGGCGATGTTGGAAATATGGGGCCAAAGTATTGAAAATTACCAAAGTTACGAGCATGCATTCATAAATTTCAACATAGGCTCAAAACGTTGTTGTTTTTAATATTTGTACTCAAAATTCTCAACATAGCCTTCTTATGACCCCATATCATGAGCAACAGCAGAGAAAATTTTCAGTTCATGGCCGAAAGATGATTTCTTGTAGTGACAGCAAAATCACCCTTTGGAATACAAAAACACATTAGGCCAGGATTTGAAAAATGACAGATGTCGCATTCATGAGGTGCTGTGAAGAAATGTCTATCTTGAAAATCTGTAGTCAAAATATTGAAAATGACCAAAGTTGCGAACTTACATTCACAAATGTCAATGTAGGTTCATAACGTTGCTGTTTTTTAGTATTTTTTCTCCAAATTTTCAACATAGCCTTTTTTTGATGCTTGCTTATGCAAAATCACCATTCAGGACAGATTTGCCTAATTTCACTGCCATTGTTCATGAGATGGGGTCCAAAAAAGGCATGTTGAAAATTTGGGACAAAAATATTCAAGAATGGCTAAGTTATGCCATTAAGTTTAAAATCCCATTGAAATACATTGAACCTCATACCTGATTTCCTCAGTTTTTGGTCCAGCTTTGAAAGTAAAGATGTGTCTGTGGTTCAGAGAGGATTATGGCATTGGACCCCCGTTGGGTAAGTAAGGTAAGTTAGGGCTGGGGGGTGGGATTGTGGGTGCTGAATGAGAGGGTTATGTGGTAGAACTAACAGCGCAACAGACATCGATGGATATTTTTCATTTCTCAGGGTTAAAAAAAAATGATGAGGGATGGTTTTCTTCATTTCATGTGGCAACACCAGTGTCAGTGCTATGTCTGTGGGGGAGTTGGGTTGGGGGACAGTTTGATTTTCTTTTCAATTTTTTTAGGGATTCGGATCATACCTTTGAGCTCAGAGCTCTTTTACAAAGGTTTCACGTCAAACAGTGACAATGACAGCAATAACAAACAGTTTACATACAATACTTGAATAGTAGGTAGCTAGTATACAATAAGGTTACAATGACATTCATAGTACCAATGGTGATAGTACAGCGTCAGGAGCATTCAACTAGGGTAAAGGACAGTGTTTATATGTAGCGAAGGAGATAAAGAGGTGTGACACCTAGTGTGAGAGTCCAAGGAGGAGTCAAGGGGAGGGGAGACTGGGGAGGGGAGAGTGGGCGGCCAAAAGAAGTGGCTTTGTCTAGGAGGTTGGGAGGTAGTGGTAGTAGGTTGGTTTTAAGGTTGATCCAGTGGGAGAAAAGGCACAGGGGAGAGGAAGACAGAGGGATAGGGCAAGAGGGAAGAGTGGGGGTTAAAGGAAGGGGAAGGAGAATGTGGATGAGTGGGCATTATGGGTGTTAGAGTCCTAGTGGCAGTCACAAACTGTCCTAGTAAGAAGGTGTTGCCTTAGGCCATTTTTGAATTGTGAGATGCACTGGGAGTTTAGAATGTGCACTGGGATTTCATTGAGCCATTGGGGGGCCCTATCGCTGAAAGCACACTGTCCCTGCACAGTTCGATGGAAAGGTGTTGATAGGGCCCCCCTCATCCTGCCTCTGGTGATATAGCTGGTAGCACTTGGTGTTAGGGATGCTAGAAATGCATGAAGTGTTTTACCTATTAGTGCTTTTTTCCAAGGAGACATGTTTGGAATATAATCCTGTTCTTTAGTGGCAGCCAATTGGTCTCCTTGTATAAGGAGCAAGTGTCGGTATTTCGATCTGCAGCCATTGTGAGTCTACATGCCTTGTTGAGGGCAATGTGAATCCTTTTTAGTGCAGTGTCTGTTACTGCACTGTAGACCACCAATCCATAGTTGATGGTAGAAAGGATGGAGCTGGAGACTGAGAGACGGAGGGCCTCTGGAGTGAAATACTTTTTATGCCCATATATTACACCCAGCTTGGAATTCACTGCCTTTACCACTGCACTGATGTGTTGGGCGAAGGTGAGGCAGTCATCAAAGGTGACCCCCAGGTACTTGAAGGTCTGAACTTGTTCCAACGGCTCACTGACTTTATTGGAAATGGTGAGGGGAGGGAGCTTCTTTTTGTGCTGTTGGCTGGCTGTGAGCATCACCTTGGTTTTTTTGTAGTTTAATAGAAGTTTATGGCTATAGAACCAATCTTCCAGCTTGTAGAAGGATGCCTGCAGCGCGGAGTGGAGGGCGACTATTGAGGAACTGCTGATGAGAAGCACAGCATCATCTGCGTAAAGTATCAGTTTAGTGTCACAGGCTTCAGGAAGATTATTTAGGAAGAGACTGGATAGTAAGGGCCCCAGTATTGACCCCTGTGGGACCCCTAAATATACCTCATTGGAGCTAGATACTGTGTGCCCAATTTTTACACATTGGCTTCTGTATGTTAGGTAGTCCTTGAACTAGCAGACAGCATTGGTTGCAACCCCTAGGTTCTGTAGTTGAGTCAGGAGGAGAGAGTGATTGACAGTGTTGAAGGCTTTGGTGAGGTCTATGAAGACTGACCCCACCAGCTTTCCTTCATGTAGTGCCTTGTGCGAGTAGTCAGTGTAGTCCAGCAAAGCTGTGGAGGTACTATAATTCTGCCTGAAGCCATGTTGGCTGGGACATAACAGGTTGTATTTGTTGAGGTAATCTGTGAGTTGGGCGGCCACAATCTTTTCCAGGGCTTTAGATAAGAGAGAGAGAAAGGATGGATATTGGCCTATAATTGGCGGTGCATGTCATATCACCATTCTTGTGCACCGGTGTCATGAGAGCCTGTTTCTAGATCCCAGGGAACTGTGCATGAGCCAGCTATTTGTTAAATAGTTTTGTAACTGGCACAATGATGACATCCAGTGTTAGAGATAGGAGTTTCATATCGATTCCATCACTCTCCATTCTGGTCTTGCCTAGTATTTTTTTTTATGTGTTTGTAAGCCTCCTTCACTGACACTTTTTTGAAGTAGAAGACAGGGAATGAGCCCCCTTGAGGCGTGCAGTTGGTTTGTTCTCAGCAGGGTGCAGGTAGTCGAGGGTAGCACTCCAGTCAGGTCAGTAAACGCTGTGTTGAGAGAATCCACGATGTGCGAGGGTCAGTAATCATGACGTTGTTAATGTTAAGCAGTGGGGATCACGTTACAGGCGGTATATATATATATATATATATATATATATTATGGTAGCACGGTAGTGCTACCATAGTTAGGGTTGAGGAGCCATTTACATGTTAAACCCAAAATTTTGCACCATAATAACTTTGCAGCCGTTTGACAGATTTGCCTGAAATTTGGAATACACTATCAAGACCCATACACCTTGGGATATGCCAAGTTTTGTTCTAGTCGGATACACGGCTGCGGAGTTATTAAGCATGATCTGCGCATGCATTTATGCTTTTTCTGGAATTCTATGGTCACGCCTACAGGTCGCACGGTTTGCATGACCGGCCCAAAATCTTCAGGGAACGTGTGGCCAAGGTCCCCAATGTGCCTTTCAAAGATTTCGTGAAAAAATATTAAACGGTTCAAAAGTTATTCAAAAAACAATTTCCCATTATAAGTCAATGGGAAAGGTAACAAAAAGTTCGACAGTGTCGCAAATGCATTTTTACTTTCGCAAATGGCCCTCTTACTTTCACAAATCCGCCATCTTGTTTTCAGTTAGTGAGCAGAAAAATGCTTGCCATTTAAATTTGGGACCCTGTAGCAACCTAATTCTTTTTGTATTCACCTAGTCGGAGCCCGAGGATGCTAGCCATGTCTTTATTTTGGGATAAAACACCCCAGAAATATGTTTTTCAAATTTCTGGAAAAAGTACTTTCTCAAAGTACTTTCGTGCTCATAAAAGTGTCGCAAATTTTTGCGAAAGCTTTCTCAAATTATGACAGTACTTTTCTAGGTCGTGGGGAAATGACAGCAATTATTTGGCACCCCGCTGCAAAAGAACGATTGGGAGTTTTGGGCTGAAATTTGAAGGGAACGCAGCCAACATCTCACAGATGTGCCTTTCAGTGTTGTGTTGAAAAAATATTATACGGTGGCAAAGTTACTGCACTCCAAATTTGACAGTTTTTCCCATAGGATAACATTATGGCGCCCGACGCATTACAGGAATCCTTTGGCACCCTGCTGCAAAATAACTGTTTTGTCTTTTTTCCTGAAATTTGGAGGGAAGACAGCCAACAGCCCTCAGATATGCCTTTCAGTGGTTTGGCAAAAAAATATTACAGGGAGGCAAAGTTATGGTACTCCGAACTTCTCTTTTTTCCCATAGGATAACATTATGGCATTTGCCGCGCCTTTCAGGGCCCGTATCTCGGAAACGGTGTGAGATACGGACTTTTCGTCAGAGAAACACTTAGCCTCACCGTGTAATATTTTTTCATCACAACACTGAATGGGGTGCCAAAGGATTCCTGTAATGCGTCGGGCGCCGTAATGTTATCCTATGGGAAAAACCGTCAACTTTGGAGTGCAGTAACTTTGCCGCCTTGTAATATTTTTTCAACACAACACTAATGGGGGCTAAGTACAAAACTAGCCAGGACAGTCGTAAATGATATGACTTTTAAATGTTTTTTCTACGTCGTACGGTTCCTGAGATATAACCTATTTAGTATTCCAAGTCCTCATTTTCTGCTCCGATACCCATTATTATGCATACATTCTTTGTACTCACTGTCTTTCTCTATGCAGCTTTTGGGGAAAACTAGCCTGTGCGCTTACATTACTGTTACTGCTGTTCTTCTGCTTGCGGTTCGACTCGCTTCACTTATCGTTGACGCTCACGCCACCATGTGCTTATCCTTTGTGTTTTCATTTGCACTTATGCTTCTGTTATTTTTCACCATTTGTGTCTACAATACTGTTTCTCTTTCTGTTTCACTTTGCGTCACCATGCCCATTGACATTTCCATTTGCAGGCACCATGTTACATGTGACAGCACATCATGTGGCAGACTGCCTCAAGCCCACGCCACTGTGTGCTGCTACTCCTTTCTGTTCTCATTCAAGGCCATGCTACTCATGTGTGCCACTGTGAGCACTTCTGTTTTGCGTTGCTGTTCCTGTTACTATGCCACAAGACATCACGTTGGAGTGCAGGGCCTCATTCACTATTTCTCGCTATCATTCTCAAAAGAAGGAATTAGTCATATGCTTATCAGTTTATAAAAGAGAATTTATGTTAGGTTGAACCTCTCTTGATCCTCGTTACCTTCAATGGCATTGGGGTGCGCTTTGGGGTCGCCAGTCCCAACTCTCACCCCATTCTCCTATACTTCTGCTGCTTTACACATGTGATGGGGTGAGAGTTAGCTGATGACCCCCAATGCGCACTCCAATGCCGTTGGGGGTGGGTGGGTCCAAGGGGGTCTAACCCTAACACTGAATTTCCTCACTTTTGTCGCTGTGGAACAACCCTAACTAATGCATTAAATGGAGTTTTTTGCTCTAATATATATATATATATATATATATATATATATATATATATATATGGGATGGTTTCCTTTATTTCAGGTGGTGACACTGGGGGATTGGGCACCCGCAGTGTCAGTGTTATGTTTGTGGGGGTTGGGTGGGTGCTGAGAGGGAGGGTCAGATGTGGGGGACAGTTATGTTGGCACCAGAAATAGACATTGATAGATGATTGTCTTTGTTACAGAGTGTAATTCCTTGGCAGGCTGATCATGAAAGGTGAGTTGTGCTTGCTGAGCAGTGTAGATCAAAGGAAAGAGCTGGCCTATGATTGGATCAGCTCTTTCCTTTTAAATACACAAATTTCCACCCAGCAAGCCAGAGTAGTGCCATGATCAGCCTGGCTGATGATTGGTGTGACACTGACGTGCCCCTTGCAGGCCACTCTGTGTTGGATTGACAATATCACACTCCTCAAAAGTCTCTGTCATAGGAAAATGTTTGCAGCGCATGTGTGCACATTGAACATAAACATTGACAGAGATCCTACACCTGAGATTTTGTCAGAAATAGAGGAATTGCTAAACATGGGGTTGATACGGGTAGTGATGGGTGAAGTGGCCCGAATTCACTCCGCGAAATGATTCGTGGAGTGGAGGCAAATTTGCGGAGTGCTCAGCAACGCTAGGCAGAGTACTTCTCGTTATAATGGGTAATGCGAAGTCCATTGAAAACAATGACTTCACGTTACTCCGCCTTCCACTTCGCCTCACTTGGCCTTGTTTTTAAGCTCCAAAGGTGAATTTTGCAGTGATTCATGGGATTTCAGGTCACATGAGCTCTAGATTGTTCTGCACAGCCTCAGTTTGGGGTAGTGTGTGTAGGAAGCTGTAGGAGACAATCTGCACTGAGAGCTCTCTGCAATTCAAACCTTCAAAAAGCTGTTAAAAAAACCTTTTTGAGTCATTTTTTTTTGCTGAAACTTTAGTTCGTCGATTATAGGAAACCCTCCTGTGCTCATATCAATGAGGGTTTATTGTTTGTGTATGGATTTTGAATGTTAATGTACAACATTTAGTCTGTGTACTGAGAGACAGTGGAAGTGTGCTTTGGGGGAGGGGTGTATCTGTGGTGTAGGTAGATTAACTTGGAGAAAAAGACAGTGCTTTCTGTTTTGGTGATATTTTTCTTGTTTAACTGTGTTAATGTACACACAGTAATATTTTCAATATTTCTTGCTATTTTTTGCTGATTGTTGTGGTGCAGCAGTGCATAATTTTAGTTTGTTTAAAATATGTGGTTATATTACTGAAGTTTTCAATTTGCTGTGCATTACTTAGTGTGTGTGTGAGGATGTGTGTGACGCGTGTCATCAAATCAGATGCCTTTTATTGTGCCACATAATAATTTCAGCAATGTGAAGCTGCTATCCACTGCAGCTGTGTGATTTTTGTACTTCTTTGTTGTATCTTTACTGGTACTAGTACTAGTGACTGTTACTGTAGCAGTACAGTACACTGCCCCCCCACACAGCCCGCCCCAACCGGCAAAGGTATTCTTTTCCAGATTTGAATTTCTGATGGTGAGCACTGGTTAGGTGTTGTGCCTTTGCGTCTGCATTCTTCAGTGCACAACACAATCTTAATCTGTCTATGCATTTGCATCTCTTTAGGGCCCAATCTCCATCTGTAACTTAAGTCACAGTTGTTTCTTTGGCTTCCCTTCAGAGTACTGGACAGGTGTGGTGCTTAATTCTGCATGAACATTGTAATCATTAATATGCATTTTTAAGTCAGGACCATCATCACGAGCCACTCATGATACAAATCACGTTCTTCATCATCACGGTCACAAATCATGATTCACGATCATTCACATTACGAATCACAACATTAATTGTTTTTCTAGTTACTTGGATGTATTGTAAGCCTGTTTTGTAGTATCTCTCCAGGATTCACCACCCCACCATTGTACTCATTGATACGTGTTTTTAAGTCTGGGAGTTTTAAGCTACAGCTCATCAGGGAAGTACAGCCGTAGGCAGTAGACATTCACGTTTCTTCATCATCACGGTCACAAATGCAGTCACAAATCACGATTTACGATCACGTCATGAATCACAACATTAATATTTTTTAATAGTTACTTGGATGTATTGTAAGCCTGCTGGTCACGGTGCTGAACAGGGATGGGATTCACACCTGGGCCCGAGGGAACAGGCACATCCTGCTCCAGAGGACCTGGTGCTGGACTTGGTGGTAGTGGTGGTAGTGGTGGTGGTTCAACTGCCTCAGAGTCAGGACATGAGGCGGTGCTGGTCCTGCTTCGGGGGGGCACTCACAAGTTTGGAGCAGTCCAACAGGAATGGGCGCCCATGCCTTCCACACATGCACACAGTATGATGCTTACCACTACCACACTCTCCCAGAGCTGCCCCATCCCAGACATTCCCTCACCCTGGTCCATCTCTCCTACTGAGCTCCCTCAGTCTGAGCAATCACTACTCACACTGTCACACAACACACACACACAGTCACACAGACAGACAAACAACTAACTACTTATAAAGGTAAGAAAAATAAAATGTTCAGAAAGAACAAATTAAGTAAAAAAGAGTACAGAAAAGACAAAAAAATGTAGCTTTTAAAAAAGCTGTTGGGTCCAAATCAAAGTTTAAATCTCCTCCTCGCTCTGATCTAAAAGTATCAGCAGCCACAAAACACACTACTCTCCGTCTGCACAGGAGAAAGTATGTGTCTGCTTGTATGACTTACCTTCTTCCTGCCTAGCTAAAGAGCATGTGACTTACAGTACTGTAAGCCATGTGATGTGTGGGGGGCTGCCAAATCTGAAACACCAAGTGGATCACTTAGAATCATAATGAGGAATGTAAGGTCCATTAAAAACAATGACTTCACCTTACTTTGCATTGCCATTCCGCCTTAGCAGCGAAGTAGTGACAGCATAGAGTGAGTACACTTTGCATTGCCCACTCCGCGTAGCAGAGTGGCAACGTGAAGTGCCCACTTCGCGTTCACTTTGCCGGCGGAATTTAAATTCACTGCATCTCTAGATATGGGGTGCATTGCAAAGGGAGAAGAGGAGATGTGGACCTGCAAAAACCAGCACGGGGTCAAAATGTCACACGGCAGAATGCCGTGTGACTTAATCATGTTGCACGATTTCTTTATATTTTATGTTCAGTGGGGGGCTCCACACCCACACACCCCGTTACAGGGGGATGCACCCCTGAACCCTCCCCCACTTAGGATTCTAACTCCGGGGGTCCAAAACGGAGAGCGCACAGGTCCGGGGTTTGTGCATAATGCCGTACGCTATTAAGCATACAACATTATGACTAGGTAGGGCAAAATCCAGAGTCCCGATATTCTACATACTCCCAAAAATACATAAATATCTAGAGAATCACCCTGGCAGGCCCATTGTATCAGGCATTGGTGCCGTCCTGAACTTTTAAATATACCTACTTTCATTTACAAATAGAGGTTCTCAAAATGCCAACATATTAGGGATTCTGACCATGTTATAATACTTTTTCAGGAACTGGACCTACAGAATACTAATTTGGAGAATATCAGACTAGTTACCCTGTATGTTAAGGATTTATATACTAGCATACCACTGGATGTGGGTTTGGATACCATGGTAGGGGCACTCAGAGGAAGGGAAGAGGAGTTTCTGGGTTTATGTGATAACGGTGATCGCAGAAAGGCAATCACTGTTAGGGCAAATGTACATCAGAAAAAATACATTTCACCACTGACACGCCTGGTGCACGGCAAAATGGCTCTGGGAACTTAATTGTTTTTTGTTTATGCGGGGTGCTGCACCGCCCACACACCGAACCCCCCTAATAAAGATTCTCAACTCCTCAACTCCAGGGGGTGCATGTCGGAGTGTATGTGAATAGTTAAAAAAAAAAGTTCTCGTCCAGTGCAAAAATCCCGATGTGTCCAGCACCGAACCCGGCACCCTCCCAACCATAGCCTGTCACAAACCCACCATGCCACACAGCCAGCTCGGCAACTCACCATCATGATACCTCTCACAAACTCTCCCTCCCCTTCCAGCCGTCACATGGCATGCTCGCTCCACCCCGCATGTGCCTATACATATAGTGACAGGATGTCACCATACCTGCATTCCCCCCCCCCCCGTCCACTCACTGTGAGAACAGGCACCGCAATGAAGTCACCCTTTTGGTAAGCGCTCCATAGCGATTGCCTTTCTCACAGGATACCGGAGTTTCCCCCCTAGTAAATTCTTGGTTCAGCTGGGTGAAATTGTTCTGAAGAGGAATTATATTTAACTCTGAAGGCCAGTTCTACAGCACATGTAAGTTATGGGATGGCCATGGGAGTACAATGGCACTGGCTTTTGCTAATATATTTACTGGTATGTACAACTTTGAAAAGACACATGTATTAAATCAGAACACCAATCCCTTCTATTATCATATAATCTATTATAAATATTTTATTGATGATATCTTTATTATATGGAAGGATAAGACTGAACTCTGGAAAGGTTTAAGAAATACCTCAACACAAGGACTGAATATTTAACCTTCAATATGGAAGTGAGTGAGAAGGAAACACCATTTCTGGATTTGTTAATTTACATGGGCCAGAGTGGTTTGCAGACTTATCTGTACAAAAAGAAAACATACAGGAATAAATCTCTGCACCCCGACAGCTTTCATGACCCTAAACGTATCAACAGTATTCCTAAGACATAGTTTTTACAAGCTAAATGTAACTGTACAGAGCCTCGAGAAAAAGGGGTTAAGGAGGGCATGATAGAGGGGTTCAGGAACCGGGAATATAAGGAACTACAGACCAGGGAGGCAGTTGAAGAAGTGAAACAAATAAAGAGAGAAGAATTGCTGGTGACTAGACATTAGGACAATGTGGGGGACAGTATAGTTACAGCCATCTGAGTGGCAGGATTAGGAGCATTTTATACAAGAACTGGCATGTTTTGCAAGTGGGTGATAATGCCAACAGGAGATTTAGAGATTATGATCCACTTCCAAAACAACAACATTAAGGGATTAATTAGTGCATACAGAGCACAGGGTACCAGGTGAGAGGGAGAAAGGAAGGGAACAGTTATTGCTAGGTCCCCTTATGAAAGGTAATTTCCCATGTAGAACATGCTTCCAATGCAATAACACTTTCAGGAAAATGTATTATGAACATCCCTACACTAACATGAAATATGAAATGAAGCAACATATCACATGTAAGCATGATCATGTGATTTATCTCTTATAGTGTCCTTGTGAAAAGCTGTGTATTGATAAGACAAAGAGGGAACTCCGAACATGTATAGGGGAGCACAAAAGTGATATCAGAAGACACAATAAGAATAAGAATTTACTGGAAGCCAGACATTACAATGAAGTGGGGCATTCTATGGCATCCCTGAAGCTCTGGGGCCTTAAGAGAGTGGAACAACAAAAGAATAATGAGGATTATACAATGGCAAGAAAGAATCCTGGCTTCTGATTGGTCAGTTGGCTGTCACAGCAGGGATGTTATCCTGGCATAACATCCCTGCTGACTGTTTGTAGGATATGGAGCATGCTGCTGAGCTTTTTTTTTTCTCTTGAGAAACAAAAATATTTTTACACACTAACAAAAGCATTCTTTAAAATTATTTTTTTAACTATGAAACAATAAGCCATTGTATATAAGGAATAATGCCCTCCAGGGTGGGTGTTATGCTGGGATAACATCCCGCCTCAGGTGCTGGATGCGGCCTCGGCCGTTGGCCTCGGGCCCAACCACCTGAGGTGGGATGTTATCCCAGCATAACACCCACCCTGTCGGGCATTATTCCTTTATTTGGACATACAGTATTACTACTCAAAAGGGAGGTGTTCTGGATCTATAAGATGAACACCCTGGACCCAAACGCGGGACTTAATGATGAATGCAACTGGTCCTTATATTGGTGAGAGGGTACTGTATATGAAGTCTGAGTAACTGAAAAGGGGACCAGTGGTTACTGTGATTATGAGGGACAGATACTAATGAATATAGACTTTGTCTTTTTGTACAAATATGTTAAGAATATATGTGTCTTAGCAGAGCATATCGGGGAGAAGGTAGTAAAAGGGTGCACAGGGGATGTAGTATTCAGTAGGGTTCAGTTTACAGCCATGTATGCTGGGAGTTCTTTAGGACCCAGGGAAATCAATTTAATTTCAGTAATAAGCACAGTGCACCTCTTAAGCAGTTTTCATAGGGATTCTAAATGTATGAAGTATACATGTCAGCAGTAGGTATAAGATGGGGGGGGACTACACTTTAAAAATGTAATATGTAAGGATGAGTAAGAGTTATGACTGCAATGGAGTACACAAGTTTAAGTTTACACGTGATACAAGAGATTGTGGTCCTCACTTTAATGAACCACTGCCATTGAGACTGACTAAATTATTTAGACTAAACATGTTGGCTAAGATCAGTTTTCAACCTAAAACTTTGGCAGTTGTATGTTGTTTTTAATTCTAGGATAAAATATTAAGATGGGATTTGATAAAAAAAAAAAATTAGGGACAAAAAATTCCTGGAAGGGGGCAAACCACTACAGTTTATGGCTGCCAAGTGGTCTGGAATTTCCATCCTTGCATTATTTCAGTGAGCCACTGTCTGATAGTAGTGGCTTGATTTCTGAACCCCTGCAGCTGTAGTGGTAGTCAGAACAACTAGGAGATGTTTTCTGATGTCATCCCCCCTTCCCCCGCATTGCAGTGTAAAAACCACATATATCAGCAGTACCGGCCACTCCTAACACCAAGAAGGAGCTGGCTAGTTGTTGTGTGATTTCCCTGAGTAAGAGGAGTAAGTAAATTTGACTGTAACTATACAGAATTTCTACACAATGGGTATATGTTAAATTATATTTGTGTGGTGTCCCCCCAACTGTGGGACAATACAAATTCTCTCTCCCTGCATGTCCCCATGTATGAGGTTCAGTTATAGTGCAGATGTCAAAACACAAACATTTTACCTCTATATTATTTTAACTAGTTCACCTGAAAACATTAATTTGTAATTGGCTTATTTTACCAGTTTTGACATATCGAACAGTACTAACATCTCCACTAATCCATGTCATTCTCAACATTTCAAGTTTTGAACTGTTTTTCTTTTCTCCATTTGTTACCTCTGTAATTTTGCTTGATTCTGTACATCAATCACTAGAAAGACTAAGATAGATTCAAGAATGACCATTTAACATATTTACACTGAAGCCAAACTTTCTCTTTCATAGTTTGCTAGCCACAAGGAGTCAGTCCGGACAGCCTCAAGGCATTTTTCAGGAGTAGTTCCTGTCTCTCCTTGTTGATCCATCCATTTGACTCAGCATGATCCATGGAGGACTTCAGATAAGTTTGGTTTGCCACCTTCTGAGCCTGTGTTCCATCCAAAGCTTGGATATGGTATATTTGAAAACCTACTTAAAAGATGAAATCCCACCTCTCCATGTCTTCACCGTCACTCACTCTCCTACAAGTAAGGGTTTTTTCTGATTATGGGGAGTCATCTGATCCTCTCCTGTTTCCTTGGTCTGTACACCCACTTGGATTGGCTGGTGCCTTGGGCTCTGCTTGAGGAGGGATTCTTCTCCTCTTCCGTTGGTGTGCTTCAACTGCCTTGGTCAACATCTGAACAGAGGGTGAGTTCTGCAAGCTCAGACAACTGATATTAGTCATTGTGGCCCAGACTGGATCTAGTTCTCCCTCTCTCTGGTTCCTTCTTGAGTGCCCGGTAGAATTCAGGAACCTCTGAATGCAAATGCTGGTTGGTTTGCTCATTCAGGCACTACCTGGCAGTCAGGCCCCAGGCATCTTGGCAGTTCTTGAGAACATACAGCATTCAGCTGGATGCATTATTGTCCCTGTGAGGATGTCTGCTGAGGTCTTTCTTCTCCTGCTCCAACAGGATCAACCTGGACCTGTCATGTGCTAACTGTGCCTCATGTTCTCATAGTTGATCTTCTTTGGCCTGTGTCTCTGTGACCAGCTTATGGTTCAGATCTCCAGCCATAATCTGGTACTCTCAGATACTCCTCATGTAGCAAGCTCCCTCCTCTTTTTATGTTGGTGCACTTTTGCAGCCAACATCTTGCTGTAGTGGAGATTTGGAGGAGCGGTCACTGTTGGGCGAATGCAGGGCATGCACCAGTAGGTGTGTCCCTCATTCCCCAATCAGCCTGCATGCCGGCGTCACCACCGGGTGAGCACATCTAAGGAAAGGTCCGCTGCAATGCGAGCAAAGCTTGTCAAATGCAGCGGACCTTCCTACGTGCTTTGCCAGCTACAAACATGGCAGCACAGTGGCCGCTAAACTACTGACTTCAGGGGTGCCCATTCCCCCGGTTGGCTTATCCTGCCCCGCATGTATGTGCTGATGGGGGAGCCCACTCCCCAATGGCATAATGTGTCCCCCCCTCTCCTTTTTTGCTTGCCAAGGGGGTGCCCAATCACCCTTGGCTCACGCACCCCCCACTTTCATTGTTTGCTAGCGGGGGTGCCCAATCCCCGTCGGCATCCGTCCCTCCCTTTCCCACTTTAATGTGCTGACAGGGGAGCCCACTCCCAGTTGGCATGATGTCCCCACTTCTTCTGTGCTGAGGGGTGCCCAATTCCAGCTAGTGTCCTCCACTCCCTATGTGCTGAAAGGTGCCCAATCCCCATCGGCTACTGTATCCCCCAAAAAAACACCTGAAAAGGAAGAAACCATCCGCAATGTGTTTTTTTCACACCTGTAAACAGAAAATGGTCCCTCATAGTCTCCTCACCCTCCCACCACCTGCACCCCACCCACTGTGCACCCTACCTCCCCACACACCCCCTCACCCCATACTTACCTCCGGAGCTCAGCGCGATGATCTTCAGTGGACCGGGAACGTGTCTGCACTCTTCAAAGCCGACCGCAAACTGAGGAAATGCCAGTAAGCTGTATAATGAAATAAATAGGGTTTTTTCAACTTTGATGCATATCTCGGCCATTTTTTGGACTTTTTGCACCAAATTTTCAACATGGAGTTTTTGGGACCCCGTCTCATGAATTCTGGCACTGTTATGATGTTAATCAGTCCCAAAAGAGGGGGAATGCTACAAGTCTCGATGGCTGAGAGGGACCTAGGGGTGGTGGTGGATGTCAAGATGAACAACTTGGAGACTTGTAGGAGGGCAGCAGCCAAGGTAAACAGGATGCTGGGATGCATCGCTAGGGGGATCACCTCCAGAAGGAGGGAAGTGATACTCCCTGTGTATAACTGCTTGGTGAGGCCACACCTCGAGTACTGCGTGCAGTTTTAGAGGCCACACTTAAAGAGGGACATTAAACTCCTGGACAGGGTCCAGAGGAGGGCAACCAAAATGATTTGGGGCTTGGGGGACAACACCTATGGGGAGAGGCTCGAAGAGCTAAATATGTACACATTGGAAGAGAGAAGGGACCGGGGGGACATGATAGAGGTCTTCAGGTACATGAAGGGGGTAAATAGGGGAGGAGCAGTCAGGGTGTTTCAAAGGAAGGAGGAGGGGGCAACTAGGGGGCATGGGTAGAAGCTGGGGGGGAGATTCAGGGGAGAAAGGAGAAGGAAGTGCTTCTTCACTGAGAGGGTGGTGGAGCCATGGAATGTGCTGCCCAGGGGGCTGGTGGAGGCAGAGACAGTGGATGGGGTTCAAGAGGGGGTGGGACAGGTACAGGGGAAGGGTTCTGGAAGCAAAATCCAGTGCAGCGAGAATATCCAGAATTGGGAAGGGAGAAGCCAGAGAAGGCGAGGAGGGCAGCAAGGTCAGCTTCCAGGGTGGGGGCTGACCAAACGAGCAGACACGAAAGACCGTTAGGACTATTCTGCTGGCATTTTATTATGTTAGTATGAAAGGTGATTTCACAGTCACTGTGCGGAATCACCTTCCGGGACTGACTAACACAAGGACAGTGGCAGTATCATGAGGTGGGCTCTCAAAAGCCTATGTTGCAAATTTGGTGGAAAAAATAAAAAAAATGGCTGTTTTACGAGAGTGTGTTGCGCAGTCGCTACGTACGCTCATAACGTCGCGAATTCGCAATATTTTAACACCAGATTTTCAACATTGTCATTTTTCTACACCTCCTTGCGTACATTGTACAGCTGTCATTTTTCACATCCTGGCCGAACAGTCTTTGGTACTCCAAGCGCACAATAGCGCGGTCGTTATGGGAAATCAGTGTTCAGAGCAGATTACAAAAATGACAGTGACACTGTTCATGAGCAGAGGTCCTAAAATGCCTATGTTGAAAATTTGGTGACAATACTCTATAAAATGACTGTGTTACGAGTGTGTGTTGCGCTGTTTGCACGCACACTCTTAACATTGTGCATTTGTAATATTTTCACTCTCGATTTTCACCATTGGCATTTTCCCACACCTCTTGATGAACGGTACAGCTGTCATTTTCCATATCCTGCCCAAAATGTGTTTTTGCACATCCGGCGCTGAATTGCACGGTCGCTGTGTGAAATCACTTTTTGGGACAGTTTGAGGAAATGACAGTGACACTGTACAAGGGCAGAGGTGCTAAAATGCCTATGTTGAAAATTTGATGCTGAAAATGGCTGTGTTATAAGTGTGTGTTGCGCATTTCCCACACACCCTTGTAACTTCACAAATTTGCATTATTTACTTGCCACATTTTCAACACTGCCATTTTTTTACACCTCCTTATGAACAGTACAGCTGTCATTTTTCACATTCTGCCCAAAATGTGTTTCTGCACTGCATTACCAAAGCCAATGCCAGTGCGACAACATTCGGCATTAACAAATGCTTGTTAGTGGAGTGCTTGCTCGGACTGTTCCTTAATCTTCTGAGCTTACTATCAGAGACCCTCTCTGAGGTTTTGACATTCTTTCTGCTGCTTGGACTTCTGCTTTGCATACTCTGCAACCCCCAATGCAAGCTCCTGATGCTGAGCCTCCCTTTGGGCATTCTGGTCAGGAATCTGCTGGCTCACATCATGGGTGACAGCACTCACCATCTGTGCATGCTGTTCAGTTCTTGCATCCAGAACTCTTGGTGGACTTCCTGAAGGTGTCTCAACAGATTGGTTACTCTGATTAATCTTCTGCATCTTCCTCTGGTGTTCTTGTACAGCTGCCATTGAGCTCTTTAGATCTCTCTGCTCCTGGCATCACCACCCTGACATGGCTGCTGAATGGGACCAATGGTTCCTTTGCATTGGTTCATGGGTCTGCTTTGCACCTTCATTTGATCTGTGTGTGTCTCTGATCTCTGCTCCTCCTCTTCCTGGGTCTCTGTGGTCACTACACAACCTGAAGCTGGGCCTCTTGCTTCATCTTTACCCTGAGTGTCACCAGCTGTCATTGCACATCTAGTACCTGATGTGCCAATTGCATCAGAAACATAGAAACATAGAAATTGTTGGCAGATAGGGACCGCTAGGCCCATCCAGTGTGCCCGTAGGCTCTATACATTGTATGTGGCCATTGACCCTATGTGATCAATGGCTTTTCATCACTCCCTCCCCTCTCAAGTTTCCCCTGTGCCTGTCCCAGGCATGCTTACACCCCTTCACTGTGCTTGCCCTCACTACCTCCTGTGGCAGACTATTCCAAGCATCGACTACCCTTTCTGTGTAGAAAAACTTCCTCACATTACCTCTTAATCTACCCCATTCCAATTTCATATTATACCCCCTTGTTCTAGTACTTTTTCTACATTAGAAAAGGTCCCCCACCTCTACCTTGTTTATCCCCTTGAGGTACTTGAAAGTTTCAATCATGTCCACCAGCTGTCTCCCCTCCTCAGTGAGTATATATTGAGGTCCCTTAGTCTCTCCTCATATGTTTTGTGTTGTAAGCCCTGCACCATCTTTGTTGCCCTACTCTGGATAGTCTCTACCTTATCTATGTCCTTGAACAGGTGTGGCCTCCAGAACTGCATGCAGTACTCCAGGTGAGGCCTCACGAATATTTTATACAATGGCATCACCACCTCCCGCCTCCTGCTAGTGATACTCCTGCCTATGCACCCCAGCATGCCATTGGCCCTCTCTGCCACCTTTGTGCACTGCTTTGATACCATAAGGTCATCAGAAATGATAACCCCTAGGTCCCTTTCTTCTTTGGTGATAGTTAGCTCCTCCCCCTACCTGTAGCTCTCCCAAGGGTTCCCTCTACTCAGGTGCATTATTTTGCACTTCTTTGCATTGAACCTCAGTTGTCACATCTCCAACCATCTTTCAAGCTTCTCCAGGTCCCTCTTCATTTTCTGCACCCCTTCTGGAGTTTCTACCCTGTTGCAGTTCTTGGTGTCATCTGCAAACAGGCAGACCTTTCCTTTCATCCCCTCTGCAATGTCACTAATGAAGACATTGAACAGGACTGGTCCTAGTACTGATCCCTGTGGCGCCCCATTGGTCACCCCCCTCTACCCAGATTGTACCCAATTTACCACCACCCTCTGTCTCCTATCTGTTAACCAGTTCCTAACCCAGCTCACCACCTTGTCTCCCATGCAAAGACTAACCATCTTGTTAAGCAGCCTTCTATGTGGGACTGTGCCAAAGGCTTTGCTGAAATCTAGGTAGGCGACATCTACTGCCCCTCCCTGATTTATTTCCCTAGTCACCCAATCAAAAAAATCTATTAGATTCATTTGACATAACCTTCTTGCTGTGAATCTGTGTTGCCTCAGATCCTCAGCACCACTTGATTTCATATGTGCCACTACCCTTTCTTTCAGCAGTGTCTCCATGATCTTTCCCACCACTGAGGTGAGGCTGACTGGCCTGTAGTTCCTCACCTCCTACCTATTGCTCCTTTTGTGCAGCGGGACTACATGTGCCCTCCTCCAGTCCTCTGGAATGACACCCGTGATGAGTGACTCTGTGAACAGGACCACCAGAGGTGCTGCTAGTTCCCTTCGCAGCTCCTTTAATATCCTTGGGTGGATGTTATCATGCCCCATGGCCTTATCCACCTTCAGCTTTGTGAGTTCTTCTAGAACTCTCTTCACTGGTAATAGACTGGTGTTCACTCCCCCCCCCCATTGCCTCTGTAACCCAGCTGTGGTCCTTGACCCTCCCCCTGCTTAGTGAATACTGAGCAGAAGTATTTGTTCAGTATTTCTGCCTGTCCAGCCCCCCTTACTCTCTTCCTTCTTCCCATTGAGCCTCACAATCCCCCCAGGTTTTTCTTCTTTCACTGATATACCTATAACATGCCTTATCCTCTTTGTTTACATACTGTGCTAAGCCCTCTTCTGTCTACACCTTTACCCTCTTAATAGCCTTCCTTGCTTCCCTTAGACATTTAAGGTACACCTCCCTGTCCTCCTCCCTTTGGCTCCCCTTATATTTCCTGAAACTCAGCCTTTTAGCCCTGACTTTGTCCCCCACCTCTTTGGAGAACCATAATGGTTTCCTTCTTCTTTTTCCTTTGGCCACTATCCTAATGCATTGGTTTGTTATATCCACTATGGCTCCTTTCAGTTTCTTCCATTGTTCTTCCACCTCCTCTATTACCCCTCCATTCACCAGGACTGCCTGTATACATCTACCCATTTCAGTGAAATTCACCCTCCTGAAATCTAATACTTTTGCATTTGTGTGGCTTAACTGAGTCCATGTCTCCATGTTGAACAACACCACGTGGTGGTCACTGGACCTCAGCTGCCCTTCCACCTGTATTTCTTTGACTCTGTTCCCACTGGTCCATACCAGGTCCAGAATTGACTTGTCTCTAGTTGGCTCATGCACCAGCAGTCTGAGTCCAACCCCCTACAGGGATTCCAGGATGGCTGTGCTTCTGGCTGAAGCAGCCACCTGTGTTGCCCAATCCACGTTCGGCATATTGAAATCCCCCAGTAGCAGGATTATGCCTTTAGCTGCCATGTCATGTATGTTCTCCACTAGTTCCCTGTCTACTTCCTCCCTCTGTAATGGAAGTCTGTACATCACCCTGTCTGTATTGCTGTTCCATTCCCTTGCTCCAGGATGACCTACATTAGTGCAGCCTCCCCCTGTCTTCCCTGAACTTCTGTAGCCTTTATACCATCTCTGATGTATCAGCTCCTCTTTTACTTCCTGTTGGGAATCCCCTTCCTCTTGGGGACAACTAACACCCAGATTGCAACAGAAGACTTCCATGTGGGAACTGGACCACACGTTTCCACTTCTTCTGGGGTGGGTCTGTCCTTTTGCAGCCATCTTGGTATGGGTAGCTTCAAGATTTGGCCTCCTTGATGTTTCTTATCCTGCTGACTATGCCAAGAGTTTGTAGGGGGCCAATTCTGGCTGTATTTTGTAGAACGGGACATCTGGGTATGGGGTGTCCACAATTAGATAGGGATCTGGTTCCTACTTGGTCTTTAATTTTTGGGTCTTGTCAGTTAGTTTTAGCAGGACTCTGCCTTCAATTATGAGGTGCTCAGCTTTGGTCCTTTTGTCCTAGAGTCATCCTCCACCCTGCCAGCCAAGTTGCAACTCCCCTCACAGCCACTCCCCATTCCCTTTTCTAGGGCAAGGGAGGTCCTGCCTGGCATCCAGGGTATTGGACCTTTCGGGCCAAGAGGAAGGGTGTCCTGGCAGGACTGTGTCCTGCCCTCAGTCCCCTGCTGTGACAAAGGCACGAAAGTAACAAAGGCTGGGGCAGGGTCCTGGGACAGGGAAAGGCAGGGGAGGGAGTGACAGCAAAAAGAGAAAGGGAAAATAATCAAAATCCCTGGATCAGGGAAAGGGTCCTCATTCTTCTTTGTGGTACCCCCCAACTCTGGGACACAATACTTGCAGAACCAATATTAAGGACCAATTAAAAATGGAAGGATGTGGCAGACCAGCTACATAAGGACATAAAACAAATGAGGTATGTTGTAGGCATATCAGTGGCATATAGAGTCTTAATTTTACAAATACATAAAGGATATAAGAAAGGAAGGAATGAGGTGGGAACATGAACACACATTTTGCAGGGATTTCTTGAAATTAATCAATATAGTAGAATAGTGAAGAGATTACTGTATACTGAAGTGCAAATTAGGTAAGAATGGTGGTTGAATCTTTTAATAGCACCAAATATTGTTATACACACGATATATGGAAAGAATTACATTTGTATACATTGGATGAATTGCTTTTGAGGCAGTCCTTAGTGTTTTAGTGGAATCACTGATTTCTTCATATAATAATAAGTATTGTGAAATACTGGAAATATTAAGAAAACACACTATATCAGCGGTGGCCATGGCACTTAATTGTGATTAATCACTGAAAATGAAATTTTCAGAGATTTCACACACAGATATGTGTGTGTGTGTGTATATATATATATATATATATATATATATATATATATATATATATTAGAGGCAAAAACTCAGTTTAATGCATTAGTTAGGGTTGTTCCACAGCAACAAAGTGAGGAATTGCTGTTAGGGTTGAAAACCCTAAGTCCGAATTCACCCCCCAGCACCACACACACACACACACACACATATGCAAGTATGGGGGAGGACCAAGTCAACACAACCAATGACAGACATCCAGCAGCAGGTGACAGAAATAACAAACACTTGTCTAAATGTACTGCGAGACATCCCCACTCACCTGACCAGGTACTGCATGCTCAGTGGAGATCAACAGCAAAACTGAGGCCATGTACACCAAACGTACACTGAGCATGCAGTGCCTGGTCAGGTGGGTGAGGATGTCTCATAGTACATTTAGACAATTGTTACTTCTGTCACCTGCTGCTGGATGTCTGTCATTGGTTGTGTTGACTTGGTCCTCCCCCATACTTGCAAGTGTGTGTGTATGTCTGTGTGTGTGTGGTGCTGGGGGGGTGAATTTGGAGTTACGGTTTTCAACCCTAACAGCGAATTTCCTCACTTTTGTTGCTGTGGAACAACCCTAATGCATTAAATGGAGTTTTTTGCCTCTAATTTCCCTTCTTTTTGAGAATGATAACGAGAAATAGTGAACGTAATGCAGGGGGCGGAAGCGCGGGGCCCCCGCCACATGATGTCTTGTGGCATGGTAAAAGGAACAACAATGCAAACAGAAGCGCTAACAGTGGCACACATGGTAACGCAAGCGCGAATGAGAACAGAAAGGGTAATGCACACAGTGTCGTAGACGGGAACGGTCTGCCACGTGATGTGTTGTCACATAGTAACATGGTGACTGCAAACAGAAATGTCAATGGGCATGGTGACGCAAAATGAAACAGAAAGAAAAACAGTACTGTAGACACAAATGGCAAAAAATAACAGAAACACAAGCGCAAATGAAAACGTAAAGGATAACGCACATAGGGCCCCGCGCTCCTGCCACGTAATGCGGTGGCGGGGGCCCTGTGCTCCCACCACATGATGTCTTGTGGCATAGTAACAGGAACAGCAATGCAAACAGAAGCGCTAACAGTGGCGCACAAGGTAACGCAAGCGTGAATGAGAACAGAAAGGGTAACGCACACGGTGGCGTAGATGGGAACGGAGTGCCACGTGATGTGTTGTCACATAGTAACATGGTGCCTGCAAATGGAAATGTCAATGGGCATGGTGATGCAAAGTGAAACAGAAAGAGAAACAGTACTGTAGACACAAATGGCAAAAAATAACAGAAACGCAAGCGCAAATGAAAACGCAAAGGATAACGCACATGGTGGCATAGACGTCAACGGTAAGTGAAATGGGCACGGAACCGCAAGTGGAAAGGGCAACAGTAACAGTAATGTAAGCGCAAAGGCTGGTTTTCCCCAAAAGCTGCATAGAGAAAGACAGTGAGTACAAAGAATGTATGCATAATAATGGGTATCGGAGCAGAAAATGAGGACTTGGAATACTAAATAGGTTATATCTCAGGAACCGTATGACGTAGAAAAAAAATTTAAAAGTCATATGATTTATGACTGTCCTGGCTAGTGCTATACTTAGCCCCCATTAGGCGGCTAATCATTTTTCCAACGAAAAGTCCGTATCTTGCACCGTTTCTGAGATACGGGCCCTGAAAGGCACGGCGAACGCCATAATGTTATCCTTTGGGGAAAAAAGAGAAGTTCAGAGCGCCATAACTTTGCCTCCCTGTAATATTTTTTCACCAAACAACTGAAAGGCACATCTGTGGGCTGTTGGCTGTCTTCCTTCCAAATTTCAGGAAAAAAGACCAAACCGTTATTTTGCAGCAGGGTGCCAAAGGATTCCTGTAATGCGTCGAATGCCGTAATGTTATCCTATGGGAAAAACCGTCAACTTTGGAGTGCCGTAACTTTGCCGCCGTGTAATATTTTTTCAATACATCTGTGAGATGTCGGCTGCGTTCCTTCCAAATTTCAGCCCAAAACTCCAAACCGTTCTTTTGCAGTGCAGTGCCAAAGAATTGCTGTCATTTTCCCACAGACTGGAAAACTACTGTCGCAATTTGTGAAAGCTGCAAAAACTATGTATACTTTCACATGAGCACGAAGTATTTTGCGTGAGTACATTTTCCAGAAATTTGAAAAACATATTTCTGGGGTGTTTTACCCCAAAATAAAGACATGGCTAGCATCCTCAGAGTCCGACTAGGTGAATACAAAAAGAATTAGGTTGCTAGAGGGTCCCAAATTTAAATGCCAAGCATTTTTCTGATCACCAACTGAAAACAAAATGGCAGATTTGCGAAAGTAACAGGCCCATTAGGAAAGTAAAAATGCATTTGCGAAAGTATTGAACTTTTTGTTAACTTTTCCCATTGACTTATAATGGGAAATTGTTTTTTGAATAACTTTTGAACCGTTTAATATTTTTTCACCAAATCTTCGAAAGGCACATCGGGGACCCCGGCCGCACGTTCCCTGAAGATTTCAGGCCGGTCGTGCCTACAGGTCGCACGGTTTGATGACTGTGCTGACAATTTGTTTGCTGTTGTCCTATAAATGGAACAGCAGGGCACTTCCACATTGGCATACATATATGCATCTGTGGAGGGATGGGAGTGCAAGCTCCCACAGGCAAGTAAGGATATGATTACTCTATCTCAGAAACTATAGATGGGTGGGAGTGCAGTGCCCAGAGGGCCATGTGCTCCCACAGGCAAATAAGGATACTATTATACTATCTGAAAAAGCACAGAAATAAATTGTAAAAAACTTTGTTAATGCATCAGTTAGGGTTGCAGCAACAAATGTAGGGAAATGTGGCATCATTGTTTCCAAACCTCACACCCCATTCCGCCCTGCACACACACAACGTCAGGGTGGTGCCTTAGGTTATCAACCCCAACACAAACCCCATTCTCCTATACTGTATCCATCTCAGCTTGTTTACTTATGGACTGGGGTGAGCGTTAGGGCCTGATGACCCCAAGGCACACCCCCGACACCTGTTGGTGTGTGCAGGGTGGGGGAGGGGTGTGGTGTTAGAGTTGGAAACCCTAATGTCACATTTCCCTACTTTTATCGCTGCAGCCCTAACTGATGCATTAACAAAGTTTTTTTGCAATAGATTTTATATATACATATATATATATATACACACACACACACACTGTATATATACATATATATTTATAAACACATCATACAAGTAACAGCATAGCTTGGGTATGACAAAGTAGTGGGATGCTATGAAAAGTAACCCAGATGTACCTTTTGTTATGGATAACAAGTAAACAGAAGAAAAATTCTGTTTCTGTATAGAGTTCATCCAGTTTTTGCACTGGATTTACAGATTGTCATTTGGACGACCCAAGACTGAAAAAGCTTCCTTAGCTACTGTTATAAGCACTGGCAGCCTGGACATGAAATCTGACATTGCCACCAAGTGGAGGCCTGGTGGTAGCACCAGTGTATAAGTGACATAGAAGGGAGAAACTGCAGTTCCTTAGCATGTGTGTGTCACCACATGCACAGGCCTATGTGCCGCAGCAGTGGAGAAACCTGGGAAAAAACAGAAACAGGTCAGCACAGGCTACATGAAGCCCTGCCTGCCTTCCCCTGGCCTGCACAACCATCTGGACCAGTGGTCCATGAGGGCCATGACTGGATGAGAGTCACTGGATGAGGCGAGTTCAGCCCTCCCCATCCTGGCCCAGCCAAGGGGAGCAATCTGTGGGGCTATTCAGGTCAAGTGAGTACCTGGGGAGGAGGGAAAAGGGCTTAGAGAGCCCACCTGTGATGATCACAAAGCAAAAAGCTTTAGTAAAAAGCGAAAATTCATCGTATAGATTTTATTTTGTCAAAAATGTATTTCTGACATTTTTAGATTCATCCTCAGTGCATTTTTAGTTTTCTCTGATATTGTTAAATCGGCTTTTATAGCTAATTTTGTCCACCATTTGCAATTTTTTAAAATTATCTTCCTTTGAGGTTACTTGTTAAATGTGCATGCTACTGTAGATTCATCATGTGGATGTATTAAGAGGGTGTTATCACACGTTTCTGTTAGTAAACACATGCATACATTGTACAATGCCTCCGCATGCCTAGTGTATTATGTTTGATTTCTGTATCATCTATGTATATTATTTCTGTACCCTCTATGTATATTATTCTCAGTATTTGTATATTATCCTCAGTATTTGTACCTTGTTGTCTAATGCAACTGACGAGGAACCTCTCAACCAGCATCCGCTGACAGATGTTATCCAAGATTTCAATAAATAAATAAAATAAGCAGCACAGCACTGTACCAAGACAGTAACATTTTTGATGATTTTCATGGCATTGGAGTTGGAACCTAAAATCCTGTCTCTCGGTTCAGTTATCCTTAGAACGTTCACTTTTGGGGAGATCACGTGATGCAGAGTGCTGAATAGAAGCTTCTCCGCATAGCTCCAGCCTCCCAATTATAAATTTGTCTTTTTTGGCCTGATATATCGCTAAAAATCATTTGGTGTTCTCGGAATCTGCCTTCTAACCTTTCCAGGGTTTGGAATTGCGAGTTGGAATAATTATGGAGGCTTACATGAAAAAGCCTTCGCAAAAGCATACCCCACCAGTTACCCCCGAGAAGGCCCTGAAGAAACCTAGGGCCTCGAGTGGATCAGACTAGCCTGACTAACTTAGCCAAGTACTGGATCAGGAGCCTTTGACCCTGAACAGGTTCCTCGAAGAATTCAAGCCCTTTCGGGAGGAAGTTAAAGAAATGGCAACTGAGCTTAAAGCCCTGTCTAAGAAGCTGGAAGAGGTCACTACAGTAACATCTGATAATACAGCTCACATTGTGTCTCTTGAGAAACATCTGGAAAAGATAGATCCTGGGCTAGCAGCACTGCAACAGAAGCTCTCTCGAGTTGAAGCAAAGCTGGAGGATCTCGAGGGCCGTAGCTGCAGGAATAATGTGGTAATATTGGGGCTACCTGAAGGTGAAGAAGGCCAGAATGCTATTAACTTTGTGTAGTAGCTGGTAGAACGTGTTGCAGGTCCCTCTCCCTTTGGCTCTGCGTACACTATTGAGAGGGCGCATAGATCCCTTCGACCAAAACCTCCTTCGGGAGCTGCTCCCCGCCCTATGATATGCCGATTTCTCAATTTTCTGGAAAGGCAACACCTTTTGTCTAAAGTGAGAGACCTACAAGAGGTCCGGTGGGAAAACTCGAAGCTAAGAATAGCACAGGACCTCCTGGGATCTGTTCGAATGAAGCATGCAGCATTTCATCCCATCATAACCAAAATTATCGCTACTGGGCTCAAGTTTAAGATGGGGTACCCTGCTAAGTTGCAGATTCTAGTGAATGGATCCTGGTCAGCATATGAGGATCCTGATGTTGCTCTCGCTGGCCTCCAGCTTGCTCTTCCTGATCTGTTTTGAGACCCATGAGGAGCCTTTACCCATGTGAAGGAAAGACCTGCATTGTCAAGATGGGACTGCTTCTCATGTCCATTACTGAATAGAATAAATAGAGTGGCTGGAATCCTGAGGATCTTATTGGGGGAAGACGCTGAGCTGTTATCTCATTATCTTAACTGATATGAGACTTTTGGGTTTTGAATTTAAAATATGGGACTGCAGCCTTCATATTAGTTTTGTCTGAGTCTCAAGCCTGTTCTTGTGGGGGAATGGTGTTCGGTATCTAGGTCTCTTCAGGAATGTTATTTGCTAGTAAAAAGGGGACGGTTAAAGAATATCACTCAGGTTCATGGTCTTGTTCTGGGGGTGGACTAATACAGGAGGAGTGCAAGGCATTTGAATTTCACTCTGTGGCCACAAGGGGGAGCTCAACGTGCAGGATTATCAGCTCAGTGTGAGCTGTTGTCTCGTAGCCTGGGGTAATAAACGCACTCATTATCACGCCAGTTGGTCCTGGTAGGGTATGATGCTGAGGCAAAAGAGCCCTACTTTTCTGGATATTTTGCTAGAACCTCGAGGTACTGGTGTTCATTGAGTAGGTTATATGCATCTCGATAATTGGGGTCTAGTCTCGTTTGCATGGCTCTCTCCCTTAATATCTGGTCAACTGTTGGTTACCTTTATTGTATTATCTGATTCCTTGCTGGCGTGATGCCATAGTTAAGAACTTTATATTTAAATTAGATTTCTGCATTCCTTATGCGTTGGGTCTCTCTCTAGTCAGGCCACAGATATTCAGTATAGTATGGCAGCATCTATGCTGTGCTCGTACGTTTTAATTCCAGCTCCTCTTGTTAAATTATCTAGAACTGGTAGGTTGCAGAGTTCTCTCGGTTCCTACTTAAATTTTGCTGCTTAGGGGGTAGTGTTATTGTACTAGTTTGGGGCTGAGGGATCTATTTTGGGAGGCTGGGGGGAGGAAGGGACGAGTACTTTGCAGAGCTGTTTTGTGACAGTTGGGGTGGATGGGAGGGGTGGGGGAATCGGGCATTTTGTTTCGGATACTTTCTTGTTTATTGTGGGGGAGATTATTATGTGGGGGATAGAAGAAGGAATAGCTTGTTTTGGGGGATGGGGGGGAGGGTGGATCATACAGCAGTAACCATTTAATCCTGGTTGAATATTTTTCGATGTCCATATACAGGGCTGAGGATGTTAAGCTTATTAATCTGGTCAGATGTCTAATGATGTGACTTTTGCAACCTGGAATGTTGAGGGGATCAGGAAAAAATCTAAAAAATATCAGGTGCTCAAACACTTAAATCTATTACGGTCTCAGATAACTTTTTTGCAGGAATCCCATCTATTAGAGTGTGAAGCTTTACAATTAAGGAGACTACAAGTGGGTCAGGTTTATGAAGCTCAGGGCTCCACTAAAAGCTGCGGGGTCATGCTCATTATTAATAAAAATATCCCTTTCGTTGCTACGCAAGTTATCAAGGATCCAGGAGGCAGATTTGTATTAGTCAAAGGCACTCTCTGGTCCATACCGCTTTTACTCGGTAGCATATATGGACCCAACATTGATGACCCGGGGTTTTTTATGAGTCTGATAACCACTGTGCTCCCAATGTTTCCTATTAGGATCACTATGGGGGCGATTTTAATCAGGTTATTGGTTCTGACTTGGATAGGTCAGGAAGTGGGCTGAGAGGGATGTCCCCGGGACAGAGGGCATTTAAAGACCTGGTAGATCAATGCGGGCTCTGTGATGTCTGGCGCATGTTGCATCCTGACTCTAAGGAGTTCACTTTCTCTTCAATGGCGCATGGCTCGCAGTCCCACATTGATTATGTTTTTATCTCACAGGGTCTCTTGCCTGGGGTCAAATTTGCCTCGATTCAACCTGGTCCCATTTCTGACCACTCCCTTGTTGTATGCAACATGGCATTTCTTGATTCACCCAAGAGAGAAATTAGGTGGAAGCTCAATGAACAGCTTCTTAAAGATGTCAAGTATTGTAAGCTCATAAGAGAGCAAATTGAATTCTTTTTCTCATCTAACCCATTGGATAGTGCAAAGCCGGATATTCTATGGGGGGGCTTTTAAAGTGTATATGAGAGGGGTTCTTATTGGTATAGCAGCAAAAAGGAAAAGGGTGCAGGAGGAAGAGCTCTTATCACTTTTATCTCAAATTCGGTCCCTTGAAGGGAATCTCTTAGTTAGTCCCTCTAATGAGGACAAGAAGAGGCTTCTAGTGGCTAGAGATAGATATCTAGAATTGTTAAGGGAGAAGGCAGAACTAGCTATAATCTGAACTAAGGCCAGTTATACGGATCAGGGAGAGAAAGCAGGGCGTTTGCTCGCATTGCGATTAAAACAACAGGATTCCGCAAGATTCATTCCACCAATTCGGGTAATGGCAGATGGGTCTCCGAAAGTATCCCCTACTGAGATAGTGCAGGAGTTTGCTTTATATTATGAGAATATATATAGGAATATGGAGAATCCTCCCTGTCCTGACACTCTTGAGGAGTACCTTAAAAACTCCCACTTGCCCTCTCTATCGGAGCAACACAAGAACTTTCTGGTTTCTCCTATATCCCAGGAGGTAATTTCCGAAGTTATTAAAGGGCTACCTTCAGACAAGGCCCCAGGACCGGATGGGTTTTCCTCTTTATTTTACAAAGTCTTTTGTGACCTCTTATTACCAGTGCTTTATCGTTTATTTCAGTACATTCTATCTGGAGTTGAGACTGATCCTTACCTGTTTGAAGCCCTGATTTTTCTCCTCCCTAAACCAGATAAAGACCCAGAGTTAGTCCAAAGTTACAGGCCCATATCTCTTTTAAATCTTGATATTAAAATCCTCTGGAAGATATTGGCCGACACGCTAACTGTATTTCTCCCTGATCTAATAGGTATGGCGCAGGTTGGATTCATGAAGGGACGTTCGTCTTCGGATCATTTGCATACTCTTTCCCATGTCTTCTCTGCCTCCAGGGATGCTGCGTTTCCCTCTGGACTGGTCTCCCTGGATGCCGAGAAGGCATTTGATCAGGTGAACTGGAAATTTCTGTTCCATGTTCTTGAAGCCTTTCAGTTTCCTCCTGTCTTTATATCCTGGATAGTTGCATTATACAAAGCACCTACAGCAAGGATTTTGGGAAATGGTGCATTTTCTAAGTCCTTCTCATTATATTCTTGTACCAGACAGGGTTGTCCCCTCTCTCCCCTGTTATTCAACCTATATCTTGAACCTCTCATTCAGAATATTCTCAATAATACAGGAATATAAGGCATCTGGGTGGGGCGTCACGAGGTCAAAATCACTGCATACGTGGATGATCTCCTTGTGTACATATCCCATCCGGTATCTCCTGTTCTGGTTTTGCTGGGTGAAATTGCTAAATTTAGCGCCCTATCTAACTATGAGCTTAATGCTAATAAATCTTCCTTTTTCCCTTTAAATCACAAGATTTTTAAGACCAATATTGCCCCCTTTGGCCTATGTTGGTCCCCTAGGTCACTGAAATACTTGGGCATTAAACTGACTCGTAATCCTTCAGTATGGTTCAGGGAAAATCCCTGGAACCCCTGTCCCAGCTTATAATTCAAGATCTCGACAGATGGTCCAAACTCTCTATCTCGCTTTGGGGCCAGATCAATATAATTAAGATGAATATCTTCCCACAAATTTTCTATCCTTTATCTCTTCTCAATTCTTTCATCCCGTTATCCTGGTTTAAGAAATTGTATGGTATTTTTACCAAGTTTATTTGGTCTGACAAATATCCCCGTCTGGCTTACTAAAAGTTGACTGCTCCAAAATCTGAAGAGGGCCTGCGGATTCCCCATTTAGCTTTATATTACTGGGCTAGTCATCTGGTGAAATGCCTGAAATGGGTAAATCCGGGTTCTGAAAGGATGCAGCCGACTTGGCTTAGAATAGAGTTGGACTCAATCAGGTCCATGAACCTGGATCCCTTAACTCTGTTCTATCTAAAAATCTCTCAGGTGCACGTTGCCGAAAAATCTCCTATAGTTACCACGTCTTTAAGGATATACGCACAACTTTGCTTTTTCTTGCGTTATACTCCTCAGTTAGACTTGGCCCAATCTATTTGGAACTCCCCATCTTTCACTATGAATAAGCAGCAGATTCCCCGTATCTGGTTGCCCCAATTGGGGGATGGGATAGTACTTTCCTTTGTGGATGTGGGGGGGCAATGGCTATCCATATATGATCTTATACAGAAATTTAGTATCCTGGCATTCTCACATTTTAAAGTGGTACAGATAAGACATCTACTCACAATAGTGTTCGGTAACACCCCTCCTATTCAGATGGATGGGGCCCTGATACCTGAAACTCTTTCTTTACTTGAGTCTTCGAGCAGTGTATCCAAAGTATACCAAGTGCTATTTCACAAAAGGTATGGGGACTCTTTTGGACCGACGAGGTTCTGGAGCTCCTTACTTCCTCAATACTCACTTAATTGGCAAGCTTTGTGGAGGTCCTGTCACAAATTCGTCTCCCAAGACAGATTGCGTCTCATGCAATTTCATATTTTACATAATATGTATTATACTCCGGTTAAGTTAATGAAGTGGGGTCTGCTGGACTCCAATTTATGCGTTAAATGTTCACAAGAGGAGGGGACACTCCTTCACATATTTTGGTCCTGTCCCAAAATTTCCCAGTTGTGGTATTCTATCAAAGCTTTCCTAGATCCTATACCGGGTTTACAGGAACATTTCACACCTGATATTTATCTCCTCGTGGACATGTCTTCTATTAGAGTCAAAGTGAGAAGATTTCAAATCTCAGTGATAGCTTTATCGGTCAAAAAGCTTATTTTACGTCATTGGAAAGACAAGCTTACTCCGACATTGCAGGAATGGGTGAACGAAATCCTTGATAACCTGTGTACGGAAAAGGCTATTACTAGCCTCCACAACAGATTATCTGTTTATACTAAAGTATGGGATCCCCTTCACTCTCTAATTCTAGCTACTCAGAAATAGTAGTATTTTAGTATAATTGCCCTGTATGTTCCTGCACAATGGTCTTATACTCAAGCGGCACATTGTTATGCAACTGCTGTGGGGGGGGGGTAGGAGGGGAGGAAGGGGCAGTTTTAAATGTACTAAGTGCTGCATTCTTGTCTTCTTTCATGTTACTGCCTCTGTAAGTGAAAAACTTTGCTAATAAAGGTTGAATTAAAAAAAGAACATTTACTTTTATGTTTGCGTGTGCATATGTGTGCAGCAAACATTTTGTTACAAGAAAGAACAGCATTTTAGAGGTGAGTCACTGTCGAGTCCAGTGCAGCTCAGGCTGCAGTGGGCTTGACAGTGAAAGTCCAATTATCAGCCAGGCTGATCTTGACACTGTTCAGTGCTTGTGGGAGATAAACTTCTTGTGGTTGAAAAGAGCCAGCTGCTTGTATCAGAGTGTGACTGCCTCCTTTTTTCTGCATGACACTGCCCAGCAAGCAGCTGAGGGGTGTCATTATCAGACTGCTTTTTTTCAGCTGTGCAGTTCTGTCACAAAAAAACATCTCGCTCTCTCCCTCTGTGTGTTATTCTGCCCTCCTTCTCCAAACTCAGCAGCCCCATTTCACAAGAAAACCTCCCTCCTGCTCACTCTCTCTGTGTGCTATCCCCCATTCCTTCTCTAGTGTCTGCAGCCCCTCTGTGCAAGTAAACCCCTCACCCACTTGCTCCCTCTGTGTGAAATCTTCCCTCCTTCCCAATGTTGGCAGTCCCATTGTATAGGTAAACCTCCCTCCCATTGACTCCCTCTGTATGCTATCCTGCCGTCCTTCCCCAATTAGTTGTAAGTAGGTGGAGTGAATTGTTATTTTAAATACCTACCTTCTTTTCACCTTGTGCAAACAGGATGAGACGTTTAACTTTAACATGCATTACGTGTGCATTTTCATCACTAATGTCTGAAAATGTATTCTAATTGAAATGTTGTCAGATCAACGATGCAGAGGTGAAGTGATTGTTTGCCGCTCAAGGTGGGGGTGAGGCTGGGTTCATGACCCAAGCTCCTGGATTCTAGGGGGCAGGCAGGGCGATGAATGTTGCCTGCTCTGATGCACAACAGCTCCATGAAGGGTGAACATCATCTGATGCTGCATTGCTGCTGCCAGCTTGCTTTGGGCAGGGGGGCCTTGGTGGGTTGACACCTATATACAAGTTCAGTTGCGATTTCATGCTCAAGGTATTTTAGACATCTCTTGCCCACAACAGGTATTTTGTACTTTCCTCTTGCCATTTTTGCTGGTTTTTGAAGGTATGGGGTCACAAAGAGATAACAAAGGAGGAAAAGGGAAGGTAAAAAGTTGAGATTTGGATACAGATCAGCAGAGGCCCAGAAAGTTACATATAAAAGTCAGAATGCAGTTCAAAACGATATTAAATTGTTAACCAGTGCCGCTGTGAGGTACCATACCAGTAGACCAAAACCTTTGGACTCCCTTTCCATTAGTGGATAATAATACATCAAACACTTGCAAACACTGACAACAATATTCTCAGGGTGTAGGTCACAGTTGCCATAGCAAGCAAAGATGATTGCCAGTCACTGCTGGCTAATCCTTAAATGGGTACTTCCAGATCATTTTAGAAGCATACAGTGTATGCTATGGGCATGTGAAAAGCTTATACCATTTTGGACCACCATTAAACTTCATTTAGACCTGTCATTTGATTTAGTTAATGCCTTTACCCCAGAAATCTGCCTAGTGGGGAGTTTTCAGGGACTTACTCCAAGTTAGCAGAAGGCGTATATGACCTTGATATCAGCAGCTGCAAAGATGGTCCATTTATGGCACTGGCTATTGGACGTAACTTCATCCTAGTCAGAATGGTATGCAGAGCTCCTTAGCACCTTAAATGCTGAATTTAATATTGCAAATATTCAGCACCAATCTCAGGCTTTCTTGGAAAATTGGGGACTTTTATACAGTATGCCTGGTTAACTACTGTCCAGAGCCAGGAGCAATACGCTTAACCTCAAGCTTTTTGAGCTCACCGTTGATATTATTCTCGTTCCCCTTACCAAAATATTAAATGTATCCCTTACCTCAGGTAAACTTCCTCAACTTTGGAAATCTGCGGTGGTTATACTTGTCTACAAAAGCAGAGATAGAACCATGCATTTGAATTATAAGCCAATATCAATACTTCCCCCTCTCTCTAAAGCACTTGAACGCATTATTGCTGATCAATTGATGGACACCTAGACAAATATCTGCTGCAGTGCTGATGGCAGCACGGCTTCCAGAAGCAGCATAACACCACTACCACTCTAGCTGAATTTACTGGATACATTCACAATGCATTAGACCAATAGAACTTGATGGGGGAAACTTATATAGACCTCACCAAAGCCTTCATCAACTTTAACTATGGACTACTTCTGAACCAATTATCCCTTACGGGTCTCTCTGCTGAGTCAGTTGCTTGGTTGAGGAGCTACCTCTCGGAGAGAGAGCAAAAAGTGAAAATCCAAAATGTCCTCTCTGAAAGCCAGCCAGTTACAACAAGGGTGCCCCAAGATTCCATTCTTGGCCCTCTACTCTTTAGTTTGTTCCTCAACCACCTCCCACTGGCTGTACAAGACACTGTATTATTGTACGCAGATGATGCAGTACTTTATTCAAGCCACTCTTACCCTTCTGAGCAAGAAAGTCAAATGCAGTCTCATTTCTCTGCAGCAGAACAATGGTTCCTCAAATCCAAATTACTATTAAATTACAAAAAGACAAAAACCATGATATTTGCCTCTGCCTGTAACAGACATAAGTCCTTCCAACTACAAATGCATAACAATCTTAATTACCTCTTTGAAATGGTACAACGCTTCAAATATCTTGGAGTAAACTTAAGACAGCACACTGTCGTATACTCAACATATTGATCTGGTAGCTAAGACAGCAAACACTAAATTGGGCCTGCTCTACAGAAACAAACACTGCCTAACCAATGAAGCTCTAGAAATCACGGTTACAAGCTCTGTGCTGTCAATCATCGATTATGGCCTAGTGGTATATGGAACTGCAACTCCCACGGCTCTCAAACGGATCAGGACTACTCATAACAAGGCTTGTCAGATTGTACTGGGTGCAAACCGGTTGACCCACTTATGTGAACTGTATGCACAGTCTGGTTGGCTTAACTTGGACAGTAGAATACAATATCAAGTCTGCCTTCTGGCCAAGAAATCCACTCTTGGGCTTACCCGCCCCCCGGGAAATTCGGAACCTACTAAGCCTACCTAACTCCACCAGAAGTACTAGGGGTGCAAATAATCACTCACTAAAGGTCCCTTTCCACTGGACCTCACAAGGTCAGCAGTCCTTTGAATACCGTGCTCCTTCTTGGCTAATCTCCCTCGGGGAAGATGTACAGAAGGAAAACAAACTTGGACCATTTAAAACTAAACTTCATGTGTTACTTGCATCTACCAGTGGCTGCGACTGTGGGACCTAATATATTGCACTGTTTTCTTATCTAGCTTATCTAGCTTCACAATTCACTTAGTTATTGCTACTCCTGGTCTCTTCCCCTACCCATTAGTTACCTAGGTTCTCTCTATCCTCCCCTCTCCTTTCCTTATATACCAAACACTATTCTAGTTTCCCCAGGCCTCCCTTTGACTTGCTAGTGCTACTTCCCCTCTTCTGTCCCCATTAACTGCTCTATTTTTCCACCTGTTGTCCCTCCCTTCTACTCCCCTATTAGCCCCTCTCCTTCTGGCTCCCATGGCTCCCCCTTTTACCCTGTCTATCCCTTTCTTACCTATATCACTAGCGACCAGAAGCACTCCAGGCAGTGCAAAAAAGCAGCAGTAAAGATAAACAAGATGCTGGGGTGTATAGCCAGAGGAATCAGCAGTAATCAGAAGAAGGTTATACTGCTCCTGTATAGGTCACTGGTGAGACCACATCTAGAGTATGAAGTAAGATACTGGTGTCCATACCTTAAGAAAGACATTAACCTGCTGGAGACAGTCCACAGAAGAGCAATCAAGATGGATGCAGGTCTGCAGGGTAAGACATATGAAGAGAGGTAGGGGGCCCTGAGGATGTACTACCTGGAGGAGAGGAGGGAGAGAGGGGACATGATATAGAGACCTTCAAGTACTTGAAAGGGATAAATAGAGTGAATAGGTAGTGGTGGACGAAGTGGCCCCAATTCGCTCTGTGAAGTGATTCGCGGAGTGAAGGCAAATTCGCTGAGTGCTCCACAACACGAAGCGGAGTACTTCGCGTTATAATGGATAACGCCAAGTCCATTGAAAACAATGACTTTGCATTACTTCGCCTTCCCAAACCACTACTCCACCAATTTAAGGTGAAGTACATTGAAACAATGTACTCTGCCCTACTTCACTTGTTTTTAAGCTCCAAAGGTGAATTTTGCAGTGATTTATGGGATTTCAGGTCACATGGGTTCTAGATTATGCTGCACAGGCTCAGTTTGGGGTAGTGTGTGAGGAAGCTGTGGGAGACAGTCTGCTCTGAGAGCTCTCTGCGATTCAGACCTTCTAAAAGCTGTTAAAAAAGCCTTTTTGAGTCATTTGTTTTGCTGAAACTTTAGTTCATCGATTATAGGAAACCCTCCTGTGCTCATATCATCGAGTGTTTATTGTTTATGTGTGGATTTTGAATGCTAATGTACAACATTCGGTCTGTACTGAGAGACAGTGGAAGTGTGCTTTGGGAGAGGGGCATATCTGTGGTGTAGGTAGATTAAACTTGGAGAAAAAGACAGTGCTTGCTGTTTTGGTTATATTTTTCTTGTATAACTGTGTTAATGTACACACAGTTATATTTTCAATAATTCTTGCCATTTTTTTGCAGATTGTTGTGGTGCAGCAGTGCATAATTTTAGTTTGTTTAAAATATGTGGTTATATTACTGAAGTTTTCAATTTGCTACACATTACTTAGTGTGTGTGTGTATGTGTATGATGCGTCTCATCAAATCAGACACCATTTATTGTGCCACATCATAATTTTAGCAATTTGAACCTGCTATCCACTGCAACTGTGTGATTTTTGTACTTCTTTGTGGTATCTTTACTGGTACTAGTACTAGTGACTGTTACTGCAGCAGTGCAGTACACTGTCCCCCCAGCCCGCCTCCAACCGGCAAAGGTATTCTTTTCCAGATTTGAATTTTTGATGGTGAGCACTGGTTAGGTGCTGTGCCTTTGCATCTGCATCTCTTCAGTGCTCAGCGCAATTTTTAATCTGTCTGTGCATTTGCATCTCTTTAGGGCCCAATCTCCATTTGTAACTTTAGTCACAGTTGTTTCTTTGGCTTCCCTTCAGAGTGCTGGACCGGTGTGGTGCATAATTCTGCATGAACATTGTACTCACTAGTATGTGTTTTTAAGTCAGGAACATCATCACGAGTTACTCGTGATACAAATCACGTTCTTCATCATCACGGTCACAAATGCCGCACAAATCACTATTCATGATCACGTCATGAATCACAACACTAATTTTTTGACTAGTTACTTGGGTGTATTGTAAGCATGTTTTGTAGTATCTCTCCAGGCTTCACCACCCCGCCACTGTACTCACTAATGAGCGTTTTTAAGTCGGGGAGTTTGTGCTACAGCTCATCGGGGAAGTACAGCCGTAGGCATTCGCATTCCCAATACAGTTTTCATATTGATTATCTCACACCATCGACACTGAATCACGTTCTTCATCATCACAGTCACAAATGCAGTCACAAATCACGATTCACGATCATGCGACAAATCACAACATTCATTTTTTTACTAGTTACTTGGATGTATTGTAAGCATGTTTTGTAGTATCTTTCCAGGCTTCACTACACCACCATTGTACTCATTAATAAGCATTTTTAAGTCTGGGAGTTTTGTGCTACAGCCCATCGGGGAAGTACAGCCATAGGCATTCGCGTTCCTTCCAGTACAGCATGTGAGTTACAGTACTGTAAATAGTGGTTGGTGAAGTGGCCCCAATTTGCTCCATGAAGTGATTCACTGAGTAACGTGGAATCCATGGAGAACTCCACAATGTGAAGTGGAGTATTTCGCTTCATAATGAGGAACTCAAAGTCCATTGAAACCAATGATTTTGCATTACTCCGCCTTCCCCAAAACACTTCTCCATCAATTTTAAGGCGAAGTACATTGAAATTAATGTAATTCGCCTCACTTCACCCTGTAATTGAGCTCCAAATGAAATTCTGCTGTTATTCATGGGATTGCAGGTCACATGTGCTCTAGATTGTTCGGCACAGCCTCAGTTCTGGCTTGGGTAGTGTGTGTGTGCAGTGGTAGCTGGAGACAGTTTGCTCTCAGAGCTCTGCTATTCAAAACCTCTAAAAACTGTTTAAAATGCCTTTTTGAGTAATATTTTTTGCTAAAAATTTAGTACATCGATTGTAAGAAACCCTTCTGTGCTCATATCATCGAGTGTTTATTGTTGTATGGATTTTGAATGTTAATTTAGAACAGTCATTCTGTATACTGCGAAGTGTGCTTTCGGGGAGGGGCGTATTTGTGGTGTAGGTAGATTAACTGGGAGAAAAATGCAATATTTCTATTTTGGTTATATTTTTCTTGTATAACTGTGGTAATGTACACACAGTAATATTTTCAGTAATGTTTGAAATTTTTTTGCTGATTGTTGTGGTGCAGCAGTGTACAATTTGTCTGTTTAAAACATTGGGTTATATTACTAAAGGTTTTCAACTTGCTACACATTACTTGAGTGTGCGTGTGAGTGTGTGAGCAATGTGTGCCATTAAATCAGACACCATTTATTGTGTTACAGAGTAATTGCAGCAGTGTGAACCTGCTATCCACCGCACCTGCATGAATTTTTTATACTGTTTTGTGGTATCTTTACTGGTAGAGGATTGTTACTGCCATGCACTAATCCTCCAACTGGCAAAATGTATTCCTTTCCAGATTTGGATTTGACTTGTAAGCACTGGTTAGGTGTTGCTGTGTCTTTTTGTATGCATCCCTTGAGTGTGCAGCACAATCTTAATCTGCCTGTGCATTTGCATGGCACCATTAATTCTGGGAGATTGCATTTCTTGTTAAGCTTTCATTTCACTTTGTCAGCACTGGGGAATTTTCTGGACACAAGACAGTAGCATTTTGGGGATGTACATTAATTCTGGTGATTCTGTGTGACCTGACCACTGCGAGCATGACTGAGTATGTCATTAATTTTGGGAGATTTTGCATTTCTTGTTAAACTCTCATTTCACTTCGTCAGCACTGAGGAGTTTTCTGGACACAAGACAGTAGCACTTTGGGGATGCACATTCATTCTGGTGACTGTGTGGCTGGGATGCTGCCAATATTGTTGTCACTCCACCTTACTTTGCGTTTAAGGTGGAATGACAACGCAAAGTAATAATAACAAGGTGAAGTGAGCCTTTTCTATGGGGCACTCCACGTAGCGAAGTTCCAAGGTGAAGTGACCACTTTTCGTTCACTTCACCAGTGGATTTTAAATTTGCTGCATCCCTGTGAGTAGGGAGGGTCTATTCAAGCTGTGTCGCAACCAAACTACAAGGTGATATAGTCTAAAGCTGGAAGTGGGGAGTTTTAGGAGGGAGGCTAGGAAATACTTCTTCATGGAGAGGATGCTAGCCAGTTGGAATGCACTGCCAGAGGAAGTGGTCTCAATGAAGTCAGTAAGCAGCTTCAAGAGAAGCTGGGATAGGCATAAGAGGAAATCATGGGGCTTGGTGGGGCTAGATGGAGAGGTGGGGAGGACCGATGAGGAGGGGGCAGGGTCAGTAACATAGCTGAGAACCTTGCAGTATGAGCAGACTGGGTAGACTAAATGACCTTCTTCTGATGGCTTCTTCGTATGTTTGTATGTTTATATGTCACATACTGGGAGCACCTTTTAAAGGGATTTTGCATGATTTATACAGGGCCATAAACATAGAAACATAGAAATTGATGGCAGATGGGGACCAAAGATCCATCTAGTCTGACCTGAGTCCTACCCCTCTCTTTAGGATTTCTGTGAGACAATCCTCTTGTCTCTGTCCCAAGCTGCTTTGAATTCTCCTACTGTTTTAAAGTCAATGACTCCAGTCAGGCGACCATTCCAAGGGTCAAGCAACCTCTCTGTGAAAAAAAACCTTTGCATGTTGCCCCTGAATCTTCCTGCCCTCAATTTCATCTCATATCCTCTTGTTCTATTGGTGCTATTGACCAAAAAGAGCTCCTGGGTGGAGACTCTGTTTATACCCTTCAGAAACTTGAATGTCTCAATCATGTCCTCTCTATCCCTGCATTGTTCCATGGAGTAAATGTTGAGTTCCTGTAACCTGCTTTCATATGGCAACTTATGGAGACTGTGTATCATTTTTGCTGCCCTCCTCTGTACTGTCTTCAGTCTATCTATGTCCTTCCTGAGATAAAGTCTCCAGAACTGGACACAGTACTCTAGGTGGGATCTCACCAGAGACCTGTGCAGCGACAGGATCACCTCCTTTCTTCTACTTGTGATGTCCCTTCCTAGGCATCCCTGCATCCTGCTGGCCTTCTTTGCTACCTTTTCACATTGCCTACTTTCAAATTGTCTGATATGATAACCCCTAGATCCCTCTCCTGATGGGTGGTTGCTAGTTTCTCCACTCCCAGGTAGTAGTCTGTCTCTGGGTTGCTTCTGCCCAGATGCATAACTTTGCACTTTTTCACATTGAATTTTAACTGCCACAAGTTGGACCAATGCTCCAACTTGAGCAGGTCACTTTTCATGTGCTCTACCCCCTGTGCAGTGTGCACCCTGTGGCAGGGCTTTGTGTCATCTGCAAACAGGTCCATCTTCCTGCTCAACTCCTCTGTGATATCTCTGATAAAGATGTTAAAGAGTAATGTTCTGAGGACGGACCCCTGTGGCACTCTGCTTGTCACCTCGCTATCCCCTGATGTTGCCCCATTTACTGTCATGGATTGAGTTCTATGTTCAAACCAGCTGCTCACCCATACTTCCACTTCCTGCCCCACTCCTGTATGGTCAAGTTTGTTTAGCAGCCTTCTGTGTGGTACAAAGTTGAAGGCCTTGCTAAAGTCAAGGTAGATAACCTCAACGACTCCACCTGGTCCACAGCCCTAGTAACTGAGTCAAAGAACTCGATCAGGTTAGTGTGGCAGGACCTTCCCATTCATAGATTTATAGATTCATAGAATGTATACAAGTTCAATAGGCTGAATGCCCTTTTAAGAACCTGCCATCCTATTATGTGTGATATGTATATTTTCTGTTACCCATATGAAGATCTAGTCTGGTCTTAAAAGTGTCCATAGTCGGACTTGATACTACATGTGCAGGCAGACTATTCCATAATCCAACAATTCTGTGTGTGAAGAATTTACTTCTTTTATTAGTTTTTATGAACTCCCCTATGATTTTGAGTCATTTCTTGTGTTAACTATGATATCATTCAAAGTCAAACCTACAGTCATGCCCAAATAACCATCTTTAAGTGCTTTATACAAAAGCACAGGTCTCCCCAGATTTGTCTATAGCCCACAGAGTATAACTGTAGATTTATTAATCTTGTATTATAGTGTAGTTTCTCTAGATTTCTTATTTTTTTAGTGTATTTCCTTTGGACACCTTCAACCAATCTGCAACTTCTTATAGTATGAGACTTGTTAAACTGGGAGCAATACTCAAGATGTGGCCAAACCAGACTAGAATATAATGGCATTAGTACCTCCTGCTCGCTACTCTTTATATTTCTCAAGATAGAACCTAATATTTTTGGGCACTTCTTCACTTTTACAGTGGTATTTTTGTCAAAATTAAGATCATTGGTTATTATAGTGCCAAGATCTTTCTCTTCGGATACAGACTGTAGTGTGGCATATCCTTGATGATAATAACTATAGCATGGGTTGTTCTTCCCGATATGCATAACATTGCATTTATCCAAGTTAAATTACATATACATAGTTTGCCCCCATTTCATCAGTAAATCTGTTTTTGTATATTAGCTTTATCTACTATGGTGGTTACAAGGCCTCCCAACTTGCAGTCATCTGCATATTTGGCAAGCCATACACTGTCTAAAATTGACATAGTTGCGACCAAGATATTAAAAAGGGTAGGTCCCAAAACCAATCCCTGTGGGACACCACTAGTCACACAACCCCAGGTGGAGTAATTCCCCTCAACTGCGGCCCTCTAGTATCTATTGTCCAACCAAGAACTGATCCATCTTACAATATTGGGTAATAGATCCATCTTTAAGAGTTCATTTATTAGTACAGAATGAGATACTTTATCAAAAGCTTTAGCAAAATTGAGATAAACTACATCACTGGGAATGTCCTTATCAAGTGCCTGACTTATGGGCTCGAAGAAACTGAGTTGATTAGTTAAACATGATTTCCCAGGAACAAATCCATGCTGACTATGATCTATTAACCCCATTGTTATCAAATGATCATTGATTCGCTTTTGCAATAATTTCTCCATGATTTTGCCAACCACGGATGTCAAACTTTTTTTTTTAAATTCAACTTTATTCGCGGATGTCAAACTTATTGGTCTATAGTTTTTGGATTCATCTCTTTTACCTCCCTTGTGAATTGCAGTTACAGCTGCTACACAGCATTTCTTTATTGCAATACCGTCCTGTACAGACTTATTATAAAGATAAGTGAGAGGTTTAATTATAACGGGGGCTAATTCTTGGATAACACTAGGTGATATACCATCTGGTCCAGGTGAACTATTAGTTTTTAATGAATGTATTGTATCTTGAACTTCAGAGCTACTGATAATAGGCAAATTTAATGAAGTCAACTCAATCTGTTGCATTAGAGAATCTTTTTTTTTTCAAAGACACTAAGGAAATAGTTATTTAATGTTTCTGCTTTCTCCTCCTCACCTATTATTATACCTTTATCTGTCTTTAGGGGCCCTATGGTATGTTGATTGCCTTTTAAAGTACCAATATGACTGAAGAACTGTTTTTTGTTGTCTTTAACCCTAGATGCTAATTCTAATTCCATATTTTTTAGCTCTTTTTATCATTCTTTTAATATTTTTATTGTGCAGTTTAAGTTTGTCGAATAGCTCTGTAGTATTTGTTTTCTTAAATTTCTGAAATATTTTCTTCTTTTTGTGAATCTGTTTCTTTATTTTATTGTTCCACCAAGGGGGGGTACATTTGTTTTTATTATATTTAACTCTAATAGGTACATATGTGGTGATCTTATCAACTGGGGTGCTATCCTAGAAGATCGCCTGTCCCAGCTGCACACCCAGCATCACCTCAAGCAGGAAGACTGGCGAGACAACCCTGTGATCCAAATTAAGTTGGGTGCCAGGAAACACCCTTTAAGGAGAGGCAGGAGACAATCTGAAGTTTGATGCCTAGCAGGCTTTTATTTATACCAGGGAAGGTAGACACGGTCGCAAGGGAAAGCCAGAGAATAACTCTTACTTATAGATGATAACTAATGATTACCACTCTAATTCTCTATATGTACATCTGCCTAAGGCCACTCAACAGTATTCTTATCTATAACTCTTACAATCTCCCACCCAGCGATTTATGCCTCCAGAGTATACCTTATCACTTTATCATACCATGTGCTAAGCATACAATATACAATCAGCAAATGATCTCACAGTCTCAAAAGTCCATAAGATGAAGATGTCTGTCATCTTCATGCACAATTGAAGAATAGGGGTCAAGAGAAAGGGGAACTCTTGCTTGGTGCTAAGCTCACCAGGGAACCTATGAGAGGTTGCAAACAGGGAATGGATAGATTGGTAAACAGACCATAGGCATCAGCCAACTCACTCTCCAGGGTTGCTGGAACACAAGAGAGTGAACTGACTAACTTGGGGAATGCTCTTTCTTGGCACAAAACCTCTCGATCTGGGCTGCTAAAGGTTGAAGAACCAAAATGTGGCAAGGAATCCACCTACAGGATTGTCACAGGAGAAGGAATCTGCAGCATTCTCCTCTGCACCAACCCGCAATCAAGGCTGCCAAGGATGAAGAAGAACTGCTGTGGGTTGTCCTGGCACCTACCCTCAACTAGGGCTGCCAACCAAACACTGAACGTGGTGAAGAATCCAGAAGAAGGACTACTAAGGACGAAGAAGAAGAACTGCTGGGATGCTTTTGGTGACAGATCCACTTGGAGGACCACCAAACTTGAGCTGCTACCCTGAGGACTGCACTGACGATGCAGGACGCAACAAGCAAGGAGGAGTAGAAGGTGAAGATCAGGATTCCACACAGATGAAGAACAAAATAAGATATGGCAGCCACAACCACACTTGGCTATGATGGACTCATCTACCGGCGGGCGTCTGGGAGGGACGGACAAGACACTTTCCAGTCATCTTTCTTCCAAGCTGATCAGGAAGGAGCGGCTACGACTACTCAAAGGACGTCGATTTCAGCTACGGTGGATGAAAGGGCAAGAAGTTACTGAAAGCTTCTTATGGCTGAAGATTGCTATGGTGAAGAGTTGATGGAGGCTGAAGATTGAATTAGAACCTGATGCTGCACAATGGTACTTCTGTTGGCATGGAATACTGGAATGTTCACTTACAGGGGCAAATTGCAACAATCTGGGGCAATTGTTCACTGGCAGGGGCAACTTGCTTGGAGCTGGGGCAAATTGCAACAATCCGAAGCAATTGTTCACTGTCAGGGGCAACTTGCCTGGAGCAGGGGCAAATTGTGACAATCTGGGCCAATTGTTCACTGGCAGGGGCAACTTGCCTGGAGAAGGGGCAAATTGCAACAATCCAGGGCAATTGTTCACTGTCAGGGGCAACTTGCCTGGAGCAGGGGCAAATTGCAACAATCCCAGGCAATTGTTCACTTTCAGGGCAATTGTTCACTGTCGGGGCAAATTACTACAATCCTAAAATTATACAACACAGTCTCGGTACTTCATGCAATAAACACAACAGTTGAGATGCTAGAAGAATAAACAGTTTGTAGAAACAGTACAACAGGTGATAATTACTTTGTAACAGGTTGTGTGCTTAAGCACCCCTTAGTAGGACCCTTTTCCTCTTGGGGTCTGTCTTCATTAGGATCTGGCTACCCCTAAGCACTCTAATGTAATTGCCCCAGCTATTTAGCCTGGTTACACTAATTGCCCATATACCTGCTGCCCTCTTCCCTATGGGCTGGGATGCCCTACCTTTACTGGGCCTGGTGCCCCTTTACTACTATGGGCCTGGATGCCCTCACTTTACTGGGCCTGGTGCCCTTTACTACCACGGGCCTAGTGCCCTTCCTTTACTGGCCTGGCTGCTCTTTACTACTATGGGCCTAGATGCCCTCACTTTACTGTGCCTGGTGCCCTTTACTGCCATGGGTCTGGTGCCCTTCCTTTACTGGGCCTGGGTGTCCTTTACTACTGTGGGCCTGGTGCCCTTCCTTTAATGGGCCTAGCACCATCTTTACTTTGGGCGTGAAAGCCCCTATATTACCCTGGGCCTAATGCCCACTTTACTTCGGGCCTGGTATCCATAATTTATATTGTAGGCCTGGTAGCCCTGTCTTAAACCTGGGCCTGGTGCCCTTCCTCTACATTGGGCCTGGTGCCCTTCCTAATACCATGGGTCTTGTGCCCTCTTTTATATCATGGGCCTGGTGCCCACACTGAAATGGACCTGGTGCCCCTTTAAATCTTCAGGTGGCCAGAAGTGGCAGGGCCCCTTTAAATTCCTCAGGCTCTCTGAGAGCCTGCTGTCACTCCATCTCTCTGCCCCTCCTTCAGCCCAGCCCCCTGCTGAATATTCATTTGGCCTTTGACTGGCCTTGCTTCTCTGGCCCCTTCACATGGGCGTCGCTAGCCTGCCCCCTTATGAATATTCAGTTTGGGTCCTTATGACCCAACTGTCCTGCGGTGCTCGGCCGCTTCCCCCAAGTGCCTACAGCACTAACAATTTAATTTAAAAAAAAACCCCACTCTTTCCTTAAACATTGGACAGCCAGTACACTTCTACGTGCTGCTGTCTGACTCACCGCCTCGGCCGGGTTGAGGAAAGCTGCAGTTGGGAGGTGGGAGATGTTCTGGCAGTGGGAGGGAGCAAACAGGAAGCAGGGAGGATGACAGGGGGCCTTGGACGGCTGACAGCAATGTTGGTCACGAGCAGTTCTTTCTGCCACCAACGGGGACTGACCTGGAATTCACTTTTAAAGAACTTGGTGGCAGAAATAATTAACCGACGGGGCTCACAAGCCCAATCCACAGCAAACGGCCATTTACTTTTACTTTCAGTGCCCCGATGGCACCACGGACTGAACGGAGCTCTTCTGGGGATCTTCACGGGCTGGAGTCAGAGCAGGCAGGCAGAATGGCCCTCAGGGAACAGCTTCAACCAACAGGTAAGCCCTTTTCCCAGTTCCCCTTAACCTTCTGTGTCCTCTCTTCTCCACAGCCAGCAGGAACTACCACAAAACTGTTAAAAACTTTTCAAACCAAACTTCTGGTTCTAGAATGGTTTGGACTGGAATGCTATGCATGAGCAGCTCAGCACAGCATTCCATCCAAGCCATTGTTGTTGCAACTGCATAAAATCTATTTTTTTGACCAGGTTTTAAGTGCACAAGGCACTTTTCTCTGTTATTTACGAGCATTTCCCACTTTCAGGGAGGGGAAACTTTACTCCTAGGGGCCCCTTTTGACTGTACCCTGCAGCCCACACATACTGTACCAAGGCACCCTGGGCACCTGTAAACCCCTAGGCTTTATTTCTATACTGTGATGCCCCAAATTTGGGACATTACAGATTCAGGCCTGCCTAATAATACATGTCCCCATGTATTCCCTTTAAACATTTTATATAACACTTCTCAAACATTACTTAAAGATTACTACTACTACTATAGGTTTCTTAGAATATCTCTTACCACTTTGACATTCAACTTGAACCTCTATGTACTTTAATTAAAACATTCTTAAAGCTTCTATAACTTTCAGAAAACTTTCTTATTTACTTAACTAAGTGACTGTGTCATGGAGAATCACTTTGAACAGAACTATCCCTGGAAGGAAGGTACTATTTGAGGAGCTTCTAAAATGTATCTCCTAGGAGGTATACCAAAATTACATCTCTTAGATCTACGTGGCTGAAAAGCTACTGGTCTTACAGGATTAACTGCTGGTTCAGGTAAATCAAGAGGTTCTGTCATTGCTATTGGTTCTGCCAAAGGGCAATTATCTGAACATACATGCGAATATCTAACCCAAGGATCTATACACCAATCTGTCAGTAAATCCATCTCCTTTACTTGGCAGGTAGGGTTCTCCTGTCTCTCCTCTAATGTAGCTTTTCTTGTAGCTTCGATTAGAGCACTGTCTCTGAAGGTGCAAGGTTTAAGAAGATTTCTATGCACTATTTTTGTGCCACTACCAGTCTCTTTTTCAATCTTGTACACAGGTAGGTCAGGACAGGGGATCTCGACAATGAGGAAAGGTTCTGGTTCTCATCTGGTAGCTAATTTATGGCATTTCTGAGTCCTTTTGAGCAATGCCTGTTCTCCAATCTGCAATGGAGTCGCATTGGCTTTAGCACCATAGTTTACCTTTTGCGTAAGTCATACTTGTTCCATGCACTGACTAACAACTTGCCCGGCTTCTTGTAATCTCTTGCTATGCTCTGTTACCTAATCGGTAACAGGTGGTTCATTTGGTTGAACTTCGAGTACCAGATCCATAGAAAGTCTACCATGCTGACTATACATTAGATAGTGCAGCGTGTATCCAGTAGAACAGTGGATTGTGTTGTTATACAAATAAACCAGTTCAGAGAGTAACGCTGGCCAATATGGATGTTTATATTCCAGAAGAGCTCTTAACATTCCTAGTAGTATTTGATTTGTTCACTCACACAGTTCATTGCACTGAGGGTGACATGCAGTGTTTTTTATTTTCTTACTGCCATATAAAGTGCAGAGTTCTCTGAAGAGCTGCGATTCAAATGTGGTTTATTGATCAGTTAATATCTTGGTTGGATACCCCAAAAAACGGATGAAAAACTTTACAAATGTCTCAGCTGTGGTTCTGGCAGACAAGTCTTTTACAGCACTGATGACCATAAACTTAGAATAGTGATCTACCATGGTTAAGATGTATGTTTGTTCATTGGCACTTGGTTCTAGTTTGAGGTGATCCAAAGCAACTAACTCAAGAGGTGCTTTACTAATTATGGGATGCAGAGGAGCTCGCTGGTTGCTTCTATTGGAGTGTTTCAGACTACAGGTTGGGCATTCTTCACACCATTTAATAATATCACTTCTCATCCCAATCCAATATAATCTTTTTCTGATTATGGCCTCCTTTTTTCTTATTACCGAAATGTCCAGAATGGTTGTGATATGCTTCAAGCAGTACGGATGCACTTTTCTTTGGAACAATGGTCTGAGAGATCTCACAGTGAGTGGTAGGGTCTCGGGTCTGACAAATAAGCTTAAAATCTTTTATGGTCAACCGAGTTCCATGTCTCCTTAACTTTATGGCTTCCAGATCCATCTTCTTTTGCTTTTGAGGGGGTATCTTTTGTCGTGTTGCAATATACGACTTGACTTGCTTAATTACTGGGTCTTGGTCTTGCAGTTGTACCCACAGGTTGCTCTGGTTCGCCAGCTGGTCTGCACACTCTGGTTCCTGTTCTGGTTCTACATCTTATCATTGATGTAACAACAGGCCTGAACAATTTCTGATGGTACCTGAAGAAAAGGTGCATCTCGATATTCTCTAGCTGTGTCTCATCCGTCTAATTTTCTGTCAGATTAGGTATTTGGGATAGTGCATCTGCATTTGTATTAGATCTGCCTGAATGATATTTTGAGAAAAACTGGTAATTGGCTAGTCTGGAAGCCTGTCACTGCTCTAGAGCTTCTAATCTCGCTGTGTTCATATGCGCCAGCGGGTTATTATCAGTAAACACAGTAAACGGAGTGACTGCTGGGTAGTGCTTAAACTTTTCTGTCACTGCCCAAACCAAGGCTAGAAATTCCAGCTTAAATTAACTGTACCGAGTGTCATTTCGCTCTGACCATCTCAATCCAAGGCTTGCATACACTATGACTCGCTCGATGCCCTCTTGCTCCTGTGCTACCACTGCGCCTAGCCCTTTGTTACCTGTGTCTGTATATAACCAGAAGGGTTTGGAATAATCAGGATATGCCAATACAGGTGCTTGTGTAAGAATTTGTTTTAGTTGGAACTTCAGATGGTGATGGCTGCCGAGTAGATGTGCAGTGTACCGCTCTGCTAACCCTCCCTTCTCAATACTGCCTAGTCATCCTCAACATTTGCCTATCTTCACCTGGAGACACAGTATTAATCGGGTATTAACTTTAAATCAACTCTGGTTGTTATATTTCCACACATCGCCCTGTTTTATGGATGCGGACATCAAGACCCAGAGGCCTAAGCATACACCACCCCTGTCTCCTGATAAAGTTAAGCCGGCAAAGAGGAACAAGATGGGAGGATCTCCTGAGGCAGCCCCGCCTGCTCCTCAGGCCTTGTTAACTGAAGCAACCTTTTCCGAGGGATTGGCCCTTATTAAAGAGTCATTGCAAGCTGTCGTGGGGGATATGCAATCTCTAAAAACCTCACTAAATCAGCTTACCATGCGAACAGGGGACAACGAGACTCGAATCTCATCACTGGATGACTGGAGAACTCACATAGACCCTGAACTGGTCACTCTGAGACAGCACTTACGCAAAGCCGAGGACAAACTGGAGGATCTCGAAGGCCGTTCGCGAAGAAACAACTTGGTGATACTTGGGCTCCTGGAAGGTGAGGAGGGAATGAACCCCATTTCTTTTGTCCAGGAGTTGTGTGGCAAAATAGCTGGCCACTTGCCGAATGACCCTACCTATATAATAGAATGGGCCCATCGTTCTCTCCAGCCCACCCTGCATCAGGGATCTCCCCAACGTCCTTTGATCTTTCGATTGCTCAATTATTTGGACAAACAATACATCCTGGACAAAGTGAGAGAAATCAAGGATATCCAGTGGGATAATAAAAGAATTAGAATAGAGCAAGACCTACCACTATTGGTGCAGCAAAAACGTATGGAGCTTCATCCGGTGGTCACGAAGCCAATCGCGGCGGACATCAGGTTCAGAATGCATTATCCTGCAGTTCTCCAAGTGCAACATGAAGGTAAATCGCTATCATACGAGTCCCTGATTGACGCCACGGCTGATCATAAGAAGCTGTTTCCCGACTTGTTTAAGTGACAGTAATCCCAGGTTCTAAGGAGTCTACAATCAGGTTATGGTTGCCATAGTTTGTTTTACTTTTGACTGGCGTTTTTGTTCCTACCAAGGCCATTGGCCCCACCCCTGCTTGCGATGCAAATAACTGCCTATGGATCGCAAAGACTCTAGGTTTTGCATTTTAAATCAGAAAGGGGTTTTTGTTTTAGTCTCTACTGTATTTACAGGAAGCAGTCTGATAATCACCAAAATGACTGTAAAGAGCCTATTATCTAGGCCCCGCTGGGAGTAATGAAAAAATTGCGGACTGTTTCTCCAGGGCCCTGCTCAGTAATGTAGGCGCTATGCTGTATACTATAGCTTGTTGCAATGTTGCGATTTGTAGTTATCATAGCTTAGTTAAATTTAAACATGTTTTTTAACAACAAAAAAAAGTTGGTTATAGATTTTCTCAATCAGGTATTATATCGGGGGGGAGGATTGGTGGTACTGTGGGACATTTGGTAACTAGTCTAACTTGCAGCCAACTATTGGAGAGGAGGGCAGTCTAATGGACTGGGGATTTTTTGGATTTCTAGTCTTTGGGAGTTATTGTGGGGAATGGGGTTGGGCAGATTTCTTAAGGCCACAGCTCCTCATGGGAGAGGGATCTGAAGGGAGGGGGGAGGGCATTTTTACATGGCAGGTAAACTGTGCTGTATCTATGGCTCTAAGGGTAAACGTATTACTACAATTCATAGTGGCTCCATTTAATGTATATCATGAGAGGAATTTAGATCTTCCTAGGTGACCCTATTTGTATCCCACTCTGGACCACATTTCACTCTAACCAAGATGATGAGGTTTGTATCTTGGAATGTGAAAGGAGCCAGAAAGTAGGGTCAAACGATTCCAAATCCTTAAGCATCTTGAGTCTCTGCACAGCAAGATTGCCTTCCTCCAAGAAATGCACTTGCTGGAAAATGAAGGAAATTTATTTAGAAGGCGCCAAATGGGCCAGATCTATGTGGCAGGCAATGCCACCACTCAAAGAGGAGTGGCAATTGCTTTTACAAGAAGTACACCCTTTCAGTTACAGAACTCCTACGTGGACCCCCAAGGAAGAGTCATACTCTTATTCAAAATGGTTATATTAAATGCATGCTGAAAATAGAAAATAGAGTTAAAAGTCTATGTTTCAACCTTAGGTCTTCTTCAGGAAATATCTAAAAGAGAAAAAAAAACAAGTTAGTGGGTAGTTAGTAGTTCTGTTTTTTTTTTTCTCTTTTTCTTTTTTCTTTTAGATATTTCCTGAAGAAGACCTAAGGTCGAAACGTAGACTTTTAACTCTATTTTCTATTTTCAGCGTGCATTTAATATAACCATTTTGTTTTGCTTTTAGACCACATGTTGATGCAGCGCCTTGTTTTTGGTTTTTTACAATTTGTATACTCTTATTCAGCCTCCTAAACCACACAGAGATATTACTAGGGTCAATTTAAGGCCCCAGTATTGATTCCCTATATTTTTTCTCTGCACTTTCACTCCTTTTTAGGCTCCTTTCTGAGAGTTCCCACAATTTTAGCTGGAGACTGGAACCATGTTTATTCCCAAGAAATGGATAGGTCCTCTGCTCATAGTAAAAAATCTTTATCCCCAGTGCAAATAGCTCTTAGGGAGCTTATGGCAGACCATGAGCTCACTGACCCATGGCGCTTCTCAAACCCTGATACTAAACAATTTACATTTTACTCTCCTGTTCATAGGTCTCTATCATGCATAGACTATTTCTTGGTGAACAATGTAGTTCTAGCAGGGTTAACAGGTAGCGGAATTGTCCCTAGGACTCTCTCGGACTACGCTCCAGTATAGTTAGAGGGCATCCCACCGCACACATCGCACAAAGATAGCAGCTGGAAGTTTAATATCCAGATGCTTCAAGACCCAAACGTAGTGCAGACCCTGAAGGACACTATAGAACAGCACCTAGGTCACAATCAAAACTCCATCCTGTACATAGACAAAATCTGGAGTGCATTTAAATGTGTAATAAGGGGGGAGTGTATATGTTTGGCTACAATAAGGAAGAAAAAGAGAGAAGCCTTTTCCTCTTCCCTTTTAGCCCATATTCAAGCTCTGGAGGATGAATTACCCTGTCACCCTATCTATGAGATCTTGACCCATATGACCTTATTATGGAACCAATACTTAGAAACCCTAAGAGAAAAAGCTCAGTTTGCTGTGTTTAAATCTCAGGTCCGATACAATGAATAGGGCAAGAAGGCAAGCCATCTGCTAGCCCTAAGATTAAAAAAACAAGAAGAATCTAGAACTGTAGTTGCCTTGAATTCCCTAAAAGATGATACGCTTCTTACCACTCCGAGGGAGATAGTTCAGGAATTTGAAGATTATTACAAGGCTTTATATTCCCGTCCCACTAATTCCCCATCGATCTCTGATATTCGGGATTACTTACACCAGATTCAACTTCCATCGCTATCCCAAATTCAGAAAGACCTGCTTGTTTGCAAGATTAGTCAGCAGGAACTATCAGAAGCTATTCACTCTCTCACTGAGGACAAAGCCCCCGGCCCAGACGGCTTTCTACCCCGTTTTTAGAAATTATTTGAAAAGCAAATCTTACCTCTGCTCCTGCAGATGTTTAATTATCTTTGTGAATCAGATATATCAAATTCATCCCTGTTGGGAGCACTCATTATTGTCCTCCCTAAGCCTAATAAAGATAAAACCAAAGTAACCAACTATCGTCCCATATCCCTAATGAACTACAACATTAAGCTTTTTGCTGAAATCCTGGCGAGTAGGTTAACCAAAGTATGGGTCCCTTTGCTTAGCTCTGAGCAAGTCATATTTGTGGCTGGTCACCTGAGAAAGCTGTTCCACATCTTCTCCTCATCCAGGATGGCACTGCACCCAATGGCATTGGTGTCCCTGGATGCAGAGAAGGCATTCAACAGAGTTAGCAGGCCCTTTTTGTTTGAAGTGCTGGACAGCTTTGGATTTCCCCAAAAAAATTGTTCAATGGATTAAGGTTCTCTATATAAATCCCTCAGTAAAAATTTATTGCAATGGGGTCTACTCCAACTTATCTTTCTTACACTCAGGAACTCAGAAGGGTTGTCCACTCTCACTGATGTTATTTAATCTTTACTTAGAACCACTACTCTGTCATCTCCCAAACTTCCCCCCATAGAGGATATTCAAGGAGGCCATCTGAATCTTTGATTGTCAGCATATGCAGATGATATCTTGCTGCATTTAACAGACCCAGAAACTACGCTTCCCATAGTACTTGACATCATAGATTCCTATGGAGCACTTTCCAACTATAAATTAAAGACAAATCTACGGTAATGCCGCTGAACTTTCATGCATGCTGCTCCCAGATTGAAAAGCTACAACTGGACTGGGCCCCCAAATTAAATATTTAGGGCTCACTGTCTCCCAGGAAATGGCTCAAATAAAGAGCCTTAATTTGGACTCCCTTTTAGTGACCATAAAACAAGACTTGGACAGATGGGCCCCACTATACCTTTCTCTACAAGGGAGAATCAGTGTAATTAAGATGAATATCCTCCCAAGGATATTCTACCCCTTAAATATGCTTCATTTTCACCTCCCTTACTCCTGGTTCCGGAAACTCAATAGCACCATCTCCCAATTTCTCTGGAGACAAAAACCTCTGAGAAGATCATATATTAGTCTAGGAGCAGCCAAACAACAAGGAGGTCTTAAGCTTCCTAACTTCTACCACTATTATTTAGCAAGCCAGCTAGCCAAATACCTACATTGGTTCCACCCAGCCTCCCAGCATTATGCATCTACTCATTCGTCAGTGTGGCTGCAAATACAGCGTCACCTGAGCCAACAGAGTGGCATCTCTCCTCTTAGCCTGCTATATATCACCCCCAAAACATTTTTCCCTTTCTTCCAGCATGAACTGATCTTGATCTCCGTCAAAGTTCGCACCCAGTTGTGTAATGCTTTTCATCATGATAATGTCAAAGATATTTCACAACCCCTTTACCTGAATCCCAATTTTAGAGTGGGTGGGTAATGCCTGAAGCCATATGTATAGTCTCAGCATATGGAGACTTAAATCTCAGATCTTACAGCTGATGGGAAAATTAAAACTGCCCCAGAACTCCTTCCTATTCTGAATCTTTCAAAGAGACAGGTTTTCCAAGGGTTTCAAATCAGACATTTACTAGTTACAAAGATGGGGTCTGAAAAATGGGATGTTGACCATTTTGATTTTATTAATTCACTTCAAGGTCTGGCTTGGCAGCCACATGTGGCATCCAAGATTACAGCTACATTGTACACTGCCATCTGCCCAGACATATTGGTTCACTCTACATACTGGACAGAACAATTCCCCAGCAAGGAGTTCAATTGGGATAAAATATGGCAAGCTGTTTATCCCTACACATCTAATGACAATCTCCATATAATCCAATTCTTTATACTGCACAATATCTATTTTACCCCAGCCAAACTCATTACTATGGGCAGATCACAGGACCACAAGTGTTTTAGATGTGGTAAAGTGGAAGGCACCCTGCTCCATGTCCTTTGGGAATGCCCCATTATCCAACCTCTGTGGAAGGAGATAAAAAATAAAACTGATCCCCTACTAGGCCTTGAATTGCTTTTTACACCTGAGGTCTGCATATTAGGTGACTATTCCCTGGTACCTGTCAAAAAGAAGAGGTTCAGTCTATCTCTAATATTGTATTTGGTCAAAAAACTGGTATTAAGACACTGGAAGGATTCCTCAATGATTACTAACTCTGAGTGGTTAAACAAGCTACTATTTAACCTATGGGTGGAAAAGATGATAACATCTCTTAGGTATACTCCTAACAGTTTTGATAAAAAGTGGGTAAAGCTATATGCATCGTACTCAATCTCTCAGCATTAGCTGCTAAATCTACAGTTTGATGACTCGGATGGTAATACCCACATTAGCCATTAGATGGAGCACAGAGATAATTGTTCAGTCAGCTCTTTGGAATGGTTTACCTTTTGAAGGTTAACTGATAAATGTAGTCCTTTATTTTTACTCATTATTACCTGCACCAAGATACCAAGTCATGTTCCCAGAAAGTGGGAGGGGGGAGATTTTTAGGTTGTTAATAGGTGGCTGGGTAGGAGGCAGGGTGGTAGGTAGTAGTAAAAAGTAGGTTTTTGGTGTGATTTTTAATGGGCCGATGTAACCTCAAGGCTTCAGTTCACTTCTCATGCACCATATGTTAATTGCATTACCTTATGTACCACAATGTTACTTCATGAATGTAATAAAGTGTATGGAATTGAAAAAAAAAATTGTTTTAATTGATCGAAGGCCTCTTGTTGATCTTTGGTCCACTTGACTGGTTGCCTTTTGGGTACTTGTCCTGCCTTGGTTCCTCTGAAGAGCTCATTCAGGGGTAATGCTATTTTGAAAAAGTCCCTTACAAATCTCTGGTAATACCCAACAAAACCCCAAAATCTTCAGATGTCTTGTATTGTTGTTGGTACTGGCCAATCTTTTACTGCTGACAGTTTCTCTGGATAGGGTGACACTCTATTAACAGACACAATGTGACCAATATAGTTCACCTGGGACTGTAAAAGATGTCATTTGGAAGGTTTGACTTTTAAGCCATATTGGATTAGATGGGTAAAGACCTCATCTAAATGCTGCAGATGCTCTTGGTGGGTCTTAGAATAGACAATGATGTCATCAAGGTACAACAGCATAATGTCAAAATTTTGAGTTCCTAAACAGCATTCCACCAGCCTCTGAAATGTTCCTGGGGCATTGCACAACCCAAAGAGCATACAGGTGAATTCATATAACCCCACTGGCGTAATAAAAGCAGTTTTCTTCTGGTTTTCTGATCCCATGGGCACTTGCCAATAACCACTTGTGAGATCTAGGGTGAAGAAGATTGCAGCTGACTGTAAGGCAGTGAGAGAGTCTTCGATTCTCGGTAACGGGTAGCCATCTTTATGTGTTATGCAGTTCAACTTTTGGTAATCAACACAAAATTGGATCTTTCCATCCTTCTTGTTAACTAGAATGATGGGAGTGGCCCAAGGACTATGACTCTCTTTTATCACCTTGGCCTCCTTCATCTCCCAAATCATTTCCTTCACTGGCTGGTACATGGCTGGGAGAATCGGTTGAAATCTCTCTCTGATGGGTGGATGTTCTTGTGTATGAATGTGATGTTGCACTTCTTGTGCCTACCCAAAGTCAAGGGAATGCTGACTGAAAACCTCAGAATTTTTCAATAAGACTTGGACCACATCCTTTCTTTTGCTGCACTGTGGTTTTGGGATTATCCAAGTTAATCTTTTTTATCCATGTGGGTGTGTCGGCGTTACACAGGGTCTCTCCTTCTTCACCAATGTCTGGTAACTGTGTCTTCTCCAGAACTTCATATCTGGTTCCACAATATCTTGCAACAATACCGTATACAACTGAGCCACTGACTGATTTCTATGGAGTCGTACATCGTGATTCTCATAGTTTATGACTCGCACAGGAACCCTTCCTTTGGTAACTGCAGCCACACTTCTAGCCACCAAACTGGGCTCTTCTTTTAATGCCAGGCATGGTTCAACAAAAGCATCATAATCTTGGCCCTGAGATCCCACTTTGGCCATACACCATAGGGTAGTCTTGGTACCTGACTTCAGAATGACAGGCCGGGCCGGAAACTCTAATCTTCCCAATTTCGCCAGAGAGCTATTCAATAATCACAGACACTGGAGCAGGTGTATGGTTTGTTGCAAAGCTCTCTTCTCTATACATGAAGACCTCTTCACTTGGGTTCACAAAACCTGTACTAGGTCTTCTAGGCAGTGCTGAAGGAAATTCATCCTGAGGATAAGGGGTGGTAAGCTATCACTCTCTGCCTCACTGATAATAATGCCTTGACCTTTCTGCATGTTCTTCCCCAGCTGGATACTTGCCTCTAAGTATCCTAAGTAGGGCACTTCAGTTCCGTTACTGGCAATTAATGTTATCCATGACTTAGGCAGCAGCTGAAGAGCTTCCATCTTTCAGTATCTGCGAAAATACTGCCCCTGCATGGTCATGACTTGGGATCTGGTATCTAAGAGAGCCATTAATTCAATTCCATCCACCAACACCAGAACAGTTGGGCTCCTTCCGATGAAATTTGATTGGTTCATTACTGTGTTTGGACCTGATTGGACACTTTCAGAGGATCGGTCCTCATCCCCAAAGATTCCCTGTTTAAAGCCACCATAGGTACTAGAGGCTGCTGGTACCACCTCGCAAAATGACCACTGACTCCACATTTGCGGCATATAGGCCTGCCCTGACCGTCAAATGGATCAGTAGGATGTCTTTCTTCCCCGCTTCTTCTATACTGTAGTTCATCGAGGCATCTTCCTCATTCATCCTGCATCTGGGCAGTTTCACTTTTCCAGTCCTCTTTGAGCCACTTGATCTCCTGACACACTTCTGACATAGCTCATGTCAGGGTGGCTATTTACTCCAACAAATCTGAGTTCTGATGCGTGGAGTTAGCCATGGGATGGATCGGTGCCTGTGCCATTTGCCCGCACAAGGGTCTCGTGTCTGCAAGATAACCTGGGTGCTCACCAGTGGACTCTCAACTGTACATCCACTCTTTGCCTACCATTTGCTCATTTGCTGGCTGTCTGCGCCATGGGCCTTCTTGTGATGATCTCTCTATCAGATACCCCAGCCATGTTGCGCTCAGAGGTGTCACCATCTGTGCGTAGGTTACCACATCCTCTCCCACTTGACTTGATTCTACTACTTTTATGTCTTTTTCCTTGAAATTGAGGAAATCTGCATCTGGGTCTTGGAGCTGCAACATTCTCAATTCCCATCTTACAGCTTCACTGTATGACCCTTCTACAAACTTTCCGTTAGCACCCAATCTGGATCCGTGATCTCTTGAGCATCCACTCTTTCAATTGCTCTCAGTAACTCCTGAAAGCTTAGAGCATACTCCCAAAGGGTCTCCTGGGGCCTTTGCATTCTAGAGAAAAATTTCATTATGAGACTAGACACAGTACGGGTATCAAAAATTTGTTGCAGCCTCTGCAAAATTTGGTCAGCTGTGGTCTTTGCACCTGCAGGCCATGATTGTGCCTCTCTGTGGGCAGACCCTTTTAACTGTCCAATTAGTAACTCAACTTTCTGTCTTTCCAAGACCTGATACAGTCAGAACATGGCTTGCATCTTGGATCTGAACTCTCCTAAACTGCTTGCTCCATTTCCGTCATTCTCCACCATGAACTGTGGAAGCCATGGTGCCCCGAAGTAATATGGCATTGTGAGGGGTGAGGGAGGTATATTTTCTCTGTCTTCCATCCCAATTCCTATATCCTCATTGCCAATAGCTGCGTTATCCCCTCCAGACATTTTACTACTGCACCTGGATATTGCTTGCATCATTATCTCAAAAGCTCTGGCTTTAGATTCCTTAAATTCAATCCTGCTGACTATGCCCAACATTTTTTTTAGGATGTGGTGATCTTATCAACTGGGGTGCTATCCTAGAAGATCGTCTGTCCCAACTGTGCACCCAGTGTTGCCATAAGCCGGTAGACTGGCGAGACAACCCTGAGGTCCGAATCAAGTTGGGTGCCAGGAAACACCCTTTAAAGAAAGGCAGCAGACAATTTGAAGTTTGAAGTCCATCAGGCTTTTATTTATACCAGGGAAGGTAGACACAGTCACAAGGGAAAGTTGGGAAATAACTCTTACTTATAGATGATAACTAACAATTACCACTCTGATTCTCTATATGTACATTGGCCTAAGGCCACTCTACAGTATTCTTATCTATCACTCTTACAATCTCCCACCCAGCGATTTATGCCTCCAGAGTATACATTATCATTTTATCATACCATGTGCTAAGCATACAATATACAATCAGAAAATGATCTCACAGTCTCAAAAGTCCATAAGATGAAGATATCCATCGTCTTCATGCACAATTGAAGAATAGTGGTCAAGAGAAAGGGGAACTCTTGCTTAGCACCAAGCTCTCCAGGAAACCTATGAGAGGTTGCAAACAGGGAATGGAGAGATTGGTAAACAGACCATAGGTATCAGCCAACCCACTCTCCAGGGTTGCCGGAACATAAAAGAGTGAACTGACTAACTGGGGGAATGCACTTTCTTGTCACAAAAACTCTCGAACTGGGCTGCCAAGGTTGAAGAACCAAAATGTGGCAAGGAATCCACCTGTTGAATTGTTGCAGGAGAAGGAATTTGTTGCTTTCTCCTTGGCACTAACCCCCAATCAGGGCTGCCAAGGACAAAGAACTGCTGTGGGTTTTCCTGGCACCTACCCTCAACTAGGGCTGCCAAACGAACACTGGACTTGGTGAAGAATCAAGAAGAAGGACTACCAAGGATGAAGAATAACTGCTGGGCTGCTTTTGGTGACAGATCCACTTGGAGGACCACCAAACTTGAGCTGCTACCCTGAGGATTGCTCTGGCGATGCAGGATGGAACAAGCAAGGAGGAGTAGAAGGTGAAGATCAGGATTCCACACAGGTGAAGAACAAACTAAGAAATGGCAGCCATGACCACACTTGGCTATGACAGACTCGTCTACCAGTGGGCGTCTGGGAGGGTCAGATAAGACACTTTCCAGTAGTCTTTCTTCCAATCTGATCAGGAATTGGCAGCCGCGACTACTCAAACAATGTCAATTTTGGCAATGGTGGATGAAAGGGCAAGAAGTTGCTGAAAGCTTCTTCTGGCTGAAGATTGCTATTTTGGAGAGTCAATGGAGGCTGAAGATTGTTATGGTGAAGAGTTGATGGAGGCTGAAGTTTGAATCAGAACTGGATGTTGTACAATGGTACTTCTGTTAGCATGGGATACTGGAATGTTCACTTTCTGGGGCAAATTGCAACAATATGGGGCAATTGCTCACTAGTGGGGCAACTTGCCTGGAGCAGGGGAAAATGGCAACAATCTGGGGTAATTGTTCACTGTCAGGGGCAACTTGCCTGGGGCAGAGGCAAATTGCATCAATCCGGGGTAATGTTTCACTGGCAGGGGCAACTTGCCTGGAGCAGGGGCAAATTAAAATAATCTGGGGCAATTGTTTACTGTCAGGGGCAACTTGCCTGGAGCAGGGGTAAAGTGCAGCAATCCTGGACAATTGTTCACTTCAGGGGCAATTGTTCACTATCAGGAGCAAATTACCACAATCCTAATATTATACAACATAGTCTTGGTGCTTCATGAAATAAACACAACAGTTGAGATGCTGGAAGAATAAGCAGTTTGCAGAAACAGTACAACAGGTGATAATTACTTTGTAACAGGTTGTGTACTTAAGCACCCCTTAGTCGGACCCTTTTCCTTTTGGGGTCTGTCTTCATTAGGATCTGGCTACCCCTAAGCACTCTAATGTAATTGCCCCAGCTATTTAGCCTGGGTACACTAATTGCCTGTATACCTGCTACCCTCTTCCCTATTGGCTGGGATGCCCCCACTTTACTAAGCCTGGTGTCCCTTTACTACTATGGGTCTGGATGCCCTCACTTTACTAGGTCTGGTGCCCTTTACTACCACAGGCCTGGTGTCCTTCCTTTACTGGGCCTGGCTGCCCTTTACTACTATGGGCCCTGTGCCCTTCCTTTACTGGGCCTGGGTGCCCTTTACTACTGTGGGCCTGGTGTCCTTCCTTTACTGGGCCTGACGCCCTCTTCACTTTGGGCCTGGAAGCCCATATATTACCCTGGGCCTAATGCCCACTTTACTTCAGGCCTGGTAACCCTCTCTTAAACCTGGGCCTGGTGCCCTTCCTTTACTTTGGGCCTGTGCCCTTCCTAGTACCATAGGCCTTGTGCCCTCATTTATATCATGTGCCTGGGCACCCTCACTGAAATAGGCCTGGTGCCCCTTTAAATCTTTAGGTGGCCAGAAGTGACAGGGCCCCTTTAAATTCCTCAGGCTCTCTGAGAGCCTGCTGTCACTCAGTCTCTCTGCCCCTCCTTCAGCCCAGCCCCCTGTTGAATATTCATTGGGCCTTTGACTGGCCTTGCTTCCCTGGCCCTTCCCCGTGAGCGTCGCTAGCCTGCCACCTTATGAATATTCAGTTTGGGTCCTTATGATCCTACTGTCCTGCGGCGCTTGGCCACTTCCCCCAAGCACCTACAGAGCTAACAATTTAGTAACAAAAAAAACACTCTTTCCTTAAATGTTGGAAGGCCAGCACACTTCTACATGCTGCCGTCTGACTCACCGCCTCGGCTGGGTTGAGAAGAGCTGCAGTCAGGAGGCGGGAGGTGTTCTGGCAGTGGGAGAAAGCAATCAGACAGCAGGGAGGACAACAGGGGGCCTTGGACAGCCAACAGCAATGCGGTCGCAATGCGGCTCTTCTCTGCCACTGACAGGAGACTGGAATTAACTTTTAAAGAACTTGGGGGCCAAAATAATTAACTGATGGGGCTCACAAGCCCAATCCATGGCAAACGGACGTTTACTTTTACTTTCAGTGCCCCGACCTCACCACGGACCGAATGAAGCTCTTCTGGGGATCTTCACTGGCTGGAGTCAGAGCAGGCATGCAGAATGGCCCTTGGGGAACAGCTTCAACCAACAGGTAAGCCCTTTTCCCAGTTCCCCTTAACCTTCTGTGTCCTCTTTTCTCCACAGCCAGCAGGAACTACCAAAAAACTGTTAAAAACTTTTCAAACCAAACTTTTGGTTCTAGAATGGTTTGGACCGGAATGCTGTACATGAGCAGCTCAGCACAGCATTCCATCCAAGCCATTGTAGTTGCAGCTGCATAAAATCTATTTTTTTGTCCAGGTTTTAAGTGCACAAGGCACTTTTCTCTGTTATTTACCAGCATTTACCACTTTCGGGGGGGGGAAACTTTACTCCTAGGGGCTCCTTTTGACTGTACCCTGCAACGCACACATACCACATAGGCTGGGAGGGGAGTTGCTACCAGTCACAAAGGAAGAAAGAGACTTGGGCATCGTCATCACTGATGACCTGAAATCATCCAAGCAGACCTCTAAAGCAGTAGGTAAGGCTAGGGGGGTGTTAGGGTGTATTAGTAGAGAATTCACAAGTCATAAGAGGGAGTAATAATCCCTCTTTACAAGAGACATAGTTGAGGCCCCATCTGCAAGGTACTGCGTGCAGTATTGGAGGCCACACCTTCACAAGGACATTAACCAAATTGAGGCAGTCCGGAGAAGGGCAACCAAAATGGTGCAGGGACTGCATCAGAAGACATATGAGGACAGATTAACAGAGCTCAATATGTATAACCTTGAGCAAAGGAGGGAGAGAGGTAATATTATCGAGGCATTCAAACACCTTAAGGGCATTAACAAGGTGAAAGAGTCTAACATGTTTAAATATAAGAAAAATAGCAGGACAAGAGGACACAGCATGAGATTAGAGGGGGGCCGATTAAGGGGGAATGTGAGGACATTCTTTTTCACAGAAAGGGTGGTGGATGCATGGAATGGCTTACCACAAGAAGTGGTGGCTATGAATACAGTGCAGGGCTTCAAACAGGCATGGGATAGGCATAAGGGAGCAATACAAATGACTATGAATAGATAGGCCACTGACAGAGCAAAGGCCGATGGCACATTTATAAGGTAGAAAAAAGAAATGGGCAGACTGGATGGGCCTTGCGGTCCTTATCTGCCATCAACTTCTATGTTTCTAGGCACCCTGGGCACCTGTAAACCCCTAGGCTTTATTTCTATACTGTGGTGCCCCAACTTTGGGGCAGTACACATATTTCTTGAGACAGTCCATGAATTGACGTTTAATAAGATCCCAAATTTGTTCTAGATCTTTACCTATGAGATCTTCCTCCCATTTCCATTTTCCTAGTTGATCCCTAATTTTTTGAAAGTCTGCTTTTCGAAAATCTCTTACAACTGTTTTTCCTTTAGTATATTCAATGTTATATTTGTAAGATGCTGTTATCATATTATGATCGGAATCACCGAATGGTGGAGGTAATTGAATGTTGTGAATTTTTCCATCACAATTAGTTAGAATCAGATCTACAATATTGTTTCCCCTGGTTGGTAAATGAACTATTTGATCAAGAGTTATCTGGATAAATGAATCTATAAATTTTCTTTCTAATGCAACCTTACTGTCCAAAGAGGTCCAATTAATATGAGAAAGGTTGATATCCCCCACTAAGATGTAGTCACCTGCAACATTCCTAGTTTCAATAAAATGTATTAGATTAATACTTTGTTCAGTAGTCAGATTTGGAGTTCGATAGACCAAGCCCACTGTCAAATTATTGTTGTTAAATAATAATTTAACCCATATACACTCATTTTCCTTTTCCTCAGTATTATATATCTCAACTGATTTGATGTCCTCTCTGACATACATGGCTACCCCTCCACCAAAACGATTCTTCCTATTTTTATAAAATCTATTGTGAAGCCTTGCTGCTTGGCATCTAGTTGTCCAGATTCTTTCAGGAATGCTAGTATCCTTTCTTTGAGCAGCGACTCCATCATCTTATCCACCACTGAGGTGAGGCTGACCAGGTGATAGTTTCCTGTCTCCTGGCTGCTGCCACTCTTGTGTATGGGGACCACTATTGCTCTTTAGTCTTTTCCAGTCCTGGGGAAATGTTCCGTCTCTCAAGGATCTGCTAAAAAGATCCACTAGTGGTGCTGCCAATTCACCACTAAGTTCCCTCAGTATGCGTGGGTGGACTCCATCCGGCCCCATGGCTTCATCTACCTTTTTTTTTTTATTCTCTCCTTACCCTCTCTATTGTGAATGGGCGTGTGTCCATTTCCCCAGGTGACTTCTGTGCCCCTTTGGGATGGGTCCGTTACCAGATGCCTCCTTGGTAAAGACTGACTAGAAGTACTCATTTAAGACTTCTGCCTTTTCACTGTCTAGGTGTCAGCATGACTCAGTTGGTAGCACATCCACCCCTGGACCAGAAGGTCGTGGGTTCTCATCCCACAACGGGATTGGACTTGCACCTAAAAATTGCTGGCATCCGAGTGCAGTATTGGGGGTGCTGTACTGCTGGGGTGTGCCGTCCTTCGGATGAGACATTAAACTGAGGTCCCTTCCGCCCATCCTGGTGTTGTCCTGGTGGGTGTCCAGGTGGAAGTAAAAGAACCCAGAGTACTCTTCGCAAAGAGTAGGGAACAAACCCGGTGTCCTGGCCAACATTCCCCTTCCCATAAACGGGTTCATGCAATTATCCAGGCTGTGTGTGGGTGGTGATGTGCGATATAGCTGCCACCACACATTCAGTCACTTCACTACCAGTCTAGCATTGCTTGTAAAGCGCTTTGGGATGTATGAAAAGCACTGTATAAATGCTGATTATTCTTCTTCTTCTTCTTCTTCTTCTTCTTCTTCTTCTTCTTCTACCCTCCTCCCATCCCTGTTTATAAGCCTGACAATGCCTCCTTTGTTTTTCCTTTTGTCACTTATCTACCTAAAGTAGGTCTTATTGCCTCCTTTAACCCCCTGCACTATGTCTTCCTCAGTCTGTGCCTTTGCTTTTCTGATCATCCTTCCTACCTCCTTCAAGCTTCTCTTGTATTCCTCCCTACAGTATCTATTTTGCTGTTTGTGCCCTTGTATGTTTGGAATGCTAATCTCTTTTCCCTCACTGCAGCTGCCACCTCCTTTCTGAACCATAGCGGATTTCTTTTTTTCTTCATCTTATTGACTAGACTGGAGTATTTTGCAGTAACCTCTGCTAGTGCTTCTCTTATATTTATCCAACATTCCTCTACCCCTCCTTTTGCCTTCTTATTGAGAATATCCCTGAAGCATATTCTCATCCGATTGAAGTTTGTTCTTCTGAAGTATATGACTCGTGTCTCAGTGTGGCTTGTTTCCTTGACCTTTTTGACCTTAAACAAAACAGATTTGTGGTCACTTGACCCCAAATGGCGCCCCACCTCCACCTTCTGGACCTTGCTGCTGTTTGAGAACACCAGGTCCAGGACTGTGTTTTCTCTAGCTGGGACAGCAACAAGCTGATTAAGTCCAGCCCCTTCCAAGGTGTTTATGAAGTTTCTTCTCCTAGTTGTGGATGCTATAGAGGAGTTCCAGTCCACATCTGTGAAGCTGAAGTCCCTCATCAGCACAACTCCTTTTTCAGTCATCTTTAGTATGTTTTCAAGCATTGCTTTGTCGCCTTCTGCCCCTTGTGAGGGAGGCCTGTACATCACTCCTAGTCTGACGGCTGAGCATGAGCCCTGTTCGAGAGTGGCCCAGAGTACCTCAGGTTCCTCTTTAAACCTTTGGACCTCCATAGCTTTTATGTCCTCCCATATATACATCACAACCCCTGTCTTTCCCGAATAATTTGTAACCAGGGATTGCAACATCCCATTCATGGCTCTCATTTAGCCATGTTTCTGTGACTGTGGCCCAGTCCAATCCTGCATCTGCTATTGTAGCTGAGAGTTCTGGGATTTTGCTAGCCAGACTCCGGACATTGGTCATCATTGCCTTCCAGAGTTCAGCATCCTTGATCCTTTGTTTGCTTGTACTTTGTTTAACTTGTGCGACCATCCAAAGGTAAATGCCCATTGGGCCTTGATTCCAAAATGCTCCAGCTTTCAGCACCTGCCATAGCCTACCCTCTAGCCTCGCTCTATAACCTGTCTTTTAGACTCAGGGCAGTCCCTACAATATGGAAACAAGCCACAGTCATTCCCCTAGCTAAAGGAAGTGACCTTCTTCCCCATCCAACTACCATCCCATATCACTGCTCCCCATCCTAGCCAAAATTCAAGAGCGCCTTGTACTATCCCAGCTCCACCACTATCTAGATACCATATAATTCTTCACCCAGTTCCAGGCCGGTTTTAGAAATAATCACTCCACCACCACCTCTCTTCTTCACCTCACTAACACCATCCTTATGGGAATGGACAAAGGGGAAATAACTGCAGCTATCTTTATCGACCTGGCTAAAGCCTTCGACATGGTCTCACATCCCCTGCTGTTGGCTAAACTCGCCCAAGCTGGACTGTCTGTGAATGCAAATAACTGGTTCCATTCATATCTGGCAGGTAGGTCCCAATCAGTCCGTATTGGCTTGGCTAGTTCCACTTCACTCCCTGTCACCAGTGGAGTCCCCAAGGGTCTGTACTCGGCCCTCTACTGTTCTCTATCTTTCTCAATGACCTGCCTGTTGCCTGCCCACATACTGCTATCCATATGTACGCAGATGACACGGTGCTGTTTGCCTCTGGCCCATCCCCTAATGCCGTGACAGCCTATCTACAGAAGGACTTTGACTCCATCCAACTTTGGTTCCTCTCAAATCAACTATTCTTAAACTCAAAAAAACAGTCTCCCTCACCTTTGGCTCTCGGGCCAAACTAACCTGCCTTCCTGTCCCCCATGTTCTACACTCTGGATGGCTCCCACTGAGGCCTGTACTTTATATATAGATATCTCGTGTCTGGTTAGATCAGTACCTTAACTTCTTTTCTCAAGCATATAGATGCTCTACACAAAACTGCATTCCATGCTGGGAGCTCTCTACCAGAACAAAATTGCATCCTCTACCAACCAGACTAGCAATAGTCCAAAAATGATCCTACCGACATGGATTATGGTGATGTTGTCTCACTGTGCTGCCCCCCAAACTTCCTTATCTAGGCTTGATCTCTCTTCAACTCCTTCTGTCGGTTCTCCTTGACCATCCTCCAATACTATCACTGTGACCTCTACCAGTCCTTGACCTCCCTTTTTCTACATAACCGGTGATTGCTACACTGTGCCGTGAACCACTGCACCCTGGTTGCAGACACTCCCTCCTCACCTGTCATCCTCCCTAACTGCCCTCCCCCCACTGGCCTACGCTCTCAGGAACATAGACTCTCAGCTTCTGCACATTCCGTACAGATCCACCCGGTCTGGCCCGGCTGCCTTCAGCTTCAGGTTGCCCAAATTATGGAACTCCCTGGCAGCAGATATTAGACACACCACAAGTACTCAACACTGGAATGCCCTTCTTCAAACACACTTCTCTACCAACTGCTTCTGTATCCCCCCCCCCCATTGAATCCCTCACAACCTAACTGCCAGCTGTTAACACCGGTCTGGTTACTCCATTTTCAGTATTTTGAGATGTTGATAGCACCAAATGTTTATTGTAATGTTTACTGAAATTGTACCTTCAAATTGTGTATATGACTGTCTCATCCATTGTCTTGTACCATACATATTTATATATGTTTTTCTTCTGTATTACTGTACCATTTGTAACCTCCCCCCCCCCCACAGGGGGCATCTGGAATCGAGCAGTACTCTGCTCAGTATGCCTTCCTGGTAAATCTCTTAAATAAATAAATAAATAGTGCACTCCTGTTGTTTATGTCTATGTGATTGACGATAGACGCTGTTACATGGCTCTAGGGGGTGGTGGGACTCTGGTTTTATATTCCTGCTCCTGTTTGGCCACCGCCACCACATCCTCTAGTTTAAACTCGCCATGAATATGTTGAGTTTTTGCCCTAATGCCCTTACCCCCTCCCTGTTGAGGTGAAAGCTGTTGAATTTAAAGTAAGTCCTTTCCCAGAAATCTTTCCAGTCGCCGATTAAGGTGTGGCCCTTTCTGAGCACCAAGTGTGGAGCCAAGAGTTCAGTTCTATGATTTCAGCTTCCCTAACCTTTCCTTGGCCTTTTTCCTTCTCCCATACTGGAAGTACTTCAGAGAAGGCCAAGGTGGATGAAAAACAGGTGAGTATATCCCCTAGATTTGAGATATGCACCTTGGCCTGTTCGACAGAATGGTTTGCGATATCTCTAGTTCCTGTGTGAATGACGACGGCCTTGATGTCTCGCTCCTTTCTGATGCAATTTCCTATGCAACCTGCATCCCCTTTTGCTGTGGCCCCAGAGAGACATCTGACCACTGTCTCCATGTGGTTGGTCCCATTTAACTGTGATTCAACCCTAAGTATCATGAAGTCCCCCACAATGATCAGTTTCTTCTTTCCTTTGGTGGGAGGGTTTGCCCTACTAGTTATGTCATGATGAAGTGTTCGGTGCTGCTGTACCCCTTTCCCCTGGCCCATGTCAGAGTGCTCATCCTTCCCTGGCTCAATAGCATGTGGGTCCCTACTTTGTGATCCCCTATGATTTTTTAGGGTGATGGCAGGTTGGTGTTGCTGAGCCCTACCTCTCTGGCTTGAGCAGTCATCTCATTCATTATGCATCATTTTCAGTGGGGCAAACCTGTTATGCAGCTGCATAATTTCCTCTTGAGAGTTGCCCACTTGGTGAGCCTTGCTGCAGTATCCTTTGCCCCTTTGCACTATCTGCCAACTCCCTAGATGACCTGTCCTCTGTGGCACATGGTCAGTGCCAGGGTACTGGTGGTGCCAGGGCTGTTTCCACATCTTTGTGACCTGGCACAGTTCCTGATTTAGCTTGGATATAGTTGCCCGTGCCTCCTGTAGTTGGGCTTGGAGGTCATTTATGGGCCAACATGTGGGGCAATATCCTATGTCCTGGACCCAGGCCCAGTAAGAGTGCTCTACAGTGGTTACAAGGCACAATATCCATTCCTATTGGCTTGATATTCTTTGCTATGGAAATAACAAGTGTTAGTCCAGCCTGTAGGTAGTTGCTGGAGAGAACTGAAAGGTAGGAAAAACATTTTTTTCTAAAATTATTTTTTTTTGCCTTCTAGTCAGTTTAGGTAGGAAGTGGGCGGTGACATGCAGAACCTATATAGGAAAAGAACCTGGGTGTGGGTAGGATTAGGGGGTAGGGTGGGGGGCAGAACCTTTGCTTCTCCTTCCTGCTGGAAAAACAATCAGTTTGTTAAGGTCTGCTACATACTAGTACAACTAGAGACTGGAGGAAAAGTTTTCTCTCTCTCCCAGTCGGTGAAGATCAGTGAAGCTCCGCAGATAGTAAGGGTAGGGGCTATACTGCACTTGACGTATGCCTCTTAGGGTTTCCCTTTGTGTCTAAGCTGTTGATTCTGGTTGTTTCTGGCTGAGAGCTTTCTATTAGCCGACCACTATTTCAGAAGTGGGTACAGGAGACAGTTAGGCAAAAGGCTGGACAGCTCTTGGCGTATACCTCCTAGGGGTGCCCTTTGTGTCTGAGCTGTTGCTTCCAACTGAGAGCTCTCCATTAGTTGACCACTATTTCAGTAATGGTACAGCAGTACAAAAGCCATGCACAATCAGTGTTATTTCTAGTACACCTCCATTAGTAGAACCATAAAACTGAGTAGAATTTCTAACATTTTAGTTTTGCTTTCCACTAAGATTCCCTTATTCCTATCCCACGCATTCTTGAACTCCACCACTGTTTTTGCCCCCAGCACCTCTGTTGGAAGTTGATTCCAGGCATCCAACATTCTTTCAGTGAAGAAATACTTTCTCACATTTCTCTTGATTTTACCCTCTTTCAGCTTCATTGCATGTCCCCTTGTTCTTGTACATCTTTTCTTCTGAAAGTTTCTCCCCTCCTGTACCTTATTTACCCTCATGAGCTAGTTCTAGGTCTCTACCATGTCCCCCAACCCCCCATACTCCTTTCTTCCAGGGTGTGGATATAGAGATCTTTCTGTCTCTCCTCATAGGGCTTCTGATGCACACCATGCACCATCTTAGTTGCTCTTCTCTGGACAACCTTCACCCTTTCTATGTACTTCCTGAGATGTGGTCTCCAAAACTGGACACAGTTCTCCAGATGGTGTCTAACACGTGATCTATACAACAGCAACATCACCTCCCTCCTTCTTGCTGGTCATACTTTCCTTATAGTCTCTCGAGTATTGCACATGTGCTCATATAGTAATATCAGATTATCTAGTATATTGGATTGTATTATCTTCTTAGTGTACCGAGAAAAACTTGATAACATTTATAATAAGAAAATGAATTTTGCTTTAGCATGTGCCTATGACACATGTACATGTGCAGTGTTTGAGTTGTTGGGATGGCCTAAGTTGGCAGACAAAATAGAGAGGATCTGGTTATTTCTGGTATTTAAACTGATAAAGCAAAACATCCCAGTTCTGTTGCAGGAAGTCATAGATACTATTTTCCCAGAGTCAGAACTATTCAGTTTATGGTCCACTGATAATTTCATACTAATGGAACCTGAAGTTAAACCTAGTTTTGGCCAGGTCAGAATTTCATTTGATGCAGTTAGGTCTTGGAACTGACTCAATAAGAAAAGTAAAATTGTTGACTTTCTCCCATGAAAATTATTTTTGTAGATTTTTGATGAAGAAGTATTTTGTTTTGTCAAGCAAATAAAAGTATGACATAGCGTGCGGTACATTTTACTTTATTTATTATAACCAGGTATTCCCAACAGGTCAACTGTGTAATAAAGCAGTGCCTGCTGCCTCTCACTTGTACAAAGATAAATGTTACTTGCTACATAGCAAATCCCTGATGGGGACAAGTCAAGTAAAGGCAGCTGTTTATAAATACAAATGTATTACTTTATTGAAACAGCATTTGGGTAAACATGTATTACCTAAATAAGAGTAAGCAAGTCAGGTATTTGTCATCTAGAGAAAAGCCAGATCCTAGGCAAGGGTCTGCCTCATCTCTATACGCCAAAGCATGAGTCAAGCCTTGGTTACTGCAGGCTGCTTTCTGCAATACTGACCATGTCCCGCATGACTCGTGTGAGAGGATTCAAAAGTTCCTGCCACATCACTAATATCTTAGGCTGACAAAAATACTTGGTTTGAACATAAGGTTCATCTTGCCCTTGGCTCTTGGTTGTTCCGAGAGGTCAAACTGAGACAGAGCCAGGCATTAGGATGAAGCTGTCCTCAGGCTTGCCTTAGCTTGCCCACTCCCTTATGTACTGTAAGTGGGGAATTTAACTCCAGTAGTGAATTGGTATCCAGACTGCCTATATTTTTAGATTTATTGTACCAGTTTCAACTCAAAACAAATCAGGTGAGCAGTGAAAGAGGAGCCATCAGTAAACTAAGAAGTATTTGTTCCGAATTGTTTCATATTTCTCATTGGTGGCCAGCCACCATTTTTCAAATGATAAAATAGCGGTGATCTTATTTTTGCCTGAAAATGTTGCAAAGCACTTTCTGGCAACTTACCTCCATAATTAAGATTGAATTAGGATTGATGGTGCTAGGCATGTTCTGTTTTGGAATCTGTCATTGACCTAACATCTGAGCTGGGAGAATTATGAACAGTCAAGAAAATCCACCCCTCTTTGTTGGTACAGTATAAACACATGTAGTCTGCCGTCTGCGGTTTTTGCATACAAATTCCATTCTTAACTTTACTAGTCATGTCAGCAATCAAAATGGCACCCATGCTGCACTTATCAAGGTCTTGAGGTGACAGAAGAGGTGTGTCACCTCAGTGGAGTGGTTTGAGGAAGGGATGGAGTACAGACCTGATTCAAACAGTTTAAGTATGGGAACTACTGGTGGGATCCACAGAAAGGACAGTGGGACAACATAGTAACATAATAAATTGAGGTTGTAAGGGATTTTAGTTCCCTCATGTCCATCTTCCCTGTTTCATAAGCAGGGAAGAAAAAAGGGAGTACCTCAAGATAATGTTGATGGTCAGCTGTCTCTGTTATGCTGTACACATAGATGCTTTGAAAAGGGGACATATGGGAAGAACTTGGAAACCAAAAGGTTAATGAAAAACCAAAGTTTGCAAAGACACTCAGTAGTTTTGAACTCAGTGACAGCACATCTAGGGCCTGAATTCTAGTCTTCTTTTACTGGCTAGTCTTTGGGAATAAAAACATGAATATCCATCTGTTAGATGCCAGATGTTAGTCATGGCAATACAGAATGAAGAGGAAGACAACAAACTGACACTGGCAGATCCCACAAATGCAAACAGTGAGTTAGCTGCCACTGTGTTTCCCCAGCAGCTTGCATTGGGTTCTGTTGATTTTTTTTCACTGTGGCCAGAAGGGGTCAGTAAAGGAACAAAGACAATATGACTAACAGAAAAAAGAAACAGTATTTTGATTAAAAATGGCCAGAGAATCTACACCTCTAACATACTAACTATAAATGGAAAAAAAAATAGCAACTGAGGCTTTCAAGACATTTAAAGCGAAAACTCAAAGTACAATAGACTAGGGACCCAAAAATATAGTGAAGCAGATACACAGCTTGTGAGGAATCAAAAACAGAGGATATAATGGCTCACAAATTCAAAATATCCGTGGAAAGATTACTTCAAACTACTATTTTACTAAGCTGTAGAATTCACTCCCCCCCCCACACACCCATCAGAAAAAAATCCCAAACCTGTGTACTTTCAAAAGTGCATAAACAAGGAATTGTCTGATGCATGTGCCTATTTTTAAATCAAGGAATGGCAAACTGTTCTACTGTAACAGTATTGTAGCAAGCCAAGAATTCAGGAGAAACATTTAGAAAAAAAACTTCAGACTATTAATAAAGTTCAATGAAACAAAAAAAAGGTTGCTTTACTTCAGCACCAAATGAAGGTTCACAACAGCTTGTTTCAGCAGAGAAAATACAAAACAAAATACTGTTTAGCTTCATTCAGCTGTTCAACTCATAGCAGCTCTTCTCTGTCTCTCTCTCTCTTCAGCCCCCAAAACCTCCTTTTTACCTTTTCTGGATTTTTCTTAGTGGCTCTCAGGAAAAGCTCATTAATACCCCTACCCACAGAGAATTCCAGGCTTCCATGCAGCCAGAACAGACAGCCTTTAAAGGGACAGAAATCAGCAGGGCTGGGAATCAATCCCCTCTAGTCCCCTGCTAGTATCTTAGTGGAGAAGGGGTCCTGAGTGAAGGCTGCAGAGACCCCTTCACATACCCTCCCCCTTAGAGCTGTGCCCATGGCAAGCTCGGCACTGGCTACCATTAAGCTGCCCTCCTGGGAGAAAAATTCAGCATTACTATGCAAGGAACCTTCCCTGTGGTGCACCTAAAAAGAAAATAGCTGCAGAGTCAGGTACCACCAGGTGACTCAGGAATTAATGTGCCATATGGCATGTGACCATTTGAGGGGTGCATGACCAGTGACAAAGGTGAAGCGTCTTCTCAACAAATAGTAGCGCACGGCTATTGGCCACTTCACTGCTAGATACTCTTTCTCTAGCAGGGCATAACATTCCCTAGGCAACAATTTTCTGAATAAATAGGGAATGGGGTGAACCCTATTGTCAAAGTCTTGTGACAAAACAGCTCCCAACCCTACTTCTGAGGCATCTATGTACCAAATGAATAGATGGCTGAAATCAGGACTTTGTATGATAGGTCTGTGGCGGGGAAAAAAAAAACTGTATGGCAGAAGAACTTCAACGGAGGCTCTCTTCTTGTTCAGCTTCAAACAATTTATTTGTAGAGTTTTCCAACCAGAGTTACAAAATAAAAATAAAGCGGACTTGTTTCAACCAAAATGAACAGGCAAAAGCATAAAAGGTATAAAGGCAAACATGAATAGCAGCCTTCATATTTTAACTAGAGCACTAGTACAGAAGCATTCACTTCACCATCCTGACTGCTACTGACTTTCAGCTTGAACTGCTGGCAATATATACCCTAGACTGACCTCTCATTGACTGATTGAGCCATCAATCAAGTGTAAAACAAGTAATTTTATATAACTCAATTATTTATGTCTTTCAGTTATACAGAAGTGCACTATAATCCTATTCAAACATATATACAGGTTGTGCTAGCATTAATATTCCATTTAGACCCTTTAGAGTCAAGTCCACACTGTAGTCCTTCCCCTCATTGTATAAAAGTACCAACACAATGGCCGGCGAGCCCTTTAGAAAGAAGGCATACACCATTCAAGAGAGCCTCCCACATGCTTCAGTATCCACCAGGTAGATAATGTTTCAAAATTCTCTGATATTCAGTTGCTTTACTTAATTTAAATGCCTACTGCAGTTTCTAAGTTTGGGAGACAGAAGAAACTACCTCAGAAACCTTGTAAAAGGGGTTTAAACAACACTCTGTTGCTGCCTGTATTACCCCTTAGACGTTTGTACTGAAAAGGTTCAATATTTGGCTGTCTATTGCACCTAGTCAGAGAGGCAGTGCTTATTGCTACAGAATTCAGTGCTGCAGCCTCCTGACACATTTTAAGCGATATAAAGCATCTTTATATCATTCGTGGCGTTACGAGCTGCATAAGGCGCGCACGTCTGCAGCAGCACGCAGTCGTCGCTGAAGGCGTATTTAAGAGAACCATTATTGAGAGTCCTAACCTAAGGAACATGTTAAAACATCAAGTTTGGCATAAAGCGCCGGTTTTATGCAGGAAAGAAGGTTTAAAGCAGTTTCTGAATCCATTATGGTTTAAAGGGCCATGCTATTTAAATATACAGCCTAATGCTATAACATGGGCAAACAAGACGTTGGTCAGCCAGAAGGACATGGAAACGAACAATTACACACATAACATAATTATTTGCATAGGTGGCCAGTCTATGCTAAACAGAAACAGACAAAGACAATTGTAAAGACATTACAGAGACATTGGGGGGGGGGGGTTCTGACTAACAACACAATGTCTGTCCACAAAAAATTCAGGGCAAACAGATCACCCTTTGACAAGGTCCCTTACACAACACACTTTTGATAGTTTGAAAGGCCTTCTGGCGCTTTGAGGACCACTGAACATTATTTGGGACAGCTTTTTTAGTCAGGTTAGTTAGTGGGGTGGCAAGTGTGAAAATTCCGGAATGAACTAGCAGTAATGCTCTGCTAAGCCAACGAAGGACCTAACTTGCTTTTTGGTAGTTGGTATGAGGCAGTCAGCAAGGCCTTTTACCTTAACAACAACTGGGAGTACACAACCTTTCCCAACCATGCAGCCCAGGTATTTTGTTTCCTGTCACCTTAGGGCTTTGGTCATGAGACCTGCCTCCCTGAGTGACTGAAGTATCGCAGCCACATCTTGCAGGTGAGTGTCCCAATCAGTGCTATATATGACAACATTGTCCAGGTACACTGCTGCATGTAACCCATGGGGACAAAGGATTCAATCCATAATTTTCTGAAATGTGGCTGGGGCACCAGGCAACCCAAAAGGGAACAGGGTAAACTGACATAGACTAAATTGGATGACAAAAGTCATTTTCTCCCAGGATCCAGGAGTTAGTGGGATTCCCCAATATCCCTTGGTCAGGTCTAGGGTACAGACCAAATGAGGCTACAAAGGACATTTTCTCCAGGGATTCACGAGTTAATAGAATTTTCCAATACCCCTTGGTCAGGTCTAGGGTACTAATGTTCTGGGCCTTGCCAGGTGGTCCAGAAGTTCATACAACCTAGTCACAGGATATGTGTTAAACTTGCAGTTGGCACTGACTTTCCAGAAGTCGATACAAAACCAAGTGTACTCATCTGGTATTGGGACTAATACAATAGGGTTAGACCAGATATTCTGAGATTCCACAGTGACTCCCAGTTCCAACATAGAGCAGGACCTGTACCATCCCTTGGACTTTTTCTGGGAGCTTATATGGCTGTTGGTGGATCTGGACACCTGGGTCTGTGTTTATATTGTGTTGCATCACATGTGTTCACCCTGGTTTTGAGAGAACACATCCGCAAAATATCCTGCCATTTGTTGGGCTTTGTTTTTTGGGTCAGGGTGAGCTGTTCATCCAGTGGGATGGGGCTGGCTTCTTTTAAAATTTTAGGGCCTGAGTTGAGGATTCCATCTTCAGTTTCCTCATCTGTCACCTGACTAAGGCCCTCTTAAATTTCCTCTGTGTCAACTAGAAAACCTCCATGCCTTTTCAGGGTTTCAGCAAATTAACATGATACATTTGTTTTTCCTTTTTCTGGTTGGGATATAATACCTCATAATCAAATGGCCCCACATTTCTCAGCATCTCATATGGTTCTTGTCATTTAGCTAGGAGTTTACTTGCAGAGCTAGGGAGCAGAATAAGTACTCTGTCACCAGGTTTGAATTCCCATGGCCTGGCTCTTTGGTTGTGGTATCCTGCCTGAGTTTGCTGTGTTCTGAACAAATTTTCTCTTGCAAATCTGGCAGTCATGTCCATTCTTTCTGTCATTTGCATTACATATTGGAGCATGTTAGAGGACTATGTGCCTGTTCTTCCCATATCAGTTTTATAAGATCCAGCATCCCTAGAGGTTGTCTTCTGTACAACAATTCAAGGGGCAAGAAACCCGTGGACAATAGTGGAACCTCCAGAACTGCAAACATTAAATAGAGTAACTGTGGGTCACCCCTGAACCAGCAAATGGCACAGCAATACACACAGGGGTGATATACAGGCCTCCAGGTTAGGGGGAAGAAGTGCACAGGGACCTTGAGGATGAAAGACACGAAATGGCAATGAAAGGTGATATTCTACTGATGAGGATTTCAGTATGCCAGATGTGGATTGGACCACCCAGGCAGCTGCTTCAGTCAGAAGCAGAGGCATCTTGGATTCCCTACAAGGATCAGGACTCAGGCAGCTGGTGCTTGATCCCACCAGAGACAGGGCGATTCTTGATCTAGTAATGATCAACCGGGAAATAATTACTGATGTCTGGGTGAAGGGGCAACTAGGATTCAGTGATCACCACATAGTTTGGTTCAGCATACAGACAGGGATTCAGTCAAGTTACACTAGGGCAAAGGTTTTTGATTTCAAAAAGACAGACTTCACTGAAATGGGGAGAGTTATCAAAAGTGCCCTGGAGAATAGGGGGATGGGGGGGTGGAAGAGCAGTGAGAGAACCTAAAAGGAGCCATAGTGGAAGTAACAAAAAACTGCATCAGATTGGTATCAAAAGGCAAGAGAAGGAAAAGGCCATTATGGTTCTCAAAAGAGGTAGCAGCAAAGGTAAGGGTTAAAAGGGCAGGGTTCTGGAAATATAAGGAGACCCAAAGGGAGGAGGACAGAGAGGTGTACTGAGAGTGTCTAAAGGAAGCAGGGAGGCAGGAGGAGAGCAAAGGCACAGACTGAGGAAAGCTTAGCACAGACAGTAAAGAAAGGGGACAAGACATTCTACATGTACATCAGTGAAAGGAGGAAAACCGGGGGGGGGGGATTGTAAAACTTAAAGGGAAGGAGGGGGTGTGTAAGGAGGGAGACATGGATAAGGCAGAAATACTGAATAAATACTTCTGTTCAGTATTCACAGAAGATGGGGAGGGACAGGGACCACAGCCAAGCATCAAATGCCAAGGGGGGAAGAGGTGGATAACAGTCCATTCACAAGGGAGCGAGTCCTGCAGGAACTCATTAAACTGAAGGTGGACAAAGCAATGGGACCAGATGGTATGCACCCAAGGATACTATGGGAGCTGCAAAGAGAGATAGCAGAAGCTCTGGCAGCATTGTTCAACAAGTCACTTAACACAGGAGTGATGCCAAAGGATTGGAGGAGAGCACATGTCATCCATCTACACAAATCAAGCAGTAGGGAGGAGGAGGGCAACTATTGGCCAGTCAGCCTTACCTCGATAGTGGGGAAGATCATGGAGGCACTAGTTAAGGAAAGGATAGTTGGACATCTAGAAGCCATCAGTGCCCAGGACCCTAGGCAACATGGGTTCACAGCGGGTAGGTCGTGTCAGACAAATCTCATACACTTCTTTGACTGTGTGATGAAGGAAGTAAATCAGGGGGCACGGTGGACATAGTCTACCTCAATTTCAGCAAAGCCTTTGACACCGTTCCACATAGGAGGCAGGTTAACAAGATGGGTTGTCTGGGCATGGGAGACAAGGTAGTAAACTGGGTTAGGAACTGGCTAACGGACAAGAGACAGATGGTGGTGGTAAATGGAGTACAATCTGGGGAGAGGAGAGTGACCAGCAGAGTACGTCAGAGATCAGTCCCTGGACCAGTTCTGTTCAATGTCTTCATCAGTGACATTACAGAAGGGCTGGAAGGAAAGGTCTGCCTGTTTGCGGATGTCACAAAGATCTTTAACAGAGTGGATACTCCTGAAGGGGTGGAGAAAATTAGGAGGGAGCTGGGGAAGCTTAAGAAATGGTCTGCAGAGTGGCAACTGAGGTTTAATTCAAAAAAGTGCAAAATTATGCACCTGGGACACAGTAACCCTGGGGAGAGCTACAGGACTGGGGTGGAGTTGCTGACAGTCACCAAAGAGGAAAGAGACCTGGGGTTACCATTTCAGATGACCTGAAAATGTCAAAGCAAAGCACAAAGGCAGCAGGGAGGGCCAGTGGTATGTTGGGGTGCGTAGCAAGGGGTATCACCAGCAGAAGGCATGAGGTAGTGATGCCGTTATACAAAACCCTGGTCAAACCTCACATGGAGTACTGTCTGCAGTTCTGGAGGCCGCACCTGAAAAGGATATTAACAGGCTGGAGGCAGTCCAGAGAAGGGTGACTAAGATGGTACAGGCCTTGCAACACAAAACTTATGAGGAGAGATTAAGGGACCCAATATGTACTCGCTGGAGAAGGGAAGGAAGAGAGGGGATATGATAGAAACATTCAAGTACCTCAGAGGCATAAACAGGGTGCAGGGGGAAATCTTCCAATACAGGATGAGTACAAGAACTAGGGGCATGACATGAAATTGGAAGGTGGCAGGTTAAGAGGGAATGTGAGGAAGTTTTTCTTCACGGAGAGGGTGATGGAAGCATGGAATGGTCTGCCACAGGAGGTGTGGGAGTGAGCACTGTGGTTGGATTTATACATGGATGGGACAGGCATAGGGGAACCATGGAGGTTAAGCAGGGGAGAGTCAAAAGCTGTAATCAAGTACAGGACTTACGGGTAGACTGGATGGGCCTAGTGGTGTTTATCTGCTGACAATTTCTATGTTTCTATTTTGTGCATGCCACTGGTCTATCTGAGCCTGCTGTTGTGCCTGCTGCTGATCTCAGCCTGTGTTTGTTCCTGCTGCTGGTCTCTTTGAGCCTGCTGCTGTGCCTACTGCTGGTCTCTCTGAGCCTGCTGTTGTGCCTGTTGCTGGTCTCTCTGAGCCTACTGTTGCACTTGCTGTGCCATCTGATCCTTTTGCATCTGGACCTCTTGCACCAGTTGTTGGTCTCTCTGAGTCTGCTGTTGGACCAGGTGAACCTGCTGCTGCACTTGCTGAGCCATCCAGTCCGTTTGCATCTGAGCCTGTTGTGCTTGCATCTGGGTCTGTTGTGCCTGCATCTGGGACTACAGTGCTTGTTGCTGGTCTCTCTGAGCCTGCTGTTGTGCTTATTGAGCAACCTAGTCTCTTTGCATCTGATCCTGTTGTGTTTGCATCTGGGTCTGTTGCACTTGCTGTTCTGCCAGCCATTTCAGAATTTTCACTCAGTCCATCTTACCCCTATATAGACAAAGGGGTAGAACTGTGTGGAACATAAAATTCTGCCCATGGAATGCCTGCAGAATAACCGTTCCAATTCTGTGGAATTCAAAATTCCATGGAATTTCACACAGTTTTAAATTTCAGTTATTTCGCTATCATTTTAAAAGTACATGTCCAAATAACACCAAATTTGGAACATAAACAGTACCCCATGACTTACAGTAGTATACCTAATATCAGAGTTCTAGATTGAAAGGGGAGGAGTTATTGGTGGCCAAACATTTAATCAAAATTAAAATTTCAGTTATTTTGAGATAATTTTAAAATGTATTATCCAAATTCTCTATAATATCATGATTCAGAGAAGAGCCTAGAATGTGTATATGCACCATGTTTTATGTCTTTAGCTTCAATGGGAGTTGAGTTATTGGTAGCCAAATATTTTGCCAAAATTTGGATGTCTGTAATTTTAGTATAGTTTTGATAGTATTCATTGAAATGTTACAAAAATTGACAGGCATACAGGTAATCCCTACATTTGTGTATGCACATAGCTACAGATCTCTAGCTTTAAATGGGACTGAGTTATAACCTGCTAAACATGTTGCCAAAATTTTAATTTCGGTTAGTTCCCTCTAATTTTAAAACTACATATGCAAATTTAATTAGAGTTGAAATATTTAAACTACTATACCACATAGTCATTTCTTAAAAAGTTCATATTTGCAGCTTTAAATGGGATTGCATTAAAAGTAGTCAAAGTTTTACAACATTTAAACATTTAATTTTGCAAGAATGTTATTTACAAATGTATAAACCCCTGAAACTTTAAAACTAGAAAATGCAACACCATTAGATCTGGCAGGTTCTTAGACCTTACAAGCAGACTGTGTGTGCTAAGTTTATTCATTGCTTGCTGTGAGAAATTGCAAAATAACATCTGTACTTAAAGTCAAATCCCATGAGTCTTTCTGAAAATCGTAGAATTTCGTGAAAAATTCCACAAAACTGGAATTTTATAATATCACCCAGGCTTAACTGGGGGATTCTAATTAAAGGATAGTGGTATAAGAGGCAAGTAGTACAGGGGATCACCAGGTTCTGGAGTTAGATGCATAGTTTCACCAATAAATGGACAGCTGAGCTGGGTAGCACAACAGTGGTAGACCTCCAGGTTGGAGCAAGACAGCACAGAGTGTCAACATTTCCAGACTGAATGCAAGATATTTAAGGATCACATCCATTAAATTTATGATCCAGGGAGCCTGGTGTACATGCACGTCTAGGACTTAGAGGTACTCAAAAAGATGAAGTGGGGGAAGACAATGTCTTGGGCAGCAGGAAGAAAGAATTATGGCTATTCCAACAGGGTAGGTCGATAGGAAAAGGAATAGGTGACTTACGTTTTAAGGGAGTTTGTCACCTTAAGGAACAAAGAGGAGATCAGTGGGATCAGTAGTTCTACTGAGTCAATCTGACTATGCCAAAGTGGGGGGCAAAAAGCTCAGCCCACATTATCAAATGAAGTAGTGATATGTTTACGTATTTTATTTATTTAGGAAATCAGAATTACAACCCTTTGAGTCATAGACTTGTTTCCAAAGGCTCCACGTCAGAATAAAACATAGACATTCATACAGTACATTCATAGAATAAATGTGGGTGAACAATCATACAGAGTATAAGTACAATGAGCACTGGTGAATGCCTATACATTTGGTAGCTAAAACAGGGCAGAGCTATCGACATTTACCTAAGGAGCGGTTAAGACCTATACAGTTTATAGCTAAAGCAATACATGATATGAGTTGGTAGTAAGCCACTTCAGGGAGGCCTTGTCTTATACATAATGCAATGCATTCATAGTCCAGTGCAACTATATGGTAACTGAGGGAGGTGAGGCTAGAAATAGTGAGGGCTCTCCACTGCCAGGCCAAGCCAGATGATATATGCATTGTTAATGTTAAATTCCACAAATAAAAATTTTGGATACTTCATCTACAGTATATGCTATCTTAAATATGTGAGGAAATGTTACTAATAATTTTTTTTCTTCTGCAAAATTAAAACTGCTTAACCAATTTATTCAGTTGTGTTAGACACTAGGATACACTGACTATGGATATACATGTCAAATGTTAACTCTATGCATGCAAGAGCAGAGAAGTTACAAACATCCACATTTTTGAAAGTTTTCACAATGTTTTGCAAATATTTACATTGTAAAGATTTGAACCCCTGTAACTTAAAAATCTTTAATCTGATTCTCTGCATATTTAGGTCGTTTTCTAAGCATTACACAAAGGTTATCCATACTAATTTACACATCTCTACCTCCAAATGTGCCTGAGTTATATGCAGATTATTTCTTTTCATGAAATTTCCTGAAAAAATAAAATAACAGATTTTAAGCACATATAATTTTGAGATGATGCATCATATTGTCATGAAATCTAATATATTGTCAGAACACCTATCATCAAGAAATCATGCCAAATTTAAGATCCCTGACCCAATAGATGGTTATGGTATATGCAGATAAAAATGTTCATGAAAATTTGCCCAAACAATAAAATGACAAAATTGAGCACCTATAATTTTGAAACTACTCATCCACATTTCATGATATTTTGTACATTAGTGACCATCGATCTAAAGACTATATATGCCAAATGTCAGAGCTCTAGCTTGAACAATGACTGAGTTATAATCTGAACCAAAACCAAATAAATAAAATAAACATTACTAAATTTTAAAAATTTCATGAAATTTAGATGAAATTTCACGAACTTTCATGGAATTTTGCGACATCACCGAAATTCCACTGATTCAGAATTTTCCCATTCAACACAACTATACAAGGGGGAGTTAAGTCCCAGAAAAAAACTCCAAGCAAAAAAAATTCAATGAAACAAAAAAGTTGCTTTACTTCAGCACCAAACAATGGTTCACAACAGTTTGTTTTGGCAGAGCAAATGCAAAACAAAATATTGTTTAGCTCCATTCAGCTCTCCAGTTCAGCAGCTCTACTTTCTCTCTCTCTCTCTTTTTCTCTCTCTCTCTCTCTCGCCTCCCAAATCCTCCTTCTTGCTTTTTTCTGGGTCTCTGGATCTCAGATGAAACTCATTTGTGCCCCTCCCCATAGGGAATTCCAGGCCTGCATGCAGTCAGAACAGCCAGCCTTTAAAGGGCCAGAACAGAAATCAGCAGGACTGGGTTTCATTTGGGTTTCAATTCCCCCTGTTTTCCTGCTAGTATTGTATCTTAGTGGACAGAGAGACCTGTGTAAATGTTGCAGAGACCCACTTACCTCTATAAACTGGGAACCCTTTACCCTCTAATATATGTACATTTTGGACTTACCATTTTACTTTAAAGTAGGGCCATGCAGAATTCTGCCATCAGATGTGTTACGGTATGGAAATTCTGCTTCCAAAATGTTTTTCAGAATTTATTTTTCAGTTCTACAGAATTCTGAAAAGAATTTCTGCATAAACCACAGAATAACTTTTACTGGATTGTGGACAAAAGAATCTGCTGTTTATGTAAACTGCTGATTATTAATCCACAAAAAGCATTCAGCATGAAAAATGTCAAGATTTCATTAGAATTACACATTTTCTGAAATTCTGCAGAATTTAATTTGATCAGAATTTCAACATCCTGTGAGCCTTACTTTAAAATGTTGTCTCAGCCTTGTTTAGATCTATGTGGGTATTACTTCTGTAGCTTGATAAGATCCATGTAACATTGTCATTGTAACAGGACAACTTTGCAAATGGGGCTTTTAGCCCTGGTAGTTTTACCCTGTATAAAAACAAAGGTCTTTACTACATAAAATAATGTAATAATACATTTAATGTTACAGTATCTGAAAAGTCTTTTTAATACTATTTTCTATTGTATAATCATACAGTATTACAGTCTATTGTATAATCATACAGTGTTCGTTATAAGTTGGGTTTCCTCCTTTACAGTCCAGTATCTCCACTCCTGTTCTTTCCATGATCCAATTTCATTATCTTGCCAGCATCATTCATGTGGTTGCCAGTGCCTAACTGCATAATTCACTCACAGTGCCTTACTTTTCATTTTTATCCGATTGGCAGAAGAATGTGACATATTGGAAAATAGGAGCTATTTGAAAGTAGTGTAATGTTTTTAAGGAAACATATTGTGCATGATTCTAAATCAGAACAGGCAGTACTCAATGAGGAATGGCATTGGTAATGTTTTCATGTTTCAATTGTTGTGGTTTCTGTGGCTGCCAAAACACTCAAACATGTTGCAAGGCTATGAGAGGTTAAAGGAGCTAAACATGTACACCCTGGAGGGGAGAAAGGAGAGGGGGAATATGATAAAGACCTTTAAATACCTAACAGGGGTTGATAAGGTACAAGAGGGAAGTATTTTTCAGAGAAAAAGATGCTCTAGAACAATGGGGCATGCTATGAAGTTGAAATTATGTAAATTCTGGAGGGATATGGGGAAGTTCTTATGAACATACGAACATACGAAATTTGCCAGGAGATAAAGGCCTAGAGGTCTATCAAGTCTGCTCAAATGTGCGGCTAGCACCCCTTATTCTGCAGCTGCCATTCCCTTCCACCCTTCCCCTTCATTGACCCTCCCCCTTGTCATGTTCCTTCCCCTTTTGAAGCAATCCACTGTTCTACTGGGTACCACTTCTGCAGGTAACACATTCCCCCCAGCCACCACCCTTTCTGTAAAAAAGTGTCTCCTCATCTCCCTCCTGAACCTTCCTCCCTCCAGTCTCATATCATGGTCCCTGGTGTCCCTCCCCTCCATTACTTTTAACAGCCCCTCAGTACCTGTCCTATTTATTCCTTCCATGTACTTAAAGGTTTCAATCATGTCCCCCGTCCCTCCTCTCCTCCAGCGAGTACATGTTCAACTCCCTCAGCCTCCTCTCGTATGCTAAGTTCCCCAGCCTCTTGATCATCTTTGTCACCTTGCGCTGTACCCCCTCCAGTAACTTAATGTCCCTCTTCAGATACGGGCGTCAGTACTGCACGCAGTACTCCAGCTGCGGTCTAACTAATGACCTATACAGTGGCAGAATCACCTCCTCCTTTCTTGAGGATATACCCCTTGCAATGCAACCCAGCATTTTGTTGGCCTTTGCAGCTGCCTTCCCACATTGTGCTGAGTTATTCATTGACCCTGTAATGAGTACCCAGAGATCCTTCTCCTCCTCCTCTGTCTGGGCTAGCTGCACTCCCCCCAGCTGGTAACTCCTCCTTGGGTTCTTCATCCCAAAATGCAGCACCTTGCACTTTTTGGCATTAAACCCCAGTTGCCAAGTGTCTGACCAGGTTTCAAGCTTTGACAGATCATCCTGCAACCACTGCCATCCCCTTAAGTCATCCACTACCACTCCTACCTTGGTATCATCAGCAAACAGACTGATCTTGCTCTTGATGTCCAATGATATGTCTGCAATGAATATCCCAAACAACACTGGTCCCAACACCAAGCCCTGTGGAACACCGCTCATCACTACCCTTGGGTGTGAGAGCTCCCCACCCACCACCACCCTCTGTTGCCTTCTCTGAAGCCAGTTCCCTACTCATCTCACCAGCTTTGCACCGGCCCCTGTGCCTTCTGACTTACTTCCCAGCCTTCCATGTGGCACCAAGTCGAATGCCTTACTGAAGTCCAGATACAGGACATCCACTGCATGGTCTCTGTCCAGTTGCCTAGTTATCCAGTCATAGAACTGCACCAGGTTGATTTGGCAGGAACTGCCACGTATGAAGCCATACTGTCTGCTGTCCTGTAGTCCTTTGGCCTCTAGGAGGGCCACCAGCCTCTCCTTCAGGATAGTCTCCATTAGCTTACCCATGATGGATGTGAGGCTCACTGGTCTGCAGTTTCCCGGTTCATCCTTGGGGCCACTCCTGTGGAGGGGCACCACATGAGCCATCCTCCAGTTCTGAGGTGCACACCCTGAATGTAGTGAGGCATTAAATAGGTCTGCCAAAGGTCCTGCAAGGACCTCTGCCAGCTCCTTCATTACCCTGGGGCAGATGCCATCTCTTGTCCACCCTCAGTGCCTTCAAACCCTCCCAAACTCTGCCCTCCATGATTTCCCCATCTGTCACCCCCTTCCCCCTGTTTCTGCCATTCCTCCCCCTTGGGTGTCACCCCCCTCTCCTTAGTAAATACCAAGCAGAAGTAATCATTTTGTGCTTCTGCCTTATCACACCCTGTTTCCACCCAACCCTCCTCCTTCCTAATCCTTACTATGTGGTCCTTACAGATCCTTTTCTCCCTGATGTACATAAAGAAGTCCTTCTCCGTCTTCTTAATGCCTTGTGCCAGCCTGAGTTCCGTAAATGCCTTGGCTCCCCTTACTGCCCTTGTCACCTCCTTCGATTCCGTCAAGTACTCCCCCCTGTCCTCACCCTCCCTGTTTTCTTGTACCTCCTAAAGGCAGCTCTTTTCTTCCTTATCTTTTCCATTACCTCCTTGCTCAACCAGCTTGGTTTCCTAGCCCTAGCCTTCTTGCTCTGGGCCTTGCAGCAGGTTTTGGTTGCCTCCGCTATCCCCAGTTTTATGAGCTCCCACCTCTTGTTATTGTCCATACTAGATTGAATTCTGGCCATGTACTCTTTTACCACTGCCCCCATCCTCCCAAAGTTGGCCCTCCTGAAGTACAGCACTCTTGTGCCAGATTCCACTCCTTCCTTGCCCATATACAATGTGAGCCATAATGAGTGGTGGTCACTTCCTGACAGCGGTTCCTCCACTGTAAGTTCTCTCACAAAGTCCCCATTTGCCAGCACACGGTCAAGGGTATTCTCTAACCTGGTTGGTTCACTGATCATTTGCAGCAGGAAGCTGGCCTGGAAGGCATCCAGCAGTACCTGCTCCCTTCTGTTCCTGATTGTTGGGGTACTCCAGTCCACTCCTGGCATGTTGAAGTCCCCCAAAATCACCACTCTACCCTACTTGCAGGTCCTCCTGATCTGCCCCGCTAGTTCCCTGTCTAACTCCTCTGTCTGAGATGGTAGCCTGTACACCACTCCCATTCTGAGAATACTATTCTTGGAATCCTGGATTTGCATCCAAAGTGACTCCGTCCTACCCTCCTCCCCTTCCTCCCTTACGCACTTCAGTCCTTCCTTCACATATAGTACCACACCCCCTCCTTTCCCAATCATCCTGTCCTTACGAAATAACCTGTACCCTGGTACAGACAGGTCCCAGTCATTGTATTGGGTGGCCCATGTTTCTGTGATGGCTGCAATGTCCACCTCTCGCTCTGCCATGAGCACCTGTAACTCTGCAGTTTTCCTCCCAAGCATTAAGGGTAACCTCCTTCCACTCTTCCCCCTCCCATCCTGCCCCCCTTTACTAGCATCACCAGTAGTACTTGCCATTTGTCCTTTGTCACTGTTATGGGGGGTAAGCTCATATGGTTGCCCAGCCTGTGGTCTCTGCATGTCTCTTGCCCAATTGTCACCACCCGCTCCTAGTTTAAATTCCCAACTTTCTCTATGTACTCCTCCATCCTCTGTTTCAACACTTTCTTTCCTTCCTCACTCAAGTGTAGCCTGTCCTTGGCATAGAGACTACTGTTCTCCCAGGTCCCTCCCTACTCCCCCAACAGCCCATACCCTTTAGCACAACACCAGGTTCTTAGCCATCCATTAAATTCCTCTGTTATCAGCTTTCTTGTTGTGCTTGCCTTGGGTACTGGAAGTATCTCTGAAAAAGTTACTGATCTTCTTGCCCCCTCGCATAATTGTCCTAGTTCCTCTAACCTCCTCTGGACTATATCTACTGTCTTGTCATCCCAAGATGTATAATTAAATGATGCTTGTTCCTACCCTTTCTAGTATATTTCAGAACAGATTGTCCCACCCTTTCTGCTGTCATTCCTGGCATGGCCTCCACCCAAATGCGACTATGCCTCTCCCCCTTGCTACCCCACCTGACTCCTCTTAGTGTTGAGACCCCCAGCACTAAGATTCCATCCCTCTTACTCCCTGCTTGCTTCCATTCATCTCCCTCTCTCATTTCCGACTCCTCTTCTACCTCCTGCACATTATTTCCCCCTTTGGCCCCGTTGCAATTCTCCCAGCAGAACTCCCCCCCCCACTCTGGTTTGGTCAAGGCATTTATCAATTACTTCTCTAATTCCATCATTTCCCTCCTCCTCCTTCTTCCTCTCTAGCAGTGCAAAACTATTTTCTGAAGACCCTTCACAAATGCCCGCTCTATCTCTCTTCATAGTAACCTGTTTTCTCCTTTCCACTCCATGACTTTTGCCACTTCTTCACCTCCCCTCACAAGTCCCTATATCCTCCTTCCATTTGTCTTTTGTCTCCTGACCTGGTTTCCACGACAATTGTTCTTCCTGGCCTGGGCCCCTTTGTCTCGGCTTTCCTTCTTCTGACCCTCTTTTCACCACTGTTGGCTCAAATCGCCCTCCCTCATTTCCCCTCCTTCCTCCCTCCAATATTGGGCTAAACCCACCCCCAGTCTGCTTTGCCTACTTTAGTTCCTCCTGCAGACCCTCAATCTCCTTTCTAAGTTTCTCTATGTGGTTGCACACTAAACATCCCCCCACACTCCAGGCAATTATTAGAAAGATTGGTGCACCTCAGTTGTTACAGTCTACCACCCTACCCATTGCTGTTGTTGCCCACCAGTGACCCCCCAACCTTCCAAATGAAGGATACCAAACACTCCCCCAAGTCTCCTCTCTCCCCCTCTATCAGTGCAAAACATTCTTTTCTTAATTTCCCTTACCCCTTTGTTGTACACGTTTAGATAGACTGAGCAACTGCTTTTTATATTCCTATCCTAAGGGGCAACAGACTTCTAGGAAAACATAAACTGAACTCACAAGCTCCAATGGGCAGACTGGGTGGGCCATAGGCCCTTATCTGCTGACACTGTCTATGTATCTATGTATCCTTCCTATCCACACCCAAAAAGAGACTTTAAGTAGCTATTGCACAACCTTCTTCAAACTCCTACTCCTCCTTTCCACAATGCAATATAAATGCAAAGAAATAACGATGAAAAGCTCCTTGATTTGCAGTTACTTCCCTTCCACTGAGACAGCAGTCACCTCTTCACTTGCTGCTGTTCCTTTCCTGGATGTCTGCTTCTGCTATGACAGGTGCATATCCTTTGCCCGTTTGAGGAAGTGATGTCAGAACCCCTGGTATAAAGGAAATCATGGACCAGGGATGGGACCAGCCCAAGTCTTCCAGAAACAATCAGGTAGCTGAGGCCTCTGGTCAGACCATTAGCACCCTTCCCCCACTATGCACTAAACTTTGCAGCTAGTGAAGCCAGCAAAAATGAATCACAATTCTACTCAAAGCCCCCAAAATAGGTTTGCTACCAAAAGAAACAGGTCTCCAATTCAAACAGCTTCACCAACAACACATCAAAATAGGCTTGAAATTAGAAGATATAGGTCTCCAGTTCAAAGAAACAGCCCCAATTAATTCACACCAAATAGGTTTTAAATCAGAAGAAATGGGCCTCCACAAATCCAGCCTGCTACGCAGTGAAACATCAAACAAATGAGCCCACTTATAGCCACCAAAACAGGTTTCAAATTTCTAACAGCCCCTAAACAATACCCTGCTAGCCCCTTAGAAGTAGTAAGAAAAAAAAGAAATAACCTTCTACCAAGTAAATTCCATAAGAAACAATGTAAAACAAGAAGAAGAAGGTACTGTACTGGAACAGATCTGATCCTTTCCCCTTCTAGTTCCTTCACAGAAAGGGTGGTAGATCCCTGGAGCAGCCTTCCAGTGGAAGTAGTGGAGGCAAAAACATGGGGGGGGGGTCTAAAATGCCTGGGACAGGCACAAGGGAATTATAGGGTGAGGAAGGGAGGGGAAGAGTTGGCACTGTAGATCAAGTGAGGTCTATAGCAAAACAAGCATTTGTCAATGCCGAATGTTGTCCCACTGGCATTGGCATTGGTAGTGCTGGAGTTAGAGAGGCATAATAGGAATGGCAGTGAAGTATTGAAGTGATGCCAACCCCACTCCCACCCTGTAGAGACCGACAGGCATTGGGGTGTGCAAATAAAATACATTGGCAGCTATACTTAAAAAAAGTGTTTGCAAAAAATGTAACATGGTACTGGACAAATAGTGATATCGGTGGTAGCAACATTGTGGGTACAAATACAGTAAACAGAGAATAGTAACAGATAGCACGTAAGTAGTACACAACAGAGATTTGAATGGGAAGTGCACAGTGCTAGGGCAGACAGTCCTTAGTTTTCTAGCAGGAGCAAGGGTCAGGCAGACAGAATGAGTCCTTTAGGACCCTGCAGAAAAATCGAATGACTAGGGAAAAAGATGCAAGTCAGTCTGAAGAGAGTTCCATTAGATTGGGGCATAGACTTCAAAAGTCAGCTTTCCCATACCAGTGGAGCACCGATGCTCAATTAGAGGTCCCCTTCCCCTCCTTCTCCTAGGTATGAGATCGGAAGCCCCTTACCTCCGAGACCTAGAACAATGCTGGCTAGCCTTATGGGCTATGCAGACCAAGTGACTCCTAATTTGTAGATGGAGAACTGCTGAGATCCCTAGTGTTCAAGAGCTTCTGTCCTCTATGGTGCAAATAGTCACTATGGACAAACTCTCCCACCTGGCCCACAACTCCCTGGGAACCTATGAGGAATACTGGAGCCCTTTTACCAGACATGCCACCCCCAAAACAGGGGTGGGTTGAGAATTCAACACCTAGGATTACTGCCTGGTATCTGAAATACAGTTATGGTTTTCTCCTTACTCACATATCTAGACTTTGTACCTATGATATGTTGCACTGTTATCTCCATGTGTAAATAGTTCTGTTGCATAGTATATAGAATAGTGATTCTTTGTGTTGCTCTCACTCAGGGTGTCAGAAGCCTAGACAGCATCCACATCTGCAAAGAGAACTGCAATGTTATTTTATGGAGCATGGTAGACTTGTTCCTTTGACACCTTAAGTTAGACACCTCAGGCCGGATATTCAAACTGCGCCCAAAAAGTATGCAACAGCAGGAGCAAGCGCAAGTCCACTGCACCCATGTGCAAGAAGTGCAATATTCAAAAACCCGAAGGCCAAGATGCGCCTGTGGCACATGACTGAATATCATGCCACCTGTGCCATAGCGCAACCAGGGATGTGCAGTTGTGCATTTCAGATGCACCATAGCGCAACAAGAGATGCTCAGTGGAGCAGTCCAGATGTGCCATAGCACAACTAGGGATGCCCCATGGAGCTGGGCAGCAATGCAACAGTACAACCAGGGATGCAGGGGCCCATCACCCATGCCACAGATGGGCAGAGGAGCACACAGCAGAACAGACATTGTCCCCCACACCCCATGCACTGCACAACCGGGGGAGAGCTGGAATAACCACCAGCCCATGGATACTAGCAACCAACCCACAGTCAGGGCATGATGCCCCAGCACACCCCCTGGCAAGCTGTGACTGGCACACAAGGAGGGCTGACTACTCTGTGTCACACCATCTCACCAATGCAGAGCACACCCTGCACCATGATCACCATACACCCTTCCCAGGAGTAGCGCCCAACAGTGCAGGACACTACATGCATGCCATCACCCCCACTGCGACAATGCAACCCTGTGCACCAGGTAGCCATGCAAGGCAGCCCAACCATGTGCACCCTGCAGTGGGCAGCAGCAGACACCGATGCAACAACAGCATACACAGTGCCACCCTGCACGTCCCCCCCCGAGGTACAGCTGAGAGATTGACCATGCATCAGCACACTAGGTACCCCACATGTGACAGGGCATGCCCCGGACCCCACCACCAGCGGTATAGCACCCTGCATACCCTCTCAAGGACACATCCTGTCCCAGCACTGGCCACAACAGCCAGCACAGACACACACAGTGTTGCATGGAAGTATGCGCCACACAGGATGCAACACAGTGCATGGACAAACACCCACCCATACCCAGATGCACACCAACACAGAAACACAGTAGCGGGTCAACCAAGCCACTGGCATGTGGCCATGGCTGCCATGTACACATGTACAGCACCCCTATATGGCACAGGTGTGCCAGCCACCCTGCACAGGCACCATGAAGCTGTATGCCACCAGCATGCAGCCTGAGCACAAGTGACAGACACTGGAGCACATCCCCTGCAACAGACACAAGCGATAGCATGGAGGGGGGACAACAACAGTGGAGGCCACAGTGCCACTGAAGGCAGTCGTGCACCATACTGGTGATGGGAGGCAACCTGGCATTGTGCCGGGTACAGTGGTTGTCCAGCATGGACAGCCACCAGTGACATGCCAGCAGACTGTGCATATCACAGACATGCAAGGGTGTCAGCTGCACAGGCCATGGATAGTCTGACAGGGGTGCCATGCACACAGTGCATGTACCATGGACCACTGCACACAGGCATCCAGTGCACAGAGAACACACAAATCACAGACAGTGACTTATCCCCCTGCCCACACCATAGGCAGTTCCCTTCCGGACACACACACATGCCCATGCATGCACCACCCCTGATGCCATGCACACCACTGCAGCTGAGTACCTGTACCCCACTGCAAATCAGAGACCACCATAGTTGTCATAACAAAACAAATGTATTAAAAACAGGTAATCTAAACAACTATTTACAATTATGTACAAGGGGGGGAAGGGCCACGTACCAGGTGGGGCCAGTAAGGGGCAGGGGTGAACATATAGGAGAGGAAAGAAGGGGTGTGAGGGTGGGTCTAGGGGGGAAGGTATTTTCAGGGGCATGGATGGGCTATCGTCTGCCCTGCTCGTCCTCCATGTGATGCCGATGTGTCCTACGCCTCCTCACCCCATGTCGGTCCATCCTTTGGAGGAGCTCCAGGGTCACCCTCACCACCTGTAACAGCTCCTGCAGTCCCCTCTCGATGGCCTGAAGTCGCCGTCCACCTAGGATGATGGAGCTGAGTCAATATGTGTGACTGTCCAGCCCCCTGCAGCCTACCCATTGTGCATGGCATACAGCCATGTGCCACGCCCCTGTGATGGTGTGCGACCACCCACAGTGACTATGTCCACAAGACCTGCCTACCCAGGCACCCACAGCCATGCGGACCACTGCACACACCCACTGCCCATGTCCCGCACAGCACCACCATGGCTGTACAGTGACTTGGCTATGCGGTGTGAAGGCAATGGCACAGCCATGTACCTGGTGCATGCATGGACCACCATTGACGCACTCCCAGACATGCAATGCCACTGGGCAGTGCTGACTATAACAAGTTGCGTGCATGGCAGTGGTGTCAATGGATGGTGGCCATGCCCCGCTGCCCGCCCTGTTACACAGCATGCAAAAGTAATCATGGATGCGAGGCACTCACCATCATCAGGCTGGTCCCTGTGCCTCTGCGGACCTTCACCATTCCCGGCCTGCTGGTCCTCCTGGCAGTGCCTCCTCTCCCTCGTCAGCCTGCACTCTTCTGGGCCTAAGGTGCAAACATGGAGAGAAGAACATCAGTACAATCCGGTAGCAAAGTCCCCCCACCCCATGTGTGTGCACTCCCACTCAGCCATACCCATCCACCCCCCACCCCGATACCACCACCACAGACAACACTGGATGCCCCTCCCTACTTGCAACTGTGAAACCCGTATGGACGATAACAGTGTATGGATGGGGCACTTACCTGGCCGTGGCACCATGTCCCTCCTGGCACGTCCCTGCAGGTTGGCAAGCATGTCCGTGTCCCTGTGCCTGAGGTCCCTGTACCTGTTGCGACACTGCTCTGCCGTGCGCCCGATACTCATGGCCTCCTCCAGTGCATCAGTCACCTCCTGCCAAACTGCACTTCTGGCCCTGTCCAGGGGTGTATCACCGTATAGAGCCCCAGCATGGGGCTCTAGAATGGCCACCAGATTTGCCAATTCCACCTGGCTCCACATAGCAGCCCTTCTCCGTGGTACAGCGCTGCCATTCCCTATCACGCTGTCACCGAACAGCACGATAGTAGTGCACCCATGCCGGACGCATGGTGCCTAGGGGGCAAGGTCAGGCACAGGGTCAAGGGTCTCTCCTGCACAGACAGCCACAGAGTGATTGGAACCCAATGCATGTAGCGCAATTGGGTGCCTGTGTGCCGCCTCCTGTAGTGGCCTATAGCGCTGTGGCCCCAGTGCGCCTACGGCACCCCAGTGCCACAGCGTCATATATGTGAACAGCGCAGTAGTGCTACTGGCACAATGGTGGCTGTGCCCTGCTTTGCCTCCTATGCACAGCACGTCAGCAGCGCAGCAGGTGTCTGTGTCATCACCCCAGGCATGAGCAGTTTGGTGTGTACTGTGCATGTCACAGAACTGCGCCCTTGGCTGAGCACGTTCAACACAATTGCGCAAAGCGCAACAGCGCGATATTCAGCTGTCATATGCAAATCAGCTAATTACCATTCAATGGCACAGACACTGCATTTACATCCACTTAAAAATGCGCCTTGCCTCATTTGCATGTGTTGTGCTATAAAAATGCGACATTGGGCTGCACTGGCCATAGTCGGTTACTGCAGTTTATTGTGGTGAGTTGCATGCTGTTTGGGAGTGTGGACTGTGGTGTGTGGGACATGCATGGGGCTGCACAGTCACAGGTAACACCTGTCTTTCTCACAGGATGAATAATAACTGATCATGAGGTGGAGGAAGAGGAACAGAGATGTGGGCGGAAGAGGAGGCCTAACTTCACCAAGGCAGAAACAGATGCCCTGTTTGAGGCCTACCTCGACCAGGAGCTGCTGCTCAGCAGATGCCGGGGAACACCACAGGCCCATGCTGCTGCATGGGAAGAGGTGGCGGGTACTGCCAACCTGTATGGCAGCCACCAGTGGTCCATGCAGGAGTGCAAAAAGAAGATGGGCATGGACAGGTGGAGGATTAAGGAGAAGGTGGCTGCCATCAGGGCAGCATGGTCTACAACCGGTGGGGGACAGCCAGACGTGCAACGACTGACCCCACAAGAAGAGCGGGTTGCTGGCAGCATGCAGCGTTGTGCCATCGAGTGTGTTCCGGGTGGTGGATTCCAGATGGGTGGTAGCTCGTCACTGCATGGTAGGTCCTGGTCTGTCAAGGGGGGGAACAGGGTAGGTCACATACATTAATGCTACTGTTTTTCCCTTACAGCTCCTGAGCATCTACATGGGTCAGTGGTGGTGGGCTTGTCCACTGAGGATGGTAACATGAAGATAGAGGAGGGCCCGTCCACTTACACAGGTATACGAGGGTCAGGGCAACAGTGGGCCCACCTGGACGTCTGGACTGATGTTGGTGGAGCAGGTGCGGAGGAGGCCCTGCCCGTGTCCCTGCATGCCAGCGTCCATGGATGCCAGCATGCTGAGACTTGGACTGGTGCCGGATCCGTCACTGATGATGATGGAGCTAACGTCATGGGCAGTGATACGTGTGGGCCACAGGATGGCCACACAGCAGGTGACATCACGGGCATGGCCATGGGTGGTGCTGCCATGGAGGCCTGCTTGACATCACAGTCCCAGCCTGTACCTGTCTGCACCAGTGGGGTAGCACTGGTGTGTGTCCAGGACAGTGGAGCTGTTGCGGAAACTGCAGCAGTACTGTTGAGCCCTGGAGAGCAGCAGCTGGAGGGGCAGTGTCAGCAGTCGGCCAATGGCCATGGGGGTACAGTGTCAAGGGGTGGCATCAGTGCACCTCCTGTGGACATGCCCAGGCCTGGCCCTGGTGTGCAGCACCCACCATCAAGGGGTGCTGACCATCAGGGCTGCGAACACCATGAGGGACAGCATGCCGATCAGGCAGATGACCTCTTAGATGAGCACACCCGCATACTCCAAGCATCAGTCAATCAGCAGGTGCGTCTTGTGATGGCAGTGTATGCATTCAGTGTGGCTCTGCACCAGGCAGAGGAGCAGCACAGCAGAGACACCACTCTGCTCCTGGCAGGGATGGACCGGTTGTGGGAGGATGTGACCGCTGCCATTGATAGGCAGACACAGGCAATCACAGCTGTCATAGCCACAATTGGCACACAGTTATTTTCCCATGCGTCGCAGACACTGAGCAGTGCAATGTCCACCCCCTGTTCCCGGCGTCATGTGACATCCTCCTTGCCGACACCGGGTTCAGCTGTGGGCATCCCAGACACACCTGGCGCCGGCATGTTAGGTGTGCTGCAGACCCCTGCATGAACACGGTCGCGTTCACACAGTAGAACCCCTGGGGGGACCGTCAGTACCACCCCATGAGGCCATTGGTCACCCTGCCACTGCTGGCAGGTCTCGTTGGGGCTGCCCACGCATCTGTGGTGGCTGTGGCACTGTGGCATGTGACTGACCTGTCTCCCAGCATAGCTACTGTCCGATGCTGCCCTGTGTGCATTGTGTTGTTCAGCGTGCAATGCATGGGTAGGGTACCCGGCCCTGCACGCATGCACCGTTCCATATGCACACCCTCCCGGCTGCTGTCCACTGTGGCGTATGCATGATGATGCCTGCGTTGCACTGTCCACTACTGTGCAATGGTGCCCAGCATCTGACACGCACAATGACAGGCACTGGGCATGGTGGTCTGTGGACATGTGTGTGGCTAGGGGTGGTGGTCGGGGTCGGCGTGCCTCCTACCCTTTGTACATGTCTTGTGAGGTGTGTGTGTGTGTGACCACATGCCATGTTAGACCTTGCCCATCCCTGGCACGTGTGTGGTTCCATGCTCAGCCAATTCTCTTAACAACATGCACCCTTGGTGTTTGTCCATGCATGTTTGTGGGTTTTGCCTTTGCCACTGGTGGTTGCACATGGCCCCATGACTTACCTGGGTTGGCTGAAGTGCTCCTCTGTGATGGTGTCCTGGTGCAGCTGTACCAGCCGGATCAGTCGGGGGTCTCTTCGCCCATGGGGGGGCTACCCATCACCATCTTCACCAGCGTCCTCATCTTTCCCATCGCTGTCCCCCTCTTCGACCTGTACGGCTATCCCATAGTCGTTGGCCATGTTGTGCAGGATGCAACAGGCCAGGAATAGTCCGCAGACCTTTGAGAAGCTGTACTGTAGGGCACCGCCAGACATGTCCAGGCAATGGAAATGTGCCTTCAGCATCCCAAACACCCACTCGATGACATTGTGTGTGGTGGCATGTGCCTCACTATAGTGTTGCTGCGATGGGGTTGTGGGCCACTGGTATGGTGTGAGCAGCCAGGGACAGAGTGGGTATCCACTGTCACCTGTGTGTAGAGGGTGGAAGCTAGGTGATCAGCATCGCCCTGCCTTGGGCCATCTAGGCCAATACCCATGTCACCTCTGACTATGCCCCTCCCAAGCTCCATGTCTTTCTGCATGGTTTGCATACTCACCCACTAAGTGGCCAGTGGGGATGTCCCCACTCTCTCTCGAATCTGTGGCACAGTGCTGACTGGTGCCAGATGAGGGCATCATGTGCTCCCCCAGGGTGCGTGGCACAGACATTGATTATGTGCCCCTGGCCTTACACCACCAGCAGTTGATGCTTGCATACCCCTTCCGATTCATGAGTCACGTGCCTTCGGGGCCAGGTGGTGTGAGGATGGCCACTTGGGTGCACTCTATTGCCCTGAGCATGCCAGGCATACGTGCTACCCTGTGGAACTCCTGTATGTTTGCTGTGCACTCTACCAGTGTGCTGGGGAAATGGATGTACTCTGCAGCATGTTGCAGCAGTGCGCTGAGGAACTGGGTGAGGTGGCGTGACGTGGCTGACTGGGTTATGCCTGTTGTGTCCTCTGTTGGTCTCTGGAAGGTACCCGTGGTGAGCAGGCACATGCAAGCTGTCACTTTGGTCTCCACTGACAGTGCATGGCTCTGTTGTGTGGGTGTCTGCATCACATCACTGCACAGCTCACAGAGCCACCTCAGCATTGCCTGATTCAGGTGGTACCAGCCCACGATCTCGGTATCGGTGTACAGCTCAAAGCTGGTGCGGGCTTGGTACTGCCCATTGGGGGCATACCACCGACGGGCCCTTCCATGGCTGCGCCCCCCCTGCTGCCTGCTTTCTCACCCCCCTCATAACTGCCTCCATCTGAATGGTGGCACTGGCCATGTCCCTGGATTGTGTTCCCCCTCAGCAGCTGTTTCTGTGTTCCCACCGCTGTCACTGCTGCTACTTCCCCTGCACCGGAAACACCTTCCTGTAGTGGCCTCAGTGCTGTGTGGCACTTCCCCCTTTTGCACTGCACTGTGTCTGTGGCTCCCCACATCTTCCCTGTTCCTGGGAGTTCCAGGTGCTCTGTCTATGTCCTGCCCTGTGTGTGTGTTGCCTGTGTGGCTACCTATGGTTCAGCAACATGTGCCTTCCCTGTAGCGTTCTTGCGCTTCTCTCTTGTTCCTTTTTATTTTGACTAATTTCTGCTATTGCGCAACTTCCACTTGCTCCCCTATTGCACATGGCGCATGTTGTTGAATATTGCACTGCGCCATTTTATCTGGTTCCTCCCTTCAGTTGTGCATGCATTCATTATATTGCAGCTCCCTCGCAGTGTGATTTAGGGGGGGGGCGCATCTGCTTCCCACTGAATATCGCAGAATGGCGAATTTTTGGATTTGTGCTGGTACATCCCTATTGTGCATGGCGCAACCCTTTTGAATATCTGGGCCCTCATGTACAGGGGTAAGTACCTGTTAATTGGTAACAGTTCTCTTTTTCTTGCTTTGATGTCTGAGTTGTCACCGTAACCAACAACTCCTTTCCTGCTTCTTGTTTTTATGTTGGTGTTGATTACTGTAAAAGAAAATGCTAATAAACAATTTAACAGTAAAAAAAAAAAAGTTAGGATTCTGCCTCTCTTTTCTTAATCTTTAAGTGGACTATACACTATGAAAGACAATGTATGGTCCACTATGGGCAACAAAGTGTGTGTTGCCATCTCGAGGTTGCCAGGATGACCGAAACCTCTCTAGCTTTGCTCTGAAGGTTTAAACAGTCACTGTGGCTACCTCTCAATGGCTACACATGCTTGTCACTAATAGCGACCCATACATTATCCTTTGTGTTATAGTACCTGTTGGTTAGTGCTGCGTGGAATGTGACATTCTGCCGGCAGAATTTCACTGGTCCTTCCAGGGAATTCCGCCTGTTGTGATCCATGGAATTATATTCTGTGGAACAGCATTGTTCCACAGAAAATTATTCTACAACCATTTCTGCAGAAAATCTTGAGATCATGTAGCAGAAAAAAATTCCACATTTTTGTGCCACGGAATTTCGCTGTTCCACTTATGATGAAACTTGGTGGAATTTAAGCAGAGTTTCAAAAATTCTGTGAAATTCTGTTGAACCGGAATTGAAAAATTCCACACACCACTATTGTTGGTACTTTTTTGATGGTAGGCAGCAGGCAATTTGTTGTCTTAGTTGAAGTACAATGCTGAAACAGTTAGAGATACTAAGCAGTGTAGCATGAGTGTGGCAAGTTGCAGGCATAGGTGCCAGAATGAGGGGGCCCATTATGGCCATGGCCCAACCATTCTCTTAAGTGCAAGGGCTTGGCCCTATCAGTTTTTGCAGTCATGTTGATTCATTGCTATGCAGGGTTTTAACTTTAAAAGGCAGTATGTGTAGTAAACAGTGTTACTTAGTAATCACTCCCTTTGTTGCTCGCGGGGGTTAGCAGAAGTTTGGAAAGTGAAGGCCTGAGCAGTGTTGGAGGGCGTGGGCTGGGGTCATGACCTACTGACTTAAGGCAGAGCAGTCAAACTTTAAAAATGAAGATGAAGGACCAGGCCTTCCTGGGGGAGGGGGGATTCAAAGAACTAGGTACAGGCAGATGCTGTCTGTTGGTAGTGGTGGTGGTGGTGGGGGGAGTTACACCACATACTACAAATTTAATTGACGGAAAACAAGGGAGTGGGTCAACCCACTCAACACGGGGGGGGGGGCTTGTATCATTGGCCCTCCCCCTTTTCAGACATTTCTGCAACCTATGGTTGCAGTGGGTGGGAGCAAGTGGGCACACAGTGGGTGGATCAGTGATCTAGTGAGTGAGTGAGTGGATGGGTGGGTGAGTGAGTGAGTGAGTGAGTGAGTGAGTGAGTGAGCAGCTTGGCATTAAAGTAAAGAGGGAACAGTGGTGAAAAATGCAGCAAATGACAGAAAAACACAGCAGCATTGACAGGGTAAGCAGTAGGGTGGGATCTGGTGAGGTTGTGTGTGAGTGGTCACCAACAAGAGTTAGGCAGCAATGAGTAAGTGAGCAGGTTGATGGAGAGATAAGGAGCATGTAGTTATGAAACATATGAAAACATGCAAATGATTGAGAGAATAAGGCAGCATACAGAGGAAGGAAAAAGCTAAAAGAAAATGCAGAGAACATTCAAAAATCATCTCTACCACGTTATTTAATGTTTTTTTTTTCCAAGTGATGTCAAAAGGATGGCTGCCAATTTAAGATTAAAATTCTAAAGCAGGCACAGGGATATGCTAAGTAAGGTGGCAACACTGGCAGTGGTACTTATTTCACCATTGTTTGGGCTGACATAAAAGTATTGGTGCCAGCTTGTCTCAGCCAATCCATGGCCAGAAATTTTTTAACTCAATTTATTAGACTCTCTAATTCCATAAGAGACTCCTCTAAGAAGCTGTTTAACATGCATGCTGAGTAGCACAAGCCATCTGTGCCCTGAATTTGTTAGGTGGGGTGCCTCAGACTTCATGTCCAGTATACATAATTGTGTAGAATGTGGGACTGACTTTCCCAAGACATTGGATCCTAATTGGCAGCCCTGTTTCCAGAGGGGCTGGAGTTTCAGGAAGGACCATATAATGTGAATTAAGATGCCACGGTGTGCTTGGCATCTTCAACATTTGTCCGTGTTGAAGACAGCAGCCACATGGAGTACTGCCGGGGTCCTGTACCAGGAGCGTAAGATCTTATTTTGGATTAATCTGCTTCTAACATCCTTAAAGACAGTTTGTCCAAATTTCTAGCATCCTTGCCAATGTGAGTCAGATATTGGTAGCTGAAGGGCTGTTTCCCATCTATTTTTGGATGCCAGCGATTGACGGATAGGGTTTCTTGGATAGCTGAGTAGATCTTACTCATAGTGCTTTTTGTGCAAGCCTGCCATGGCGGCAGCAGTGTGGGTTTGTCAGTGTAGGTTACTTTCTGAAGGTAAGTTTGTACAGCACTTCAGAGCTGGAAATACCTCCAGAGGTCCTCTGCTGGGAGCCCTCAGTGGGTTTTATGGCCTTGAAATGTATCTAGCACCATCGAACCTGGTACCACGAGATCCCCTAGTGTGCTGATCCCTTTGTTTGCTCATTCAGGCCATGCTACAGTTTTTCTGTCTATCAGGATCATTGCATTGCCCCAGACTGGTGTATATCACAGAAGGGTTAGGTTTATGCCTAATTTGCAGTGTATTTTACACCAATATTTAATAGTGGGTCCTATCGTGGGGTGAGTCAGCAGGCCTTTTGAGGGGTTATATAACAAAAGTGGGAAGGAGTACACCTTACTTTGGTTATGTTCCATGTGTACCCATTGTGGAGATTCTTCCATCCTAGTTGAGAACCACTGCAAGGTTTGTACGGTCTGGAAGGCCCATTTGTACCCCTCAAACCAGGGAAAACACCAGCCACCTTCCCTCCAGTGTGCCATTAGTTTATTGTGGCTAGATCTAAGCTGTTCCCCCTCCTTGCCAACCATGTTGTCAATCTTCAGACACCAGCCAGAAGGGAGGTCTAGTGGAAGATGTGATATTAGGCAAAACAACTTGGGGGCAATTACCATTTTAATTGCTGTAATTTTGCCTGCAATAGTAAGCTGCTGCTTTTTCCATTAATCCATTTTTGTGGAGATATTGGCCAGTAGTGGTTACAGATTAAGTTCCCATAATTTTGTCAGGGCTGTTTCAATCTTAATACCTAAATATGTGATGCCTTCCGTCACCCAGTGCAACCCCATATCTGTAGCATGGTTAGATTTGCATAGTGGGCTTAAGGGGAGGACTTTGGTCTTAGTCTGGTTTATTTTTGAACCAGAATGTAAAGCAAAGTGCTGTATCAGTTGGAGGAGAGGTTCAAGTGAATGTGTCATATCAGCCAAGGGAACCAGTAGGTCATCCGGATACATGAGCGTAGAGTAATGCTTTGTACCAACTTTAATTCCTTGGATTGCTTCATATTGCCATATAGCCACTGCTAGAACAAAGAAGAGGGGTAATAGAGGATAACTTTGTCTAGTGCCTCTCTCTAGAATGAAGGGGTCTGAGTGCATGGAGTTTGTTAGTGTGCAGGCTGTTGGTGACGTATACAGCATTTCCACCCTGGATCGGGAGTGACTACCAAACTCCATATGTATCAGTACCGGATACAGGTACAGTAGTCCCATTCTAGTGAGTTGAATCTCTTTTCAAAGTCAATTGCTACTGCTACCACTGAGGAAGATAGTTAATTTGCTTTATGAATTAGGTTTACTAAGGTAAGGATGTAATGGGCGCTGTAGCACCCCTGCACAAACCGCACCTGTGCTGGGTGGATCAGCTGGGGAAGGAATAGGCTCAGCCTACCTGCTAACGCTTTCATATACACCTTGCTGTCCACATTTATTAAGGATATTGGGTGATAGGTGTTCACCAGTGTGGGGTCTTTCTCTGTTTTGGAGACCACTGTAATGGTGGCCTCCCAAAGCCGGGTGGAGGGGGGGATATGCCTACTGATTTGGCTTCACGGTATACTTGTTCCAGGACTGGGAATATGATTGGGTCAGAGCTTGGCAGAACTCTACCGAGAATCTGTCTCCATCTGGATCTTTGCCCAAGCATAAAGACAGGAGAGTGTTCGCTATCTCTTCAGTTTTTAATGAGGTGTCCAGCTGTGCTGCTTATTGAGGGGAAAGAGTGGGAGATCTAGGTATCCCAAAAAGGCCTGGATGGCAATGGAGTCAGGACAGTGGGACAAAGTGTATAGGGAAGAGCAGAATGAGGCCATAATGTAGTTTATTTCAGCGAGAGTAGTGTGCACTTTCCCAGCAGAGTCCCTCAGACCTGCTTTATGCCTCTCAGACTGTTGTTTGCGAAGGCGATACGACAGTAATTTGACTCCCTTTTCTCACCCTCCCAATACTTATACCTCAACTGGAGGATAGATATTTCAGCCATTCTAGACAGGAGAGTATTTATTTCTAGCCTAAGCCCTATAATTTTACGACCTAAGGGGGATTGTGGGTTTGGGTGTGGCAATGTTTTAAATTCACATTCTGCACTTTTCAGATTGTGTTCTAACTAATTTAAATGCTTTTCTTTTTGACTGCATCTATAGACTGAATACCCAATAATTTTACCACAAATTGTTGCTTTAAAGGCCTCCCATGTGTTGCTAGCTGAGGTGTCCGCTATAAGGTTTTCAGCAAAAAAGGAGGTGGCTTCTTTTTGAGCCCAAGAGATAAATTTTGTGTCTTTCACAATTGGGAGTCCAGCCTCCAGGAGGGCGAGGATTCAGAGGGAACCCTGTAATAATGTAAGCTGCACCAGCACATTGTCAGAAATTACCAATGGGAGGATTGTAGACTGCAAGACTGTCCGGGTGATTGTTGGGGAAATGAGCCAAAAATCAATCCTGCTGTGGGAGCTGTATAATCCCTGTCCCTAGGATGTAAGAGTCTCCAGATGTCTACAAGACCTAGATCCTGCATCATTTGCTGGACTGCTTGCAGCCCCTTGTGATATGACTCCATACCAGTGGAACTCCTGTCTAACATAGGGGTCAGTGTAAGATTAAAGTCCCCTCTTAGAATAATGGGCATATCACTCCCAGCTAAGTCACTTAGTATCTCTGCAATAGTGTGAAAATAATCAGTATCATCCTCATTGGAAACATACATATTGCCCAACAGTACCTGCCCCTCTGGGGTATTCACAAGTGCGTATACCCATCTCCCTAGAGGGTCCTTTTTCTTTCGGACAAGGGTCCATTTCAGGGCCTTATGCAGCAGGATCGCCACACCTTGTTTCCTTGTGGGTGCTGATGCAACCCAGTCTCAGACCAGTTTCTTATGATCTGTAGCGACTGGTTTCTTGCAGGAAAGCAAATTGAGTTTTATGTTTCTTTAAATGAGATAATTCTTTTTTCCTTTTCACTGGTGTAATTAGTCCCTGGGAATTCCAGGTGTGACAAATAAGTTCACCCATGGTCATGGAAGGGGCATACTCTGAATTGAAAAGTACCAGCTAGCTTACAAGAAAACCAGACTTCAAGATGGGTCAGATATCTGTGTCGGGTAGAGTATGGCACCAGTAGGTTGTACATTCTTCACTGGGATCCAGACGCATGGTAGTACCACGAGCTATGATGGACATACACTTTAGTTATTTTACCTAAAGGCTGGAAAGGGGAACCTGACATATTGAACGAGCTGCTAAATGACATCATACCTTCTCCTTTCAGTTTGAGCAGCCCAGTTCCATACATTAAGATTGCTGTATTCATCTGATTAATTGGGAGGTATTGATATCCCTGTGTAGAGCATGCCTTTGTACTTAAGCTAGACTCTCTATATAAAGCAATAAAATCAACAACAGACATATTTACATGGAACTGTCTTCGTGAGGAGGTTGTGGGGTCTAAAACTGTGGGAGAATTCAAGAATGCATGGGACAGACATAAGGCAATTCTTTTGGAGGGTAGGAAGAAATAGGCTGTTGGTTAACTAGGATCTGTAGCTTATCTAGTAGGTAGGGAAATGGGCAGACTAGGTGGGCCAAGCGGTCCTTATCTGCCATCAAAATCTATGTTTCTATGCTTCTATGTGCATATTTCAGGAGGAGAGAGAAATGCAGTATAGTTGCAAATACCCTGCCCTTTCTTCCCATAGAGTTTTTGGGTGCTTCACTTTTAGGGTATCTGTGGTCTCTCTCCTCTCCCAGTCCTCACTCCCCTCTTTCCCAAAACAGACAAAAAAATACTCCACTTATCTGACATTCATCCATGGCTTGCAGTTTGGCTCCCTGGAGCTCTGTCTTCCTTCTTGGTCAGAATCAGGTCATCCCTGTGGGTTGGGGCAGATTCTCCATCTCATTTGACTTTCTACTCGACCAGTGTCCCAAGCTTGATGGTGACCATCTCTGCCAATGTGGGAGCAGATGTAGCCATCAGAGTGATGGAGGGGGGCCCCCTGAAGTGTTCAGTATTTGGGTTGTTTGTGAGCTGCGAGGCTGGGGATAACAGCCTAAGAGCAGCATAGCAGTTGCCAGCTAGGATAGGATCCAAAGTCTCTGGAACACTGTCCATCCCTCTCTCACTACTATTGTTGTGTGATCTGTATTGACTGCTTGAGTGGTCTCTTCTAAAGTGGTGGTTGTTCATGTTTCTTTTTTGATTTCGACGGGGAAGGCCCCAGCCATCCTCTTCTTCTCTTTCCTCTTGTTGTTCCATCTCATTGACTGGGTGGTGCAGAGCTTCTGTTCCATGATCTGCTGCTTGCAGTGGCTCATGGGTGTCTCTAGGCTGGCTGTGGTTTCTCATTTCTTATGTCCATTGCTTATGTAGAAATTAAGTCTTCCAGGGCTTCTGGCGATGTGACGGAGAGAGGGGTGCCCTTGTACAGCACCCTCACAGTGGCTGGGTACCTCAGGGAAAATTGCAGCCCCACATGGTGCATGATGTGCCTCGCAGAGGTTTAGGTACGGCGTTTGTTTGACAGATCCTTTGAAAAGTTCTGATAAATATGAATGGGGTGTTCTTGCCAAAACAGCTGTCCTTGATCCCTGGAGAACACAAGGATGTCCTTTCTGGTAGTGTAGCTGAGGAATTTTATTATGATCAGTCTGGGCTTTTCCCCCTTCCTAGACACTAGAGCAAAAGTTTAGTGGGCCCTCTCAATATCAAAGTGATGGTCCCTGTAGAGCTTTAGAACCGTTGGTAGGGCATGCTGTAGGAAAGCTGTAGCATCTCACAATTCCACCCCTTCAGGAAAGCCAAGGATTTGGAGATTGTTCCTCCGACTACAGTTCTCTAGATCATCTACCTTTTCTTGAAGCAGCTGTATAGTGTGGCTCTGTTTTCTTAAGTTAGCTGTAAAGTCCTGAATAGCCACTTTATGGGACGCTATTTTTCTTTCCATTTGAAAAAGCCTGATCTCAGCTTTATTGATTGCTTGAGTCATCTGCTGCAATGCTGCAGTGACTTCCAATGTTTGGAGCAGCAGACATGAAAACATTTCCTCCACTGTTGTAGGGGTCCATTTATGTTTCGTGTCAGTAGCCGTGCTGCCTTGTGGGAGCCCTGATCTGGAGACTGCGATTATTTGGCACCATCAAGCAGTTTCTTCCATGAATTTTTAGCTTTTTCTGCAGGTCAGTATACAATCTACCTACTGGTGTGATTAATGTAGTTCTTTGAAGTGTTAAAAGGAGTAACTTAATGTAGGATATTCATCCTTGAGGATTGTAGAGCGAAAATTTCAAGCTGCCATCTTGTGTGATGCATAACCCCCCACCCAAGCTGGCATTTTGTAACAGAGGGTATGGACCACTGGAGATGGCACTGCAAACACCATGATATGTTGATGCAGCTTTGCCCCTCCTAATATTGTGCCTATATGAATCGAGATTTAAAAATCTCCATATTTCACATGCCCATTTTTACAGAATTTGCTTAAATGCCATGTGTATGTCAGGCATACACATGGCATTCAGAAACAACTGCCTGAGAAGGGCATTATTTGTCTTATGACTGTACACCCTGGAATGTGTTATCCCACTTATAAAATAGGTCTTTGTTTTTATTAAATATACATAGTTCAGGTGAGATGTGCAGTTGTCAAAAAATAATCAACAGACATGTGACAAGTTTAGATCAATGAAGTTACTACATTTGTATGGCCTACTGCATAACAGTGAATTAAGCACACACTTCCCGTTCACCTTCGTGTACTCCATGGAATTCCAACCCCTCTAAATCAAGATATACAGTAACTTCCCCCAGGATCAAGCATGCTTGTCACAGTTTTTTCTGTGATATCTTGCAGGATACTGCAGGAATGCAATGTAATCCAGTGTTTAACTACTCCAGTAGGTTGCACAGTATACTGTGCAATCTGCCACAGAGCACCTGAACCTGGTGGATGGTGCTGTAAGCATTGTGAAAACAGCCTAACTCCAAAATGACCAAATATCATAATGTTTGGTAACTTTTGTAATGCCATCTACTTCTGCTCCATCATTGTAGTAGGTGCTGAGCCTGTGTAATGGCTGTACCTGAGCAAAGAATTCTGGGACTGGGGAAAACCTAGTCATTTACAGCTTCTGATTTTTAACATCTTGTTGTCAGTGAGGTCCTACGCACAGTACTAAATATCTAGTTTTATAGCTAGGTGAGAGTGAAGCATGGGTAGATCACGTGACATGCTCAGGGCCACATGGTGAGCCAGTGACAGTGGTGGGATTTGAACCTTGGATCTCTTGTGTCACGCCACTGTAACACATTGTACATTTCCTAATTCTTGCTGACTGTGCACTTCTTGGATGGATTTTCAAAAGTGAAAAATCGTGGACGTATGGAAAAAAGTTACATGAGGGAGGGTTTCCCTGTGTAACTGCAAATTTTTCCGGATGCACTCAGTTTTCAAAAAGGCTGTCTTTTTGTAAACATTTCCATAATTTATGCCAGCCTGTGCATATTTTGTTTTTGCACAGCTGCAGAAATATTCTACACCTGATATTATCAGGCGCAGCATGTATTCTGCAACTCAGAAAAATGAAAAAAAAAACTGCCTGTGTGCATAAAATGGTAAAATTAGTATTTTCACAGGTGCGTGGATTTTTCCCCACAACAGGAAGTTGCAAACAGAGACTTGGTCCCTGGGCCATGTCAGGTCCTTTGAAAATCATGCCCCAGTTAGTCTGTACTATAGGAAGACATTATGTTCACGTAAGCCCACTGCTCAAATCTTCACTAATAAAATGCTTGCTAGTTGCCAGTATATTATGCCAGACCTCATCTCTGCTTGTCCATGTGTACAGGCTGTAGCCCAGTGAAAAAAAACAACCTATGAGCCACTTTATTCTGTCTGTCTGAACTATAACCGCAACCTCCCAGTGAGTGACAGACTTCCTGAACTTTGGGTATATCATGCTGATCTCAGTACCAGATTAGTCTGATACGAAAAGCTATGTAGCAAAAAAAAAAAAAATTGATGACTAGAAATTGCAAAAATCATTAACACTTTAAAGGTCAGCAATTTCATCAGTAGGAATAACAAAATAATTCTGAAATTATGTGGGGAACAGAAGTTTTTATTCTGTGTTTCCACTGTGGGCTTAAAGGAGTTAATAACTGAAGCATCAGCAGCCTTATGCAGACTGACATATAACAGAAGTTGTTGCCTTGTTCCTCCCACTGCTCATACATCTCCAGCTGACAGGCCACTTCTTCATTCTCGGACTTAATATGTCATTTTTTTTCATGGGTGCATTTCCACATAATTGCTTATTTTAGACACAAAACCACAAAGCAAGTGTATTTACATTATGCAGTTTCTCAGAACCTCGTAATGATGACCCAGTTTACTGCTGCAGGACTTAATCAGAGTAGGTGCGATGCTCAAGAATGGGAATGTGCAGTTCTAAATGATGTCACACATATAACTACTAAACATTCCACTGCAGCCCCTTGTGGTTTGAGGTCATGCGGTGATGGTCCATTCGGAGATTTTTAGATTTAAGTTAAGCTAATAGTTGGGCTGAGATTTAGGAAAAGGTTTGTTTTGACTTAACCACATTTTTCCCCATTAATTTGTGTGGGTGAAAGGGCCTTAACTTAATAAAGTGTTTGATCCCACAATAAATCCCTCGGAAAATAGCAGCCTGTTAACAGTATCTGCTGGGAGTTCATTTAGGGATATTCTGATCCCAGAAAACTTATCTAGTGAGAAACAATAAGGGTATGTAGGTATGGGCAAGATATTTATTAGGTTCACATGTGAAATTTAGCTGAGCCTACAGATTCTTTTAAAAAAATATGTTTTATGACAGAAATAAAAAATGACAATCACGTGATATACTGTATTCTGGTGATGCCTCTAGAAATTGTAAGCAGGCTCTAGTGTTGTGTAGCATGCTCAGATGCCCGCAAAATGTAAACCTGCAGAATTTTACAGAAATTCCATATCATTCTGTCAGTAACAGAATTCAGACATTTGCAAGCAAAATGTTTTCCGTGAATAAATAACCTGTACTTTACATTAACTGTGGGATTCTTTTCCTGCAATCCTTGGAAAATTATCCTGCAGTTTACATGATCCACACACAGAAGAATATTACACAGTTTACACAGAGCTGCTTTTTCTAATTCTGTGAAATTTAAAAAGAAATTTCAAAAAGCTTTTCAGAAGTGGAAATGACATTCAGCTGAATTCCTAAGTCAGAATTCAATAATCTGCACAGGCCTAGCAGACTCCCAGTTATCTAGCTAATCAACTAAGCTCCTCTTCATTAAATAATTATTAAAGATCTCAAGCTGCTGAAAATCTTGTGGGGTAGAGGATTTGTAATAAGGTGGCTCAGACCACGAGGGGTTGGTCTCTATAGATCTGCAGTTAGACTCTGTAACTCATACAGCATTGCCATTTACGCATAACGGGGTAAGGGGACTTTTATTAAATAAAGGTCCCGTATGAGCTATTATAGTTCCCTAAGCTCATCAAGTATTAGTACTGCACTAACTTGCCATGCAGTGCCTCCTACTAGGCAGGCATTTTGGCCTAATGGTTAGAGAGCAGAACTGTGACTCTGGAGACGCAGGTTTGAATCCTCAACTGCCAGTATGAGCATTAGCCTTTTGCTGTGGTGGTGGTGGTGGTACAGGTCAACATGCAGTACAAAACCACAGCAAGGAAATTTGAATGGCAGATAATCCCTTTTGTCATGCAGCAGCTTGAAATACTGCATTGCATTCTGGCAGCACCACTGTATATTACCGTAATTCCCATGTGTTAGGAAAGGGTTAACAGAGTCTTGTCCTTCCTCTCCAGCTCAGTACCAAGACACAGTATGTAGTGCAGGCCAATGTGACCTGTACTATGAGCCTCTGGTGAGCCAGCACCTACTTCCTTTTCCTGGATCTGTAGCTCTGCCCTAGCAGCTTTCAGGGGGTAAATGGCAGAGGCCTGCAATGGGTGCCCTATGGGGGGGGAGGTTGAGTGGTGGATCACAGTGTTGGGTGAATTCAGAGCCAAACGTAGGAGAAGTTAGTGGAGGTGTTTAGAGTTGAAGAAGAAATGCTAAGAGGCCACTCTGAAAAATGATAAACTGGGAACATGAGAGAGAGTAAAAATGGACTGGGAATTAATTGCTGAGGTGCCTCCTTCAAAGTTCCCGTAAATTAAAAAAAAATAATGCAAAGGAATGCAAAAAACCCTGGCAGACCAGTACAGGTTTAATCCAGATCCAAGGAAAATGGAGGCTGGTGCCTTATGGGAGTAGTTTGACACAGTGGCGGGGAGTCAAAGAGAAATCTTCTAAACTACAGTGTCTGGTGTACAAGTGTGCTAGTGGGGGGTCACACGTGTGATGAGCTCCACAAACAGAGACTATTGCTGCCCAAGGAGTTCCTAAAAGATTTGCCTGTCCAGGAAGCTGGGAATGAGAGTACAGTACTATGAATGACTCAGTTTTAGAACTACAGGACAGACTGCATTTAAATAACTTTGCACTACGATTCCAGCTCATTACTATCCAGCTGAGAAAATTTGTTTTAAACTGACTTCTTAGCAATTTTAGTTTCAAATGTGAAATTATTTCTGACTCAGAACTCATTACAAAAGGTATAGCTTGGCAGAAGACACCAGGAGAAAGGACTGCTGTGTGACTGAACTTCTCTACTGGGACTATATTGCCCTCCTTCCCACCCAAAGCTAGTTCTATTTTTATAGGCACAGGATTTGACTGACAACAGGAACTTCCTGTTTAGGGGCAGGAAGTGAGTGATCACAGAACCACCAAGGACCCACCATCCTAGAAGGGCAAGAGTAGCTCTCCGGCCCCCTCTAGCTGCTGGAGGTCTGCCTCTGAACAAGTAAGTGGTCTACTGAGAAATATAAGATATTCTTGACTCAGAACAGGACAATCAGGAGCTTAAAGGGCACACAGGCAGAAAGTAAGGAGAGAGAGAAAAAAAACAGAGGAAAGAGTAAGGATTGCAAACAGATAAGGGGCCAGAAATAAGACATGATTGGAGTGGTGCAGTGCAGTGGCTGTGGAGCAGCAGTCTTCCAGGAGATGTTCTGGAGGATGCGGTGTTGTCCCATCTGCAGGCACCTCTCTGGGCTGAGGGAGGAGGTTGCTCATCTCCAGGCTGAGTTGGCCAGGATTGTGGGACCTCCTCTTCCATCCAGGGACCACCAGTGCCACTGCTGTTGCCTCAGAGGTTGCCAAGAAAGAGGGCGGTTGGACCACAGTGGGCTCAGGGAGGTGAGGTGGTGGAACAGAGGCACATCCCTCCAGTTGTACCTCTCCACAATTCCTATGCCATTCTGACAAAGTGTGGTTCCTCTATGGAGGCACCTACAGTGGAGACCAAGGAGGATGCTGGGAACCTCCACAAAGGAGACCCACAGGAAGGTGGCAGGGGACCCTGCAGGGGAAGGAAACAACTCCTGGTGGGGGACTCCATTGTTAGGAAGGTAGAACTGGGCAAGGAAGGGGAGAGGGAGGTAAGGTGCCTGCCTGGCGCCATGGCTTGGAGGGACAGGGAGCGAATCCTCAGGATTGCCAGAGCAGCTGCACAGGGGAGGGAGCTGGATGTCATTGTCCACCTAGGGACAAATGACCTGGCTAAGAAAGGATTAGAGAAGTGCAGGAAGAGTTTGTGAATTGGGAGGGCCTGAGTCAAGTAGCACGACGGTAACCTTCTCGGAGGTGCTACCCATCTATGGCATAGGAGAGCCTAGGGTGCTCTGTACCATGGGATTCAATCAGTGGTTGAAAAACTGGTGTGGAGCTCAGGATTTGGCTTCATTGGGGACTGGGGTCCACCTGGAGTGATGCAAGCCTATACTGGCATGATGGGCTGCATCTGTCGGGAGGGAACCAGGATCCTAGGTGATAGGTTTAAATGCTTCATTGGCAAGCTTTTAAACTAGCCAAGGGGAGGCACTGGAAAGGAGCAGAAAATCCAGCCCCCCAAACAATCACGGCAGTAAGTGTGGCAAACACCAACATGGAGGTGTCTATAGGGAGAAGGGCAGGGGTAAATGGAGAAAGTGACAAAGGCAAGAAGGACAGGATGAGGCAAAAGGGGTAAGGCCATCAGGAAATGGAGGGTAATGAGTACCAATGCCCGTAGTCTGGGCAACAAGCTCCCTGAGCTGGTGGCCTTAATGGAAGAGGGATGCCTGGATATCGTAGCAGTCACAGAAACATGGTACACAGAGAACCATGACTGGGATGTTAACATACCAGGGTACATAACCTACAGGAGAGACAGGCAGGGGAGAAGAGGGGGAGGAGTAGCACTCTATGTAAAGGAAGGGATAAAAGCAACTGAACAAAAGAGTAAACAGGGAGGAGAGGAGGCACTGTGGGTCACCTTGGAGACTGGAAAGGGCACCACAATCCGCACAGGTGTACAGACCCCCATGTCAGGGGAAGGAATGGACAAGGATATGATGGAAGGCATTCTCAGAATGGCAGAGAAAGGGGAGATACTGTTGATGGGAGACCTGAATATGCCAGATGTTAACTGGAGCACATTTGCTGCAGCCACATCCAAGAGCAGGGCCATTCTTGACGCCCTACAGGTGGCAGGCATTAGACAGCTAGTTTCAGAACCCACTCGTGAGGGAGCAATCTTAGACCTTGTACTCTCAAATGGAGGCAGTGAGAGGATCTCAGATCTAGAAGTGGGTTGCCATCTGGGGACAAGTGACCATCAAACAGTGTGGTTCACGTTAAACTCAGCTACAGAGTCAAGCCATACAAAAGTGAGGGTACTGGACTTTAGGAGGGCTGACTTTGGCAAGATGGGAGAGTGCCTCAGAAAAGCACTAGCAAACAGGCTAGAAGGAGGTGTGGAGCAACAATGGGAATTATCAAACTGCCATCACAGAGGCAACAAGCCTTTGTGTGAAGCAAAAAACAAATCAAAATGAAAAGAAAAAGCCACTATGGTTCTCAAGATAGGTGGCTGTGAAAGTCAGGAAGAAAAGATAGCATTCCAGAAGTATAAGGAAACACAGAAGGAGCAGGACAGAGAGCTGTACCAGTTAAGGCAGAAAGAAGCAGGGAGGGAAGTCAGAATAGCAAAGGCCCAAACTGAGGAAAAGATAGCCAACTCAGTTAAGAAGGGATAAAACCTTTATAGGTACATCAGCGGCGTAGAAAGACAAAGGAGGATAGTGAGGCTGAATAGAATGAGCGGTGGGTGGGCAGAGGGACAGTGAAAAGCAGGAATACTGAATGAATATTTCTGCTCAGTATTCACAAAAGAGGAGGGGGAGGTGCCTAAACCAATTAACAGAAGCACTCTTGATAGGGGGCTCGATCCCAGTCCTTTCACAGAAGAAAGGGTTCTGCAAGAACTCCTAAAACTGAAGGTGGACAAAGCAATGGGTCCTGATGGAATTCACCCCAGAATTCTAAAAGAATTAAGGAAGGAACTAGTGAAACCACTGGCTACTCTTTTTAATAAATCATGGGAGGATGGTGTGGTACCCGAGGACTGGAGGAAGGCGGATGTGATTCCCCTTCACAAAAGTGGGACCAAGACAGAGGCAGGAAACTACAGACCTGTCAGTCTGACCTCTGTGGTAGGGAAAGTGATGGAGTCACTTCTGAAGGAAAGAATAGTTGAGTACTTAGAGGTCAGTGGAGCACAGGATCCAAGGCAGCATGGGTTCACAGCAGGAAGGTCATGTCAGACGAATCTAATAGATTTCTTTGACTGGGTGACCAAAGTAGTAGACCAGGGAGGGGCTGTGGACATGGCCTACCTAGACTTTAGCAAGGCATTTGACACAGTCCCATGCAAAAGATTATTAGTCAAATTAACCAGCCTGGGAGTGGGTCCCAGGGTGGTAGCCTGGGTAAAACATTGGCTGGACAACAGGACACAGAAGGTAATTGTAAATGGAGTCCACTCTGAAGAAATGGCGGTTACTAGTGGGGTATGCAGGGTTCAGTATTGGGTCCAGTCCTTTTTAATGTCTTCATCAGTGACATTTCAGAGGGACTGGAAGGAAAGTATGCCTTTTGCAGATGACACAAAGATCTGCAACAGGGTTGATACACAAGGAGGCGTGGAAAGGATGAAAAGGGACTTGGCAAGGTTGGAGGAATGGTCAGACGTATGGCAGCTAGGATTCAATGCAAAAAAGTACAAAATAATGCACCTGGGAAACAAGAACCCAGGGGAAGAATACACAATGGGTGGGGAGGTAGTAACAATAACAAAACAGGAAAGGGACCTGGGGGTAATCATATCAGATGACCTTATGGCTAGCAAGCAATGTGAGAAGGCAGTAGGGAGGGCCGGGGGTATACTGGGATGTATAGGGAGAGGCATCAGCAGCAGAAAACAGGAAGTTGTTATCCCTCTGTACAGACAGTTGGTGAGACGCCATCTGGAATACTCTGTCCAGTTCTGGAGACCCCATCTCAGCAAGGACATAGACAGGATAGAGGCAGTCCAGAGGAAGGCAACTAAAATTGTGGTGGGTCTGCAAGAGAAGCCGTATGAGGAGAGACTAAAGGAGCTTAATATGTATACCCTTGAGGAAAGAAGGGAGAGGGGGGACATGATAGAAACTTTCAAGTACCTCAAGGGAATCAACAAAGTCCAAGAGGGTAGCATCTTTCAGAAAAAAGAGACTTGCAAGAACAAGGGGACACAATTTAAAGATAGAAGGAGGGCGGTTCAGGGCAATGTGAGGATATTATTTCACAGAGAGGGTAGTGGATGCATGGAACAGCCTTCCTGAGGAAGTTGTGGGGTCTAAAACTGTGGGAGAATTCAAGAATGCATGGGACAGACATAAGGCAATTCTGGTGGGGGCAGGAAGATATAGGCTGTTGGTTAACTAGGATCTGCGGCCTATCCTGTAGGTAGGGAAATGGGCAGACTAGATGGGCCTAGCGGTCCTTATCTGCCATCAAAGTCTATGTTTCTATGTTCCTATGTCTTGCAAAATGGAATTTACAATTTGCTGTGTAAGTCCAGGACACTAAGTGGTCCCATCACTCTTTTACCTCTCCTAGGGGGTTGGCCAGTGGTTGCAAACAACCTGGGTATGCTTGTAAAATGAGATGATGCATAAATATGGGTGCCTGAACACTGTACTGATGACTACCTCCAAGGAAGTAATACAAATTCCCCTCTCACACAGTACAAACCCCAGGCCGTAACTGTGGCTCTGAAAATAAATTTTAAATACATGCAATTAAAAAATGCAATATGCTATAAATTTAGAGGGGACAGAAAGAACAAAGGGGGAAGCAAGGAAAAAATGGAATCGGGGACTCTTACTCTATACAGCTATCATAATGCTATTATTGTAACAAGCCAACTGGTGGAGTGTACCAACATAGCAATTAAAAGCTTATTAAATGATCATATGGATAGTGTCATTTGTGAAAGTTATCACCACTGATGAGTGGGAGACAGAAATTATGTGTACCTGCCTTCTTCTGTCCTAAACGTCCAGTCTGAAATCCAGTAGGAAGCCTGCAGGCACTCTCCCATCAGTCCCTTAACCTCCCCACAAGTGAGTGTACCTGGCTTATCCCTCAAAGGCCTTATGGGAGAGCTCTCCACTGGTTGCAGTGGATACCTTGCTGTGAAGGCACTGACTATCATGGAGTTGGAGCCAGTTGACCCACATAGAAAATAATCATCTACAAGCAGTTAAATACTTTTAAACAAAGAAAAGTGCCCCCGTGTGTAGTCATACTGGAATGGTCCTGATGGTCCCTGCATGTCTTCTGTGCGGACCTATCAATTAAGTAGCACAGTCCTGCCTATAACTTTAATTTCAGTTCTACTGTAACTATTTAAAGGGTACCTAAACAAGCAGTTTTTTAAACATGCAAACTCCAAAATCTGGCTTCATAACAAGATAAAGTAGAAGCTGCTGTTTACATTTATGCTAAAACTGCATTTATGTACAGTAAATAATATAAATGCAGTTTCATAGTTTTTGAAAAATATAAACATCAGCCTTTCACTTTCAAAAAACAGCCTTGGTTTCTCCCTAAGATGTTTGCCAAGTCTGTTAAGTGATGAGTCATGATGACATCATCTGAGCCAAAGACAGAGACCCACATATATTTCTATAGTGCTTACTAGTTCTTCTTTTCCTCTTTGTTTTGAATTGTTGTACCACAATGATCAACACCATGTATTAACACGTGAATTATCTTGATCAGTACACATATTAGGCTATGATTTTGTTCATTTTGCTTACTTTAACTTGCAGATAATGTTTTAGAATCCAGCTGACTGTTCCTTGGCAAATTGCATTATAGTACAACACTTCAATTACCTGATGATCTAGTGGTTATATGATACACTGAATTTTGTTTTTTGTTAACCAGGAGAGACACACTAAGCTGAAAGCTTGTTTACAGGTGTGGCCTGGGAGCACAAGGAAATGTAATGCCTCGCTCAGTGTCACAGAGCAAAGTACTGGTCTGGTTCAGTTCCAAAGCCCATGATCTCTTGTTAATCCACAAATAAGGCTTTCTTTTCCATGTGAACCTCCTGCATCTAGCCTGCCTTCTGTTGAACACCCCACCATCCATACTCTGTCCTTAGTACTGTCTGGTGCCCCATATGTGCTTACGGTCCCATGAAGAGAATTATTATACTGTACCTCAGATTGTAATCTTGTAACTCAGAGAGTTGTGCACACCTATACCAATATGCATAAACAGCTGGCACTGTTAAAATATTCCTCCCAAATCACTCTCCAGTCCACATTCTCAGTGCTTGGCTTCTGCTCCTACAGTAAACATTGAGTGGATCACCACCCTTCTGCACAGTGACTGTAGTATGTACAGTTCCCCTGTTGTGTTTTTCACACCTCATTAACGAAAAACTAGGTCTTCCTGGACGGCCAAGCAATAAGCATTATGACCCACCAGAAAAACTGCTGTTCATGCCCTCATATGGGCTGCACTTACAATGGATAACGATATTAGCAGGAGAGGCATACTAATACCTTTAGCAAATCCACCCCAATTCCAGTGTCAGTCTATTCCTTTACCTGTGATCTGCAGAACCCCACAGGACAGTCACCAGCAATTCATCTCCAATACTTTTCTGTGCTCTATTCCACAATTTGAGTTAGCTGGCTACCACCCTTCCAAATCTTGAATGAGCTATATACAACTCCCTTAATACTGTCCTAACAAATGTCAACACTCCCCCCCTCCACCCGAGGGTAATCTCCTTACACTGAATTCAAGTAACAGTTTAAGTGCAGCCCTGCCACTCTGAATATTTGTCATCGCTGGCTACTCTCATGCACAGTCAGGTAGTGATCACGATGTTGGCAGCCCCACATTTCAGCTCTCACAGTGACCTGCTCAACGTCTTCATTCATGTCTTCAACTAGATTGAATATAGCTATACCCTGATGGAATGGCGTCTTCAGTCCCTCTCTGGCATTTATTCTTCTCATCTGCTCCCCACACCAAAAACTGGTGAGTTCACTACCCTTCTGCATCATGAATGTGGTCAGTACAGTCTCCCATGTTATTTTTACATATTAATAATAAACATGATTTTCTGGTAAGCCCGTCTGATAACTGCATTGCAAAAGTGGAAAAATAGGCTTTCCTACCCATGTAGGATCTAATCCACCTATGATTAGGCACTGTTAAATGACGTGCATAATGATGTGCACACCCATCATTTAGCAGTGCCTAATCAAAGGTAGCCTAGATCTTTTAAGGATGGTAAAGCCCATCATTCCCCTTGTTCTCTGTTGCTATCAGCCTGACTTACTGGAAAGATAAGTTTATATTTGATATGTCAAAATAAAATGGGGACTGTACTACTTGCATTCATGATGCAGAAGAGAGATGAGCTCACCAGTTTTCAGTGTGAGGAAGAATAGTGAAGAATGAAAACCAGAGGGAGACTGAGAAGGCCACTCTTGCAAGGTACTCTTATATTCTGGAAAGGGGAAGACAGAGGACAGAAATATGAGGAGATTACTGTGAGAACTAAGATGTGGGCTGCCAGCACTTTGATCACTACCTGACCCGGTTGTCCTGGCCAACAATCCCCTTCCCATAAAACCAGTTCATGCAATTGTCCAAGGCTGTGTGTGAATATCAATGTATGAAATGGCTGCCACTATGTGTATGAAAACCACTATATAAATGCTGTTTCTTCTTATTATTATTATTATTTCCCATGGAAAAAGAGGACGAGACAAGCGTATATCTGAGTTTCGAGAAAGTATGAACTCTAACATTGGACTGAACAAGAACTTTGCTACAAAAAAGTGGTGACTTTAGGGGGTGGTGAAGGGTGTGGCTGCACCCCCCCCCCACACTCACACACACATAGTAATGTACTTGCTGCTGCTGCTGCATTTCACTTTGTTGAAGAAGTCTGATTTATTGATTGTACAAATGTTTACATTCAAGCTATGGATTACATTTGTAGGGTTCTGTCAAAACGTACTAGAAAAGAATAGCAGAAAATATAAAGGTTTAATAAACATGTTAGAAAGTGCATATTAAGCATGCACACCACTCCAGCACCCCCACTGTAGCATCTTGGATCCACCAAAACCTGCAGACCACCAGGTTATTCAAGATTTGTACTGCACTGTGGTTTGCCACAGAGAAAGTTGGTTGGATTAAAACACAGTTTCAGCATGTTAAAATAAACAAAATGAACAGAACCATAGCCTAACATATGTATTATACAAAATAATGCACATGGTTTTGACCATTTGGGTGAAACAATTCTACACAAAGGAAAAAAATTACTAGTTAGCACTATAGAGAGCCATATACCATATCTTTCTGACTTTGGCTCCAATGATGTCATCACATAACACATTTGGCGGCCATTTTAGGAAGCAAGTAAGACCGTTTTTTTTTTAAATTAGAAAGCTGATTTTACAATATTCAAATGCTCTGGATCCACATTTAGGTAAATTACATAAATGTAGTTTTAGCCTTAATGAATACAGCAGCCTTTCCTTTAGTCACCTACTGAGTCAGATATTTAAATAGTTTGTTGTCAAAATGTTGTTTAGGTATCCTTTAACTACTGTACCTTTTCGTGTTACAGGGTTGAAACCCTGAGGTTACTCATGAATGATTCTAGTAACTTCTAAGGGATGGTCTCCCTTCAACAGATTCACTGCAATGTTCATGGGTTAAATTGGGCAGTATCCTACACAGGAATTCAGATCCCCCACTTCTTACAAAATTGCATGAGAGTTCCTGTACTACTGACATCTTTCTCCATTGAATACTATAGGAGGATGCATTGAGGCAGCCATGTTTTATTACATATCTGTGTGCTGCTTTGTGTTGTTAGTGCAGCCTTCTATTGTCTTTCCATGTGTCCCTCAAGGCTTACTTTGACATGTTCTAACCCTGTTGCCTGCCCTGGAGCATAGACTGGTACTGAATCAGCAGTCACACCACCTAATTTCTGATCAGAGCTCCATCTCTGTGTCTGGGACTCCTCTACAGGGACAGACCCCCAAATGACATGTGGTGCAAAGTTCTCTACTTCACTGTCCTGCTGCCATTCCTGTTGCCGGGAAACTTTGTGTCCCACTCCAAGTGGTGCTCTTAATGTCCCAGTTACTCTGTTTACCACAGAGTTTGTGACCAAGTGCTGCCATGGGTGTGCTGCTCTATTTTGTAATGGAGCATAGGCCCCACTTTAGCAGATGCACAATAGTGCAATGACAATCTGGTGCCGACTGCATCTTCGCTGCTGGCTCTGCTTCCTCCTTGGGGTCATAGAGTACTTCACCTTGTGCCCAATGGCACTCCTTTTCTGGTTCTGGTACTGATGACACAGCACAGTCTGGGGACCAGGATGGCATGACTGATGATGCAGGTCTGGCTGTGAAGCTCAGTGGAGTCAGGACTTAACTCTCGCTCTGTGCTCATCAGCTGCCACTGCTGTGCCCTGCCAACCCTCACTTTGCTGCTGTCCTAAGGGACTGGAGGACAGTCACTGCAAGCTGGTGGGGCAGCTGAACCAAAGCATTAAGTGGGTATGCATTAATTAAGGCTCCCTTCCAGGGTCCAGAACTTGGAAGATGTTTGCTATGCTTCACTTGTCTGCCCCATGTCTGGGACTAGCCACGGTGTGACCTGTTTCATCAAATAAGCCTGTGCTGCTTGACAAGAAGATTTGTGTGGCCAGTAAGTTGCTAAAGTACTTGTATTGCAAGGCTATGTCTGGTGATTGGTGGGGCAGTGGGTGACAAGCCACGTTCCCCTCTAAGTGTTACTGTATATAGCAAGTATGCTCCAGGTGCCCTTTGGATGTTCATTTCTCTGCTGCAGCTGCGTGGTTGTCTGCTCTCCCACTCATCTACTATGCCATCATCTGCCTATCAAAAATACTTCACAGCAGCTGCTCCAGGCATTCTGGTGCACAACCCTGACTATCTTTTCATCTGAAGTGCTCCCTTCTGCTGCTCTTGTTGGCAAGTCTCAGCTTCCTCCTGTTTTCCTGCTGGTAGGCTCCTCTCCTTTCTTGATCATTCATTGGAACCTCACTCAAACTGCCCTTCTCCTACCTTTACCAGGAGTGGTATTAAGCTCCCTTCTGTCTTGCCTCTTGTCAAGGTTTCTCCAGGTCTTGTGATCTTGCTCTTGGCTGCCTTGGCCACCACTTTCTTATTCTTGTATTGGCAGCCTGCCTGTTGGTGGCATCTTCAACATTTGCCACCATCTTTGGTTCCTGTACTTGCTCCCTGCTCTCAGGACTTTGCTTCCAGGGCAGTCCTCACCAGCTTTGCACTACCTCACCTTCTCAGCTTCCAGAAAACCACTTCAACCTTAGGGGTTCCCCTATTTCTCCTCATGTTTGTCAGCCTCTCCTCTGCAGCCCTGCTCACCCTCCTAACTGTGGCATGCCTGCTTCCCACCAGGTCTTCTGATTTTCTGGGGTCTGTCCCTTCCTGCTGCAGCTGCCTGCTACCTAGATTGTCTAAAGCTGGCCTCTGCCCAGCTGTGCTTTGCATGTATGGCCACGGCTATGGCTGCGATTCACCCATGGTGTTTCTTTTGACCATAGATCTTCCGCTCCTTACTACCCCACCAAAATACCTTGGTTGTTATCAGGTCCTCTCATCAGGACTCCACTTTAATACTTCCCACCTTTCTACCTACTACCTACCTACCCACCAACTTACCAACCATACCTTAACTACCGTATTTTTCATTCTACCTTTACCGTCAACCTCTGGCAAATGCTACCTCATTCGTGAAAACACACCCCAATGACAAATGGGCAAGCACCTAAATTACAATCCGGCACATGCCCCAATGACAGCCCCACAAGGGCTCAGTATGCTCTTGCCCTCTGTAGTTTCATACTGCAATCAACTGCCACCTACAATGGCTCAGCATCTTTGTATATCTGCAGTCCTTGTTCACAAGGTGAGAATTAAGGCTTCTGGTTCTGAAGAAGCTGTTTCATCTTCTCCTTTTCTTTTTTTTTCTGTAAGCAAAAATTCTTTTGGTTCACAGGTTTAACCCACAGGCACCCCTGTGGGCAAGCCCTGTAGCTCCTTCATAGGGTGGAAGTCTGAAATCTGAATGAGAAACTCACTTACTTCCTTGCTGTGCAGTGGCATGTCAAGAGTTCAACTTCTCACTTGGGGTTTTAATAGTAGTGTGTGAAGCCTGGAGGGCTGGTGATCTAAATACTTTCTTACCAGGGGCTTCCTCCACAAGGTAGTTTTCTCTCTCTCCCCTGTGCTGAAGGTCATGAAAGTGGTTAGATACTTTCTTTAGTTAGTTCCGTCTGCCAGGTGAGTTGTGATTTGAATTGTGTCTCCTCCATTCCTCACTACTATTGAATTCAGTGACCCTCATTCTCTCCTCATTGAAAGATGATGGATCAATGGTTCATCTGACACCTTCTACTCTGACTTTTTGTGGCTCTTCCCTAAGGTACGTTTAACCAATTGACCCACATTCCTGTTGTATCTGTAGAGGTGGAACCCTCCTCAAGCAGTTCCTCTGCCTCTTGTATCCTGGAAGGGGGTTAGTTCCTTGGAAACAGAAAGCATGAAAGGCCACACATATCCAACATCCTACTGAATACCTCAGTCTTCTGACTCCTACAATGATGTCCTAATCAACAGTACTGAGCTACCAACTGGACTGTGTAACTTCATCTAAATGAGTTGTGCGTGCACCATACTATGATGCACAAGCATTCACTACAATAGTTACTCCAGTAATCATCACCAATAGTTGCTCCATACTTAGTTGCCCACTGAACCAGTGAATCAATATTTAGAGGTACCCCTCCAACTCTATAGCTCCATACTGTGGCTTAGGGTCCCGTTAAAGACATAATGAAAAGAATTCAGGTTGGCCCCTTCCCATGGGGAGGGCTTGAAGTACCCAGCTACTGTGCTGGCCATAAAAATAAGTTTCCTTCAACTGCAACATGCCTTTAAAGTATGTTGACTAACTGGATTAACTTTCCATTGAAAACAATGGTGTTGCTGCAGTATGCACCACCTCATTTCCTGCAGAATTACACAGCACGGGGGAACATTTTCCTTGCCTTCACTGTACATCACATTCTACAAATATTTAGATTTTTCTTAAAGGGAACCATCCATGCTCACTGCCAATATAATCTACAATGCTATCATTTTTAGTCCTAAAAGTAAAAGAAGGGGATGCAATAATATCCTTGCTCCATTGAGCCAGAACCCTGATCACTTCCACTTCCCTATTTTGCTTCCCACCACCATTCTGGGGACATTTCATGGCATTCAATGAGGTCAATGGAGGAGTCTTTATTTTTATTTTTTGTATAGCTCTGGTACTGCCACTGCTCAGCTGACAAGACACTTGTTAGGTACTGTAAATGTTGTCAATTATTTTTTTTTTAATAAAAGGCCCCCTGAGATATCAAGGACATTGACAGGAAATACACCCTTATTTACTTCAAGGAAGAGTGCTGCAGCACTCTTCTAAGATGAGGCGCAGTCCAGAAAAGGTCTGGGTATGGTACATGGTTATGTAGTGTAAGTGCATAGTGCTGTCCATGTCAAATATGTGGAAGTCAGTCAGATGCAGATTCTCAGTGCACATAACTGGAGTATGGAAGTGCACTATTCACATATTTGGACATCATAGAACCAAATATGTGCATGAGTCATGTGCAGATGCCAACTGTTTGCATGAGCTAAGCATGTCTACATATGGTTCTAAGAATCCAAAACTATGTCATTAGGAGGCAGCACTATATCAGATGGACTTACATTACTGTATACAGTGGCGTGAAAAAGTATTTGCCCCCTTCCTGATTTTCTCTATTATTGCATATTTGTCACACTGGATGTTTTCAGGTCTTTAGACAAAATATAATATTAGATAAAGGGAACCTGAGTGAACAAATAACACTTTTTTTTTTACTTATTTCATTTATTTAATGAAAAAAGTTAACCAACACCAACTGGCACTGTGTGAAAAAGTAATTGCCCCCTAGTTAAATCAACCCAATTAAAGGGATAATTAGAGTCAGCTGATTGAACACAGCCAGGCTTGATTACAGCCAGCCCTGCTCAATATAAACCTCACTTATTTTGCCTTACCATCAGAGTCACGTTGCCAGCACAAAGATTCAACAAGCACATTATGCCATGATCAAAGGAAGTTCCTGAAAAGATCAGAAAAAATTTGTTGCCCTCTATCAGTCTGGAAAGGGTTACAAAGCTATTTCTAAGGCTCTGGGACTCCATCGAACCACAGTGAGAGCCATAATCTCAAATGGAGAACACTTGGAACAGTAGTGAACCTTCCCAGGAGTGGGCGGCCTACGAGAAATTACTCCAAGGGCGCAGTGTAAAATCATCCAAGAAGTCTCAAAGGATCCTAAACAACATCCAAAGAACTGCAGGCTTCTCTTGCCTCAGCTAAGGTCAGTGTTCATGACTCCACAATCAGAAAGAGACTGGGCAAAATGGGCTTCATGTGAGAGTAGCAAGGGAAACCATTGCTAACCAAGAAGAACATAAATGCTCGTCTCTCATTTGCCAAGGAGCACCTGGATGATCCACAAGCCTTTTGGGAAAATGTTCTATGGACAGATGAGTCAAAGTGGAACTTTTGGACAACATGGATCCCATAATGTCTCGCGTAAAAGCAAACACAGCATTCCACAGTAAGAACACCATACCAACAGTCAAACATGGTGGTGGTAGTGTGATGGTGTGGGGATGCTTGCTGCCCTAAGGACCTGGATGACTTGCCATAATTAAAGGAACCATGAATTCTGCTCTGTACCAGAAAATTCTGAAGGAGAATGTCCAGTCATCCTTCCATCAGCTGAAGCTGAAGCGTAGTTGGGTCATGCAGCAAGACAATGATCCAAAACACAAAAGCAAGTCCACATCAGAATGGCTAAAAAGAAGTAAAATTAAAGTTTTGGAGTGGCCTAGTCAAAGTCCAGACTTAAACCCAATAGAGATGCTGTGGCAGGACCTGAAACGAGCAGTTCATGCTCGAAAACCTACCAAATGTTACTGAATTAAAGCAGTTCTGCAAGGAAGAGTGGGTTAAAATTCCTCCACAGCGATGTGAAAGACTGATATTGAATTATAGGAAGTGTTTGGTTGCAGTCATTGCAGCTAAATGTAGCATAACCAGTTATTAAGTGTAAGGGGGCAATTACTTTTTCACACAGTGCCAGTTGGTGTTGGTTAACTTTTTTTCATTAAATAAGTGAAATTAAAAAAAAAAAACAAGTGTTATTTGTTCACTCAGGTTCCCTTTATCTAATATTACATTTTCTCTAAAGACCTGCAAACATCCAGTGTGACAAATATGCAATAATAGAGAAAATCAGGAAGGGGGCAAATACTTTTTCACGCCACTGTAGCTGTGGAAAATAAAACGACCTCCCTAGCAAGTTTATCTAAAATTCATTGATTGGTGGACTGGGGGCAGAATTTAGACCACATGAAAATAATTTGATATGTTTATCAGTTTGAGTAATTTTGATGAAAATAATGTTATTTATCAGTCTGGGTAATTTTGGAAAGACTGAGGAAACTTAACTACTGTCAAGGAGTATCCATGGAAGTGGTGACTGATTTCTTGTGTTACTTTCTGCCCCTCCTACCGTGTCTTGTTAACGATTTGCTTTTTTCTTTGAGTGTTTCTTTTTGCTGTTCCTCTTGCTTTGATCCTCTAAAAAGTCACTGAGTAAGCTGGGAAGGATGCTGATGAATCAGATGCTTGTTGCTGTGGTTGATCAAAGGGTTATGCTGTTAATCTTGTTTTATTATGTTTTTGAGAATTTTGATTGTGACATCCACAGCTTAAGGAGCATTCCCTTCTCACCCAGCTGTGGTCTAAGCCATCATTTTAATTTCTTCCATCCAATAAATATTTTAATGTATTCCTTTCTTCAATTTCTTCTTCATATGCTTAATGTTTTTAGGTTAATGCTTTGTCTAGTTTTTTTTCATAAAATTGGTTTCTCTGAAATTTACAAGTTCCTGTTGTACTCAGTTAAATCTCCTGTATCACTAATGTATGGGTTGACTTGTCCTTGAGGATCAGAATGCCAACAAATCTTTTTTTTTTTTTTATTTCTTTTTCATCCCCTGCTGCACCCCACCAGCCCTGCATCCTTGGGAGTACCATGGAGTCTACTCCCTGCAAGCCACCTCACCTGGTCTGTCATCAGTCCCCCACGGAGCCTAAGTTTACCCCCCCTGGGCGGGGACAGGATGGGGCCCCTACACCCTGACAATCTGGATTTCATCAGTCCCGGGCAGCCAGGCAGGTGGATACATATCTGAGGGCTAGCTCCTCAGAACTTTGTCTCCCCAGGGCTGGCAGGCATTTTCTCAGTTACTGGGAAGTCACGAGTCCCTGATATCATGGCACTAATGCTGACATCTGTGATGTCCTACCCCATGATGCTGAAGCCTTTGGTGCCCGCAAAGCCCCAGACCTCCATCCAAGAACAGCCCAGCACTTAAAGCGCTGATGTCCTGCTAAACCCCTGGCCTCCACCAGGGGTCAGCAGATGCCAAGCCGCATCCCCACCCTCCCCCCAGGGAAGGCGAGCTGTGATGGGACGCTACATCCTTCTCCCCCTGGCTGGCAGTCCGATGACCCAGACTCGCTCCCAAACCTTGGTCACCGGCGTCTCAGATGGAAATCCAACCACTACACTGGCATGCCAGCCACAACAAATCTTTTTTCCATCTCTTTCCCCTTTTTCATTTTTTTTTTTCACGTTTCTTGTTACTTTAATTTACTTTATTGACACCCTAACTTTTGTGCACAGCTGGTTTCCAGTAGTTCCCTTGGGCATTGGTGTCACTAATATTTTTCTAAATGGGTATATGTGCTTAGTGTAGATCACCTTTTGTGTCACTACATGCTCTCCCTGCTGGTATGGCAACTTGAACATTTTAATAAAAGAGCTAGTGAAAAATGATAGAAATTGTATAACATTGTAGAGATCATGATATTTGTGTTTTTGAGAAGACCTTTGCTTGCATACATTGAATGTGAATGTCCTTTTAAGACAGAGCACCATTAGTAAAGGCAATTTATACATTAAACATTAAACATCACCAGCAGGTTCAGCAATGTGAGTCTTCCTATTTATAGGGCAATGATACAACCACATCTGAAATACTGTGAACTGATTTGGTTATCAAATAATAGAAATGGCATACAAAAGCTTGAAAGTGTTCAGAGAATGACAACTAAAATGATTAAGGGTATGGAGGGTTTAACTTACTATGAGAAGATTGTGAATTTGGACCTCTACAATCTGGAAATGCAAAGACTAAGGGAGGGGGACTTAATAACAGTGTATAAGTCACTAACAGATCATTGTCTGAGAAAATTTCTACATTTAAACTTCAGTGCCATAGAGAAAATACTTAGGGGGGCATAAATGTCAATTAATAGGTAAACATTTCAAAACTGAAAGAAGATGAAGTTAGTACTCACTAAGAGTTGTAAGTTTGTGGAATCGTTTATCAGAGAATATTGTGGAGAGTACATATTTACAGATCTTCAAGAATAGATCAGATAAATATTTGATTGAAAGGGAAATACATGGCTATATCCATTTTTGAAATGGCAGAGAAGTTTGAAGGATATATTCCTTCCTCTTGTCTGTATCCTCCTACGTATCCTATGTGTCCTATGTATGTAGATAAATTAAATGTGAGTATCCTTTTAATACAGAGCACCATTAGCAAAGGCATTTTAAACAAAACACGTATCCAAAAGATTTACACTGACACATCAAGGCCTGCACACATACTGTATAAAACCTCTGGTGGCACAACCAATGACTTTCATGCTAAGATTCTTTCCAAGGGATTGTACCAAAATGAAGAAGAGCTCAAATCGGTATATATACAAGTGACTGGTAGCCATATGATCTGATACTTGGCAATCTTGGCCATTAATATGTAATGTTTGAATGCACTGCTGGACTCCACCCCTTGATGAAGAGGCATTGGCCTTAATGCACCGTGGTGACTTGAGGTTTGTTGCATTCCTGTATTACAAAACATTTCTTATTATGCTGATATCAAGCAATAAAATTAATTGATTTGCAACTCCTGTTGGAATGCTGACATTTCTGCAGCCAGACCTTTTCATGAACGATGCACCCTGATTCGCCACAGAATGCTGAGCCCTTTGTTGTTTGGCCTTGTCTTAATCTGCATTATTCATAATCAACATTGATGATATGTTCCATGAGCTCGATTCTAAAAAAGGAATTCGAGTGCTGCAAGCCCCGGGTGCACTGAACACACGGCGCACATAGCTTGCAGTATTCCCCGGTCAGCAATTGGGATTCTCAATCCCGTGCACCACTTGCCCCAAGTTAGACTAGTTTTTGCTGGTCTTTGCTGGTCTTCACAGACCTGGGTGGTGTCAAACTGCCACCGGGCTACTTCTCTCACCCCCCTCACAAGGGACTACTCTGGGAAAGAAACTGCACCCTTCTCATCCTCCTTTCTACTTCAAAACCCTCTCAGCCCATGAAGCCAGGAATTACCTACTCAAGGTATTAGGGAAATCAAGATTTAGTGGTGACACCCTGGATCTTAAGTTTGTAACCCTTGTGCTGGATGAAATTCTGTCACCTCTAACACATATTATTAGCATGTCACTTAAATACTCTCAATTTCCTCAGAAATGGAAATCTGCCACTGTGACACCAGTTCATAAGTCTGGGAATCGCACAATTAGTAGGAACTACAGGCCTATCTCTATCCTGCCACCACTCTCGAAAGCTCTTGAGCATATAGTGGCTGATCAACTGGTTGAATACTTAGAAAAATATCAGCAACAATGCCCGCAACACAACGGGTTCAGAAATGGTCATAGTACCACTACCGCCCTTCTGGAGTTGACAGACTTTAATTACCACTCCTTAGATCAAGGACACCTGGTCGGTGCTGCTTTCATTGATTTAACCAAAGCTTTCGACACAGTGAATCATGCCGTCCTGGTCGAACAGCTTACCACCATTGGCCTAGCTCATGACAGTGTAACCTGGTTTGAAAGTTACCCACACAACCGTACACAGCAGGTGAAAATTGGTAACACCCTCTCGGATAGCAGACCTGTCCTATCTGGAATGACTCAAGGGTCCATCTTGGGCCCTCTTTTATTTAGCATTTTCCTCAACAACCTTCCTTACTCCTGTCAGAGTCACATCCTTTTATATGTTGATGCTGCTGTCCTGTTTACCAGTAATACAGACCCTAAGGTTCTTGAATCTAGGCTACAGAGTAATTTTGTAGTCATAGAAAGATGGTTCCATAAGCACAGGTTAGTTATGAATTACAACATGACTAAAACTATGCTGTTCTCCTGCTCCCAAAATAGGCACATAACTTACCCTCTTTCTATCACCAAAGAAGAGGGCTCTCCCCTGGAGCTAGTTCAGCTCTTTAAATATCTAGGGATTACTACTGACAGTACGATAACCTATGCCTATCACATTGACAACATTGCTAAGGCTGGTAACACCCACATTGGGCTACTTTATTGGCATAAGCAATGTTTGACCCCAGAGGCTCTTAACCTGGCCATTCAAAGATCTCTTGTCTTGCTTATTGATTACAGCTTACCAATCTATGGATCAGCTACTGAAACAACTCTTTGCCGCATCATAGTTGCACTCAACAAAGCATGCTGGCTCCTTACTGGCTCAGCCTGTCTGTCCCATACCTGCGACATGTACGCTCAGGCTAACTGGCTCCAATTCAAAGGTAGACTCGTGTACCAAACATGTTTACAGTCCAAAAAAGTAAGCTTAAGCATAATGTCCCCAGGAGTGCAAAAGCTTATTACCCCCACTGTCAACCATCATTGTACCAGAAGCTCTACTAGCCAGATTTTTAATATACCCTGCTGTCGCACTTCTCTGGGACAAAGGTCCTTTGCCTACCGTGCCCCACTATGGATGAACTCGCTGCACCATGACATCACTTCAGCATCCACCCTGGGCTCCTTCAAGGTTAACCTTAAGCAACAGCTAGTTGCTGATGCCAGTTGTGACTGCTTCTAATAACCTTCCTCCTTCTGACCAGTACTTGTTCTAACCTAATTCTATCCTGACCTTATGCATAACTGTCCTCAGCATGTAAATAACTGTTCTAAGTTGCTAATCATTCTCCTTCATGTTTCCTCTTGATCCTTTCCACTCTTTCCCCTCACCCCTCTATGGCTTTCCTCCTATCCTCCTTCCCCCTTTTTATACCTCCTGAGCTCCCTTGCTCACTTTAAAATGCCTTGTCCCACACCTTCTCACCTCTGACGAGGCCCCTGGTCTGATGCCATCTCTTACCTTGTTGATTATTAGATATTAGGCTGAGTCTGTTCTCATTTTCCTGTAAAGGATCATTTCATAAGACACCCTTCCCTCTAATATGACCCTTTGAATTCCAGGTTTTTATCAAATATGCACCATGGCATACATTGTATAATGCCACATGTATTGGAACTTCTTTAGTTATATACTCTTGTAATGTCTTGTATAATTCCTTGTTTTGTTTGTTCTCCATCTCATACTTTCCCAATATGTATTGTTCGTCTGACATGGAACCCATGAAATGAGCTTGTTCTCAAAGGTGTCATCTGAAATAAAAAAAAAAAATAATAATAATAATTTTGCTGAGCATTTTACAGGGTTTGCTCCAAATATTTGGTGCAAGCCACCATAAAAAGGATAAATCATTACAAATGGGAGTGACCTTTTAGAATCAGGCGCACATCAAACCAATGTTTCCAGCGCAGCGTAGGGTGTGATGCAGGGCTTGTGCAAGGGTGTTCAAATACCTTATATGGTGGGGTCAAAAGGCTTTTTGAGGGCATGCATGCTTTTTCACAGCTATAGCCCCTTCTTTCTCCATACCACTCAGCACTCCCTTCTGCACCTGCTTATCTAACCCATCTCTATTGAGAATCTGATCTTGTTCTTAATACTTGTAGCATACAGAGCTCCAAGAGCCATTTATGCAACTTTCACCCATATCACAACCAATGTTGTGGACTGGGCCCTTAGATGTCATGAAACCTGTAGAGCATGGGGTGAGAAGCAGAACAGGAAGTGGAATGGATCAGGTTGCTGGTTCCATTGATTCTATTCCTTTGATCAATGGTTGTACAGTACTAAAAATTATAGATTTACAGTGAGCTGCCTTATCTGGAGTACAGTATATTGATTTAATTCCGAGCATAACTAATGTTCTTTAATGAGCAAAATTGTGTTTCAAGATCCTCCTGAGAATTTGAAAACCTGGCTAGACTTAAAACAAAAGATTTGGCACAGGAAGCTATTTTGAAACTTAGGATCAAGAAGACTGAAGAGGTTTATCTCCCTCTTGTACCAGCATTAATGGCTGCTGTTATACAAGTTATAATGGATGGCTGTTACGTAACTCATAAATTACAGAAATTACTATAATTGTACCAGTTATTCTTGTGTGACCTTAGAAATGAACTGAATTACTATTTCATTTAAAACAATTCAAGATTTTCATGGACTGTTTTGATTTAATAGACCCTTCATTATCTGGTAAAGGAGAAACATTTTTCCTTATTTGCTGTCTTTTTACTTTCTTTTTATAACTTGTCTGTAGGGGTCTGAATATGTATTGCAATATACTCACAAGCATAGTTTTCATCCAGTTTTGCTCTGAGTAGCACTGAGTAAAATGTTAATTTATATTGGAATTTGCACAAAATTGACAATTTTTCTTTTTTCTCAAAAGTATGCAACAATCATGTGAATTCATTGAGTGGGCATGTTGTTCAAATTGCACATATGTTAAAAGCAGATGTGTAAGAAAAGTGCACTCACAAACAGTTTCGTGCAAAATGCATTAAAGTCTGCATTTTTGACTCGAAACTTCTACCCAAGCTACAGTTAGTACTCTATATGCAAAAAAAAATACTGTATCCTCCTTCTTGTCCATCAAGGGATTGTTCTCAAAATGATTTGAGGACATTTGATTACATGGTTGTGGTCTATAATGCAGCTCCTATGTCTACCCTAACCTGACTGCACCTCACTCATGCTTTTTTGTTCCTTTCCTCAGAATTATCCACCCCACATCCACTACTGCTCCCATAGCTGTCAGCTGTCCCTTCCCTCCCATGTAAACAGATGCCTTTTTCACTCTTTCACCCTTGTATTTAAATGCTGATTCTCTGCCCTCCTCTGCTACCTCATGTTCCTTCTCTTTCTTTCTCCCTCCTCTATCTATTTGTTCAGGAGTTTTAGCCCCCTCTTTGTGAGGGGGCTAGGCGCCCTACCTCAGAAAGCAACCCCAGGAGCTCAAATGTTCCTTATGTCCTTGTTCATTCTTATAACTTGTATTGTTATCCCAGGTTGCCCCTGAAAAAGGGACCTTCGGGGCTCAGTGTGCCTACCCGGACACCAAAATTTAGTAAATAAAATAAATAAATAAATAAATCTCCCATTTTCAAAATTTCTGCTAGGCAAGCTCCCTTTGCTTTTAAACTCCACCATCTTTGGAATAACTTTCCTCACCTCATTCTTCCTCCTACTCTCCTTTTTTCTCTGATACCAATAGTCCATGAGTTTGTGGTTCACTCATTGTGACAGGATCAGTGCCCCTGTCCCTTTTTGCTATCCCTTCCTCTACACTGTTCTGTATTATAAGCTATTCTTTCTAACTGTAGCCTGAACACTGGTCGCTCTCAGAACTGCAGCAGCCCCTCCCTCTTGCTTTAAAGTGAAGCCCGCTAGGATCAAGCGCAGTGTCGCAGTTTCTCTGCATGACAAGAGGGATTAACTCCCATTGAAAGTGCATTGTTCCCTGCAGTAACTCCACTGCAGAATTCTGTAAAGTTGGGGCTTGACCCTGGCGAGCTTCACTGTATCTTCCCTCTTAGCTTTGTCTATATTTCTGGCTATGCTTCTTTCTTCTGCTGTCTTTTCTACTTTGCTGTCTTTGCCTCCACCCAAAGCTGAACAGACTGCTAGGGTCTGTTTTAGCTCACACAGGGGCTGCTATTAAAGTAAAAGGAATCTTCCTGATGAAAGGACAAAACCCTGTGGGAGAAATGTATTTTTTTTTAAATCACTGTTTGCTTTGTTTGATCCTCTTCTCTTCCTTCTTTTCTAGCAGCAGGAGGGAGTGGATGCAGTGTTGGAATTATAGAGAGGCTTACTGGGGCTCATCCCCTACCTCAGAAAACAACCCCAGGAGCTCACAAATCACTGCCATTGACTTATAATGGGAAGAGGTTTCAATTTAAAGATGTGACCCTAGGGGCCCCCTTCCTCCAGCTCCCAAAGCTTATAAACCTTAGTTCCAACATGGAGTACATGACACATTAGGGCTCCTGTGCTGTTTATGTTATATGTTCATTGCTTACTCTTTGCTGGAAACAAAGTCCATCCCTTTCCCAGACTGGACCATAGCTGACATACAATAAAACAGAGCTATGTAGTTCTGAAGGTGTGTTCACCTTCTGTAGCCATACTTTTCAGGCCAGCAGCATGCTGAGCCCTAAAATGCCACAAAGGCAGTTAGACAAGGTGAGACAAATCTCCCCAGCTTAAGGCATATAAGCACTGCTGTCCTGAGGCCTGAGGGGTGTTCTGTCTACCCTGAGCTTTGTTTCCAAAGTTAAACCAGCCAAAACACTGACTCATAAAAGGAAACTTTCTAAATGTGCACCAGTTCCACTCCATGAAGCTGCCTATATTTCTGCTTTTGTTTCATTCTATTGCTATCTTTTCTACTTTGCTGTCTTTGACACCCGAATGGTGAACAGACCTGCTATGGTCTGTGGTAGGCCACACAGGGGCTGCTCTGTTGGGAAGATAAAATCCTGTGGGAGAATTTTGTTTTTTTAATCACTGTTTGCTTTCTTTGATCCTCTTTTCTTCTTGCTTTTCTAGAAGCAGGAGGGAGGAGATGGCACATTAAGGCTCCTAGACCCTTTTTTTTTGTTATTTTAATCTTTGGTAACTAGGTAAGGCCCACTAGGCACAAGTGCCTGTTTTCAGGGCTGACCTGGGAGCACTGGGTGGTTAAGTGACTTGCTTAGAGTCACACAGCATGCAAGTGGAGGTTGTGAGAATCAAACTCAGGTCTGGTTTGCTGGATGCATCAAGCTCATTCACGCCTCGTTCCTCTAACCTCTAGGCTATATTGCCAGCCAAATGTGTGTTATGTTATTTGTTGATTACTCACTCTTTGCTGGAAACAACCACCCCCCTTTCCCTGACTGGACAATAGCTAACATTTATTTATTCATGTCTTTGTTAACTGGGTAGAGTGCACTGGTCCAAAGGACCATTTACAGGCATAACCTGGGCCAAAAGGCCCGAGCAGGTTAATGATTACAGAATGATAATTGTTAGACTACAACAAATGAGAACAGCAATGTACAATTCAGCAGGTATAAGCAGTCACAGTAATGTATGAAAGTAAAAGCAGCATTCCTGGGCCAAAGGCACTAGAAGCACATTAGTGGCAGAGTGACAACAATATAGTATCAACGGAAGATGGCAACAAGTAACAAGCCAGGTAGTGGCAAAGTAACAGGTAAAAATAATGAGTACAATAAAGGGATCAAGCATCGGTAACAACAAAACAGTTGGGGTCTAAAACAGTGGAGGAATTCAAACATGCATGGGACAGACATAAGGCAATTATAGTGGGGGGTTGCAGGAAATAGGCTGTTGGTTAACTAGAATCTGCAGCTTATCCAGTAGGTAGGGAAATGGGCAGACTGGGTGGGCCAAGTGGTCCTTATCTGCCATCAAAGTCTATGTTTCTATGTTTCTAAGTAAGGAGCAATGTATACGTATAAAAATATATTTATATGACAAGGATGATTTTATTTGACCCACCACCCTCGAGACAAGTCCTGGCTAACTAAAAACCAGAAAATAAGGTAGAAGGTATGTGATATCAGGTCAGAGGTGATCTGGGAGGAAGGGCAATTTCCTGCTAGGACTGGTGCAGGTGTCCCTAACAATGAACCAGGATTTAAAGTCATGCTTAAAAGTGAGATGTTTGTCAGTAGATCAGAGGGGGGCAGGCAGTCCATTCCATAGGAAGGGGGCTGCTGCTGCAAGGGTTTTACTACCCATAGCAATGGCAGTTCTCAGAGTCTCCTGGGGAGGAACAAGGGAGGAATGGAGATGCCTTGGCATGGTGCAGGCTTAAAAAAGGCAGATAAAGAGGAGGCAGGACCACTTCTGATGCATTTATCGATGAGGCAGCCGAGAGTAAAGTCAAGCGACCTTGTAAAGAGAGCCAGTTAAGGGAGTGGTAAAGGTCACAGTGGTGGGTGGAGTAGGGGTCAGAGAGGGCAAATTGACCAATACTGTTGTACACAGTCATGGGTCTGGTCCAAAGGGTGGTGGAGATCCGCAAGTAGACAGGGGAACAGTAGTCCATGATGGGGAGCAGGTTTTCTCTAACAATGGCCAGTCGAGCATCAGTAGTCAGGTAGGGTTTGATGCGGTAAGCCGCACCTAGTTTCTGATTTATTCTGAAAACTACCAAATTAACATGGTCAGTGAAGGAGAGGGTGGGGTCCAATGTAACTCCAAGATATTTGAAGGAGTGGACAATGTCGAGGGCAGGGCCACTGGGTGGGTGGACCTGGAGAGGAGAGTTGGATTTGAGTGATTTGGCTAGGTAAGGTTTCGAACCAAACAGCATTGCCTTTATTTTTTTGGCATTAACCAGCATCAAATTGTTGGGGAACCAATTATGGGTGGCTCTGTAGTTCTGGGTGAGAACAGATGATAAGTGGGGAAGGGATTTGTCACTGTGGTAGATGACCAGATCATCGGTGTATAGAAAGGATTCACAGGAGAGGCAATTGGAGGCAAGGGAGTTGACAAAAATGGTGAAGAGCAGGGGGCCCGGTATAGAGCCCTGAGGAATGTCTGTAGTGACAGTTAGGGCAGGAGAGGTGCCTGGGCCAATACTGAAAAACTGTGACCGATCAGAAAGGTAGTTCTGAATCCAGCATCTAGTTTCTGCAGAGGAGCCAGTTAGATTCAGTTTGGAGAGGAGGAGGGAGTGGTTGACCAGGTCAAATGCTTTTGACAAGTCCACAAATATGGCACTGGTGGAATGTCCTTGATCCATATTGGTATAGGTATGGTTGGTAAATAGGGCCAGGGATGTAGCCGTAATGTGATTCCTGTGGAACCCATGTTGCTACCTACTTAATATGTTGTGCTTGGTGAGATATTCAGATAGCTGCTGATGTACTACTTTTTCGAGCAGTTTACTTAGGTGGAGGAGAATGGATATAGGCCAATAGTTGTCAGAATAGCGGGAGTCACCAGATTTGAAGATGGGAATTACCTTGGCTACTTTCCATGGGAGAGGCATGGAGGAGGTCATCAGGGCCAGATTGAAGATAAAGGTGAGGGTTTTGGCTATTGCAGGAGACACAATTTTGAGGAATGCAGGGGATGGGACATCGGACCCTTGACTACCCTGGTTGGGCAGGCTTCAGAGCAGCTTAAGAGCATCCTTGTGGGAAATTACCTTGAAATAGAAAGGGGCGGAAGGGTGTGAGGCCACAGCCAGGGAGGCTTGTACCGTAGGAGGAGGGGAAAGCCCAGGGTGAGATGGCAGGCTGGTGGTAGTGGTGTGGGCTGTGTTATCTGTGGGTTGGAGATTACCAGAGGCATCCAGCCATGAATTGGAGGGATTCCACTTAGGGAGTTTGCTGAGGAGGGCAGACAAGTCAGTGAATTTAAGGTTAAAAGTGCTGGCAAACTCAGTGGGGTCTGTAAAGAGGCCTGTTGGGGAAATTAAGTGTATGTTGGGGTTGTTTGTGTGAGGGGTGAGTAGGGAGTTGATGGAGTCCCAGAATTTCCTGGGATTGCTGAAACTCTCCCTCTGCTGGCAGGAGTAGTAGTTCTGCTTGAGGGTATGGGTCAGGTACTTACTGTGATTACGTAGGTGTCGGTACTCATTTCACAGGGCAGAGGAGGGGGTCTGTTTGTGGGCAATTTACTTTTGGTATCTTTCTTTCATGATGGACAGGAGTTCCTTGGTGATCCAGCAAGTACACCCACCACGCACCCTCCTAGTGGTAACCAGGAAGTGACAGTCCTGCAAGTCTAGGAGAATGCCAATGAAGTGGATGGAATGCCAATGAAGTGGATGACCACAGTGGTAGCGTCGGTGAGTGCACAGAGGCTCTGCCAGTTGAGGTTCCTATTAACAATGTGGATGTGTCAGGGTCGTTGAAATTGTGGAAAGAGAGATATTTGGGGGGGGGGCGGGAAACCTTAGAAAACCAAATGGCATATGTTGGGGAGGGATCATTTACTGGGTCAGATAATGTGCATGAGTGGAGGATGTGATCCACATGAGTGGTTAACACCCAGTCAATCAGGGAGTAAGTAGAGGTCTGATGATTAGTCGGGTAGGAAGGGTGAGGATTTGTTCCAGGTTGAGTGGTTTGAGCTGGTTTACAAAGTTGGGTTCTTGGGGGCTCATCCAATTTAAGTTGAAATCCCCAAAGAGGATAGTTTCCCTCACAAGGGAGAGAGATCCTAATCCAGAAAGCAGGCTCTGGAGGCCAGAAAAGTCGCCATTTGGGGGGTTGTAACAGCAACCCAGGTAAAGCTTCTTGGTGGAGCCCAGAGTAATTTCCACAATGAGGCACTCACTGGACAAGTCCATTTCTGAGCAGAGGGTGATAAAGGCCGTGATGGGGTCCTGGACAAAGTTAGCAGCACTGCCACCCTTTTTTTTGCCTGGTCTATCTCTGCATAGGACATTGTAGCAAGGTGGTTGATACATAGCATCTGTGTGTTGGGGCTTTAGCCAGGTCTCCATGAGGCAGAGTACATGTAGTTGGTGTAGAGAAATCCAGGCTTCTAGTTCCGAGAATCTGGAAGGGAGAATAAAAATGTTCATATGTGCCAGTTTTAGACCAGGAGCATTGGCCCAAATGTAAAAGGTAGCCATAACCTGGGTATTAACAGGACCGGGGTTTGTTTGAATGTCACCACCCATTAGAAGTAAGGAGAAAAGTAGGTGGTATGAGTAATTGGTGGTATAGGATGAGATATGAAGGGAGAGAGAGAGAGAGAGAGAGTGAGTGAAGGAAGAAGCAGAGTAGGTGACACTCTTGGTTAGGGATAAATGCAATTGAGAGGGGACCTAGCAGTGAGCATTCCCATCTGTGTGTGAGAGGAATGGGCAAGGGGTAAGTAGAAGTAGGGCTGAACTGCTTCAGGTCAGCTTGTTCAGTAGCAAGAATTGAGATGCAGAGATTGAATGCTAGGAGTGTGCCTACAAGTGAGGCAGCCACCAGGGCAGCAAGATGAGGCTGCATGTTTAGGCTGGAAGTGTTGGGCTGCACACATATAAAATCAGCACACTGCCAGCAGAAAAGGAGGGGAGTTAATGAGCAGCATAATGTAAACTGTGCAAAAATGTCTTAGACCTGGTACACTCAAATGGGGACAGAGAGCGGATCTCAGATCTAGAAGTTGGTAGCTATCTGGGAACAAGTGACCATCAAACAGTGTGGTTCACAATAAACTCAGCTGCAGAGTCAAGCCATACAAACGTGAGGGTAGTGGACTTCAGGAGGGCTGACTTTGTCAAAATGGGAGAGTGCCTCAGAAAAGCACTGGCAAACTGGCAAGAAGGAGGGGTGGAGCAACAAAGGGGAAACATCAAAACTGCCATCACAGAGGCAACAAGCCTTTGTGTGAAGCAAATAAACAAATCAAAATGAAAGAAAAAAACACTATGGTTCTCAAAAGAGGTTGTGGGGAAGGTTAGGGAGAAAAATATAGCATTTAAGAAGTTTAAGGTAAAACAGGAGCAGGAGAGAGAATTGTACCAGTAAAACAGAAGGAAGCAGGGAAGGCAGTCAAAATAGCAAAGGCCCTAACTGAGGAAAAGATAGCCAACTCGGTTAAGAAGGGGGATGAAACCTTTTATAGGTACATTAGGAAGCATAGAAGGACAAAGGGAGGGATGGTGAGGCTGAATAAAGGGGACAGTAGGTGGGCAGGGAGGGACAGTGAAAAAGCAGGGATACTGAACGAATACTTCTGCTAAGTATTCACAAAAGAAGAGGAGGGGGAGGTACCTAATCCAATCAATAGAAGTATTCTGGATAGGGGGGTTGATCCCAGTCCTTTCACAGAAGAAAGGGTTCTGAAAGAACTCCTAAAACTGAAGGTGGACAAAGCAATGGGGCCTAATTGGATTCACCCCAGAATTGCTGGACAACAGGACACAGAAGGTAATAGTAAACAGAGTCCACTCTGAAGAAAGGGGGGTTACTAGTGGTGTACCGCAGGGCTCAGTACTGGGTCCAATCCTTTTTAATGTCTTTATAAGTGACATTGCAGAGAGTCTGGAAGGAAAAGTATGCCTCTTTGCAGATGACACAAAGATGTGCAACAGGGTTGATACATAAGGGGGGTGGAAAGGATGAGAAGGGACTTGGCAAGGTTGGAGGAATGCTCAGAAGTATGGCAGCTTGGATTCAATGCAAAGAAATGCAAAGTAATGCACCTGGGAAACAAAAACCCAGGGGAAGAGTACACAATGGGGGGAGGTAGTAACAACAACAAAAATGGAAAGGGACCTGGGGGTAATCATATCAGATGACCTAAAGGTTAGCAAGAAATGTGAAAAGGCAGTAGGGATGGCTGGGGGGATACTGGGATGTATAGGGAGAGGCATCATCAGTAGAAAACAGGAAGTTGTTATCCCTCTGTACAGACAGCTGGTGAGACCCCATCTGGAGTACTGCATACAGTTCTGGAGACCCCATCTCCATAAGGATATAGGCAGGATGGAGGCAGTCCAGAGGAGGGCAACTAAAATGGTGCAGGGTCTGCAACAGAAGCCATTCGAGGAGAGACTAAAGGAGCTTAATATGTATACCCTTGAGGTAAGGAGGGAGAAGGGGAACATAATATAAACTTTTAAGTACCGCAAGAGAATCAACAGAAAGAAATTTGGCAGTGGGTGTATGAGAAAAGCAAATGGTTTGCATGAGACAAGACCCTTGCAAAGGCTAAAATTCTGATGCAGCACTGAGTATAAAAATAGTCTAGAAATCAGAGGCAATACAGGATTATGGGAAAAATAAGGTAATTTGGCCAATGGTAGTGGCATAGTCCAGTCAGGAGGAATTAAAAATACTGGGCAGGATGAGGAGGCAATCAGGGAGCTCGTGGACCACAGGCGACCAATGAGAGCTGTCCCAAGAGAAGAGGGCCTGTCCTTTGAAAATTTACAGAGACAGCCAAGCAGCCTTGAGTTCTCAGAGCGCTGTCTGGGCCGTACCTGCAAGCGAGATCTCGGGGTTGGGTGGCAGCAGGTTCTTCTCGCTGTGGAGCCGTGTTGTTCCCTATTGGGGGAGATTGCAGAGGCAGTGCTAGCCCAAAGGACTATGAAAGGATGTCTTCAATTGAGGGCTCAGGAGCCAACAGGGATATAAAAGTAACAGGGGTGCATACAAAAAAATATAAAGGAAACAGAAATAAAACAGAGTGCGTATGTAGCTCTGAAGGTGTGTTCACCTTCTACAGATATTCTTTTCAAGCCAGCAGCAGGATGAGCCCTAATATGCTGAGAGGCTATCAGACAAGGTAAAACAAACCCTCCTCAGCTCAGGGCATATATGCAGTGCCATCCTGAGGCCTGAGGGTTGTTCTGTCTACCCTGAAGTTTGTTTTCAAAGTTGCAGATTCAGTTTCAGATAATCTTTATTAGGTGCATATACAAAATCACATTGACTATTACATGCAGTAAAGATATATCAATAAGATAATTGATTGTGACACAAGTCCCACTGACCGTAATATTGCACATAGTAACATAGAATGTGATGGCGAAAGGATGCCAGGGGTCCATCTAGTCTGTCCATGGATTCTCAGGACCTAGTGTCAATCCGGGGAGCTATTCCCCCCCCAGTATATTTACCTATTTCTACTCAAGTACTGTTTTTTGAGCCCTTACTCTGTCCCACCCATGCTTGAATCCCACCACAGTCCTTGCACTCCCCATGTCAGCAGGCAGACTGTTCCATGACTACACTATTCTTTCTGTAAAATAGTGTTTCCTCGGTTCCCTCCTGAAGCTCCCTCCCATAGTTTCCACCCATGCCCTCTCATTGTTGAACTGGTGATCCCATTTGAATTGGTCTGTATAACGGTAGTTCATTAATACCTTTCAGAAACTTAAATATTTCAATCATATCCTCGCTCTCACTCCTTGTCTCAAGTGCATATATGTTCATTGCTTTTAACGTTCTTTGTAGGAGAATTCCTGGAGGCCCTGAATCATTATTGTTGTTATTCTCTGAATGGCCTCCAGCTTATCCCTGTCCTTTTTAAGGTGAGGATTCCAGAACTGGACACAGTACTCCAGGTGTGGCCTCACCAGTGATCTATAAAAAGGGAAGGTCACCTCTGCTCCTATAATCTAATCCACTCCCTGTACACCCCAACATCCTACTTGCTTTGCTGTATGCTTTATTACTCTGGCTTGACTGTTTCAGGGTGTTGCAAATGATGACTCCTAGGTGCTCTTCTGAGGAGGTGCTAAGTTTCACCCCATTTAGCCAGTACTTTCTCCTTGGGTTATCTTTCCCTAGGTGCACTACTTTGCACTTCTTGGCATCGAACTTCAGCTACCACACATTTGACTATCTAGACTTTGGATTTTCTTTTGAAGTTCCCTAACCCCCTTAGTGCTGTCCACCCTCCTGCAAAGCTAAGTGTCATCAGCAGAGAGAGCAAGCTTGCCCTGGATTCCTTCTCCAATGTCACTAATGAACATGTTGAAGAGGGCCAGGCCCAGGGCCAATCCCTGAGGTACTCCACTTATAACTTCTCCTTCCTTAGATCTCACCCCATTAACAATAACTCTCTGCTAGACTATAACATTGAACTGTTTATCAGTGGCAAGATTGACTAAAAGGAATAATCTTTGAAATAGGAAACAGTACTCAACTTGAAGAAATCCACTGCACAGGACTAACATGATCTGATGAAATACTAAATGTTACAAGAAAGTTCAGTTGCTTCATTTACAGATATACGTTGATGTTGCATTTTTTTTACTGATAACTGTCATGTCTCTTTTTTAATTAAGGTTGATAATGTTGTTATATCAGATAAGAGATATAATTTTGTATCTTGTATCAATGTATTGGTTGACCTCTGGAGAAATCGTATTAATAATAAAAAATATGAAATATAAAAAAAAAAAAAATAACTCTCTGCTGCCTGTCCTCAAGCCAATTTCTAGACACTGTTTTTCTTAAATAAGAAATTACAAGAAATTCAAGGTATGAAAGGAAATAAAATGAAAACAAGCACATGACAAATTTTTAAAAATTGCTTTTTTTTTGGCAAAAACTAAATAAATGCTTGCAACACTTGTTGTTTAGGCTTCATTGTTACCACAGAGATGATCCATACTAAAGTGGCAGTGGAATTGCCTAATTCACAAAACCTTTCAAGATTATAGCATGATGTTGCTTAATACAGTATAGTATACTAAGAATGTGATTTCTAGTGTGTAGAAGGTCATTTTGAGATATTTTAGGAAAGCAAATGTGATAACAAGAAATAAAATGACATTTCCAATGAATAAAATGAAATAACAAGAAATTCCAGAAAAATTAAAATAAAAATGATAAAAAATAAAAAGAATTTCATGGGGCTCTACCAATTTCCCACCCACCTGACTATGTTCTTTGCTGTACCAAGGACTTTCTACTTCTTCAACAGTTGCTTATGAGGCACTGTGTCAAATGTCTTTCTGAAATCAAAGTAGAGAAGATCCACTGCGTGGCCCCTGCTGAGTTCCTTTGTTACTCAATCAAAGAAGACAAACAATATACACATAAATATCAACTAGACTTTAAAAAAAATGCTCTTGAAAATGTTGCCATTGCAAAGAGAACCACTTTGGTTTCACAGTAACATAATTTATATGTCATCACATTGATAGAATCAGACATAATAATATTGGTAAAAGAGTATAGCCATTTCATTCTTTCCCCCTTGAATCTTGTACATTCCCAGAGCACATGTTTTAGTGTCAATTTAACAGCTGCAGAACAAGGACAGCAGCTAGTAACAAGTATAGATTCCTCAATACTCCATCATCCCCTGCTTTACACAGAATATTAAGTCAAAATTTGGCTAGTGCTTTCCTGTTCATAGCATTATCCATACAGCCTAAATAATGAGAATCGTATGGCAACTCAGTCACCTCACTATACTTCTTGAGACCGGACATATTTTAAAGAACTGACCTGTCCCTTGTGTTATAGTAGTCATATAGTCTTAAAATCACAGTATTTACATAATTAGAATGGAATAACAAAGCAGATTCTGACCAAGTACATTCTACCCCCCTATTTCGTCAATAAATCATTTACTTTGCAAAACCACGTATTTTGAGATTTGTACTAATTATAATCTATCCAACAATGTTTTGTCAGTATCCATTCTTGCATACTTATGATTTTACTTCAATATGTAATAGCCCTTATTCAAGCCTGAGATTCCATAGCAGGCATTTTGGCTTCAACTCTGAGAAAAGTGGATGGAGTATCCCTTGGCAATCCCAATGCAGATCTAAAAAAAAAATAATTCTGCGTCTGTTCAAGATCTAGCAAGGATGTCTACAAGCCCCAGAGTTCCATGCCATACAAAAGTTGTGGGTTAACCTTCACTGTAAACACCCTCTTTAGTGCCATAAATGAATTATTTGCAACATTATTTGCAAACATAAAAATTGCATTCATTGTTATCTGAGCAATCTATTTTTGGTTTTCAAGATGCATTTTCCGATTCATTTTCCTCTCTAGGGTCACACCCAAATAATAGTAATGATCTACTTCAATGAAAGTCACATTTTTCATGATCCAAGATTGTGGCTTGAATGGTTTACCATTAATAACCATAATATTGATCTTATATATACTAAGAGCAAGATTAATCTTATTCAAATGGGACTTCACTGCTGTCAGTGCTCTCTTTAGCCACAATAGCATTCTGGAAACTAATATAGTATCATCTGCTTAGATTGATTGTTTAGCCTCTATACCATTAATTTTAGGGGCAAAGGTATCAATAGACTCAATAGTTTTTACCAATGTCTCAATATATAAATTGAATAGCAGTGATGCTAGCAGACATCCCTGATTGATGCCTTTCTTTATATCAAAAGAGACAGAGCAATTTCCATTTTTTTGATGCTTTCACAGTGGATGTTGTACCCGAATGTAGTAACATTATTAATATTGATAATAAACGTTTGGGAATATTTAGATCCATTAAAATATTTCATAGCACACTCTGATTTACATTATCAAATGCAGCCTTGATGTCAAGGAAGGACAACTACATAGATCCCTTCTTTTTACCTTTTAAATACTTTTCAATGACGTATAGCAGTGTGAACACCATTACCACATTGTTTCCTAAATCCAACCTGAAATGGTGACAACCGATTATTTTCTTTGACCCAACTCTCCAAAATCTTTAACCCATGCTGTGTATCAGTCCAGAATTCCTATATGTTCAAATTCTGTCGGCAGCCTAAGGGTTAATATGAACCTTGAATAGATCTTCATATCACTACAGAGCAGTGAAATTGGGCAATAACATCTAGGATTAGTCATATCACCTTTTTTTAAACACAGGAGCAATCGTGGCACTGTTCCATAGGGTAAGCAAAGTCAAATTATTATTAATTACTGAAAAAAATGGTGCCAGTACTTCTGCCCACCGATCTGGATTTCCTTGGAATAATTCTGCCTTCGCCCTATCCCTAACAGGGACTTTATTAGTTTTTGGATCAAGTATCAATGCTATAACTAAGTTTTTACTAACTGGAGGCCAATATTTTAAACCTTCCAAATACTGATTCAATCTGACCGATTTTTCTATGGGTTCATAGGCACCCGCTAAATCCTCCTTGATATCATAGAGCTTTGTATAATGGTTAACCCAGGACTGGGCATTTATAGGTGGATTAAAATCTTTTAATCTATTGCCTGTACCATGCACCACCATTTCCCAAAGCTTATTTGAGTCTTTATTTAAAATTGCTTTGTGCAGTTCCGCCCACTGGGCAAGCTTATGTCTTGTTTTAATTCTTAATTTGTCTGTATTCTTTTTTTTAATTCTCTAACAGCTCTCATTATAGCTATATTTCTTAATTTTGTAGACAATTTTTGACAATTTTCTATGTGACTCCCTTCATTTCCACACACTCTTTATCAAACCATGCATTCTTTGCCTTCATCCTTATATGTCCTTATAAATCCTTCTTCTGGACTACAACTCCTTGTAACTGTTTCTTTTGAATCCTTTATCCCTCCAACCTCTCCTTCCTTCTACAACTTTGCAGGCTGTAGCATCCCAGCCTGCTCCGAAACTCAGTACTGAATGCCTTTACCCTAATTACCATAAGTAGCACTTACCACATTATTTTGGTCATATGTAATTACTACTTCACTTCCTTCACACCCTATTGTATGTATATATTCTTAGCCATTATAGACAATTGTATGTATGTGTTCCTTGCTATTTGTAACTAATCCCCTTGTTGGTATAAGAAATGTCTACATATGTATGTATAATCATGTATTTACTGTATGTAACTAATTCTGGATCACCCCTGGAAAAAGGGACATCTCATCTCAGTGGGTTTAGCCAGTCACCAAAACTCAGATAAAATAAATCATATGTTTAGTGGATCCAGCCAAAGACAATAAGGAGGATATAGCATTTTCTATCATCTTTTTATATATGCCACATATCTCTCTGCACATGTTGGCATTAAAACAGGTGGACTCTGTTACCACAAGGAGTTTCTGTTTAAAATCCATGACAATGTCACTATTTAGTGCATAGTTCACCTCATTCATAGGTACTGTGTTCCACATTAGTTTTATTACATTTAATGCAGTAGAATCTGCCTTAGGTGCTGACATATTACAGGAAACAATTATGCTACAGTGAGTTATTACCCCATTTGAGATTTTCCACACAACATTTGTCATTAATGATAGTGGGAAGTGGTCACTGTTCCATAGTTGAATTATTTTCATACTCACACCTTCATGAAAATGATATAGATCAATACTCAAAATGTCAGGGGAAGTACACCCTGTGGCTGTAGGAAATGTTATTTCCCCCCTCATAATCACCTGGTACATGTCCATTCAATATTCTCATATTGGTACTTTGGGCCACTCTCAGGATTGGTTTCCCCTATCATTAACTTCAGGATAAATTCCATTTCTAATCAGAATCTCAAATGCGTCATCAATGCCCTAAAAGTTATTTATATTTTCTTGTTCTCTTCCCAAATGTGCATTCATGGTATCCCCCATAGCACTTCAGGATATTCATTTAAAATCTGAATAAAAAGATCTTCTATAAATTTTACAAATATATTTTCTTGGGCTTTAGGAAGTTTAGGTGGAAAGTAAATATTAAGAAGTGCCATGACCACTCTGTGTTTGTCATGCAGAACTATACCCAGACATCCTTCATAACTCAATTCCAATTTTTCTGTCAAACATGCCAGGGAAATAGATAAAAATATCATAAGTCCCCCACAAGGTCTTCCATATTCACGTTTCTTGAAAGTGGCCTGACTAACAATTCATACCTGGCAAATAGATTTCCTTACTATCTAGACTCCAGGGTCCAGATATTCAAATGTTTGCCTGGGCACAAAGCCTAGTTTGTGCGTGCAAACCCGGCATTGTGTGGATGTCCCATATTCAAAAGCCCAGTTAACGCGGGCAAATAGAGTTTGTGCCTGGGCAATATTTGAAGGGGGGGTGCAATGAAAATGAAGAGGCGGAAACCTGAATATTGACACAGTCCAATATCTAGAGTATTTGTGCTGTACAAGACCATTTTGTGGGGTACCCTTGCTTTGCCCCTTGTGTGGGGGAGAGACCACTGGACACCAGGGAATACTTATTTCAATATTGGGCATGGGTGAAGGTGGGGGAGGGACCACTGGACACTAGGGAATACTTATTTTGACATCAGGCATGGGTGAAGCTGAGGGGAGAGGGACCACTGGACACCAGGGAAAGATTTATGTTTAACATTGGGCCAGTGATTGATGGAGAGGGGAGATACTAGCACCAGGGAAAGATTTATGTTTAACATTGGGCCGGTGATTGATGGGGAAGGGAGACACTATCACTAGAGAAAGATTTTTTATTAACATCAGGCCAGCGATTGGCTGGGTGGACCACTAGCACCAGTGACAGCTCTCTGGGACCAAGCAATTGGGGGGAGATGCCAGTCAATCCAGCCTCACTCCACATGCAACTGGCCTCTTAGCACGTTGCATACCAAAGGGCTCATTTGAACCAGTATATTTGAATATCAGAAATGTGGCGTGGGGGCAAGCCGTTGCGGCACCCTATTTTGGGAGCTATGTCTGCCCAGTGTTAAGTGACTTAGCACTGGGCAGACATGGCCCTATATTCAGTTGAATAGTGCCGGTGAGCTATTCCACTGAATATAGCATCTTTGGGCACCTGGGCAAGGGCAAGGCACAGTGCAAATTTTTTCACTGTGGTTTGCGTCTTTTTGAATATCAGGCCCCAGGTCTCTTGAAATAATATGTCATATCTTTGAACATATTCTAACCACACTTTGTCCATCAATTTAGGCTTAAGGCCAGTCACATTCCAACTCAATATATTTAGATGGGAAATATTACCTGTGTGTCCACGAACTGATAATAATTGTCAATTATTCACCACTAAGTCAATTACGGTAGTAATGCAATAATTATATACATCTTTAGATTCCCTTTCTTCAGTATCGGCCTCATCTGAGTACTCATCCTCTAACTGATCACTATCCTCAGACTCTAAAACATCACTTGAGTTAAATCTGGGGCTCTTCTGAAGTCTACTCCTAATCATAAGCTTTAATGAATCTGACTCTGAATCATTACCCAATACACGAACAATTTCAGTAAGTATTATATGATGCATAATTCTCTGTTGCTTTAAAGTAACATTTCCCCCAGTTTGATCTTTAATCTTTCTGCTCCGTACTTTTGAAAAGGCCTCAGTAACCTGTTTCCACAGCTAAAGCCAGCCAAGAATCTGACTCATAATAGAAAACTTTCTAATGCACACCAGTTCCATTCCATGAACCTAAACTTTTGGGTTGGTTCAAAGAATAGGAGTCATTTCAAAATAGACAAGCATTTATCAATGCCGAATGTTGTCTCGCTGGCATTGGCATTGGTAGTGCAGGAGTTAGAGATGCATAATAGGAATGGCAGTGAAGTACTGAAGTGATGCCAACCCCATACCCACCCTGCAGAGACTGACAGGCATTGGGGTGTGCCTTTGGGTAGTCAGCTATAACACTCATGCCATTTTACCTCACCCTACCCTGTAGACACTGACAAGTGTCGTGGTGTGCTTTGGGGTCTTTAGGCATTATACTTACCCCATTCCATAAGGAAATATGCAGAGGTGGGTGCAGTAAAGGATAATGAGGTGAAGTTTGTGGCCGAACACTGCAAGGCACACCAAGATGCTTGTCACTGGCTGCAGGGTGGGGGGGTGGAATGGCATGAGCATTACAGCCGATGATCCTAAGTCACACTCCTGATGCCTATCAGTCTCTACAGTGTGGGGTGATACAGTTGGAAACCCTAACACCGTAGGCATGTGTTGGAATTTTCACTCCAAATTTTCAACATGGGCTTTTTGTGAGCCCACCTCATGAAGAGCGGCACTATCAGTTTGTTAGCTGAAAGGTGGTTTCCCACAGCGGCTATGCCATTTGTTCACACAGGGATGAAAACACATTTTGGTCAGTATGTAGAAAATGACAACTGTGTTGTTTATGAGGAGATGTAAAAAAATGGCAGCGTTGAAAATGTGGAGTGAAAATATGAAAGATTTGTGAAGTCATGAGCCTGCATAGAAACTGTGCAACACACATCTGTAACCCAATTAATTCTGGGATTTTTTTAGCCACGTTTTTAACATAGGCATCGTGGGACCTCCCCTCATGAACAGTGGCACTGTGATTTTGTTAATTTGTCCCAAACGTCGATTTCCCACAGTGACCATGCCATTGTGCCCCACAGGTGTGAAAACACATTTAGGGCAGGATGTGAAAAATGGCAGCTGTACTGTTTATAAGGAGGTATGACAAAATGCCAGTGTTGAAAATCTGGCAGTAAAATATTGTAAATTTGCGAAGTTACAAGGGTAAGTGGAAACTGTGCAACGCACACTTGTAACACAGTCATTTTATGGAATTTCATCACCAGATTTTCAACATAGGCATTTTAGGATCTCTGCTCATGAACAGCGTTACTGTCAATTCCTCAAACTGTCCCAAAAACTGATTTTGCACAGTGACCGTGCTATTCTGCACCGGAAGTGCAAAAACACATTTTGGCCAGGATATGTAAAATGACAGCTGTACTGTTCATGAGGAGATGTGGAAAATGCCAATTTTGAAAATCTGGAGTGAGAATATGACAAATTACAAAGTTACGAGCATGCATGGAAACTGTGCAATGCATGCTCAGAAAACAGCTATTTTGAGGATTTTTCACCAAATTTGCAACATAGGCTTTTTGAGCCACCTCATAAACACTGCCACTGTCCTTTGTTAACTGGTCCCGAAGGTGATTCCATGCAGTGACTGTGAAATCACCTTTGGGACTGAATAATGCCATGACAGTGACTGAATTCATGAGGAGGGGTGCCAATAACCCCATGTTGAAAATTTGGTGTCAAAATTCCCTAAAATGCCCAAGATAGGCATCAAAGTTGAAAACCCCCTATTTATGCCATTATACAGCTTACCATCATTTCTTCAGTTCACGGTCGGCTTTGAAGAGTGCAGACATGTTCCCAGTCCACCGAAGATCGTTATGCCGAAGATAGTCTCCGGAAGTAAGTATGGGGTGTGGGGGGTGTGGGAGGCAGGTGTGCAGTGTTTGGGAACTGGTTGTAGGAGGGGCGAGGAGATCATGAGGACCATTTTCTTTTTACAGGGTAAAAAAAAAAAGGGAACATCGCGGGATGGTTTTTGTTTTTAAGGGGATTTGACACACTATGGTGGGCTCCCAGTGTGCCAATTAAGTGTTTTGAGGGGGATGCTGTAGGTGACAGGGGATTGGGCACCCCATTGGCACATACCTAAGGGAGGGCAAGAGCCAAGGGGGATTGGGCACCCCTCGACACACAACAAAAGCTGGAAGGGACATTATGCCAATGGGGAGTTGGCTCCCCCACTGGCAAAATAAACAGGGAAGGAGGATAAAAGCTGACAGGGATTGGTCCCCCCCATTGGCAAAGAAAGACTTTGTGGGGGGGCACATGATGCCAAAGTGGATTGGGCACCCCCTCGGCACACAGCAGAAATGGGAGGGGAGACATTATGCTGACAGGGAGTGGGCTCCTCCATCGGCATTGTGACAGATGGTAGCGGCAGTCACTGCCGCCATGTTGCTTGCACGTCAGGAGGTGTGTTGTGGTCCTGCTGCATGAGAGCTTCGCTCTCATTGCAATGGACCTTTTTTTAGATCTGGTGGCCACATTAGGGATGCATGATGTCAGCACCTGCTGCTGGTTTATTGGGGAATGAGGGACACACCTACTGGTGCATGCCCTGCATTTGTCCAACAGTGACCGTGCCTCCAAATCTGCTACTACCACAAGATGTTGGCTGGTGTGCAAGCGCGAGCCAACATAACAAGCATTTGTCAATGCCGAATGTTTGCTTGCTGGCATTGGCATTGGTAGGGTAGGAGTTAGAGAGCTGCATAATAGGAATTGCAGTGAAGTATTGAACTGAAACCAACCCCACCATGACCCTGCAGAGACTGACAGGCATTGGGGTATGCCTTTGGGTCATCAGGCATAATGGCCACACCATTTCACCACACCTTACCCTGCAGACACCAAGTGTCACGGTGTGCCTTGGGGTCTTTGGCCCTTATGCTCTCCCCATTCTATCAGGAAATATGATGAGATGGGTGCAGTATAGGAGAATGAGGTGAACTTTGGGGCCGAAGAGTCTAAGGCACACCTCGATGCCTCTCACTGGCTGCAGGGTGTGGGTGGGGGTGGAATGGTATGAGCATTACTGGCAACAATCCCAAGTCACACCCTTGATGCCTGTCAGTCTCTACAGGGTGGGGCGTTATGGTCGGAAACCCTAACGCCTTAGGCGTTCGTTGGTATTTTCACTCCAAATTGTCAACATGGATTTTATGTGACCCCCACCTTATGAACAGTGGCAATATCAGTTTGTTAGCTGAAAGCTGATTTTGCACAGCGACTACTCCATTTGGCACCACAGGTTCGAAAACGCATTTTGAACAAGATGTGAAAAATGACAGCTGTACTGTTCATGGGGAGGTGTAGAAAATGGCAATGTTGAAAATCTGCAGTGAAAATATTAAAAAACTGGTGAAGTCATGAGCATGCGTAGAAACTGTGCAACGCACACCCGTAATGTAATTAGTTTGGGGATTTTTTACAGCAGATTGTCAACACAGGCATTTTGGGACCTCCACTCATGAATAGTGTCATTGTGATTTTCTTTATCTGTCCTGAATAATGATTTCCCACAGCGACCACGCATTTCTGCGCTGGAAGTGGTAAAACACGTTTCGGCCTTGGTGTGAAAAATGACAGCTGTACTGTTCGTAAGGAAGTGTGGAAAAATGCCAGTGGTGAAAATCTGGACTGAAAATATTACAAGTTCATGAACTTACGAGGGTTTGTGGAAACTGCGCAATGCTCGCTCGTAACACAGTCATTTTATGGACTTTTGTCACCAATTTTCAACATAGCCATTTTAAGACCTCTGCTCATGAGCAGTGTCATTGTGATTTTCTTAATCTGTCCTGAACATTGATTTCGCGCACCGACTGCGCCATTGTGTGCTACATGTGCGAAAACACATTTTGGGCGAGATGTGAAAAATGACAGCCATACTGCTCATAAGGAGGTGTGGTAAAATGTTGAAAATCTGGAATGAAAATACTAAAAATTTGTGAACTTACGAGCATGCATAGGAACTGTGCAATGCACGCTCGTAAAACAGTAATTTTTGGGAATCTTTTCTCCACATTTTCAACATAGGGTTTTTTGGGGCCTACCTCATGAACTGTGACACTGTCATTTCATTAATCAGTCCCGAAAGGTGGTTCCTCTAATGACTGCAAAATCACCTTCGGACCGAATAACAAATGACAGTGCCAGAATTATGAGGTGGGGTCCCAAGAACCCCATGTTGAAAATTTGGTGAAAAATTCCAAAAAATGCCTGAGATATGCATCAACGTTGGAAAACCCTATTTATTCATTATACAGCTTACTGGCATTTCCTCATTTTGGCAGTCGGCTTTGAAAAGTACAGGCGTGTTCCGGTCCACCAAAGATCGTCGTGCCGGACTCTGGAGGTAAGTATGGGTTGAGGTGGGGTGTGGGAGGCAGGGTATGCAGACGGTGGGTGCGGGTGGGGAGGCGCCAAGACAGTCAGCGAGGGACTGTTTTTTCTTACCGGGCATTTTTTTTTTTAAAGACGACCAAGGAATTTTGGTACGCTGGGGTGGGCTCTCAGCGTGGCAGCTGGAAGACTGTTTGGGGGACAGTGGAGCCAATAGGGGATTGGGCACCCCCATCAGCCATACAGTGTGTGTGGGGGGGTGTATGAGCATGCTGGGGTGGGCTCCTAGCGTGCTACTTGTTGCGGGGGACGGAGCTGTCTATGCAGCTGTTTCAGTGCAGTACCAACATGTAGGCACTTTGCATACTACTGATGGCAGTATGCAAATTGCCTACACGCTACCGCTGCTGATTGCATCGTTTTTTGCTTTCAACTGTACGCCACTGCATCTGAACAGCTGTCATAGACACCTCCTACATTCATTAGCGCAGTGCGGCCGCACCTGCAAAAGGCAGCAGGGCATTGGAAATGGGGGAGGCACACCTATGAGTTCTCTTATGGTGTCACTATGTTTCTAGCACATGCATGCAAGCAAACATAAAAATAGAAACCTCCTTGCTCTCTCTTGTGCTATACTACAGGCAGCCTGGGACAGTGGAAGCACAGGGTCATCTGCTCCAGGGTTGTGCCTTGCAGGTACTGCTTTGGGGTTGTAGATAGCTGCAAAGCTACATTATGTAAGCTTAAGAGAGCATAAATGTGAAGGGAATAGTATTACCCAGTCACACACGTGGTTTTGTGTTTATTTAACTGTGATATGTGAAAGAGAAGTGAAAAAACAAGTTAAAATTTGAAAGAAGTCAAAACAAATGCAAAAGAGAGACCATTGACTTCTCCTGTGGCTTTATATCCAGAAGCAGAGAGGAGTGATGTAAGAGGATCCATAGGAGGGGCCTTTATGGGAAGGTCTCAAATAAGTAAGCAATAATCCATGACATGGTATGGGGTTATTGGGGATTAAGCAACACCCTGAGTGTGTTGTGAAGCATGAGGCCACAGGCCTAGTGTCCTCACAGCACACAGGGTGTTGATTAATCCCTAAATAACCCTATACCCTGGAGTGGGTTATTGCACTTATAATATGGGTTATGTTTAAACAAAAAAACATATCCAGAAAGGTGCTTTTTTTTGCTGTTCAAATAGCAACAAAGGTACTGTGTCCTGACACTTTGCAAAATAGTCCCTAACAAATAATGCATAGTGCATTGCTCTTATGCACATAGAAATGTCACATATACACTACTGAGACGATGTGTGACATGTCTTGTGCATAATACTGTTTGCTACATGGCCTACCAACATTACTGTAGCTCCCCCCACCACCACCACCCAATCCACATGCGCAACACTAAGGAAGGATGTAAGGCACGGCTTGAGGTGAAACTTGTCTGGCACTCTGCCCCTCTCTCTCTCCCCCTGGTCATAGTGTGCTTCTCCAACAGACACTATCTCTTGCTGCCACACATGTCCTGCTTTGCTGCTGGATGAGTGGAGGACAAGGAGCAGACTTTGATGGGGAGGGGGAGGGGGCTCTCTCTGAACCACTGCTGCCCACACAGAGACAGAGACAGAGAAAAAAATCAAATTACCTGCTGCATCTGGTTCTCCTACTGGTGGAGATCAAACACACACACACACACATATACACACACACACTTAAAATGCAATTGCTTGCTGAACCTCCCGCTCCTACTTATTGTGTCTCTCCACACCAACTACACTTCCATTCACACAGAGACAGAGCTAGAAAAGGAAGTCTCTTCTGCATGACTGGCTCACTGTCACTCTCTCTCTCTGTCATTCTCTGTGGTGCACAGCCACGGAAACACTGCCGATCACTGCTGGGCATTCTGTAGCTCTCCATTTGTACTAACAGCAATATCTCCAAGGCCACCTTGTTGAGGGGACATCATATGGGGGCAGAGGGGGAAGGGAATGGCTGCACAAAACCTGTCATAGTGAAGAGTCATGGACAGACACTGAGAGAGAGAGAGAGAGACAGGATACTGCAGCAATTCTGCAGGACCACTCCCAATGTCATTCTCACTGTGTGTCTGTCAGTCTCTCTCTCTCTCTCTGCCAACACTGTATTGTCCTGGTCTGCCACTACTCCCCCCACCCCCACTGCCAGAACCCCAGAAATTCTGCTCTCTGCAGCTTCACAGCACTGTATGGCATGGGACAGGAGAGAACACTGACTCTGCAGGTGGGTGGGACCTAAAGAAATCACTGCTGCCTATGGACTGGTGATGGCACACCACACTGCTGCAGCTGTGATTGGGGCACAACACTTGCCAGGCAACTCTGCTCATACTTGGCATGCACACTTACCTTTTCCTACTCACTCACTGCCACTCAGCCTGGAGTCCGCTGTCACCCTCTCTGTCTTTCACTGGCTCTCACACAAGAAACTGTGCCAGACAGAGTTCAAACTGACATTATGCCTAAATATAGAGATACAGGACATTGCAGAACATGTGAAATACCTCTCCCAGTCCCTCTCTCTCTCTCTCTCTCTCTCACCCTGTGGCGACATCTGCTTTCAGAGAGGATGGCCATCTCTCTTCTCTCTCTCTCTCTCTCTCTCTCTCTCTCTCTGTCTCTCATGGTCTACAGGGTACTGTTCTGCTGTTACTCACTGTCAGTGTCGCTGAACACTGTGTGCCCAGCTGCTCACTGCTTCTCTCGGGGATGGTGAGGGGGATGGGGGGAACCGTGACACTTCCCATTGAGGGTGGCCAGGTGCGGGGCACAATTCCATCAGTGGCTAGCCAACAACATTAAGCTGCACTTCTAATTGCTCACATTAACTCTCTCTCTCTCTCTCTCTCTCTCTCTCTGTGATGCTGGCAGTGTGCTGTGTGGCTCTCCCCATCTGTCTGTGTGTTGGGTGGTCTCCGTGTATGACCATGTCAGGCTTTGATTGCTGCGTACTGTGCAGATGTACACACAAGGTAAATGAAGTGGCGATGGCAACAGCAAATGACATGCACATACACCCAAGGTACAGGACAGATACTACAGTCAAGATCACTCAATCAGGAATTTTAATGGCTGCCACTACAGTTTGCTGTGCAATCCAAACAAGAAGACCCAGTGGTGGATCTCCAGAGTCACTCCGCGCAATCATGGATTAATGATAACTTAATTCACAGGCACGCAGAGTGACTCCACCAATGGGATTCTGCATTGTCTCCCACCCACGTTATAATTATGTTTATTATATGTTTCTTCAAGGAAATTTATGTTTATGCTGTTTTTTGAATGTTTAAAATGCATGAAAAAGCTGACCTGTCTTTTGTGAAGAATATTAATCTATATAAAGAAATAAGCTAATTACAGTATGTTGCTATGTTAGAAACATGAGACTTGGGTATCAGGTGACCCTAGGGAAGGGTATTTTAGGGGTGTGGTTTCCCTCTTATAAAAGGCTGTGTTTCAGTTGTACCTGACCTGAGTGAGAGAATGACCTAACTCCAGAGAGATGTTAGAAGCAGCATTGAGACCTGCATCTGTTTCCCTTCAATATGCCTAGAAAGGGATACCTAAAGATGTCCAAGGAAGTCCTTCTACAGTTATTGCAATACCTTATTTCCACCTTAACAAAAAAAGTCTCATACTGACACTTTGCTTGCTTCATCCTGATTGAAAAGAAATTTTATAACCATCCTGAAAGCAACATTTTGTTATTTTAAAATAAATATTTGCCCAGCCAACGTATTTTTACCTGCAAACTTGACAGTCTGATTTTCACTTAATGGGATCTTGCTACACTCATATCCCCAAAGGTTGAACCCCTGCTATCTATTCCACAGAAAAAAGAAGCATTAAATTCACTAGCAGAAGAAGATTTTGTGGTCTAGTAAGTATTCCCAATGCAAAGACACAAGTAACTGAAGGTTTCATGTCCCTCAGCTCTCCCTCCCTGGCCTCCGTTACTTGTCCCCTGTAATTATCCTACCCTTTCATGAAACTCCCCATGGTTTGTACAATACAACCTCCTCTGGCAGCTTATACTACCTTTCCACCACCATCTCCATGAAATAATGCCTCCTGGCATCCCTCCTGCATTTTTCCCCTGCCAGTTTGCTGCCAACACATTACCTCCAAAAACCATATAAACACTACAAACAGGTATCTGCCTCTATCTCTGAAATCAAATAAAGAGGCAGAATACACTGCAGAGCAGGACACTGTGGCACAGGAGCTAGCACAACAATACTCACCCAAATCAGGAACCAAAACTAAACAAGCACAAAGGAAATCCAAAAAACTTCTGATCATAGGAGACTCCATGATTCGGGAGTTGATACCCATCTCCAGCTAGGGTGATGGTCAGATGTCTCCAGGTACATCAGCATGGAGAGACACTGACCGCATTGCTAAAATTGTTCACAAAGCAGGAGAAAACATTGATGTCCTAGTACACATAGGGACTAATGATCTCGCCAGCCGGTCAGTTGTGGAGACCAAGGAACACCTGACTAAGCTGGGTGACAAACTATCATCTATTTCATCCGGCATCTCCTTCTCTGAGATCCTGCCAGTCTGGGAGAAGGGAGCAGATGGACGGAAGGTCAGAGAAGGGGAGATAGGGGAGCTAAACACGTGGCTCAAAGACTGGTGCCAGGAAAAAGGACACAGATTTGTAGGGAACTGGCAACAGTTCTGGGAGCGAAAGTTCTTTAAATTTGATGGACTGCATCTGACTAAAGAGGGAGTCAGTGCATTGGGGCAGAAGTTTGACGCCTTTGCAGAATATTTAAACTAGCAATGGGGACAGGGTGCAGCACCCATACGCCGAATGGGAAGAACACCCTCCCCTCAGCTAGTGGTCAAACAGGAATTCAGCGTGTTTGCCGCTCATTTGCATCACCAGGTAAGAAAAAAGGTTTGTCTCCCCATACGATGCACAGGGTAATGCCAAACCTCACCCAACAACTAACACACCAAAATCTGGCCAATGGAAAATCATGTACACAAATGCACACAGCCTGGGAAATAAGATCCCAGACCTGCAGGCAATAATGTCAGAGGCTAAACTGGACATAGTAGCAATTAGTGAGACGTGGTTTACCAGTAACCACACTTGGGAGACTTCAGTACCTGGCTATGTATTGTTCAGAAGAGACCGAGGTGCAAAAGGGGGAGAAGGGCCCTGTATGTTAATGAAAATATCAAAGCTACAGAAATTCAGAATAACATAAGGAGCCAGGAAGAACTGTGGGTCACCCTGGAAACAGGAAATGGGACAGCCATAAGAACTGGGGTTGTCTACAGGCCCCCAGACCAGAGGGAGGACATAGACACATTACTGTTAGAAGATATACAAACATGACAGCTAAAGGGAGGTTCTGATAATGGGAGACTTCAACATGCCAGATACAGATTGGTCAATACCAGCAGGAACATCTGCCAGAACTAGACTCATAGTGGATTCCCTGCAGGAGGGCCTCAAACAACTGGTACAGCAACCCACAAGAGACAGGGCTATCCTAGATCTAGTACTGACTAACAAAGAAGGGATCACAGATCTCCAGGTAGAAGGTCACCTGGGGGCCAGTGACCATCACATGGTATGGTTCAATTTGGCTACTACATCTAAATCATCCCATTCCAAGGCAAAATATGGGACTTCAGAGGAGCTGACTTTGATAAGATGGCCAACAGAGTTAAGCTAGCCCTGGCAAAAAAGAAACACAGGTGAGGAGGTACAGGCAAAGTGGGCAAGCATTAAGGATACAATACTTGAAGCAACATCCCATTGTGTTAGACAGAAAAGGAAGTGCAAAAGAAGAAGGAAACCACTTTGGTTCTCAAATACAGTAGCAGAAAAGGTCAGAGCCAAAAGGCTGGCCTTCAGGAAATATAAGGGAACACAGCGGGATGAAGATAGGGAGGCATACCAAACTGCCCTAAGGGAAGCAGGTAAGGCAGTAAGGCAGGCAAAGTCCCAGACTGAGGAAACACTAGCACGAACAGTAAAAGAAGGTGACAAGACTTTCTATAGATACATTAGTGAAAGGAGAAAGTCCAGAGGGGGTATTGCTAAGCTTAATGGAGAAAAGGGAGCATGTGAGGAGGAGGACCCTGTAAAGGCATCTATCCTAAATAGATACTTTTGCTCAGTATTTACTGAAGAGAAGGTAGGGCAGGGCCCAGCTCAGCATCATGGACACGGGGAGGGAGGTGAGCACTACTCCCTTCACAAAAGAAAGGGTCCTACAAGAGCTTGCTAAGCTCAGGGTGGATAAGGCAATGGGACCTGATGGCATACATCCCAGGGTACTTAAGGAGCTAAAGGAGGAACTAGCAGAGCCATTAGTAGAATTGTTTAGTGAGTCTCTGAGCACAGGAGAGGTCCCAGAAGACTGGAGAAGAGCTCATGTGATCCCGCTCCACAAGAGTGGTAGCAGGGAGGAGGCGGGAACTACAGACCAGTCAGTCTTACCTCAGTAGTGGGCAAGATTATGGAGGCACTCCTTAAGGAAAGGATAGTGCAACACCTGGAATCCATAGGGGCACAGGATCCAAGACAGCATGGGTTTACAAAAGGAAGGTCCTGTCAAACTAATCTCATAGATTTCTTTGACTGGGTAACCAGAGTGGTGGACCAAGGGGGAGCAGTTGATGTCGCCTACCTTGACTTCAGCAAAGCTTTTGACACTGTTCCACATAGAAGATTGATAAATAAGCTAGGTAGGCTCGGGTGGCTGTGAAGTTGGTCAACTGGGTGGCAAACTGGTTGACTGGCAGAAAACAGAGAGTGGTGGTAAATGGTATACAGTCAGAAGAGATGCAAGTCACAAGTGGGGTACCTCAGGGATCAGTCCTGGGGCCAGTCCTATTCAACATCTTCATTAGTGACCTCGCAGATGGACTAGAGGGTAAGGCTTGTCTGTTTGCAGATGACACCAAGATCTGCAACAGAGTAGATGATCCAGATGGGGTGGGCAGAATGAGAAGAGATCTGGATAAACTAGCAAAATGGTCAGAAGAGTGGCAACTGGGATTTAATGCAAAGAAGTGCAAAATCATGCACATAGGGAAGAGAAACCCTGAAGCCACTTATAGGCTGGGAGGAGTTGCTAGCAGTCACAAAGGAAGAAAGAGACTTGGGATCATCATCACTGATGACCTAAAATCATCCAAGCAGACCTCTAAAGCAGTAGGTAAGGCTAGGGGTGTTAGGGTGTATTAGTAGGGTATCACAAGTCGTAAGAGGGAGGTAATAATTCCTCTGTACAAGACATTGGTTAGGCCCCATCTGGAGTATCGCGCAGTATTGAGGCCACACCTTCACAAGGACATTAACCAAATTGAGGCAGTCCAGAGAAGGGCAACCAAAATGGTGCAGGGACTGCATCAGAAGACATATGAGGACAGATTAACGGAGCTCAATATGTATACCCTTGAGCAAAGGAGGGAGAGAGGTGATATGATCGAGACATTTAAACACCTTAAGGACATAAACAAGGTGAAAGAGTCTAACATGTTTAAATATAAGAAAATAGCAGGACAAGAGGACACAGCATGAGAATAGAGGGAGGCCGATTAAGGGGGAAAGTGAGGAAATTATTTTTCACAGAAAGGGTGGTAGATGCATGGAATAGCTTACCACAAGAAGTGGTGGCTATGAATACAGTGCAGGGCTTCAAACAGGCATGGGATAGGCATAAGGGAGCAATACAAATGACTATGAATAGATAGGTCACTGACAGAGCAAAGGCCGATGGCACATTTATAAGGTAGAAAAAGAAATGGGCAGACTGGATGGGCCTTGCGGTCCTTATCTGCCGTCAACTTCTATGTTTCTATGTTTCTATGTTTCATTACCTCTCATTTTTTTGCTGTCATTGTGCATAAATAGTTCACTGAAGTCCACCCTGTTGCTTCCTTTCGGATATATAAATGCCTCTATCATGTCCCCACTCTCCTAGATCCCAGTGAGTGCATATTCCAGTTCTTCAGCCTCTGCTCATACTTGTACCCCTGCTATCCCTGAATTATCTTGGTGGCCCTTCACTGCACTGCTTCTAACTGGTTTATGACCTTTCTGAGGTAGGGTGCTAGAACTGGAAACAGTACTGCAGGTGCAGTCACACCAGAGATCTGCACAGGGATATTATAAACTCCATCCTCTTGTTGCGAACCCCCTACCTATGCAACCCAGGATTCTGTTAGCCTTACCCACTGCCTTACTGCATTGCTTAGAGAGCTTCAGGGTACTCATAACTGCCACTCTTTGCTACTTCACTTTCTCCAGTACTGCGACAGCCATCTTCCCTAACCTGTACTTGACTATACCAGCCCTAGCTTCTTCTTCCCCATGTGCATGACCTTGCACTTCTTGACATTGAAGCCCAGTTGTCAGACCCCAGACCGTCTCTCTAACCTTTACAGGTACTGTCTCATGTCCCTTATCCCCTCTTCTGAGTCCACCCTACAGCAGAGATTAGTGTTGTCCACAAAGAGGCAACTTCTGCCCTTTCTGTTATCTCCAGTGTCACTAATGAACATGTTGAATAGCACTGATTCATGCTCCAATCTCTGTGGGACCCCATTTGTGACTTCCTTCATACCAGAATGCTTCTCACTGAACACTGCTCTCTGTGTTCACCTTCCTACCGAATTACACACACATGGACATTTTACCCCCCCCACCCGTAGGTCATCCACCTTCCTGATCAGTCTCCTGTTGGGGACAGAGGCAAAGGCCTTGCTGTAGTTCAGGTACAGTATGTCTATAGCCTGGCCCATATCCATGGCCCTTGTGACCCAGTCAAAGAAATCAGTCAGATTAGTCTGACACGATCTCCCCACCACAAACAAATGTTGTCTGTCATCCTGCTGCCTGTTAGCCTCAAGAAATTCTTTCAACCTTTCCTTACAAATGGTTTCCATCAGCTTGCTGACTATTAAGGCCTGTAGTTGCCCAGTTCATCCCTGGCCCTTCTTTTTTATGGACACAACATCAGTAGTCCTCCATTTTCTAGGTACAATTCTTGAATCAAGGGAGCTGTTGTACAGGTAATCAAGGGGTGCCACCAGTACCTGCACATGCTCCCTAAGTAATCAGGCGTGCACTCCATCTGGCCCGAGACATCAGTTTATTTTCAAGGTTAGCAGTCCCTACAGGACCCTCTCTGTGGTAATGGGTTCTACACATATCTTTGTGTTCCCCCTCTGTTCCTCCACCCTTCACTGTGGTAGTGGCCCCTCCTTCTCTTTTGGAAATATCAAGCAGAAGGGTCTGTTCATGAAAAGGGGTTACCAAAGTGTGACATGAGGGTCAAATTTTCAGATTATTTCTAGATTACATTTGTGATGCATTTCAAGATATTATGACCCAAGTATGAAAAAATAAACATATTATGAGATAAAAGCCCCACAGGTTCCTGAGATAAAAGAACTGTATTGTGGTGAGTGTAACATGCGACACCACACACCGTGGTGAATGTTGCACCTGACACAAAACATTTGTTTTAGTAGTAAAAGCTTTAATAAACATGTAATGAGTTGTATTAAAACATGAGAAAGAAATGTTTATAAGAATTATATTACTTTAATTGCAGATGTGATGTTTTGCACCACGTACCGTGGTGAATGTAACAAGTGACACCACACGTATGTTTCACTTACTAAAACTGTACTAAACATGCCCAACAACTAACATACTACTGCTACTGACTGCCATACTGCTATAGAACATGAAAAAAATAGACAGTTACATTACTGGCAAGTGTGATGCTTAACACCACATACCATGGTGAATGTAATGAGTGACACCACACATTTGTTTCAGTTTTACAAAGTTTAGTGAACATGCCTAATGGCTAACATGCTACTAATAATAACTGACACAGTGCTACAAAACCTGGAGAAATCTGACAATAATAACAGTAGTGACAGGTGTGATGTTTGATGCCACATACCGTGGTGAATGTAACAAGTGACACCACACTTATGTTTGACTTACTAAAACTGTACTAAACTTGCCTAACAACTAACATACTACTATTACTGACTGACATAATGTTATAAAACATGAAAAAAATCAACAGTTACATTAATGGCAAGTGTGATGCTTAACACCATATAACATGGTGAATGTAACAAGGGACACCACACATTTGTTTCAAGTTATAAAACATTTACTGAACATGCCTCATGGCTATCATGCCACTACTAATAACTGACATAGTGTTACAAAACCTGGAGCAATTTGACAATAATAACAGTACTGGCAGGTATGAAGGTTGATGCCACATATCGTGGTGAATGTAACGGGTGACACCACAAAGAAAATCCATTTTAACTCTCCACCCCATATACACTGAATAATCCCTATTACAATTTATGCCCAGCACTTTCCTTAGACATGCAGTTGTCACTGAAATATGCTCTCTGAAAATTTGCCCAACAATCAGCAAATGACGGTAACCAAAGTCTACCTGTGGTGAATGTAACTGCAACCCTCGTTGTTGCATGCAGTGCTTATCTTCATGGAATGTAGCCCTACAAATGGAGGAGCCATGTGCAAACAATGGGTTTTAAACCACAACTCAGCTCCTCCTTCTATGGTTGCTCCTTGGTTCTGATGGGCAGGTTATGACTTTGCAACTGTCACAGACTGACTGGTAAACATTGGCCTGATGTGACCCCAAGTAGAGTGAGGGTCAAAGGTTGCTGTCCCTTCTGCGGGAAAGATAGATCAAGCAGTAACACAGTCAGTTATCACAAGGAGACAAACTAGGAGAGAAGCCAGAAAATCTTTTAAAGTGCTAATAGCACAATTACAGATGTGGGTGCCATGTGGGTGAATGTAACGTGCTGTGACACCAACTGTTACATTCACCACACTAAATACAAAGCTGCATAAATTAAAAATGGAGCATTACAATGGGCTAAAGAGTACAGATAATAAAAATCACAACTCCCTATTAGTAAGTGGACTTACTTTAACAATGGAAAACAGTAAATAAAGCTTGCAAAAACAATTAATAAAACATGTGTTTTTGCATGTCACACTTTTTCAGGTAAAAAAAAGCAGCAAAATGGAGCAGGATACCCCATCCAAAAAAATATGGATACCCTAGAATTCTATAGTTATGTTATTTATCTGCCCATATAGCCAGCATTCAGATTTAGTCAAAACATGTGCCTGACAGTTCTTGATTTTTTAAAATGTGGTATGCACTGTATGATGAGAATTAGTAACCCCTTTTCATGAATAGACCCAGAAGTATTTGTTTATTACTTCAGCTTTCCCTTTACTATCCTCCACTCACACCACCACCTGCTTCAACTTAACAGTGCATTGTTGATTTGCCTTTTCTCTCTGATGTAAGGTTAGAAGGCCTCATCTATTTTCTTGATGCTGTCTACTGTTTTTAGCTCTTCACTTGCTTTGGCCCACTTCACTTCTCTGCCAGCTGCTTTCAGTTTCTATACGTAGCCTACTCTGTCCTCCTCCCTCTGGTTCCTCTTGTAGTTTTTTTTTTTAAGCAGTCCTTTCCTCTCTCACTGCTCAGTTTATCTCTCCTGTGTACAAAAGGGATTTCCTGTGCCTCTTCCACTTCCCCTTCTGCTTGAGACAGGTGTTAGTGGCTGCTTGTAAACCTTTTTTTTTGTAATGATACTCTTTTTTTTTCACTCCTCCACTCCCTAGAGACTGACCAGCTGTTCTCCTAATTTTACCCTCATTATGCCAGTATCTACCTTTCTGAAATCAATAACATGCATTTTGGTGTTCACGTGTTCCTTCCATGTTTCCAACTTGAACCACACTGAACGGTGGTCACCGTTACTCAGGGCCAAAGCTATGCTGATATCCATGACATACTCACAATTTGACAGTATCAGGTCCAGGGCTGCCCATTCTCTTGTTGACTATCTGACTCTCTGAGTTAAGAAACCATCCTGGAATGTATCAGGAATGGTTGGATTTTATTGCTGCCTGCCTTTGGGATACTCAAATCTATGTCAGGAAGATTTAAGTCATCCATGATCACCACCTCTCCCTGCATAGCCACCCTCTTGATTTCTCTTTTCAATTCCCTGTATATATTTTCATTGTGGTTTGGTTGTGTATAGACCAACCCCAATTTAACCTTCATCCATATTTCCTCTTGGACCTAAACCCAAAGTGACTCTGTACTATCACTTCCCAATTATCTCTCTTAAGACTGTATAGGGACATCCGCAATTCTTTTTCCCCTGATCTGTCCTTTCTATGGAGGGAGAACCCCAGGACAGTGAAGTATCAGTTGTGGTTTCAGGATACCCAGGACTCTATGACTTCCACAAGGTCCAAGTGACCCTCTGTCACTAGGGCCTGGAAGTCCTCCATCTTGTTTCCCAGGTTACTAGTGTTGATTAAAACAATCCTCCTTGCTGCATGTTGTCCTTCTGTATCTTTTCCCTTGCCTCATGGATTCCCTGATTGTTCATCCGATTGCCAGATATGTTTTGTGCCAGATTTGTTTGGTCCTTCCTAGCCTTCTTCTCTTCATCCCTCCATCCTTCTTAGCCGTCTCCCTACCACCTACCCCCTCCTGTGCTGAACATATGCTCCATCCATGCTGCCTCTTCTTCCACTCTTCGAAGACCCCACCTCTAGTGTAACAACTCCCTTTTGCTTCTTCTCTTGGCACCTTTTAACCAATTCCCCCACTCATCTATGACTGTCAAAGATGCCCAGCTCTGGTTTCTGGCTGTAACAGTCTGAGTAGTTAACCCTGGTTTTTAGCAATGCTATTATTCTGTACTACACGATTTGTACTAGTGCTGCTCAGATAGCATCCTAAAACATAATGGATTTGTAGTGATCTGACTTAGGATTGTGTTGTTGCTACAGTATCTCATTTTAAATATGGCTATCCAAACTTGCTTAGATCAAAAATAAGACCAACAAAAACAGAAAGTATCTGCCTGTATTTCTTCTGTGTGCTCTGGTCATCCTAACAGACTACAAGCCAGGCTATCTCACTCACCAGATATTTTTATTTTTCAATCATATGTCTAAAAACCCAAATGATTCATGAATCTATTGTGTCATAACTCACTGGTTACTTCTCAGGGAACTGGCTTAATAGTTATAAAAATATAATTCCTCTTTATCCTTCATATAAATCCAAGAGTTTTAATTGTTAACAATTTGTAATACTTTTTATGTTGGTGTACTTGCGCAGCCGACATCTTTCGAGTAGTGCAACTTTGGAAGCGGGGTCGCTGTTGGTCGAATGCAAGGCACGCACCACTAGGTGCGTCCCTCATCCCTCAATCAGCCTGCATGCCGGCGCCGCACAATGCATACATAATGTGGTGAGCACATCTAAGAAAATGTCCGCTGCAATCCGAGCAAAGCTCATCAGATGCAGCGGACCTTCCCTGGATGTTCTCGCTGACATTGTGAATGTGGCGGCCACCCAACTGCTGACTTCAGGGGTGCCCAATCTCCCTGCTGGCTTTCTGTGCCCCAATGTATGTGCTGATGGAGGAGCCCACTCCCCGTCGACATAAAGCACCTTCCCCCCCATTTGTGACATGCCGAGTGGGGGTGCCCAATTTCAGCCCCCCACTTTCCTTGTGTGGCCGAGGGTGCCCAATCCCCATCGGCATAAATTAACCCCCCAGATGAAGCCGATGAGGTGCCCAATCCCCATCGGCTGCAGCAACCCCCCAACAGTTAGGTGGCACGCTGGGTGCCCACCCCAGCATGCCAAATACCCTGGTAAAAAAAAAACTGTCCCAAGATGTTTTTTTTTATTCACCCTGTAATACAAAAATGGTCCCTCATAGTCTCCCTACCCACCACCCGCATCCACCCACTGTGCACCCTGCCTCCCCACATCCCCCTCACACCATGCTTACCTTCAGAGTCTGGTGCAACGATCTTCAGTGGACTGGGAACACATCTGCACTCTAAGGGTACTAAGGGTAGAACTAGTGACACCACTGACTACCCTCTTTAACAAATCATGGGAGGATGGGGTGGTACCCGAGGACTGGAGGAGGGCAGATGTGATTCCCCTTCACAAAGGTGGGAGCAAGGCAGAAGCAGGGAACTATAGACCTGTTAGTTTAACCTCAGTGATAGGGAAATGATGGAATCACTTCTAAAGGAAAGAATTGTCGAGTATCTAGAGGCCAGAGGGCACAAGACCCTAGCAGCATGGATTCACAGCGGAAGGTCATGCCAGACGATCTGATAGATTTCTTTGACTGGGTGACCAAAGTAGTAGATCAGGGAGGGGCTGTGGACATGGCCTACCTAGACTTTAGCAAGGCATTTGACACAGTCCCACACAAAAGATTAATATATAAGTTAGCCAGCCTGGGAGTGGGTCCCAAGATGACAGCCTGGGTAAAGAATTGGCTGGAGAATAGGACACAGAGAGTAATAGTAAATGGAGTCCACCCAGAAGAAAGGAGGGTTACTAGCGGGGTACCGCAGGGTTCAGATTAGGACCAGTCCTCTTCAATGTCTTTATGTTTACATTGCTGAAGGACTGGAAGGAAAGTATGTCTCTTTGCAGATGACACTAAGATCTGCAACAGAGTTGATGCACAGGGTGGGGTGGAAAGGATGAGAAGGGACTTGGCAAGGTTAGAGGAATGGTCAAATGTATGGCAGCTTAGATTCATGCTAAGAAGTGCAAGGTAATGCACCTGGGAAACAAAACCCAGGGAAGAGTACACAATGGGGGTGAGATACTAACAACAAAAAATGGAAAGGGACCTGGGGTAGTCATATCAGATGACCTAAAGGTGGGCAAGCAATGTGAGAAGGCAGCAAGGAGGGTTGGGGGATACTGGGATGCATAGGAGAGGCATCACCAGAGAAAACAGGAAGTTATTATCCTCTGTACAGACAGCTGGTGAGACCCCATCTGGAGTACTGTGTGCAGTTCTGGAGACCCAATCTCCGCAAAGACATAGACAGGATGGAAGCTGTCCAGAGGAGGGCAACTAAAATGGTGCAGGGTCTGCACCGGAGGACATATGAAGAGAGACTTAAGGAGCTTAATATGTATAGCCTCGAGGAAAGGAGGGAGAGGGGGACATGATAGAAACTTTCAAGTACCTCAAGGGAATCAACAAAGTCCAAGAGGGTAGCATCTTTCAAAAAAAGAGGTGTGCAAGAACAAGAGGGCACAATTTGAAGATAGAGGGGGCGGCTCAGAGGTAATTTAAGGAAGTATTTTTTCACAGAGAGGGTTGTGGATGCATGGAATGGCCTTCCGGAGGAGGTTGTGGAGTCAAAATCAGTGGTGGAATTCAAGCATGCATGGGATAGTCATAAGGCAAATCTGGGGGTTGGGGGTAGAAAGAAGTAGGCTGCTGGTTAACTAGGATCTGCAGCTTAGCCAGTAGGTAGGGAAATGGGCAGACTGGGTGGGCCAAGCGGTCCCTATCTGCCATCAAATTCTATGTTTCTATGTTTCTATGTTTCAAAGCCGACCGTGAAATGAGGAAATGCCGGTAAGCTGTATAATGTAATAAATAAAGGTTTTTTCAACTTTGATGCATATCTCAGGAAGTTTTTGGAATTATTGCACCAAATTTTCAACATGGGATTTTTGGGACCCCTCCTCATGAATTCTGTCACTGTTATGATGTTAATCAGTCCCGAAAGGTGATTTCGCAGTCACTGCGGGGAATCACCTTTCAGGACCGATTAATGCAAGGACAGTGGCAGTGTTCATGAGGTGGGCTGTCAAAAAGCCTATGTTGCAAATCTGGTGGAAGAAATCCAACAAATGTCTGTTTTACGAGTGTGCGTTGTGCAGTTGCTACACACACTAGTAATTCTGCAAATTTGCAATATTTTCATGCCAGATTTTCAACATTGTCATTTTTACTTGTGAACAGTACAGCGGTCATTTTTCACATCCTGGCCGAAATGTGTTTCCGCCCTTCCGGTGCACAGTAGCGCGGTTGCTGTGGGAAATCAGTGTTTGGGGAAGATTACAAAAATGACAGTGACACTGTTCATGAGAAGAGGTTGTAAAATGCCTATGTTGAAGATTTGGTGATGATACTCCATAAAATGACCGTGTTATGAGCATGCGTTGCGCAGTTTGCATGCATGCTTGTAATGTGCATTTGTAATATTTTCACTCTGGATTTTCACCATTGGCATTTTACCACACCTCTTGATGAACAGTACAGCTGTCATTTTACATATCCTGCCCAAAATGTGTTTTCGCACATCCGGCGCAGAATAGTGCGGTCGCTGTGCGAAATCACTTTTTGGGACAGTTTGAGGAAATGACAGTCACACTGTACATGAGCAGAGGTGCTAAAATGCCTACGTTGAAAATTTGGTCCCAAAAGTCCGTAAAATTACTGTGTTACAAGCGTGCATTACGCATTTCTCATGCACCCTTGTAACTTCGCAAATTTGCAAGATTTACATGCCACATTTTCAACACTGGCATTTTTATACACCTCCTTATGAACAGTACAGCTGTCATTTTTCACATCCTGCCCAAAATGTGTTTCCGCACTGCACTACCAAAGCCAATGCCAGCGCGACAACATTCGGCATTGACAAATGCTTGTTAACTATGTTAAATGCATTCAGAAAGGGGATCAGTCTTCATTACTTCTGCTGAGGAGTCATAGGCTGGAGCATGTGTGAGGTAAAGATGCTCAGCTGGGAGGTAAGGGAGGCTTATTTCTTGCCATTTTGTGTTTAAAGGGTTTTAATAGTACCAATCACAAGGGCTGCTCAGCTGGGAAGTAAGGGAGGCTTATTTCTTACTACTATGTTTGTGTTTAAAGAGTTTTAACTGTGCCACACACACAAACAATTCTATAAGAAGGTCCTTGGCTTCTTTGTTGCTGGAGGAAGTGAGGTTATGAGAACTAATGACCACTTGGAGGATGGGGGAGAACCAGGCAAGCAGACATAAATTCGCAGAGGGTACAAGCAACCCCAAAAGCATAAGGATCACAAGGAAGGAGTGCAACATATGACTTGGGACATCTGCTGTGTCACTGGGAGTGGGTTTAGGATAAACAATTTCGGGCTTTAACCTTTCTTGGAGCAGCTTTTGGCAAAAAAGCACAAGTTTCTTCTGCTCCACTTTATTCCTGGGCTGTCTGGCAAAACAACATTATTTTTCCATTCTGCAACTCTGGGAAACCTCTCTGAAACTCTTTAGTTTTTGTCTGGTTCCCGTAGTGTAGTACTCTTTGTAATCCCAGTGTGTAGGATGTTCTTTTACTTCAGAACATCCCGACAAATAAAGGGGAAACCTTACTAAGAACAACAACCTCCATTTAACACATATCCCCCTGTAATTTTAATGGGATAATTGCTGCCTCAGTAAAAGGGGGAGAAGTGAAAGGGACAGGACAGTACAGTAGGGAAGAGGTTACTGTAGGTGGCCAGCCTATAGTGAAAATAGATATACAAGAAAGAAAATGTACAGGGATAGAGAGCTACTGATACCCCACACATGGGCATATCCATTAAGACAGGGCTCACCCTGTCACACATCCTCCCGTACAAGAAGGGCAACAGTCCTAACTGTTGTCCAACTCCCAACCAGTACCCCAGAAGGGTGTGGAGCTCCAGCCACCCTCACCTGAAACTCTGCCCCAGGGTACCTTTAACTCAGAATTGCCATCAAGACAGCTATTCTACAATAGTGATACACACAAGCTATACTCTGGGGCTAACATAGTACTAGAATCTGTCTAGTATATATATATATATATATATATATATATATATATAGATATAGATATATAGTTAGGGTTGAGCAGCCAGTTACATACTAAAGTCAAAAGTTTGGATGTTAACAACTTTGGACCCGTCCAATGGATTTGCCTGAAATTTGGTACATGCATTGGGGTGCATGAGGTCTCTTGACTTGCCAAATTGTATTTCTGTCAGAGTGCCAGTCTTTGTGTAAGAAAGCACTGAAAATGCAAAATTATCCATTTTTGGAGGCACCTTTTGGCATACTTAATGTGGTCCTGCACAGCCATTGTGTGGTGTGTCACTCTGTGAGATGGCTCATTTGAAATAGCTCTGGTGGCCAAACATGCCGCTTTTTATTTGGTGAAAAAATATTAAGGCATTCAACAGTTATGCCACTTTTAAATTCCCATTATAAGTCAATGGGAAAATGTGTATGTATATCTTGCGATCAAAGAATGGGGGTTCTGGCCATCTCATCCCACCTGGCAATCAAAGAATTTGCAGCCTCATGGTTCAAGAATCTTTGTCCCTGAGGATTTTTAAAATTCTTTGATCGCGAGGTCCACCATTTTGTTTTTTATTTTCCAATTGGAAAAACACAAATATCTCGGCTCAGGGGTCACTTTTGAAGTAAAACTTCGATGGGTTTTATTCAGGGGGCTCTGATCTATCGAGCCATGCCTTTGGTTTCATCCAAATTGGTGAAAAAATAGAGTTATAAGCTTTTAAAATCTTAATTCGCAGCTCGCTAACGATCTTTGTTCGTGAGCCTGCAAATTCCTTGATCGTGAGATTCTTTGATCGCGATCTTGCATCGCGACCTAAAAACACTAATATCTCGGCTCAGGGGTGGGCTAGGGACACAAATGAGGATGGGTTTTGTTCAGGAGGGTCCGTTCTATCGAGGCATGCTGTTGGTTCAGTTCAAATCGGTGAAAAAGTCACGTTTCACCATTTTTAATTCTTTGCTTATGAGCCTGCAAATTCTTTGATTGCAAGCCTGCAAATTCTTTGATCGTGAGATTCTTTGATCGCGATGGTGCATCGTGAGAGAGGGAAGAGATGGCCCCATTTAAAAATCAATTTTCTCAGCCCAGGGGTGTCCTAGGAAGTCAAATGAGGGTGGGTTTTACTCAGTGGGCTTCGTTCTGTCGAACCATGGCAGTGGTTTACCACAATTCCTTCAATTTTTTGATTTATAATATTTTTAATTCTTTGTTCATGAGCCTGCAAATTCCTTGATCGTGAGCCTGAAAATTCTTTGATCGTGAGATTCTTTGATCGCGATCGTGCATCATGAGCGAGGGATGAGATGGCCCAATTTAAAGATTTATTTTCTCAACCCAGGGGTGTCCTAGGAAGTCAAATGAGGGTGGGTTTTACTCAGGGGGCTTCGTTCTGTTGAACCATGATGGTGGTATACCTCAATTTCTTTAATTTTTTGATTTATATTTTTAATTCTTTGTTCGTGAACCTGCAAATTCTTTGATCATGAGCCTGCAAATTCTTTGATTGTGAGATTCTTTGATCGCCATCTTTGATCGCGAGGGAGGGACAAGATGGCCAGATTTTTTTATGATGGAATAGATAGGGGAATTTTAGTAATCTTTCATATTGAATATCTCAGGAACGGTTTGGTCTTTTTACTTGAAATTTGGAGGGTGTTTATGGCATGTCCTGTAGATGTGAATTATGGTGTTTACATGTCAGAGAACATTTTTTTGCGGAGATATTGCATGACGCACTTTACGTGTTGTGGACAGTGTTTTGCTTGTGGTGGTGGCTTGAAATTGATAGGGTACCTAGCCTTAGTGTCATGGATGTAGTTTTCAATTGTTGTGTGTGTGTTAAATGACAACAGGTGCGGAACTGTTCCAGTCTGACAAATTAAAATCTCATACGTTAAAATGTTATATCTCGGACATGGTTTGGTCTTTTCACTTGAAATTTGGAGGGTGTTGACAGCATGTCATGTGGATGAAAATTACAGTGTTTCTGTGTCAGAAAATTTTTTTTGTAGCAGATATGGCGTGGTGCAGTTTACATTCTGCGGATAGCGTTTTGCTTGTGGTGGTGGCTTGAAATTGATAGGATACCTAGCCTTAGTGTCATGGATGTAGTTTTCAGTCATTGTGTGTGTTAAATGTCAACTGGTGCGGAACTGTGCCACTCTGATGAATGAAAATTTCAAATTTTGATATGTCATATCTTGGACACGGTTTGGTGTTTTTACTTGAAATTTGGAGGGTATTGACAGCAAGTCCTGTAGATTTTAATAGAGGTGTTTACGTGTCGGACAATGTATTTTTTACAGACATATTGTGTGGCTCAGTTTACATTTTGTGGACTGTGTTTTCTATTGTTCTACTAGATTAATATTTGTTTGGAGGCTGGCCTTGCTGTTGTGAATGTACTTTTTAGTCATTGGGTGTGTAATGTGACCTGACACTTCCCACCAACTTGTGCAACTTTCTACTTTTCTATTCTTTCTTAAAAAGTAATGAAATTCTATGCAAAAAACTTAATTAATGCATCAGTTAGGGTTCTTCTACAGCGAAAAAAGTGAGGAAATTTGGGGTTAGGGTTGAAAGCCCCCCTTGGACCCCAGACCACCCCCCAACCGGCATCGGGGTGCGCATTGGGGTCGTCGGTCCTAACTCTCACCCCATTCTCCTATGCCTCTGCTTTTTACACATGTGATGGGTGAGAGTTAGGGCCGACGACCCAATGCCACCCCGATGCCGTTGGGGGGTGGGCTGGGGTCCAAGGGGCTTTCAACCTCAACCACAAATTTCCTCACTTTTTCACTGTAGAAGAACCCTAACTGATGCATTAACAACTTTTTTTGCACATATATATATATATATATAAATACACACACACAATCAGCTATAGTCACATAAAATAAAAGACAGAAAGAAATCAAAACTGCATTACTCTACTGTCTCCTAGCTTTCTCTGACTGGATATATTTGGGTAGCTGGACAATCCAGAACTAAGCAAAACATCCTTCAGGGGGGAACTACCCAGCTCCATCCCCACTTAGACATATTGGACCTTTTGCTGGGGCCCCATCATAGGTTCCACCCCATACCTAGATCCCTATGACCCTAGGCACGTATTCCATTTCAAACAGTATAAACATTCCTTCCATCTTATACATTTCATGTACTCTTTTCTTCTCATTGTATACAAGTCATCTCATTTTATCCCAACATTCCTTTTATTCACGTTATGTTTACCTAAGGGTACACCTTTGACCCCCCTGCCCTTGTCATCCCAACCTAGATGGATCTCAACATACATGTACAGGCAGATAAAGAACCTCCCAAGCTGAAAGCCAAATAGCCGGTTCCTCTCAAAGACCCCTGGAGTGCCGTTCCTTATAAACAACTATGCACTTGTTCAGAGGTGTACCAAGGTTAGACATTAGCTAGCATCTTGTACCTGCTGCCCTATGTGGGTGTCTCCCCTGCTTTCAAGGGTGCCATTTCTTGTGGCCCTCCACTCTTTGGGTCACTCCTCCCATATACCTTTTAGGTACCTCTAACGGATGGTACCCAGCACCGGCCTTCAGACAGGTGCCACCTGCTGGTTCATCCTTGGCCAGTAGTAGAAAGGGGTTATTTGTGCCAAGACCTCCCCATGGCTCAACCACCTAGAGTGACTGGAGCAAGCAGTCTCAATCACTTACTTCCTATAGGCCATGGGCACCACTACCCTGGCATCAACTTGTCCTATACGGGGGATGGGTTTCATGAGATGCAAGACCCGTTCTCTGAGCACATACCACCACAATGGTTTTGCCCCATACCATCAGTACCCATACTACCCTCCTGAACTGAAACATATGTACATAACTGGGCTACCTCAGGATCCCCTGCCTGTAATTTCCCCTAGTCAGTATGTGGGGTAATGGCAATGGCATTGGTAATACCAATAGCAACACAAGTCCCTTCAACCATATTGGCCTCTTCAGGCTTGCTTGGAGTCTTCACCCCAGGAGTAACAAGGCCAGACACAGTATTACCTGGGGACATAGCTCCTTCTACGTCCTCCATCCAGTAGCAGCAGCCCAAGAACACAGGCAGCACAGGAATCACCAAATCTGCAGTTGGCCACTAAAACTCCATTAGAGGGTCCTCCTTCATTGCAGCCCATGAATCCTCCTCTTCCTTCACTTCTGCCTTGGAACTGTCTGACCAGGACCTCTCCAACAGCTCCTGGCAATGGTGCTCCACCTCACTTCATCATTTGTCTGCCTCCAACCATTGCCCACTTAGTCAGTGAATGAGCCACATCAGGTCTACCACCAGGTCTTCAGATCCATCACACTCCTTCCTTGGTGCCTCACCCAGGTCACCATCTCCAGCCATCCTCATTATATCTGGCACCATGCACCTCTGCCTGTTTAACCAAAGTACCAGGGCTAGTACCACCTGACTGGAATCCCCCAGATTCCTGGACTACCAGCCAGATCCCACCACTGCCACTATATGTCACTGGATGTGGGTTTAGGATAAACAATTTCAGGTTTTAAGCTTTCTTGGGAGCAGCTTTTGGTAAAAAAGTGCAAGTTTCTGCCGCTCTGCTTTATTCTTGGGCTGTCTGGCAAAACAACATTATTTTTCCATTCTGCAACTATGGTAAACCTCTCTGAAACTCTTTACTTTTTGTCTGGTTCCTGTGGTGCAGTACTCTGTAATCCCAGTGTGTAGGATGTTCTTTTACTTTGGGCACATCCTGACAAATAAAGGGGAATCCTAAGAACAACAACATCTGTTTAACACATATCCCCTTGTCATTTTAACAGGATAATTGCTGCCTTGATATAAGTGAGAAAGAGAGAAAGGGACAGTACAGTAGGGAAGAGGTTACTATAGTTGGCCAGCCTATAGTGAAAATAGATATATGAGAAATAAAATATACAGGGATAGAGAAATACTGATACCACACACGTGGGCATATCCATTAAGGCAGGGCTCACCCTGCCACATGCAGAGTGCCCACAGGAAGTCCACATTTCTGCAGGGAACTCTGACTGGAATAGGGGGACAGGCCAAGCAGGGGGCAAGTACAAGGAGCAGTACTTGGTAGGCACTAATCTCTGTCAGGGTAGTACTAAGTAGGAATAAAAAGAACTGGAGGGTAAAGCCACCAGCAGGCACCACACCCTACCTGGGGTAGGCCTACAAAGGGGTAGACAGAGCAGGAGGATATAACCACCAAAATGCACTGTACCCTGTCTGGGGTAGGTCTGCACTGAGGGAGTAGGAGATACAGCTAGTAGAAGGGATGGAGTCTAGGTGGGGGGGTAAGCTAGCTATAGAGATTCTGGAGCAATCACCTCCTGGGTTGTGCTTTGGAGGTTTGTTCGCTGCCCAATCTGTAGGAAATTTGAGGAACTCCATGCACAGTTGTGTGAAATACTCAGGCTATGGAGGCAACAGAGTTTGGGGTCCTGAACAGATACTCATTACACTCCTACTGCAGAGATCCACTAGCCCAAATGAATGGAGGGCATTGAGGAGGAGAAGAGAGGAAAGAAGGGTGAGGGAAGAAGATTGTGGATACCATACAGAGCCCACTCATAGTGACAGCAAACCATTTTCAATCCCTGAACAAGGCACAGCAAACTGACTCAGACGGGGGGTGGTAGCAAGAACCAGTCATTACTGGAGACCAGGCAGGGAGTGGGGTCCAAGTCAGAGATCAGGGAGCTGGGAAGGAACCAAGCAGGGTCAAGGAAGTAAGGGATGGGTCAAGCAGGAACTTTGTAGTTGGGGACTCAATGGTAAGGGGTGTGGAGATGGTGGTATGCAGGGATGGGTCTATGAGGGGGGACGTCAGACACCTTCCTGGTGCATGAGCCCCAATGGATGAGCAGGATAGGGAAGATACTTGACAGGAAAAGTTAGGTGTCACATGTCCTAGTGGTCTTGTGTATAAACAACTTGGCAAATCATGGTCTGAAGGTTACTAAGTCCAACTTCTAAAGTCTAGCAAGGGTTCTAAAGGGGAAGTCAGCCATGCAGTTGGCCTTTTTAGAGGTACTTCCTGTTTGGGCTAGAGAAAGGTGAGGCAGGAGGAAACCAAGGCATTTAATGCCTGGTTGAGGGCATGGTATAGGGAGGAGAGATTTGGATGTGTGGAGGGCTAGAGAGGATTCTGGAACAGAGGGCTTTTCAAGGGGGATGGCCTTCATCATACAAGGGAGGGAGGTTGTGCACTGGGGCTGGAATTAGGAGTCTAGGTGGAAAGTCTTATAAAATGAAGAGGGGTAGCTGATGCTGGAAACCCTCTAGTAGGGTGTAGATGCAGGGTGAACCCAAAAGAGGCTCCCCTAGATGGGGAAATAGGGTCAGGGAAGCAAGCAGTGACTAGAGATATTGTAAAGTTTTAATTTGCCAAGGAAATTCCTGCACTTCTCCTGACAAATTCACCTGTAACTTCTTGTCTTTAGGGTACATTTGGGAACACTTTTTCCAAAATGAGGCTACTGGTAAATGAGTGCCTCAAGATCACATAGAAGAGCTTCAGCAGGTCACATGTACAAACTACATCTCTAAATAGTGAGTCTGCTTCACTTTCGGTTTTGCAGTGTTAGAGTAGAGATAGGAGACTGACAACTTTCAGATCCTCATTTTTCATTACTTTCACAGCTTAATTTTGATGCTTTTCTTACTCTCATGTAATTCTTTGACTTATTATGAGAACGTTAGTGTTTGTTTCTGTATTATTCTGTCTGTATTTCTGGAGTTAGACCTTATAGTTAGACATTTCTGTTTTTTCTTTAGGTTCCCTTTGTTTCTCTCTAACATTTCCTATGTCTAGTCTCTAGTCTCTATATATTTATTCTCTATATATTCTCTTGGGGGGACATATTCATAGCCATCCAGATTTGCGGGCGTAATAGTGCATTGTGCAAATATGTTTCACCTGCCGGCTCTGATGCAGTATTCAAACAGAATGTACGATCCAGCCAGACCACGCATTCCATTTGAATATCGGACCCATGATGCATGGCACATATTAGGCGGCCACCATGTATGGCATGGCACATCCAGGGTGCAGAACAGAAGACCACCTATAGGGGACTGAGTGACACATACCTGGATGAGCAGCATCTCCCCCATGCGCGATATTCAGCCCAAGTATGCAAATGAGCTCATTGAGCATGCATTTCGCAAAGGGGCCCCATGTATGCCCATTATGGGCTCATTTGCATGACTACACCGGGTTGAATACGCCAGTGCAGCTCCCACCCCCAAACCCCATTCACCGTAGTGCAGAGACACATGTTCTATAGTGCAGTGCCCCCTCCTGCTGCCCAGTCCCCATGAAATAAAGAAATCTCCATCACTGTTCCATAGTGTAGTGCCCCCTCCCACTGCTCAATCCCCGTACAGTAGCAGCCACAGACACTGCCAGCTATTTCCCAAAATTTCTGTGATATTTCCAGAAATATCTCCTGCTTTCTGCATTTCCACAGTAGGGGCAGCAGAGAGAAACTCTTCAGAAATGTTGTGAAATATCTGGAAATAGCTGGCAATGTCTGTGGCTACTACTGTATAATAATCAAACACCCCTCAGCCCTCACCACTGTTCTTAATATCCAGTCTGCCATTCCCTTTTCCATAATGTAATGTTTCCCCTCCCCAGCCCCAATCACCATCCCAAATGGCAAACAGTGCAAGCCTTTTCCGTAGTGTAGCACCCCCTTGCCTCACAGCCCTGAGCACTGCCAAACAACCCGACTCCCAAAGCTCCAGTAAGCGTAGTGTAGATTGCACTCCCCAGCCCTGATCACAGTGATCAACTTGCACACAAGCCCCCAGTTCCACAGTGTAGTGCCCCCCTACCACACAACCTTGAGTACTGCCACATAACCTGAGCCCTGGGAACCATGCTGTAGATCCCCCCCATACCGATCACTGGTGCTACAGAGCAGCCTTGATCCCCTGTCCCTGGTGGCTGGTGACCCCTCCAACCTCGGCAGGTGGTACCAATTCCCCGCACCCATACCCCAACCAGACCAGTGCTGGCAACTGGCACAGCCCTCACCTCCCTGCCATGGCCAGCCACTGACTGATCTGGATCATTCTGGGTACAGTATGTAGGACATGCCCATTGGCTGTTGTGTCAGCCAGTGAGCGTGCACTATATAATGTATGTGATATGGTCCAGATCAGTCAGCGACTGGCCATGGCAGTGATGTGAGGGCTGTACCAGTCACTGCCACTGGTCTGGTTGGGGTGGGGTGCAGGGAATTGGTACCACCTACTGTGCTGGGGGGGCCACTAGCCACCAGGAACAGGGGATCGGGGCTGGTCTGTTGCACTGGTGATTGGTGTGGGGGAGGAGGTTCTACAGTATGGTTACCAGGGCTCTGGTTATTTGGCAGTGCTTGGGGCTGTGTGGTGGTGGGACCTGCTACACTATGGGACCAGGGGTTGTGGATCGGGGCTGGGGGGACAATCTACAATACAGTTATGAGGGCTCAGGGGGTTGGGTTGTTTGGCAGTGATTGGGGCTGTGGGGTGGGGGGACCACTACACTATGGAAAGGGCTTGCACTGTTTGCCATTTGGGATGGTGATTAGGGTTGGGGAGGGGGGACACTACACTATGGAAAAGTGCTGCAGTTCTACTTGCTTTACAGGGATCAAGCAGTGGGCGGAGGGCACTACACTATGGAAAAGAGAATGGCAGAAAGGACATTTGGGATAGTGATTAGGGCTAGGGAGGGGGAACCTCTAGACTACCAGGGTTCCCGGGGGATATTATGTTTCTTAATATGAGGATCAGGGCTGGGAAGGGGGGATACTACACTATGGCAACATGGATGGGGGGTTGTGTAGTCAGTACTGTGTTCAGAGCTTGGGTGGGGGCTGTGTACCTGGTCCTTGCTATGCATGGGGCACAAACGGCCCTGAGCATAGTTAAAGCAGGGTCTGGAAAGCGTAACTATGCACCAGTGCAGCCAGCCATAGATGCACTTGGGGGTGTTGAATATTGCGATGCGGGGCATATACATTAGGGACTCCTCATTTGCATTCCCGCATCACAATATTCAGTGTGGCAGTGAAGTAGGGTATGCAGGTTGGATAAGGAGCCTCTGAATATTGCCATGCCCCCCACAGCCCTTGCAATCCCAGGCTAGGAATGCCACTGCCACCCTAGATCTTACTCAACTTGTTACTCTGCCCACCAGATCGAACCTGGTCACTGGTACCTCTACCTTACTGAATCTTGTTCTATCCAACAAACCTCACACGATCTCCAACCTCGCAGTGCTCTCTGATGTGCTCAGTGATCACTCCCCTATCACTTTCTCCTGGTCGTGCATGATGCCTAAGCATCCGCCCAAACTGTCCACTCGTCATCTCTTATGCCCTGGTAAACTTGCCCAACTAAAAGAGTACCTTGTTTGTTGTAATTGTCTCCCATTGATCATGCCCCTGACATTGACTCTGCCCTTCTCTATTTTATCTAGGTTTTCAACAAGGTCTGCGACACCTTTGCTCCCCTTTCCAAAGTTGTCTCCAAGGACCGTGAATCTCCCTGGGTCACTCCATCTCTGCTTGGTCTCATGTGCCACAGAGATAACCTTTGGCACAGGGCTGTTGAATCTGGTAGGACTGTGGACAGGCAAGCTTACCGTACCACTAGAAATAAATGTACCTGGGCTATCCGTAAAGCCAAGACTGAACACTACAGGTCCACCCTTGTCTCTTCCTGGGGCTCATCCAGTAATTTCTGGAACAATATCAAGGAACTTAATGGCAAGGCTGTGACCCCCATCTCCTGTCCATCTCTTTGTTAATGGCGCCTTGTCTACTGATCCTATGACTGTTGCTGACTGCTTAAATAGTTCCTTCTTTGACCTCTCGGCTGTCCTCCCTCAAAATGTTTTTGACCCAGTCCCACCCTTCTCCAATCCAATTGCTCATCCTCCATTCTACTTCAAGGCCCTCTCCCCTCATGAAGCAAGGCACTACCTGCTCAGATCACTTAAGGGCACGAGTCGTAGCAGTGATTCCCTCAACACCAAACTGCTTAAAAGGGTCCTAGATGCTGTCCTCAGCCCCCATACCAAACTGCTGAACCGCTCCCTCTGCCTCAGTCAATTCCCCCTTGCCAGGAAAACAGTAGTAATCACCCCTCTTCATAAATCTGGGGACCGGACCTCCCCCAGCAACTATCACCTGATCTCCATCCTCCCCCTTCTCTCCCAGGCTCTGGAAAAAATCGTGGCCAATCAACTCTCTGACTACCTCTCCACCTATAACCTCCTCTGCCATGAACAACATGGTTTTCATCATGCACACAGCACCACTACCGCCCTTATTGAATTCTCCAATTTCCTTCACACTGCTCTTGACAAAGGTCATGTTGCTGGCTCTGCCTTCATTGACTTGTTGAAAGCTTTCAACACTGTCCACCACTCCCTTCTCCTCTCTTCTCTCAAACCCCTCGGCCTCTCACAGGGTGTGTTGAATTGGTTCTCCAGCTATCTTTCCTCCCACACCCACTGTGTCAAAATCAGGTCTACCGTCTTCTGCCCCTGAAAGGTTAGTTCCGGTGTTCCCCAGGGCTCCATCCTAGGGCCCTTGCTTTTCAGCCTTTATCTGAATTCTCTCCCCTCCACTTGTAATAGAAACCTTCTACTTTATGCAGATGACGCTGTCCTGTTTGACTCATATGCTGACCCTCTCCTCCTACAAAACTCCCTGCAGGACTCTTTCACCCAGGCTGAAAGCTGGTTATCTGTCCACAGGCTGGTTTTGAACGTAAAGAACTAAAACCATGCTTTTTGCGCATAACCAGAGTAAACATAAACATTATCCACTCTGGGTTTTATCTAGTACCCTCTTCCCCCTTGAACAAACCTCCTCCTTCAAATATCTTGGTGTTCTCTTTGATCCCTCCCTATCCTTTCACGACCACATCTGCTCCCTTTACTCTGCCATCAACTCTAGGATTGGCCTACTTTATCGCCATTGTGACTGTCTCCCCACTGAAGCACTAAGGCTGGCCATCTCATCCTTGGTACTGTCCCTCATGGATTATGGTCTGCTTATTTATGGTGCCACTGACAACACTGCTCTGCACAAAATTAAGCTATCCCTCAATAAGGACTGCCAGTTGCTTACAGGTTCCCTATGTCTTACCCATACTTGCACGCTGTATTCCCTCTCTAACTTCCTTAATCTGGAGAAAGGGCTTATCTATCAGTCTTGCCTCTTGACCAAAAAATTACTGCAGGTCTGACTCCCCCAGTCTGTCTTCTATCATAAGCCTATCTACCCCCTCATCCCTGCCTGCAATGCTGTCTGCTCCCCTCTGCAAGTCCCCAGAGTCAGGGCCTCCTTTGCACAGAGGTCATTCCGTTACCATGCCCAGTCCTAGTACAAATCCCTGCTTGTTGCTGTCACCTCTCTACCAAGATTGAGGCCTTTTAAAATTGTTCTCAAGAACCACCTCCTCTCCTCCCGCTGCTGTGACTGCCCTGGCTGAATTCTCCTCTGCCTTTACTCCTCTCAGTCTGCCTATTTTTGACTCTGCCCTTCATTTGACTCATTATAGCCCACATTATTGTTTCTGTCTGTTTATTATTGCTAATTTACCTTGATGTGGGGCCTTTGTAACCAGCCCTTAATTTTGAGTGCTTGCTGTTATTTGAGCTCATTTACTTTGTTTTCTGTTGCTTGCTGTTAATGTATTTGTCTTCCTGATGAGGAGGCTTTGTAAACGAGTCCCTGACTCAAAGGACTGTAATTCTGATTACTTCTTAAAATAAAATAAAATAAAGTCTGGGGATGCAAGAAATCTTGGGCAGACTATATGGAGCCAGTGGTCTCCTTCTGCCATCAATTGCTATGTTTCTATGTGCAATGCATCCAAGGATGCACCACATATATCCTTTGACAATGTGCCTCTTATATTTTATTAGTTTATAATTAAAAGAAAAACACATCCTCTTGAATTGATTATTTGCTCATCTCACAAATGCTTGTTCCTGGGGTATTGGCTGCTTCTATTCAGCCAGGCCCTCCACCAAATCACTCTCTAGTTATTTGCCAAATCTTGTTCTCTTTTCTCGACAATAAAGGAGGGCACTTGAAAATTAATAACCAACTTTTAAAAGACCTAGGAATAGTTCATTATATTTCGGACCAAATGACACACTTTATATCAACTAACGCTAATGCCACAGGTAAACCAGATGTGGAATGGTGTACTTTAAAAGCTTATTTAAGAAGGATACTGATTGGGCTGGCCTCCAAAAAGAGGAAACAACAGGAAGGCCAACTTATTTCTCTTCTTTCCCAGATTCGGGATAAGAAGAATAAATTGTCCTCTCAATCCTCTGAACAATATAGTCAAAACCTGGTTAACTGAAAGATTCATATCTGGAGTTGCTGAGAGAAAAAACAAAATATGCAATTCTGAAGGCCAAAGTCTCTTATACAGCTCAAGGAGAGAAAGCAGGTGATCTACCTACTCTTAGGCTCAAGCAACAAGAGTCCTCAAAGCTAATACCTGCTATTCACTCTCAGGAGGGTGATAACCTAATAACCTCTCCAATTGATATTGTAGCAGAGTTTAAGGGTTACTACAAGCAGTTGTATGGCCTTATGGAGAGCCCCCCATCAGCACAAAGCCTGGATAACTACCCAGCAGAGTCCCATTTGCCCTATCTTTCAGAGCCATAGCAGCTCTCCCTGATTACAGGATTTTCACAGACTGAATTAGCCAAAGTAATCAAAGATCTCCCTACAGAGAAGACTCCGGGGCCAGATGGCTTCTCCCCTAATTTTTATAAAGTCTTTGCAAAGCAGCTAATCCCAGTATTCCTGCCACTTTATCAACATATTCTTTCAGGTGTAGAATCAGATAAATCCCTGTTCGAAGCTTTAATTGTTCTCCTACCCAAACCTGATAAATGCCCAAACTTGGTAACAAGTTACAGACCAATATCACTTCTTAATCAAGACATTAAAATTCTGACTAAGCTTCTGGTTGATCAGATTAGTAAGGTTCTCCCAGACCTTATAGGACCAGAACATGTAGGATTTATGAAGGGCAGGTCCTCAGTGGATCATTTACATACGCTGTCTCACATTTTCTAGGCATCCAGGGATGCTGATTTTTCTGCAGCTCTGATCTCCCTGGATGCAGAGAAGGCCTTTGATAGGGTGACTTGGAACTATTTACTGCACACCTTAAATGCATTTGGTTTACCCCCTGAGTTCCAGAAATGGATACATGCCCAGTATAGAATCCCGACTGCCCGGGTAACGAGTAATGGAGCAACATCTGAACCATTCCTGTTACAATCGGGTACAAGGCAAGGATGTCCCTTGTCACCACTTCTCTTTGATCTATACTTAGAACCTCTGATACGTAGATTGACCGATTGTCAAGAGGTTCAAGGTATACCTATCCAGGGACAAGTAGTTAAAGTATCGGCTTATGCTGATGATCTTCTGCTTTAGCTGTCCTAACCAGCCAATTCCATTTCACCAATGTTAGATATCATTAGAGAATTTAGTAAAATATCCTATTATAAGCTAAATATTGAAAAGACAGTAGTATTTCCCCTTAACAACAAAGTTCTAAAACATGCCATCACTGATCTGGGGCTCTCCTGGAAATCGGACTCCTTGAGATAGCTTGGAATAGAGCTCACAAGAAACCTGAGTAGCTTGCTGAAATTAAACCTTGACTCCTTAGTGCATTTGATTAGTCAAGACCTGAAAAGATTGTCCCTTCTGCCAATATCACTATGGGGTAAAATTAATTTAATCAAAATGAACATCTTTCCTCGCCATTTTACCCACTTAATCTCCTAAATATCTGGCTCACTCTGTCATGGTTCCAAAAAGTCCACAGTCTCATTACAGACTTTATCTGAGCCAGTAAAAAGCCATGGATGGCATTTCACAAGCTAGCTGCCACTAAGCTTAAGGAAGGGTTACGCTTGCCACATGTAGGTCTTTATTATTGGGCCAGTCATGCCAATAAATATATCAGATATATATCGGCAGAAGACCTCCAGACCTCTCTCCCTTTCTCACCAATTTGGCTTGAAATAGAATTAGCCATACTAGAAACACAGGGTCTCTCCCCCCTTCTGTTCTGTTATACACAAAGCCTGGTTCTCTCCCTCCTCAATTAAAGGCCTCACCCATTGCAGTCTTTATTAAGGTTCACTCCTAACTCTGCTCTTTTCTAAAATATAATCACATCCAAGACCTGTCTCAAACCTTATGGGGTAATCCTAACATTAAAATTGATGGTAAGTCCCCTTACATATTTGATTAAGGAAAGTGGGACTTGGTTTTCCTCTCCAGAGATTATGAGCAAGGCCAACATCCCAAGGTCTATTATTCTCAAAGTCTTCCAACTGCGCCATCTCCTAATAAAGGTATTTGAGTCCACACCATCACAGCCCTGGCTTTACCCTTCCAAGTAGGATTAAGTCCCCTAGCAGGCTTTCCACAAGCAGTCTCCAACATCTGTGGTGTTTTATATAGCTTGAAATGTCCAGGAAGCTTTGGCCCAAAAGCTTACTGGTCCTTCCTTTTCCCAGACAAGAACATTAGCTGGCCCTCTGTATGGCAAAGTTGTCACAAATGTGTTATCCAAGATAGGCTTAGGCTTATTCAGTTCCAAGTGTTACATAATCTTTATTATTCCCCTCAAAAAATGGGCAAGATGGGAAATGCAATCTCCTTTACTTGCACTCGGTGTAAACAGAACAAGGGTAACTTAGTTCACATTTTCTGGTCTTGCCCAAAAGTGGCCCCTTTATGGGCTCTTATTAGACAAAGGGTGGACCCGCTTTTGGGTTTCACTGATTTATTTTCAGCAGAAGTATGTCTGTTGGGGGACTTCTCAGCAAATTCTGGTTTTGAATCAAAAATACCATATAGCCTTGATTCCGATGTCTGTTAAAAAAGTAGTTCTGAGACATTGCAAAGATACTATAGAATTAACTTATACTGAGTGGCTCCAGGAGCTCCTAGCAAACCTAAGAATAGAGAAGGCTATAGTTTGCTTTCACAACAATCTCAAAAGTTCCACAAGATATGGGGACTTCTGCAAGCCCTTTATTCTTTACAGCCTGTTGATAAGGATACCTAATTTTCAACTTGATGATGTATAAAACTACACCTCTGTGTCGGGTTACTGGGGGTGGGTATTGGATGGGGGGGAGGATAGATCCTGCATTCTCACATTGTATATACTGTTTTATTCATATATAAGGTGGATCAATGCTCTGTATTGCAAAAATTGTAATAAACTTTCAATTGAACAAAAAAAACATGAGTCACACACCAGAGGAGGAGGAGGAGATGGAGGACAGGTGGAGCTGAGGTCATGAAAGAGCCATTTGTCTTCACAGGACAGTACCAGGTCCAGGTGAAGGAGCAGGTGATGGCAGGAGGGGATTTCCAGCAGCCCCTCCACAACATGACAGTAGCAGCTCATAGTTACACAGAAGCAGCAGAACCCAGCTGTGCAGCAACAGCAGCAGCAGCAGACCCAAATTGCATAGCAGCAGACCCCACTTCTTCCTGTTTCACAACTGCAGCCTGAATCCCCTGTGCCTCCTGTGATAAAACTATCACCACTACTGATTCCCTCTCAAAAGCCACGTGCTGTATCTTTCAGCTTCTCATGGACCCATTCTAGGAAGCAGCCAAAGTCTTCCCTTGTGTCAGAGTTTTTCACCCAGGACTCCAGCAATTACAGTGTGGCGAAGTGCAATGTTTGCAACACCCTTGTTCAGCACAGGAAGAGGGGCAGACATTTAGGCACATGAGGTCAGCACAACCATTTGAAAATCCAACACCTGAGCCATTGGGAGATGAGAAAGGAGGTGGTGAGTAGTGGTGGTATCAGTGGTCCTTCTGCGCTGCTGAGGGGACAGTGCAGTGTTTGACCATGATAGTCATGTGAGCAGTTGCTTGAGGGGTTGCACATGGGTCTGTACCTGGAAACAGCAGCCAGAATGAAGAGCTAGGTCAGGGGACAGCACCAACACAGCACTGATAACAACAAGAGGGGAACTGGCATAACTCTGCATGGAGATAGGGGGGTATCCCTTCAAGATAAATAGTTTTTAATGGCGATGGGAAAACAGCAAAAAAAAACTGTGAGTGCCATGTCAGCAACTAGAGGTTTCCCCGCTTGTTGAGTTACGTACCCCCTGGAGTTAGTATATTTAGTAAGGGAATGTGGAGCTCAAAGCCCCCCACAAGAAGAGAGATCAATGAATGTGGTTACTCTGTAATGTGTGTGTTGTTGTTCAGTTGTTGCCATTGAAAACTCACTATCTTGTTGTGGAACCAGATAGGAGACCATTGCTGGCAAGCTTCATCAATGGAGGAATCAGTACAGAAGCTGCTGGAATATCAGGACATTTTCTGGAGGGCATATCAGAGCTCCAATGAGGTGGTGCAGGTGCTTTTCTCTCTGGTCTCTAAAAATATCCTTCAAATACTGCTTCCTTACATCCTTTCTTCTTCAGTCATCCTCATTGATCCTCCTTCTGTTCCACCCTTTCCTTAGTTACAACAATCCTGTCTTCTCTTTATCTTTCTTCACCCCTCTTTGTTTGTGAGGAAACAAAAAAATATAAAAGTTTTAAAAAATACAAAAACATTTAACTCTTTTCCTGTCGTTGTCTCTTACTGTTTGCCTCAATCCTTTCTCATCTTGATTTCTGTCTGAGTGTTCTTCTGAAACAAAAAAGGTATATTTTCTGTCTATATTTTCTTTTATTGCACTGTTTATGCTCATATCATTCTCTTCTCTTACTAACTACTGTTGTTGTAAATCACTACTATTTACATATACAGTCATTTGAAAAGCAGCATATGAAAAATTGTCTGGTCACCATTTTTTTCCAATCCAACAGGTGATGCTGCACTATATCAGTGACTCACTCACTCACTCACTCACTCACACACTCACTCACTCACTCACACTCTCAAACTGATTCTTTTGGCTCCACTGTCACTTTATTCACTTTTCTTACTTCCTGAAATTTTCTCCTGAAAAATAAATTATTGAACAGTGATAATATACTACTGTTGATGCTGATGCACTGTTCAAATCACCCTGTCAGACAATCTGTATTGTGAAGCACTTAATAACATGGGTTCCAAAAATACTGTCTTCTGATTTATCTAAATAGGTTACCTGACCATTGATTAATCCCTGATATACCCACAGTTGCATATTCACAGGGCTTTAGTTTACTATTTCCTTAGGTAAAACTCTAACGTAACATTGCCCATGTTAAGAGAGGATTAACACCCTCCAGGGTATGAGTTTACTGGGCATTAATCCACGCCTGGGTGGTTGAAGTCACTCAGCTGCACCTCGTGACTCCAACCCCCCCTCCCAGGTGTGGATTAATGCTCAGTAAACCCATACACTGTCATGGGTTAATCCCTTCTTTTTTGACACAAGTGCACAGGCTCAATATATACATTTCTCCTTGAAAATTTCTCCCACACAAGACAATTTTTAAATGGTGGTAATGTATTACTACTGCTACTGTGCTGATCATGTTGCCATACTCCCAGAATTTGTCTCAACTACCAGAATAAATATACAACACTATCCTGTATGGCAGCAGGTAAAACAGGCCAGTACCAGAGGAAACCACCTTGGAAACAATAGCTTACCACCACTAAATTCAGTCCTAAGTTTTATTTTGCCAAACATCCCTAGGTGTGCAGCAGTAGTGAAAACAGGGAACTCCAACATGCAGGGCTCAATTTCTAGAGTTGCACTCTTAGTTAAAAATGACATCATGCCTGTGGAAGTTACCATCAGAATAAAAATAAGTAATTTATATACACAAACTGTCTGGGTCAAACGTACCACAAAACCTCCAACTCCACTAATTGTGGGGGTTAGCTACCACCCTCCAAATTGCCCAATGGACACATATAATCAGCTGAAGCCAGAAATTGAGACAACTGGGGACCTGGAAGAATTAACCATCATGGGTGATTTTAAGTTAAGTGATATTAATTGGAAAAACTACTCTTCTTCCAGCACCTGTGGCAAGAAATTAAAACAGACTTTGTGAACCTCTTACAACTAATACAAAATGTTAAGGTGTCTACAAGAGGAAAGGAGAGAACATCTTAGACACAGTGTTATATTAAGACTGTCTAAATGTTACAAAATGCAAAAGTTGTCCCTCTCTTGGGAACAGTGACCATAAATGTTATTGAGTTTAACATTGTCTTGGATACCATTATGTATAATGGAAAAACAAATATTTATTTATATAGCAGGGCAAATAATGATAAAATTAGGAACGGATTTAGTACTATTAATTGGAACAACGAACTAGATAAATAATCTACAGAAGACATGTGAAACCACATTAAAAACACTATTTTAAAATTATGCAATAAATGTATACCAAAAAAACAAAAATTCCAGAATAATAAATTGAGACCAAAATGAATGAACAAAAAAATAAAAAAAAAATATTTAAAGAAAAAGGAAAAATTGTTCAAGGCTCAAATACAGATAAAAAATACTGCCTCAGGAAATGCTTATTTCGCTATTAAAAAAACTGCAAAAGGGAGATAAAAAGAGCTAAGAGAGACTTTGAACATAAATTAGCACTAAATGCAAACAAGGATAACAACAGATCTTTTATGCATATATTAACTCCCTTGGAAAACCAATTAGTAAAGTAGGACCAATTTTAAATAATGGTGGACTACTGTATGTTATGACAACTGTGAAATAGCAGAAATATTAAACAAAAACATATGTGCAGTTTTTGGTCCATGTACAGAATCTAATCCTAATAAAAACTGTTTCTCTGGTGATAAAATCGCATTCTCATTCCAAGATATAAAAAAAAAATCTCAAACAAAAAGGAGAAGCAACTCAGGGACCTGATAATATCTCCGGTCAAATGTTGTACATCATCTCTGATTATTTGTACTATACAATGAACATATTATTTGTAGATTCTATTAACAAAGGATATGCACCTAAGGATTGGAACAGTGCTTTTGTGGCTCCTATACATAAACAAACTCTGGCCAGAGCCGATCGGGCTGCAACCAAGAATTTTGGGGTAAAAATATTGAAAATTAACAGTTACAAGCCTGCATTATCAAAATGTATTGTAAGCTCATAAATTTGTTGTTTTGTAATATTTTACACCAAATTTTCAACATAGCCTTGTTATGACTGTGCCTCATGAAGAAGGGCAGATACAATGTTCAACTTTTGGCCTAAAGGTGATTTCACGCAAGGACTGGGAAATCAGCTTTCGAGACATAAAAACACATTTTGGGCAGGAGTTGAAAAATGACAGCTGTCACATTCATGAGGTGCAGTAAAGACATGGCTATGTTGAAAATTTGGGGTAAAAATATTGAATATTACCAGACATACGAGCCTGCATTTGCAAAATTCAACATAGTCTCTTAACTTTTTTTTAAATATTTTTACATCAAATTTTCATCATAGCCTTCTTATGACCCCACCTCATGAACAAGGGCAGAGAAAATGTTCAACTCCTGCCTGAAAGCTGATTTTGTGCAGGGACCGCATGATCACCTTTTGGGATGTAAAAAAAAGCATTTTGGCCAGGATTAGAAAAATGACAGCCCTCACATTCACGAGGTGCTGTAAAGATATGGCTATGTTGTAAATTTGGGGTACAAATATTGAAAATTACTGAAGTTACGAGCCTATGTTCACAAAATTTAAATTAGATTCATAACTTTATTGCTTTTTAAATATTTTTACACCAAACTTTCAACATAGCCTTCTGTTGACCCCACCTCATGAACAAGGGCAGAGAACATTTTCAACTCCTGCCTGAAAGGTGATTTCATGCAGGGACCGTGAAATCACATTTCAGGAGAGATTTGACTAATGTCAGTGCAACTGTTCAAAAGGGTGGGGTTGGGGGCCAAAAAAGGTATGTTGAAAATTTGGGCCAAAAATATGCAAAAATGCCTAAGTTATGCCAGTAAGTTCAAAACACCATTGAAATACATTGAATCGCATACCTGTTTCTTCAGTTAGTGGTCAAGCTTTGAAGAGTGAAGATGAATCTGTAGTCTAGACAGGATTATGACGTTGGACCCCCAATGGGTAAATAAGGACTTGGGGGTATGGGTTGGTGGGTGCTGAGTGGGAAGGTCGGGTCGGGGACAGGAAAGGGACAGGATTCTGGATCACTACACTGGGGGATTGGGCACCCCCAGTGTCACTCTTATGTTTTGGGGGGGAGGTTTGAGGGGTAAGGCAAGGCAAATTTTATTTGTAGTGCCCATTTCAAGAGGCTCTGGCGCTTCACATAAAACATAAAATAGAGCAAAGAGTAACACAAGTACATGAGACAGGTAAAATAAATACAGCAATAAATACATAAATAATATAAAACCAAATCAGCAGCTTTATAAAACAGCACAGCACTGGTCAGACTACTATGCTCAGGAAGGCCAGAGCAAAGAGATGGGCCTTGAGACCCCTTTTGAAAACCTTGACCATTAGGGCCTCCCTAGGAGATGGAGGTAGAGCATGCCACAGGACTGGCCTGGCAACACTAAAGGCCCAGTAGGTTATGTCTAGATCATGACACAGGGGGAATGGGCACCCCAGTGTCACTCTTATGTTTTAGGGTGGGCGGGGATGGGTGATGTCTGAATCACAACACTGGGGGATTTGGCACCCCAAAGGGGTGGGAGTTGCTGGGGGGTGCTGAGAGGAGAATCGAGTCGAGAGGATATTAAAAACAAAAAACAAAAACACAGAGGAGTTCGATCATGACACTGGGGAATAGGCACCCCAGTGTCACTCTTATGTTTCTGAGGGTGGGTGGTGGGTGCTGAGAGGGAGGGTAGGGTGGGGGAATATCTATAATTTAAAAAGAATGGCAGTCACGGCAAAACACAACAACCTCCACTGTGTCCAAAGATGACCACTGCACTCTACTGCGCATGCGCTAGTAGTCGCGCAACCACAATACATTTTGGTGGCCATCTTGGACATGGCAGAGTGTGCCATGTTCTGCCGTGACTGCCAACAGAATAAAAATAGTGCAGTGTGACTGCTATTGGAGACAGCAAGTGGAGTGCTTCATGGATGCTTAGGCGACTGTGGTGCAACTCCAACATGTTGTTCAGTCAGAAGGAATGCGCTGAGTCCTTTTTTGATAGCAATAGGTCTGCAGGGCTCTGCATAATGCAGTCCTAAAAAGGACCAAAACAGGATCCAGTCAATTATACACCTACCAGTCTCACCTCAAGTGTTTGCAAGATTCTTTTTTTTTTGAAATTTAAATTTTATTAATTTAAGAGTACAAAAGAAAAACAATATCCCAAATATATCAGGAGAAACATTATTACAATGAAACAGGCAGAGTAATCGAACAACAACAAAGACATCATCCCCTCCACCCCCTTCCCAAAGAAGCATATTACAAAGAAGATACTCAAAACACACCCACCCCCCAAAAAAAACCTCAACAAGACCAACAACAACAAAAAAAAAAACACAATATAGACCTAATACAAACCCCCAACAAACCCCCTCAACCCACTCCCCTCCCCCAGGGTGCACCCATCATACAACTCTACAATTATAAAATGAAAACAGGCTAACACTAAATCAAAAATTATAATGGGTAACAGCCATAGGAATAAACACTTCAGGTAACAAAACTTACTATGATTAAGCTGACAAAGGAAGAAACAAAAGAAATGTGGACATAAGGGATCGGGTCATAATAAAGGAGAACCAATTTAAGCCAGACACAGGGCCTTGAGTTTACCCCATCTCCTCTGAAACAAATCTAAACGCCTCTGAAACTAGCAGCTAGTTTTTCAGATTGGAGATATGATAACATTTCAGTTAGCTATCGACAAAGGACAGAACCAGCTGATCCGTCCAGTGTCTTAGCACCATCTTTTAACAGCCATAGTCACCAAAGCCATATGATATCTACGTTCAACACTGTCAACCCAAGAAGCTCCCTAGGACACACACTCAGGACTGAAAAAGCCAGACAGGCCTAATAAAGGATCAAGATAGTTCTTAATCTGAGACCACAACGGAGCCACTTTAGGGCAATCCCAAAATATATGAACAAGATTGCCGTCCCTTGCAAACATCTGAAACAGCTAGGGTAAGATACCCTCTTAAACTGAAAGAGCTTAGCTGGGGTATAATATAAATTATTAACAATGTAATACTCGTTAGTCGAAACCTATCTGAGTATGATACCTGTGAAGGTCGCTCAAAACCCCAAGCCAGTCAAAAATTACCAGGCAGAAGATGGGTCCAAACATCCGAACCAACAACACTTTCGGGTAAATTATAATCCAGAAGAAAGGAGTATATCAGAGAAATAGAATGAGGCTGGGAAGCAAGTCTAACCACATCAGAGAAAGGGAGAGACTACCGACTCCCTAGGAGCAGAACCAAATCTTTGGTTGATTAAGTGTCTCAACTGATAAACCTTGAAAATAGACCTACTAGGTATGTGAAACCTCTCAAGGATGCAACCAGAAGAAAGAAGGGAGTTAATGTTAAAGAAGTTTTCCAAACTAGCTTCTCTAATTTGCGGAAGCCAGTCTGGACTAATCCATGAACTACCCAATTTAACATTAGATTAGAATGACTGGCTGCCCCAAACTGAAGTGGGAGAGATATGAAAATACTTTAAACATTGCAAAAGATTGCAGTAGCAGTCCTTATAACATTGTCCGGGATCCATTTAGCAAGTAATTTCGGGGATAAATAAAGAGAGCATATTTATCGAATTTAATGTCAGAGAGGAAAGAGCGCTCCAGTTGAAGCCAGATTGGACAAGATACCTCCGGTTCAGCAGAGAACCATCTTCCCAGTTTAGAGAGGTGAGCTGCCCAGTAGTACAGCAGGAGATTGGGTAGTCTGAGACCTCCTCTATCTTTGGGAAGAGATAATTTACCATAAGAGCCTAACTGCCTTCTTAGACCAGATAAATTGAGAAAAAGCGTGTGAAACTGCTGAATATAAGAGATGGGAAGCCGAGATTAACCAGATTCAGTGGGTAGAACACTCTGGGAAGGACATTCATTTTGAGAACATTAATCCGACCCCAGAGTGAAATGGGAAGAGGCTGACCAACGCTGCAGATCCCAGGGAAACCGAATCCTTGAGCCAGTCCAGATTTAGCTCCTTCAAAAGCAAGGGATCAGTGGAGAAAAATATCCCTAAATATTTAATGTATCTAGGGGCCCATTTCATACCAAAGGAGGAGAACTCGGCCTTATTGGTATGGACATTAAGAGGGAGGATTTCAGATTTAGAAACATTCAGCCTGTATCCCAAAAAGACCCCAAACCTCTCAATAAGACCTAACACCGCCTTCAAAGAATCAGCCGGATCCACCAGATGCAGAAGGATGTCATCAGCATATGCTGAGAGGACCAACTCTTTTTGGTATAAGCTAACTCCTCTGACCTGGGCAGAGGCCTTAATCTTTCTAAGTAAAGGTTCCAGGTACAGATTAAATACTAGGGGAGAGAGAGGGGACAGCCCTGTCTGGTACCTGCGTATAAACGAAGAGGGGAGGAGAATACCCCATTACAATATATTTTAGCAGAGGGACAACTGTAGAACACCCGGATCCTATTAACAAAAGCAGACGGGAAGCCCATCTTCTCTAGCACAGCCCAGAGAAACACCCAGTCCACCCGATCAAATGCCTTTTCGGCATCAAGAGAGACCAAAACCGCCGGATATGAGAGGGATTGGGCATGCTGGGAAATATGCAAGAGGGTTCTCAGGTGGTCAGCCGCAGATCTGCCAGGCACAAAGCCAGCCTGTTCAGGACTCAGCAATTCAGACCATACCATCTTAATACGTTCAGCTAAAATTTTAGCAAGGATCTTCATATCATAATTTTGAAGTGAGATAGGTCTGTAGCTAGCTGGATCAGTAAGGACCTTGTCAGGTTTGTGAATTAAGACAATAGTTGCCTCGAACAGCGAGGGATCTACATCCCGAGGCTACAGCCAAATAATCATACAATTTGAGGAGAGTGGGTGTCAGATCCTTGACAAAAGTCTTATAAAAATTTGCTGGGAACCCATCAGGCCCCGGTGTGCGGTCAGGGGTGAAAGAAGCAATAGCTCTCTCAATTTCACCTTCCGAAATGGGAGCTAGCAAAATAGCCTGCTGAGTTTCAGATAAGCAGGGAATATCAGTCTCTCTTAAGTAGCTGTCTAGATCAGAAGCAGGATGTGATACCTCCGGTTTACTGTACAGATCCAGGTAGAATTCTAAAATGTGGGCAATTTTTCCGGGTGCAGTAACAACCTCCCCAGATGGGAAACCAGAGAAGGAATAAGCCTAGAACTCTCAAGTGCCCGAAGACATTGTGCCAGGAGCTTACCGGACTTTTCCCCCTGGTCGAGATACTTCGCTTGAGTTTTAAGAAGATCATACTGCGTTTTCTCCCTTAAAAGATCCATGTATTCATCTTTAGTGCCAAGAGCTGCTTAAGATCAATTAAGGAAGAAGTTGAAAGGTATTTAGTCTCCAATTCCTGAATTCTACCCATCAAAATTAAGGAATCAGCGTGTCCTTTTTCTTTTTAAAGAAGCTGTTTTAATAAACTCGCCCTGAGAAAACACTTAAGAGCAGACTCAGACCAGATCAAATCTAGAAACTGATTTGAGATTTTCTGCCAGGAATATTGATATCAAGGAGCTTATACCAGAGACAGTCTGGGTCCTTTAATAACTGTGTATTCAGCCTCCAAACCGAATCCCGAGAATAATCAGGGGTAAGGGAAAGCTTGATCCAAACAACCGCATGATCAGAAAGAATGATTGGGTCAATACCGGATAAGCCCAGACTTGAAAGAAAAGAAACACTAATCAAAACCATATCGAGACGAGATTTGGTAGCATGAGATTGAGAGACGAAGGTGAAAGCCTGGAGAAAAGGGTTAGCAAGCCTCCAGGGATCACATAAACCTAGTAGTGATCTCAGATCTGAGAAAGCTCTGTGGGCTGGAGAAGGTGGGCGTTTATTCTGGGGCTCTCTATCTAAGATCAGTGAGCAGGGAAGATTCCAATCACCACCTAGTATAAACTGAGCCGGGAGGAATCTAATCAGTTTCTCAGTAAGAGACCTAAAAAAAACAGAATCTCCTCCAACTGGACCATATATAGATTCAAGTACAACATTCTCACCATTGAGGGTTCCTTGAACCAACATAAATCTCCCTTCAACATCCGCCACAGTCTTCTCCATAGTGAATAAAACCTGTTTTTTGATGAGGACTGCCACCCCCCTACTATAACAGGAGTTACCAGCAAGATAGGGATAAGAGAAGCCTGACCGAGATAATAATCTAATATCAGACTGAGTGAGGTGTGTCTCCTGGAGAAAAAGAATGTCAATTCGCAGTAATGAACAGTGTCGAAACATCTGAAGATGCTTGACCCGATCCCGAAGTCCACGTACATTCCAAGAAGCAATTTTCAGAGACATCATAACATTTTAAAATACAGTAAACAAAATTTAAATGTCCAAATAACCATAGAATTATAAGGAAGAAAAGGGTGCATCCCCCAAGCTATACCTATTAATTTCAGCATAATTAAACCCAAAATAGACCATCCCCAAAAACAATCCCAACCCCACTTTCTTTATAGAGCTAAAACCCCCATAACCGTAGGCACTATTAAAACATGAAACTTGCGCCCAGCAAGGGGGAACAATCAACAACCCATCAAACCCACCCCACCCAGCCAAAATGCCCATCAAATATCCCATAAGAACCAATCTGTAATAAAATCCCCACCCACCTTAACTCTGATTCTAAAAACCACGTTAGTAAACAGTCATGCCTCCCAACCCCATCCCACAAAATCAACAGAGAACCCAAAACACCCCAGATAACTATTTACAAAGGAAGGCCAGGATAAATGTAATAACAAAAATAGTAGACCAGCTCTGGCATCCAAATCCCATTCGAACCCCTTAGTCCCAGGTGAGCAATACAAACAACCACCCAAGCAGCAGAGATGGCCCATACCCTCAAAACTACTACCCAAGTCAGTGCTTTCACCAGGAGGGTTAGCCAACCCCATCTTCAGGCTCGCAATAACGCATCCAGCGAGCAGCCATCCAGAGGCTCGAACCCCCCCCCCAATCGCCCCTTGTCGTGATGCATGTGCCATTTTAAAAAGAAAAGCAGAAAAGCTTGCTATGGCAAAACACATCAGGAAACAACCCAGGTGAGAGAAGAAGCAGGAGGCATCCCCGAGATAGGCACAGCATCTCCGGCCCTCCCAATAAAGAGAGTGCCTCCCCTCCACACATCCGAAAGACAGAATTCCAAAAAACAAGCCGACTTACCCCACAACAGGACTGCCTAATGGATAAGGGTACTCGGGGAAGGAAACTCGCATCACGGTCATTTCGGCACTGGGGTGATGTTCCCGAGGGGAACAATAAGCAGTCGGACCAAAAACGTCCTCCCCCCAGGAAGTCCCTAGGGAAATGCCAACTCGAACCATAGTTCCCCCTGCCAGTCAACCTAAGAGCACCACCACGAGGATTCCTCCCAGCCTAACCGATAGCCACCCATCCGGCCCTTCAACCAAGAGGAAAGGACCAGGTAAGAAAAAGGACATGCAAGAGAGGGAAGGGAGAAGGGAAAGAAGGGTTAGCCCCCCAGGAGAGTAAGCAGAGGATTTACCCAGAAAGGAAAAGGGGAAAACATACAGCCAAATCCCCAGCTAAACTAGGCCATCCCCCCCCGACCCCGATTAACAGCACCATCAGATTATTAAGCAAAAGCATATGCAGTCGATAGCATAACAAGTCAGCAACAAGACAGAAGTAGGTCCTTCATCCAGCCTTCTTAAATAACTCTGGGAGCCTGGAGGCAAGCTCGTTCAGGGCCACTTCTGGCGATGTGTAGCTAAGTACAGAGCCTCCAATCGTGACCCTCAGGGTTGCAGGATAGGCCATCTTGAAGGGAATTGAGGCAGCAACCAATTTGGATACCACCGGGTGAAAAGCAGCCCTTTTCTCCCTTGTTTCTTTCGGGAGGTCCTGCACGATTCGCAGCCTGGACGAGCCCCACAAGATCTCCTTGAGCTCTCTAGCTTTAACAAAAACATGCTGGCGCTCAATGTAGCTCAAGAACTTCAGGATTATGGGCCGTGGAGAAGGACCTGGTGGGGGTCTGGGCCGCAGCGACCGGTGTGCACGTTCCAAATGATATGAAGAACTTATAGGGGAAGGCCCCACTACCTTCACCAAAAACTTCTGCAGAAAAGCCAGGAGATCAGGCCCTTCCTCCATCTCAGGCAGTCCAAAAATAAGCAAATTATTTCTGATTACGCCCCTCAAGGTCTTCTGCTTTACTTTGTAACTTCTTGATTTGCTGTTTTAGGTCGCCTATAACTTCTTCGGACTTATCCTGCCTTTTCTCCATCGAGAAACCTTGCCTCAACATCCTCCACCCTAGTGGAGACACTCGATAGGTCCCCAAGCGATCTCAGTTCAGCTGTAAGGTCCCTCAGAATGTCCTTGATGAGGGTTAAGCTCCTGCATAAACTTGTCGGTCAGGGGAGGCGCTATTGACTTGTCTTCGGTCCGTTCAGCTTTACCCGGACCTTGATTCCGCTGCTTTTTCGCAGCCTTATTCGGAGAGGCAGGAGGGGTGTGCTTGACTGGGGCCTGCTTCATATCGGCCTCCATCCCTTAAAAGGCACGCTATTCCCCGAGACCAACAGAAGGAACAACACTTCGTACCGTAGGTAATCACCTCTGATCACTATCTTGATAAGTAGCGACTGCTAGTACTGAAAAAAACCGTTGAAACGGCGATGAGAGGGGGGAGCTCCAAGCCAATGCAGCCATCTAGACGGACGCCATCACGAGACCTCCCGTTTGCAAGATTCTTGAAAGTTTAGTTAAGGATATTATTTCATTTGATATTACAAGGATATTATATCATTTGATATTACAAGGATATTATTTCATTTGATATTAATAATATGAATATGGAACAACATGGTTTTAGACAGGGATGAGGTAACACTACTAATTTAATAAGTTTCTACAAAAAAATTAGAGCGCTATTAGATAAAAATACTCCATGCGATGTGGTATACCTTGACTTCAGTAAAGCTTTTGATTTGATGCCACACTAGGTTTTAACAGAAAAAATGAAAAATACATAATATCAATAAATCCATACTGAACTGGATTTCTGAGTAGTTGGTGGGGAGATCCCAGTGGGTGATTATAAATGGTCATGTGTCTGGGACAGGGTGTGTTACTAGCGGAGTCCCGCAGGGCTCTGTCTTAGGTCCCTTACTGTTCCAGTTCTTTATCGCTGACATGACTAATAACATCTTAAGCAGTACTGTGAAATATGTAGATGATGTTAAACTAGGGGGCCGTTATGAAACTTTGTCACAAGTTTTAGACCTTAAAGATGATCTTGACCATGTTTCAGAATGGGTATCTATATGGATCTTCTGTTCCTCTATCTCAGGCTGATTGGAGCCTACTGGACTGGTACCACTGACACAGTTCCTTCCACAAGCAACCCGTCTGCCTAGGACAGGGAGAGAAGGCACCTGCTGCCTGCTCTCCTCCTTGGCTGGCAAGGCTAATCGGAGCCCACCAGGCTTGTACCACTGACGCAGTCCCCTCCACAAGCAACCCGCCCACCTAGGGCAGGGTGAGAAGCTGCCTGCTGCCCGCTCTCGTCCTTGGCTCACGAGGTAATGTCTGGTCTCTGACCCAGGACAAGGCAAAGGGGATTTTGAAGCTTTCCTCCCTTTTCTAATTGAATACCTGGCACTCATTGCTGTGGGACTTTTCTTTCTTCAGCAGCTGCATAGTGAAGTCCTTATGTTTTTGCTTCCCAGTTCACTCACTTGCACACTTCTGTGAGCTGTACAGTACAGAGCAGCATTTGCCTAACCTGAACTGGCTTCTTAGTGATTTTTTTTTATTTATGGTTATCCTGCTACTAGGATTTCCTTAAATGGACTGTAGAGTTGATTTTCTGAATTAATTTTAAATTGAACAATGTTTACATTACATATTAAATTATTGATGGCAGTTTCTGCATTTGAATTTTAAAGTTTAAGACTGTTTCTGTATTTCTAATCTGTCTGGCTACTAGACCTCCCCCCTGACTCTGGCACCAAACAATCAGGTCAGATACACGCCCCCATTTAACAGCCTTTGTTTTAGCTCCCTGTTGCAATTTGCTGCTGGCATCTTGCCAGAGTCTGTAACAGAGCCTACCCCTTTCATCCCAAACCTTTTCAACTGTTAATTTTTTCACCCCTCCCTGCTCTGAAACCTTCCCCTGACCACCACTGAGGCTTAGAACTGCCCTGTCTACTGTTCCTCTCTCTCTCAGGCAGATCGGAGCCCACCAGGCTGGTACCGCTGACACGGTCCCCTCCACAAGCAACCTGCCCACCTAGGACAGGGCGAGAAGGCGCCTGCTGCCCGCTCTCCTCCTTGGCTCACAAGGTAATGTCTGGTCCCTGACCCAGGACAAGGGAAAGGGGATTTTGGAGCTTTCCTCCCTTTGCTAATTGAATACCTGGCACCCACTGCTGTGGGACCTGAATGGTTCCAGGTGGCCCTGGAGTGTTGATATTGGTTTCCTGCCCAACGCTGCAGCCAGTGCTGAAATCATTGGACTAGGGCATAAGACTGCAGATAAACACTGTCCTTTGACTTTTCTTCCTGTAGTAGCTATGTAGTGAAGTCCTGATCTTTTTGCTTCCCAGTTCACTCAGTTGCACACTTCTGTGAGCTGTACAGTGCAGAGCAGCATTTGCCTAACCTAAACTGGCTTCTTAGTGAATTTTCGGCCCATCCCCTCCTCCACCTCCTTCCTTTATTAAATACTCTACCAGAGCTGAGAGACCCGCCCACTTCCTACTTGGTTACACTTCACTTTCCCTCTTAAAGGGGAAGCACCTAAAAGCTACAGCAAAGCACTTAAAGGGGTAATACCTAGATCTACAATACCATGATTTCTTTACCTCTCCATTAGTACCTGCTTCCCCATTAGCAGGTTATACAGCTTCTCCACTAGAGGGTGTATATGTAAGCAAGCATCCTTCACTTTCGACTTCCTTACTACAGGCTATTCAGCTGGACATCTGAGGGAGATTTATTTTAAGCATTGTGCTCCTTCCCCTCAGTAGCAAAGCAACTCTGTTCAGCTACACCCCCTTGTTGTAGTCTACCTACCAAAGGCTGCCCCCCTCTGCTGCTCCTTGGACTCTAAGGATGTTTCCTTTCCACTGAAATACTTCTCCCCCTAAACTTATTTCTTACCCTCTCCCTACACACCCCTTCTGCTTTTGCCAGCCTAGGGCCCTATAACTCCAAATCTATCCAAACCCCCTGTCTCCAGGTCCCAACTTATATTCATGCTATTACTCCTGCCCCCCCCCCAACATATTCTGGTCTCATTCCCTCATCATTCCACATGCATTCCTACTAACTTTATCAAATTTCTTTGCTGTTCTCCACCTCCTGCATCCTCACTATACCACTCCCTTCTACCTCACTCACTCGGCCTCCAAGCCCCAGCACTCCAACTTCATGAAGCTACACTTCCTCATCCTAGCTCTACTATTACTTGCCTCGGGGGACATCCACCCCAACCCCGGTCCTGCTACTTCCTTCACCCCTGCCATCTTCCCCACTGCTGCTGCCCATACCCCTACCCCAACAGCCCTCATAAAGAGTTTCAAGATATTACACTTAAACATTCGTAGCGTATTTCAAAAATTAGACCTCCTGCAAGCCATGGTTGCTGCCCTGAAACCAAACATTCTAATTATAACAGAAACATGGCTAAAGAGCATAATTCCTGACCATTCAGTCTCCATCCCAGGTTACACCATACTAAGGCTAGAGAGAGCAGGTGGACATGGAGTGGCCATGTATATCTACATCTCCCTCCAACACTTCCCAGTCTTCTCCTCCTCCAACCCAGCAACCCATGATGCTTTAGCCATCAATGTATCCCTCCCTTTCTCACTCCCTATCTTTGTAGCCAGTATCTATAGCCATCCAAATGTCCAGCCAGCTGACTCCCTTGACCTCCTAACTTCCATTACTTCCCTCTCTTAATCTGGCATGCTTTTCATCCTTGGTGACCTCAATTTAAACTGGTTATCCAAGCACACACTCATTCATTGAAAGCTCAGTTGGGCTGCTGGCCGTGGAGTTGAGTGGGGGACTGTGCGGTGGCCGCTCGAGGTTCATGGGTGGGGGAGAGGAGGGGAGGCACTTTCTGACAGGGTGGGGGGGGTCCACTAGACCCCAGGGAAATTAGGGAATGTTTTTAATTTTTATACATTTGGGGATGGGGCTGGGTATATTGCTGAGAGTCTGGGCAGGGGTGGAGGGATTCTTTATTTTGGACTCGTGATCAGCCGAGGGGTGGGGTGGGACCACTAGACACCAGGGATAAAACATTTATTTAATGCTGGCCAGGAGGGGGGTGTTCTTTTATTTTTAAATACCCCCCTCCCAGCCATTCGAATAACGAATACCGAATAACAAATATCGAATATTTCAGCACTGAATAACGAATATTAGGCCAAATATTCAAAAAAGGGTATTCACATAGCCCTAACCACAACCTGGTTTTCCTTGGTCAGAAAAGTTCACAGTCCTAAAGCCCCACATAAAACACTACAAATATGGACCTTTAAATCCCTAGAATTGGAACCTCTCCTGCCCTTTCAGACTGGTCCCCTCTAGCAACCATCTCCTCAGTTGATAAAGCCCTAATCTATTTTAAAGACATCTTCCTAGCAAATTAGAATGCCTTCAAACCCCTAAAACAAACAAGGATTAGAGGTCATCGCCTCCCCTGGATTACCTCTGAATTACTAGCCTGCCACAGAGCCAGAGAATGGGCCTGGAAATGGCACAAAGTCTCCCAGCTTCTAAATGACCTTTTTACTGAAAACTCCATAATGCCTGCAACCGGGCTACCAGGCTAGCCAAAACAGAGTACTTCAAATCTACCTTCGCGACAAACATCAACTCCCCCTCTAAGTTCTGGAGAGTGGTTCACACCCTCTTTACCCCCCATCCTGTCCACCCACCCCTATACTTAAGATATATGCCACCCTCGTTTCCAATCCAGTTGCAGTAGCAACTGAATTCAACTCCTATCACACCACTTGTGCTGATGAGCTACTCCAATCCTTCCCAAACTATTCCCCTCCCTCTCCCCCTTCCTACTGACTATGAACGGCCCCCTCTGATCCCCCCTTCTCCTTTGCTACTGTCTCCCCAAATGATACCCTAAATGCCCTTCTAATGATCAACCCTTCAAAAGGCTCCTTCCCGGATGGTCTTGACCCTAAACTATTATCCCTCTCAGCCCCAGCCATCGCCTACCCACTCTCTATTATCCTAAACCTCTCTTTATCAACTGGCTCAGTACCTTCCCCATGAAAACATGCAGTGGTCCTTCCCCATCCCAAAGGCGGAGACCCCACCTTCCCTGGCAACTACCGCCCCATCTCTCTTCTCCCTACCCTTGCCAAACTTCAGGAACACCTAGCATGCTCCCAGCTTACCTCTTACCTCAATGACTCCTCCTTCTTCACCCCTTATCAATCTGACTTCAGGAAAAATCACTCCTCTGCCACCTCCCTTCTTTGGCTCACTGATTCTATCCTCAGGGGAATGGACAATGGCTAAATCACCTCAGCCATTTTTGTCAATCTGGCCAAAGCCTTCGACAGAGTCTCCCACTACCTTCTCCTTGACACCCTATCAACAACTGGGCTATCCCCCTTAGCCACAGACTGGTTTAAAGCATACCTCACTGACAGAACCCAATCACTCAAGATCTCTGCCGCAATTTCCCCACCCCTCCTGATAAGAACTAGCATCTCCCAAGGATCAGTGTTAGGCCCCATACTAGTCTCTATTTTTCTAAATGATCTCCCATCCACCTGCTCTCCCTTCTTCCCCATTCACATGCATGCTGATGATACAGTCTTGTATGCATCTGGCTCCTGACCCACTGAGGTTGCATCCAACTTGCAGCATGACTTCGACAAAGTTCAGCATTTGTTTGTAAACCACCAACTATCTCTCAACAACAAAAAACAGTCTCCATGACCTTCGGCACCAGGCAGAGACTTACCAGGTTTCCCTCTCTACCCTTCCTCCACACCCTTCGTGGGGCTTTACTCAGGGATGCATCCTCCTTCAGGTATTTAGGTGTCTGGCTGGACCAACACCTGAACTTCTCTGATCGTATCGATGCCATTCAGAAAAAAATTGTGCCCCAAGCTCGGTGCCTTATTCAGGAACCATGCCTGCATCCTACCAATGGCTAGGCATGAGACTGCCCAGAAGATTATCCTACCTATCTTTGACTACTGTGACATAGTCTACAGTGCTGTCCCTAAGTTCTCCCTGGCCAGACTAATTACCATCTTCAACTCCTTTTGCCATTTTGCCCTTCATGCCCCCCTCCACACTCAGCATTGTGATCTCTACCATGCCCTATCCTTCCCTTCCATTCCTTTCCTTGACAAACCAACGTCTCTCTCACTGCACAAAATTCACCTCAAAGCACTGACTGGGTGAACTTCCCTCCTATCTCTCCCCCTGCTTTTACAACCGCCCCCCCCCTTGCCACTTAATAAGATCTACCGACTCACGAACCCTGGTGGTCCAATGTCACTCCACCCTTATTGGCCAATCGGGTTATTCTTATCGCCTCCCAAAAATCTGGAATTCACTCCCCCCTCAAATTTGCCACTCATCCTCTTGCTACTCCATTAACTCTGCCCTCAAGAACTTCTTTGCCCCTTCCTGTGCCTGCCATGACCCTCCATAATCCCACCCACCATCTCCCCTAAGCCCATATTACCATATGCCTACTCCCCACAGGCAGGATCCATAGTGCACAGTGGGCAACAACTTTACTCCCTTTACCCTATTTCTCCTTTTACTGCACCCCCTCTGTTACTGCTAGATCACTGCCATGTGCAGGCAGGGTCACCCAGCACACTGGTGGGGTACTACCCCCCCACTATAGTTGACCTCTGCTCAGGCTCATATGCCTACTCCCCACCACTCCTATTTCCCTCTGATCATGCTCCTCCTTCTCCCCTGCTGTCCCTCCTCATAAAGTGTTCCTCCCCCTTCTTTCTCTACCCTTAATCAATCTCCCTCCTGTGAGCTTGATCACTGCCTTGTGCAGGCAGGAACCATAGCGCACAGTGGGCAACAACTTTACCCCCTTTCCCCTATTTCTCCTTTTACTGTGCCCCCTCAGTCACTGCTAGATCACTGCCTTGTGCTGGCAGGGTCACCCAACACACTGGTGGGGTACTACCCCCCCCACTATATTGCCCTCTGCTACCCTCTCCCACAACATCCCTCCCTCAACCCCTCCCTTTCTCGCATCACTATATATAAATAACTCTCACCGCCTATAACCCTTGTCCAACCAGTAGGGCTGTCCACTGCCCTGCCCAGATAGGGATAACAGGACCTTCCACCCTTGGATACCCCCCACCTACAATACCACTTTTTCATCATCCCGCCACACTCTACCTCTCCTCTCCTCCTACCCCCCTTCTGGTTAACATAGCCTAACATTGGCCTACCCCTACACTCAATTAAGCACTTATAACCCACCCCAATATCCCTGTTATATGCACTTTAGTCCACCCTGTCATCTCTGTTTGCCTCAAAAATCATGTTCTGTCTGTGTCTCTCCATAAATTTCCTTTCCCTTCTTCCATTCTACCCTCTGCAATTTTTCATTCCCTCCTTCCATTCTTCCTGTCTTTACTCCAATCCCTATAAATCTCGAATATCTATGTTACGCTAATGGCTACCAATTACTATTGGATCACCTTACCATCTAGTGATACATGCTGTTGCCAAGTTATTATATGTGTTCCAGAGTTGCCAACTGTCACCAACTGTTGCAAATTTGCTATATGTGTCTACATATCTATTATACTTAACTGCTGCATTGTTAGCCAGTGTTATCCACCTGTAATCCCTCCTGCTCTCATTGTATGCAAGTAAGCAAATTGTATTCCAGCATTGTAAAATTTCTCTGTATTCTATCCCATTGTTCCCTACCCCCCAAGTTGCACCGGGAGATGAGCAACTTGTTACTCAGCATACCTTCCTGGTGAAACATTTCAATAAATTAATTTAAAAAAATAAATGGGGTATGAAGCTTAACGTGGATAAGTGCAAGTTTATGCAGCTTGGAAAAAAAATCATAAGCATTGCTACGTGTTATGTGGTAAAACACTAGGCAGCACTGAAAATGAAAGGCACCTGTGAATTACCATCTCTCATGATCTCAGCACTATCAGACAAGTAAATATAGCCATTAACAAAACTAAGAATGTTATATGGGCTATCAAAAGAAATATCACCTCCAATGATGCCAAGGTACTAATGCTACTTGCTAGGGCCTATGCGAAGCCACATTTGGAATATGCATCCCAGCTGTGGTGCCAACAAGCTGTGGGCTGGCAGTATAGCCTAGAGGTTAGAGGAACGAGGTGTGTACGAGCTTTATATATCCAGCAGACCAGACCTGAGTTTGATTCTCACAACCTCCACTTGCTTACTGTGTGATTCTGAGCAAGTCACGTAACTGCCCAGTGCTCCCAGGTCACCCTTGAAAGCAGGCACTTGTGCCTAGTGGGCCTTACCCAGTTTGCCAAAGACTAAAACAAAACAAAAAAAAACATTTAAAAATTGAGTGTAACAACCTAGAGAAAGTTCAAAGAAGGTTTACTAAAACATATTGGACTAAAAAATAAACATACGAAGATCGACTTGAAACTTTAAGTCATGTCATTGGAGACTAGGAGATTAAGAGGGGACCTTTTGTTTATGTATGACATCATGAATGGCCCTTATCTTATGGCAGAGATGGACATTGACTACAAAACTTCAAATGGAGAGACTAGGGGTCACCCATTACAGATGGTGAGTAAATATTTTAGAACAGCAAAAGGAAAAAAAAATCACGAGAATAGCAAACCCATGGAACCAGTTACTTGCTGAAATAATTATCAGTAAAACCCCAGAAGAATTCAAAAATAACCTAGATAAATATATTTTGGCAAGATGTAAACTTTGTTATTACTCACAGTGAATTTCCTATAGGAGTAATAATGGACAACTTACCTCCTGGCTCCTCACTTTCCTGAGTATGAGTCTAATCCATATTGCTATTGCAGCACCATCACCATCGACAAAGTAGTCTGTGCAGTCCATGTAAGTTTCAACTAAAATAACAAAGATAAAACTTTTCAAGAAGCTACCAGCCGTCACTACTCAGACCCACAATGCCAGAGGATCTTGCACTAAGGCTTCATCATCAATACTCTGAGGAAGACATATAGATGTTGAAACGTTACTGCATGTATTATTATTGGCTCTGGGAAATGTGTGCAGATTTCTTCATGGAGCTGCAATACCTTGTGTATGAACCAGAATAAATATGACAGGTTGCTACATGCTGCTATATGGTGTGTTGTGTGTAGTTCCACCCCCACAGTTTTGGGGTGTCCTGTCAAAATAGCAAATTAATTTGAGTGAATGAATAACAGCGCATAAAAAACAGTGAATGTCATATTAGCTACATGGTCTTTATAGCACTTGGGTATTTTAAAGATGTAGGCAGTAATGGAATTAAGCAATGTAAGCTGACCGGTGTGTTATGGAACCCATGCTAGCAGCACAGCATAATAGTTAGTCACCACCCGTGTGTGTGCTTGCTATGTACAACAAGCCTGGGTTCAGTACTTGCAGTTCCTGGTTCTTTTTTTTTTTGGGTTGAACATTTTCTGCCTGCCTTTGCACCCCCCCAGTTCAATTTCCCCTTTCCCAACTTTGTCCCCCTACACTAGTTGTGCCCCCCATAGTGAGAATATTTGATCCTCTCCCTCTTCACTTTGTCCCACTCCCCGAGCTGCCTCCCCCACTGGAGTGAGAATATGTTATCTGCCCCCTTCCAACTTTCTCCCACTTCCTCAGTTGTGTCCTCCCCCAGAGTTATTTTAATAAATCTGTCCCCCCTTCTGACTCCCCCACATGCAAGTGCCACTCCCCTCCTTGCACCAGTTGTCTTTTGTGGCAGGATTTTTTTTGGGTCTGATATTCACAGTTTTCACTGCTCGCTCTTATTCTTCATCGCTTATTTTGTTGGCTCCGTTGTTCATGCGCTGTTATTGTCTTCTCCATTTTCATTTTGTTGTTTTGACATAGTACATTAGAAAGTAGCAAAACTAGGGCATGACCACACAAGGATGCAGCAGTACCAAGGTCAAAATATAAAATCCAGGTAGAGACTGAGAGACAGGCACCTGCATAAAGGCTGGAGTACCACAGCACAATCCAGAGCTCCTGAATGAACACACTGGACTTTCTGTTTTCTATTTCTAAACAGTGAGAATCTTTTATTAAAACATAACGTGCCAACACAGTGCTCAAAGGATGAAAAGAACTCACATTGGCAGTTGGTTACAAAAAATCCAAGTAATCCAAGTCCCAGCAGGTAAGGAAGTTAACACTCAGGTAACACTCAGGTAGAATCCCCCCCCCCACACAACGTCCTCGTCACCTGACGCATTTCACATGTGACCAGTGCTCAATGTGGTTCACTATAAATATAGTGCAAACTCCCACAGGCAACTGGTCAAAGGCCAAAACTACTAAAAGCAATATAAAGTGATGATACATATCAAAGTCATGAAAATACCCACATAAAGAATATATACATAAAAGACAACTTCTGTCTCTTACAGTGAACAAGAATAGAAAAAAAATTTGCAATAATTGCACATAGTTTTACTCAGGGATAAAACTGGCAGGTGACAAGTAGTAGTCACTGGTGCACATCTGCAATGTTTTAATGATTAAAGATAACATGTTTTAGATTTTGCTTACATGTGAATACTTATAGATTCAGTACTGTTACTTTAAGATTCCTGCTATTTGAGAGTGATAGCTATAATCCAACGTCAGCCTTTGAGAAAGCACATCACATGTGAAATGCATCAGGTGACACTGACGTTGTGGGTGTGGGTTTTCTTTTTTTTCATATTTAATAAACTGTATTACTTTTGCCATACAACAAGTGATACACATAAGCACCATTACATAGTATGTTACATTGCAGTACATCAGTAACACCGATCTGTTTTTTTCCCATTGTTACAGGTCAATGTCCAGTATTTAGTACTTTGTAAAGAAGTAAATTATGTTACTATTTGAAAAGTTAATGGTGCTAGCAAAGAAAACGATCATAAAGAAAGAAGAGGGGCCCCCAACCACCCCTCACCCTGTATCCTCTCCTCCCCCATATTGCCTTCACCACCAGGAAAGAAACAACAAGAAGAAAGAAATAGGGAGGGGACCAAAGGGAACATTCACCTAGTTAGTGTGCTCCATGTATTTTGGGGTATATTCGTCCATTCTGCAATATACATTATTTTAGCTAGAACAGCTGATACCCATTGGATTCAGCACCAGGAAGTCAGGGCGGTCTTATTTATAGTTAAGGGGGTGCTAATTACATAATAAAGTTTGCAGAGGGGCCCAGATCTTCTGATATTTATTACTATTTTTAGAAATGCTCGCTAAGAGGTGTTCTGCTTGTAAAGCAAAGAGGATTTCTTGGTGCCATTCCGTATATGTGGGAATCTGCTGGTCCAGCCAATGACGTAATATCACTTTTTTAGCACATAAGGAAATTAACATCATATGTTTCCTTTGGTTTCCAATAAGGATGTTCCCAGAATCCCCTAGTATACAAATCTCTGGTCGAAAGGCATTTTGTAGCCCTAATAGTGGGTCAAGTTTGGAGCGGATACTTCCCCAGAGAGGGGATGCCTTGTCACATTCCCATAAAATATGATACAATGTGCCCCGCTGGGTCCCACACCTTGTACATAAATCTGACTGAAGTTTACCCATTTTACAAAGTTTTACAGGGGGTATAATATAAATCCTGTATTATCTGAAATTGGAGCAGTCTGTAACGGTCCCACCTAATATCCTTATATAGTCTTTTCCAGATTTGTGACCACTATCGAGGGGTCGTGGAAGTCAAGGGGAGTATCCTGTCCCATCCATAATGAAGGGTGCCTTCTAGGTCCATAACTCTTTTATGTAACTCTTTGTAATAGAAGGAGATTAAGTGAGAAGTGGGCCTTGTTTGTAGCATACTAAGTATGGTACCAACCATGTGGTGATCCCATAGGCCTGTACCAAAATGCTTTGTTAAGACCTGGGAAATTTGGAGATATTTGAAGCAGAAGGTAACTGGCAATTTATATTTTGCCATTATCTCTGGGAATGTTAGTAATCTGTAGTTCTCTGTTATGTCTACAACCTTTTTCTCCATTCCACCCGCCCAGAACAAGTGGTTGATGGCCTTTCCTCCAATTTTAAAGTTTGGATTACCTAAGATATACTGTGAGGTATCCCTTTCCGTAGAATATCTTGTAGTATTATTTAATTGTTTATAGGTATGAAGGGTTCTTATAATGGGAGTATTTTTAAGCTGTCCCGGAACCTTACTAAGAGAGAGATATGGTAATGCTCTGATATCTATGCCAGCCGAGGTGCAAAGCAACTTCTCTATCTGCAACCACAGTGGGACATAGGGTTCCAGACTGGAGTTCAGAGCGGGAGTCATCCATTGTGAGACAACTAGGCAGCTGATGGTAAGATAATAAAGATATCAATCAATCAATCAATCAATCAAATCAATCAATCAAAATCTTTATTTAGTCAGGCGAACATCATTGAGCGTAGCTCATTTACAAGATGGACCTGAGTGGTCATACAGATAGGAGTACAAGTATTTTTACATAGACAAGAATAACATAAACAGTAGTACAATGACATAAAGTGATAATATACAACAATTTACATATATACAAGGCACAGTAAAACCATTTAACCTGTAAGAAAAAGGAGACAATGGGTATATGTTAGGGACTTGTAGGCCACCTAATACTTTTGATCTCTGTAGTTTAGACAGTGCTCTACGAGGAGCTTTGTATTTCCAGATAAATTTAGATATAATACCATGTACGTGATTGAACCAGGCCTTGGGAAGATATTGATAGCACAATTGAAGGGGATATAATAACTGAGGTAGAACGTTCATTTTAACGATATTAATTCGCCCCCACAGGGAAATGGGGAGCAATGCCCAACGATTCAAGTCAATTTTAATTTGTGCTACTAATTGGTCTAGATTATATTGCTTCATTTTAGAATTAGATGGTGATAAATATATACCCAGGTATTTCATTTTATCCTTTATCCAAGAGAGCCCAAGATGTTGAATATCAGCTTTTAAAGTCCAACTGTTTAGAGGCATCACCTCTGTCTTAGACAGGTTTAGTTTGTAGTTAGATAGGTGCCCAAATCCCTGAATAATGTCCAGTGTAGCCGGAATAGATTTAGATGGATAGGTAACATGAAGTAAAATATCATCAGCATAAACTGATATTTTGTATTGGAGATGGTGAATGAGGATACCCGTAACTGAGGTAGAGGTATTTATTTTCCTGATTAAGGGTTCTAGAAATAAGTTGAACAAATAAGGGGAAAGCGGGCATCCTTGGTGGGTACCCTGTTGTAACGTAAAGGGAGGGGAGAGAACTCCATTGCAGAAAATGCAGGCTGACGGCTGGGAATAAAGGATCTTAATCCATTGTATAAATTGTACTGGGATAAGATATTTTGGAAGTAAATTGAATAGGTAATCCCATGACACCCGATCAAAGGCTTTTTCTGCATCCAGAGACACCAAGGCTGATGGTACATTGGAATCCCTGGGCATGAGAAATGAGGTAAGAATTTTCGCAGATGATCTGCCGATGGGCGTCAACCACAAATCCCACTTGTTCGGGTTGATCAGAGTCTGCCATATTTGAGCCAGTCGGTTAGCTAAGATTTTGCTAGAATCTTCAAGTCGACATTTATAAGGGAAATTGGCCGGTAGTTTGACATCAATGTGGGGTCCTTATCTGGTTTTGGAATAACCACAATAGTAGCGGAGGTAAAACTATGATCTGACAGGCCATATTTGTAGATATAATTGTATAAATCCAGGAGTTTAGGACCTAGTTGGTCTCTAAATGATTTATAGAAATTAGGTGTGTAGCCATCAGGACCTGGTGCTTTATCTACTGGGAGTGCATCAATGGCTTTGTAGATTTCAATTAATGTCAGGGGAGCTTGTAAAATAGAAATTTGATGTTGTGCCAATCTTGGGAGCTCTATATCTTGAAGAAACTGGTCTAATTCAGTGTGTTTGAAGGGTATGGGAGAACATGAATACAGTGATTGGTAGTAAGTTTTAAATGAGGAAGCAATATCCCTGGGGGAGGTATGGAGGGTGCCCGAGGCATCTCGGACCGCTAAGACTATCCTGTCTGCCACCTGCGCCCTGAGTCTCATTCCGAGAAATTTCCCAGCCTTGTCTCCTTGGTCAAAGTAGGTGGATTTAGAATGTAAGAGGAGGTGTTCAACTCTGTCGCTAAGAAGGGTATTGTATTGAAAGCGAAGGCTCTCTAGTCTTTCCAGGTCAGCTGGATTAGAATAAACAATAAGGGATTGTTCTAACATTCTAATCTGCTGTAATAGTTGGGAGGATTCTTGGGTGTTTTTTTTTTCCTGGTTGAGGCTAGCTGGATAACCTCTCCTCTTAATGAGCATTTTAATGCCCCCCATAATATATCCAATTTTGGCATAGTAGGGGCATTGTATTCATAAAAATTCTTTATAAAGCTATTAAGATGCCCTGTTATATAATCAGATTTTAGTAATTGGGAATTGAATCTCCAGACCTTGTCATGAGCCATCGAGTTAGGTAGTACCCATTGCAGTAAAGTTGGGTGATGATCCGATATCACTTTTGCTAGGTAATCACAGAATTGGACCCCTGATAGGTGCTCAATCCCCAACAAAAAGTAGTCAATTCTTGACTGTGTGTTGTGGAGCAGAGAGTGAAATGAGTAATCCTTTGCTGTGGGAAAAAGAGGTCCTCAAGGGTCAGCAGACCCAAGGAATCCATCATTCCCTCAGTGCCCATTCGCAGGGGGTAAGGGAGGCGTCTGGCATTAGATCTATCCAGTAGATTATTAACGACTAGGTTCCAATCCCACAATTAACATTGGAAGGGTGGACCAAGGGCCAGATTGGTCATTAAATTAGTAAAAATTGTGGGTCATCCCCACTGGGCTATAAATAGACCCCAATATCAGCTCCGTGTGAATCAAGATGGCCCTGAGCAGGATATATCTTCCTGGGGATCAACTACTGAATGTAACAGCTTAAAGGGTATCGCCTTGCTATCAACACGCCACACCACATTGTCGTATCCAACCTCTGCAACACTGTTCCCACCCATGTTCGTCTTAGATTGGAAGCCTGGGATGTGGGTAGGTGTGTCTCTTGAAGGAAAGCCACATCAACATTAAGCCTGTGGAGATGCAAAGGATCTTGGCTCTTTTGGTGGGGATTGTGCACCTTGACATTCCATGAACAAAACTTTAGTGATGCTACCATGGTCAGATGTTAATTATCTTAAATCGTCTCATAGGAAAAACGTCCCCATATCTATAGTTTTCAGTTTCCCCGATTTCTTCAGCATCAGTAACCAGTGGTGAATGATATATTTCCCTTTCCCCATTCCCCCTCCTTAGTGCAAACTCCCCTACTCTAACAATTATATTCCCCCGGCCCCAGCCCTCCCCATCATTTGGTATCTCTACTGTTGTTAGAAATACAAGTAATTTTATAAACATAAGAGACACATAAAATACTAATAATAAATGAAAAAAACAACTACACCCCTCCTTCACACCCCTTAACCCTATCCCCCTTCCCGTAACTGGGTATTTAACATCCCTAGTACACTGCCTAGATACCTGGTCCCTAATATTGTGTACTCCCAAAAGCGTAACTATTACATTCCATAAGCATGGGTTGTTTTACCTGCCACGATACCCCCACCCCACCCTATGCGGAACATGGTGCTCTGTTTAGACTGCAATAATCTCCAGACCTTGCCACCGCTCAGCCCCACCCAAAATCATATAACCAGCATAGCAGAGTATTGCTTTGATTACTTATTACAATTAGTAAAGCGTTAGGTGCAGGATTGCAAGCTTATTCAGGGAGAAACCCTCTAAACCCTCTAAATCATTTTCAAATCGTTAGTCTGAGCAGACACTTTGAACTTATTTATATGTACTCTTGTTTGTCCTCAATAAGAATTGGAAAGGAAAAGAAAAGAGAGACGAGAGAAGGGCAGTTCTCCTTTAAGCGGTCCCATTGAAATGTTAAAACAGAAGTGCCAGGATTAGCTTGCTCAGCAAAAGTAAAACAGGGTCATTTACACCTAATAAGAGGGTCCCATCATTTGGAGTTTAGTTAAAGGAAACAGTGTTATCACATAACAGTCCCACAGCAGAAGAAAAACGAAAACCACGTGGAAAAAATACAAATCCAAGAGACCTGGCTGTCTTCAACGGAAGGCTTGTCGGGTTATGCACCACCTAGTCCAGAGTCCCTTCTGGTAAATGTCAGGAGATTACCACTTGACCGTCCTCAACCTAGCTTTTTAGTTGAGTTGTTAAGGGTGCATGAAATACCCACGGCTTCCCCTTTCCAAAGTCACGGTCTTTGTCGCCCTCTTGTGGTCGTTTAACGGAGATGTTGCCACCTGACCCACCAAAACATCATCCCAATCAAATGAGCGAGGTAAGAAAATTATATTCGGGTTTTCCTTCCAGTAACTAACGAGGCTTAAATAAATCTGGAGCTTAGCGACTGTAGAGCGGAGTTAGCCTGTTGCGCTGTGTCATAAGAGCCATTTTCCTTGGCGTGACACTGACAGGCCGAGGCAGGTACTGTACCCTGTATTTAATCCCTGCAGCAATTAGCTTTGAGACAAGGGTGGTATTCGCTCTCTCCTCTGTCTCACTGTGGCTGGCAAATCTTAGCAAAATCTCAAGGGGTGGTCTTCCCATAGCACCTGCTGGAGGCTTTTAACGTGCCCAAGAATGTGTGTTTTATCCAAAAAGTTGAGGAATTTTATGATCATTGGCCTTGGAGGTTTCCCAGCTACTGGTCTGGGACGTAGTGAACGGTGAGTCCTCTCTATTATGTAGGTGGTGTTATTGGGAGAGGGGCCAGCAATTTTAGTAAGCATTTTTTGCAGGAATATGATGGGTGCGGAGCCCTCAGCATCCTCTGAGGCAGAAGATAATTATGTTATTCCAGACTGCCTTCAAGGTCCTCCTGTTTAACTCGATTTTGTGTAGCTGTTGCCTCATAGTAGTTATCTCTGTTTCTAACTTATCTTTCCAGCTTTCCAATGACATAGTACAGGCTGTAACATCTGAGATGGACCGATTTGTATCCGAGAGCTCCCCCCTGAGTGATCTGATTTCTCCGGTGATCTCTTGCAGTGCCTTCTTGAATGGTTGTAACTCCTCCATGAACTTTGCTCGAGGCGGAGTCAGCGTTGTGAAGTTCCATCTGAGGCAGTGGGTTGATGAACCCTGACGTACTTTTGCTCGTTTGGCCCTTTCTCGGGGGTCTGTGGAGGTGTGTGTCTAGGTAAGGCCTGGCGCATCTCCGCCTCCATATTTCTGGTAGGCCTCGATATCAGAGGTAAACGCTTTAGATTTATTTTCACGAGTCTCCCCTTCAAACTGCTTTTGATCACTCTAGGCACATTCAGGAGCACCCTCCACCCATAGGCAGGCAAAGATCAAGGTCCGCTAGCTGTATTTAGTGCTGCTTATTAGAGCTGGACCGGGAGCTCAGCCCAAGAGCTGCACGTCTCACAGATGCATCACGTGATCTCGGGTGTGGGTTTTCTACCTCAGTGTTACCTCAACGTTAACTCCCATCCTGCTGGGACTTGAATTACTTGGATTTTTCATAACTATTTGCCAATATGAGTTCTTTTTTTCCTTTGAGCACTGCGTTGGCTCTTCATGTTTAATAAAAGATTCTCACTATTTGGAAATACAAAATGGCAAGTCGAATGTGCTCATTCAGGGGCTCTGGATTGTGTTGTGGTACTCCGGAGTTTAAGCAGGTGCTGTTTCCTCAGACTCCACCTGGATTTCACATACTACCCAGTTTTTTGTAATGCCCTTTAATTGAAATTGTGTGTGGAAAGCATAATTGACAGAAATTCAGTACTCCCAGAAATGTTCTAAACTACCAGAATAACTATGTCAGGCTGCTACATGCTGCTACCTGGAGAGGTTCCACCAAGCCGCATTGACAGGAATTCTGTCAATCAGCATTACAGCGACAGCACAATGTCAACAGACGGCATTGTGCTGTCAGTGGAAACAAGTGTTTTTTGAGGGGGGCTTCGCACCCCGCACCCTCCACGCTATAGATTGCCAACTCCAAGTTGGAGTTTTTTTGGGGAGGAAGCAAATTCCCCAGAGACAGCAGTGTCAGAAAACTCACGGATCATCACAGCGAACAGCCGATTCTGTTGCTGTGATGGCCTTCGCTGTTTTTCCATCACTGCAGCAACAGTATATGACCTGGAGCATTGTGTGTCAGTCCCACTGTGTGCAAAAAGCACAACATACAGAAATTCAATACTCCAGGAATTTTTCTCAACTACCCTAATAGATATGTCAGGCTGCTACATGATGAGCTATGTGTCAGTCTCACCCACCACAGTTCTTTTAAGGCACTTTAATGCAAAGTGTGTGGCAAAAACATAACATAAAGAAATCCAGTACTCCCAGAATTCTTCTCAACTGCCAGAGTAAATATGTTAGACTGCTACATAGTGCACTGTGTTAGTCCCACTCACCACAGTTCTTGTACAGCACTTTAATGGGAATTGTGTATGAAAAGCACAATATACAGGAATTCAGTATTCCCATAATTTTAAATTTTTCTCACATACCAGAATAAATATGTCAGGCTGCTACAACATGCTGCTCATGCTGCTGTGTTGTGTGCGTCTTCAACCACAGCACCTGTCATGATGCAATTTAGTGATCAGAAATTCTCAGTCTCAGAAATTCTTATGTCTGGAAATATTTGCACAAAGTCCCAAATGAGATGGGCTCCCAGAATTTATTTGCTGCTGTGCTGTGTGAGTCTCCCACCAGAGCACCTGTTGTGATGAACTTTAGCACCCAGAAATTCTCAGTCACATAAATTTTCATATCTGGAAATGTTCTCGCAAGGCCCAAAAATGAGATGGGCTCAAATAATTTAGATGCTTCTCTGTATCCAGAGAATCTCCCATTCCATTGGCCCTGGTTTCCCTGGACCCGAAGAAGACATTTGACTGGGTGGACTGGGGTTTCTTGCTCTTGACGCTAGAAGCCTTTTGTTTCCCACAAGCCTTTCTCCGTTGGATTCGAGTCTTGTATTCTTCCACCTCTGCAAGAATATATTGCAATGGGGTGTTGTCCACTTCGTTTCATTTGACCTCTGGCACCAGGCAGGGATGCCACCTCTCACCTCTTATTTTTAATCTATATCTGGAACCTTTACTTCAGAGAATGAAGGCCTGCCCAAATATAACTGGCATTTCTGTGGGATCGGACACCAACCTGCTGTCTTTCTATGCAGATGACATTTTATTGCACATGGCCTACCCCGAGACCTCTCTCCCAGCGGCTCTCAATGTAATTAAGGAATTCAGATCCTTTTCTAATTATAAGCTCAATCTCAATAAAAAATGAGGTGTTACCTCTCACAGTAACTGTTAATAAACCGGAATAGTGTCTCTGGGAGTGACCTGGTCTCCTCGTACTATTAAATATCTGGGTCTGCATCTGATTATGGCGATTTCACTTGTACATATGCATAACTTAGATGACTTGGTACTATGTGTGCACCAGGATCTACAGTGATGGCAGCCCTTCCTCTGTCCCTCTGGGGACATATTTCTGTCATAAAGATGGACATACTGCCCTGTTTATTTTACCCGATCCACATGCTTAATTGCTGGCTCCCACGTGAATGGTTCAGGCATATTCATAGAATAATTACCAATCTTACTTGTCAGGAAAAAGCCCCTAGGCATGCTTATAAGAAGCTGGCTGCCCCAAAAAGTTTAGAAGGCCTTAAGCTTCCTCACTTTCTCATTTATTACTGTGCTAGCAATTTGAGTAAGCTCTTTGAATGGTTTTACCTCCTTCAGAGGATCCCTCCCAGGGATATATGCCACTCTGGCTCAAGCAGGAACTAAGGTTACTGCAAGAGACTGGTCTACTGTAGCTATCCCTTCCCTGCTATACACTGCCTGGAAGACATTGCCTTCGGAGGTGAAGGACTCAGTTATGGGTACTTCTCCTCGTGTCTACTCCTAGTTTTGGGCCTTAAAAAAATGCCCTATTTCAAAAGACATTACACAACCCATATTCCATAATCTGAATCTCAAAATTAGGGGTCATTCTATCAGGGCAGAATGGTTGCCCCAGTTGCAGGAGCTGAAAGTGTGTGATTTACTGGATGAAGAGGTGTTATTGTCATCCACAGAAATTCTGGCACACTTGCAAATAGAGAATAGGTTCATTTTTAAGATTTATCAACTAAAACATGTTCTAATTCACTGGTTTGGATCGGGCCCAGGGACCACTGACTCTTCAGGGCTTATCTCCTCTATTACCACCTTGGTTTCACAAAAGCATGCAGTGTCTAATCTCTACTCCCTCCTACTCTCTACATTTTCTCCCAAATTAGAATGCTCTTCCCACTACTGGGACCAGTTATTCCCCAAGCCCTCATCACAGTGGTAATCTATCTGGAATGATTTATATAGATATGTCACACAGGATAGATTGAGACTCTCCCAGTTCAATATCCTAAATAATCTTTATTACACTCCACAGAAGTTGGCACATATGGGGCGGTGGCCTGTCTCCAAATGCTCTAGGTGTGACCAGGGAGAGGGTACTCTACTCTATATAGTCTGGGAGTGCACAAAATAGCTCCTCTTTGGACACTAATTGAAGCAAGAGCAGATCATCTGTTAGTATTACAGGGTATATTTAATCCCAAACTATGTATACTGGGAGATTTTAGCACAATTTTAGTAAAAGAGTGTAAATATTATATGTCTCTATTTTCCTTATCCCTGAAGAGAGTGGCCTTGAAGCACTGGTTGGACCAATGCTCTGTCTCATATCAAGAATGGTTACAAGAATTATTATATAATCTCAGAATGGAAAGTATGATTGCAAGCCTCTGTCATAAACTTCCTAGTTTTGATAGGAAATGGTGGAAATTATATGCTCTATACACTTTTAAAGATTAGCAACGAGGGTTTGGATATGATTGGATTAGTACTACCATGTTAATAACCTAGAATGGACATTTAAGTGTCTTCACCCTAATACATTGGTATGGGGTAGCTCCAACGGGGGGGGGGGCATTTGGAGGGAGGTGGAGGAGGGAACTTTTGTGGAATCTGTTGGTTACATCTTGTTCTTTGTATGTTGTTGGATTTATTATAATCAATAAAGTTTATCTAATTTAAAAAAAAAATAATTTATATGCTGCTGCAGTGCTGAGTGAGTCTCCCACCAAAGCACCTGTCACAATGATCACTTTAGTGCCAGAGAAAATCTCAGTCAAATCAATTCTCATGTCTGGGAATTTTCACGAGGCCCTGAAATGAGATGGGCTCCTGCAATTTATATGCTACTGCTGCTGTTTTGCTGTGCTGTGTGAGTCTCCAACCACAGAGCATGTCCAGATGAACTTTAGTGCCCAGAAAGTTTAGATATGTTGTTCTCACATAATGATAAGGCCTGTTTGGGGCATGGATCTGGATGATGATCCTTGAGGATCATTGTGAGTCCTACCAACAAAGGTAAATATTTATTTGTTAGGGTGTCTTTCCAACCATCTTTTATTCCTGCTTCTGTCTTTTCAGGGATTTATTATTCAGGTGATGAAATCCTGATGCTACATAGATTCAGCCTGGCTCTGGTTAATTCATTTTTATGCTAAAACACTAGAAGAACAGTTAGACAGCCAAACAAATGCTGAATGATAGACACTGAGAAGTGTGCCCTACCAGGAAGGATAAATATTTCATTTATTTTTCATTTTTTTAGATTCTCAATGTTTTTTCAGATGTCACTAACAATTTTCTCTCTCTCTTCATGTATTTTTCAGCTGGGTGATGGAGAATCAAGCAAAAGCATCAAGTTGATGACTGGTATTTATACTGAATTCAGAGGACATGTTGACTTTAATAAGACCACATACAGTGGAGGAGATGCTGGAGGAAGAGGAAGAGGAAGAGGAGGAGAAGGTGGTCCAAGCATGAAGCTGCAATATTAACCACATCTATGATCTGGAAGAGAAGATGACAATGGCTTGCTTGCTGGAGGAGGAGGAGGAGGAGGAGGAGGAGGAGGAGGAGGAGGAGGAGGAGGAGGATGCATTCATTACAGGATGGAAAGAAACGTGAACACAAGTCAGAAATTATTTAGACTCTCATATACTCTCTGTTGTGTTGTATCTGTGAAAAGAAACAAAAAAAAAAGTACAAGAAAAAAGAGCTTCTGGAAAATATACTTACAATTACACTGGTGATAGCCATCCTATGAAATGGCACTGAGGTCAGACAGTGGAGGCAGAGAAGAAGTCTTGCTTGCTGGAGGAGAAGGTGCCAGGACTGGAGACCTGAGAAGACAAAAGAAAATGATTTAGATTCTACTGAAATAACCACTGTGGGTGACCACAGGGTATATCCATTGTCCACTATAGTGGTCACCTGTTAAAAAAAAAAAGAGAAAGTCTGAGCTGGCCACTAAGGTGGCCATATGGTATATCCCTTGATCACTCACATTTTTACAATACCTGTCACCTGTGAAGAAAAAAATAAATTAGATAGCCTTAATTGGCCACCATGATGGCCACACAGTATATCCTTTGTCCACTCCCAGTCCTACTATACCTGTCAGCTGTGGAGAGAGAAAGAAAGAGAAATTGTTTTGCCATAGTTTGCCACCATGGTGGCCATGTGGTATATCTGTTGTTTACTCCCAGTCTTACTACACATATCAACTGTGAAGAAACGAATAGAAATTCTTTTGCCTCAGTTGCCCACGGTGTCACTGTGTACCTGAGAAAGGAAACCTTAAAATTAAAAAGACAAAAAAATCATGTAATGCTTACAGTCAAATTATTGAGAGACAGTCCATGTATTGGCATGATAGTGCCACGGAAAGAGGTGGCCGAGGAAGAGGCACTTAAGTTTGCACTTTGAGAGGTGTCTGGCTTTGTGACTAGATTAGCTGTTGTCCCTATGAGTGGTCAAACCTTCAGTGAGAGAGAATCAAAATTAAAGAAACACATTTTAATGTATTGCAAGCAATAAGTTGGAAGCCCCTCCAGTGTAAGGAGTCACCACCACCACCACCACCACCACCACCACCACTGAGGATGTGGACTGTGAACAACAGTAAAAGTTACTTATCGTCAGAGCAGACAAAGGTAGGCCTTACTGGGTTTGAGATGTTGCTGCCTTGATGGGCTGACTGACTAGAGGTTACACTTTAGGGCTGGCCTGCTGCCTGACTGACTGCAGGTCTGCCTGGCAGTGGCAGGGACACAGAAATAAGAGTTTGTCAGTCTGAATACATGTGATGGAGGCTGCAGTGGCCCATGTTATTTGTGGGTGTGCAGAGCACAAGCAGGCCAGAGAAGGAGATGTCTTGTTTGCTGGAGGATGCGTGGTCTGCCATGCTGGCAATAGCACTTATGCTGGATTAAGAATCTGAGTTTGTCAGTCTGGATGCATGTGGTGGAGGCAGCGGTGGTATCTCATGTTATTGTCAGTTACATTATGCAGTGTTCTGTGGTTTTTTAGTTTGTATGTAGCATCACACAGAATAGGGCAGAGGCAGGTAATCATATGGATACAGGGACAGCAATACATCTGTGGGAATAAATGGAATGGGGAAATGTGAATCATAAAGAAAAGGATTCTGCTGGTGAGGAGAGAAGAATGGACACAATACATAGCTTTTAATGCTTCATCCTCATCAAGAAAGGAGTCATCCCAGTCTTCCAGATTGGAGTTGTCTCCACATGGGAGTTCTTTCTTCATCCATGCTTCATCCTCAGTAGAAAGTAATTAGCAAATGCCAACAACCTCATGCTCTTCAGATTCAGCATTACTACCACTCCCACCTTTCTGTGGTAGAAATGCTGACACGAATGTATTGTGTGGAATGTGCCCAGCATTCATTTTAATAAATGTCAACATGCCAGCATTTCTAGGACACAGATTTGTACATTTGTCTTGCACAGTGGCCCATGCCGAAGTGAATACCAGCTCCACTCTGATACTCAGGGGTAAACAGCTCAGGTATTTGATTGCTACTGAGGTTAGTACTAGGCAGTCAGTGACCATGCTGCTCTAGTATAGCAAGGGCTCAAGCATGATGGTAAGGTGCCTGGTGTCTGCCAAATATGCATCAACAATGCTTTGTTCTGCCTGCAACCCTGCTGCCTCACCAGCTTCCTCCTTTCCTCCATGTTGTCAAGTCCCACCTGCTACAAAACATCCCAAAGTGGACTTGTTTGGATTTTTTTTCTTCTTATCTTGCTTGTTTTCTCAGCCTGTTTACCATGCAAGGTGGTAGGAACACCTGGTCTCTGCTGAATTTCATATTGGGCCTTAAATAACTGGGACTTAACTTCTGTGCCCCATGTACGCGTCTTAATAGAAGACTGCTTAAATTTGGGAATTGATCATGTCCACCTTTGATTATTGATGCCAAACCATGTTTGTAACATGGGTCCAGCGTGGTGGCAATACCTAAATCTGCAGACTGCAGGATGCTGGCAGTATGGATTTCACAGTAACTTCACCCTTGGACTACAACAAGGTGAAGTTGGATTAAAATGAGGTTACTGATACAAAAATGTCTCAAGGTCAGCAGTCCCCAGCCACCCCCCCACTCCACAGCAGCCTGAAGACCCTGTGCCACACCCCTATGGTACCAGCACCCCCCAGGCTTCATCCACTCATCAATCTCAGTCAGGAGCAATTCTAAGATGTTTTGGACCTGTGTGTGATCCAGTTACACCCTTCGTTGCCAGCATGGTATGCTGCCAAATACCCAGAGTGTTACTACCACTGCAGTTAGACTTAGTACTATTTCCCCCAGGCCAGTGTCAAATACTACCCCTGGTACCTGTGCCCAGTGTGCTGTAATGCACAGACAGGAGCTACCAGTTGTTTGGCCACTGGTTTACATATCCATTCTGAGAAGTATGTATGGGGATGCTGAATGCAGCAGGGGGAAATAGATCACCATGCGTGACACAGTCACATAAAGTTCAGCAATTGTAGGGGTGGAGAAACACATTTGCGAGGGAATCTGCTATTTGGGACAGACAAACACCATCAACCGTCTAAATCCCATGTTCTCCACAAAAAAGAATGGTGGTAGATTAATTGCCATCATTTCTGTGGTTGCTGCATTCACTTGGCATTCACACAGTATGAGACGGGGTAGGCATTTGGTATGATGCTCAAAAAAACATGCTATGCCATGTAGTCTGAACCCTTCTGGGTGTTGGGCTACCAAATGGCTGGACTCGGCATGGTGGCATAGCTAGTTGATTAGCATTGACTCAGGGGATTCACATATGCTGTTCAAAGGAAAGCTAAGATTTGTGGTGTGTTTTTTTTATCACTTAAAGTTTTTAATTTTTGTGCAAACTATACAGACATGCAATTACATACCATACATTAGTATAAAGCAGTCATCTGTTTACGTTGAAGACCACTAAGCAGGCAAAATCATTCCATTGGTACAAGAGACCTGGTATAACTTTCTGTCAAGCTCAACACTCTTATTTGGGAATGAGAACTTATCCAGATCAGGCTCAGTGCCACCAACATCAGCAATCACGGTGACACCAGCAACCTCCTCCTTGACCACTGTTCCAGAGTAAAAGCTTTCGCTACCTCTCAAGCTGATCCTCTTGTCACTGTCGCCCCCCCAGCATCCACCAGCATGGATGCCACACATGTGGAAGAGAATAATTTGGCAATGCTAATGCCACTGCCACTTCCACCAACTACCCCATTGCTACTACTACCAGCCCTGGAATCCATGGGTGATGCTGCAGAGGCATTTTTTTGGGGTGCAGTAACCTTTTACCCCACAGACCCTATGCATTTCTTGGCTGCCTCATCGGCACCTCTCCCTTACTTAGCATCTCTTTCCAGTCATTTTATATATTTAGAATTTAAATATTGCAAGGAAAAAAAATAAACACTGCAGTAAAATGAAATACTAGCAGCAGCAGACAACACCTCACCAGAGCGATTAGCAGTGTTATCTGAATCTGAACAGAACAGTTTACTGAGCTAACAGTAACTACAATTCAGTTTTTTTAACATGACGGGATCTAACAAGAGACACAAGATGGTGGTAATTCAAAACAAATTACTGTAAGTAATACCATCACTATAAGAACTAAACAAAATGATCACAATCAATATAGAAACAGACTGACAATTCACTTACCTACACAAAACAGTACTACCAAAACAAAATGACAAATCACAGACCACAGACAAAAATTATTGACAAGAAAGACCGAGAAAAACAAATCAGACAAGTCTTCACAGGGCTGCCTTGTTTGTCAGATGAAACAGTACCATTCCCCCACATAGCACTACTTCATTTGATTAAACAAAACCACTATTTTCAACTAAATAAATCTGCAAAACTGCAAACAACAGTAATCTAGCTGCAGAAGGCACTCCAGATACTGTATAGTACCTTAGTTTCACTGGTCCTAAATATTCGTTATTTTAGCTGAATGAACTTACAGTGAATATTTAGGATCAGTGAAATTTACTGTATCCACCAAAACCAACTCCAGTATAGGTTCATCTCTTCGAACCCCCACCCTACACCCCCACAACCCCTGATACACGCACACATCTTTGCTGACTGATGTGGCACCTGCATTTTATAGCCTCTGCCTTGACCTGTATCTTTACCCACCAAGGAGAACCACCACGTTGGATGGTTTCTTTCAGACCCCACACCCCACCACAAATGTACATCTGTATTGCAGATAGTGTTAGGTAAGCTGAACACTATGGTCCATAACTCACTGCAATGATCCTAATGGTTTTTGTTTTGTCTGTTTACCCGATTGTGATGCTGAAAAAAATATGTATACAGACCTCCCACATGTTTTCCCAGTCGCATTCTCACTCACTCACTTGCTCTCCCAGTCACACTGGCATTCTGATCGCACTCGCTCCAGCTAGCACTCGCTTCAGGTAACAATGCAGAAACCTCTATGAGATCATCTTTATTTATTAAAATGAAAACTCTTCCAAAAAAGTAATCAAAGGGATACTCAGGTCAAAATTAAAATGCACGCCTCGCTGTCTGAGGCAGCCATGCAAGCGGTACAGCGTGGTTCAGTAAGAGATTTCCCAGTCACTCATCATCTGCGTCCTGGAGGTCCTCTGTATATGGTTGCATAACAACACCTGCACCAAAAAGAGTAATGGTACATAAACAGTTATGTCAGGTGTGATACAGTAATTGTTTTTATAGGGGGAACATCAGCTGATCACCGCAACGCTAAATCAAAGGACTGCGAATGTGGGCGATCAGCTGATACCGCTAAATAAAGTGAATGCGAATACAGGGTACTATACAGTATTTTTTGTGACCAATTTGGTTCCAAATACTCCACTTTCAGAGTAGGTTTAAGGGTTTCTTTGCTCAGGCAAGCAGTGAGAGACTTCTCTCCAAATCTCTCTTCATAGGACTGCACTGAATGCATGGCATACAGCTCATTGCAATACCATGTGACCTCCAATCCCACAGTACATTGCAAACATCACCTGTGATCCCAACATTGATCAACTTCACTGGTGAAGTTACCAAATTCACTATTCTGGAAGTCAGCCCTGTACTGTGAATTGGAACTTCACAAAGCAGATTAACTTTGCGAATTGCAGCAAATTCATGAATTAATCCATGAAGCAAAGTTAGCCAGCTTTGCACATCTCTAGTTATCACTGGTCTGTTGTCAGAGACTTGAATACTTTGACACTGTCATGCCTTGTATGTAGCAACAGATATTAGGAGATGGCTTTGTATTGCTCATACAAGTGCTCGAACAAGTTCATTGTCGAGATCCATCTGGTGATGACTTCCAGCTTTGTGGTCCTGAAGCAGTTTGTTCTGTATCTGCAGGTACCTGAGCTGGTCACAGACCTTTCCAGAATGGACAAAGTGGGCACAGATGTGATGGGCTGCAGTCAACATGGACCTGATATCAGGCTATGTGGTCTTAGCTACAGTACATGGTTTATGGAACTGGCCCAGTGGAATGGTGGGGTGAGGAATCCATGCCTCCTTGCTGCCACGCTGGCCACCCAAGTTCAGGAATGGATGCGGATCACTTGGGGGCTCAGCAGGGTAGGCAAGACTGAGCATCCATAGGACAGCTCTCTCTCTCTTCCCTTGGTGAGGGGGGATCCTGGGACTCACCGCTCCACTGCTACCTGGAGGAAGCCTGGTGGTGGTGCATACGAGTCTTGCCATTAGGGGAAGGGCCAGGGTACAGAGTACTCGAGTGCCTCCTCAGAGGTCGAGTGGGCTTGCGGGCTCATTGCACATACTGTCGTGCCCCAGGGAGAAAATCAGGAGGAAAAATGGAGGATGGGCTTAATGAAGCTCTCCCTGCTAACGGCCCACCCGGTCTCTGGGGATGGATGGAGGCTTGGGACGGCCACAGGCTATAAGGGACAGGGCTGATACAGTTGCCCAGCCTGCCAAACAGGATAAAGACTATATGAAAAAAATAACTGCATGGTTTATGGCATTCCAGCGCTCATGATATGAGAGTGGATCAGTGAGTTTTAGCCTCTCAGTGATGAACAATCCAATTGCAATCAAATTTAAATAACAAATTATTAAGGGTTGTGATGCACTGTTATGGAAACCACAAACTTCTGGGAAGCAAATTTAAATAAGAATAACCCTGGCATTTTATGGGGTGAGTGGTCTGATACTGACAAGAATAAGAAGATAGAATGAGAGAGCTACATTTTAAGACAAAGTACTGTAAATGCATTGTATTATTTTTCACTCTTTTAGACTCTTTTCAGAATAGTATCAAACATAATGGAAAGAAAAGGGCCTGAAAATCAATTCTTTGAAAGGACAGACTAAGGTAACTGTGTGGTAAAAATACCCCCCATACCTCACTGATAAACGCCCTGTAATTTTTTTATAAGAATGAATTAGAGATATTCTTTACTTAAAGAGGGACTCCTGTACATAAACAATGAAGAAGTGGACTTATCTACCACACACAGGGATCTCAACTAGCAAATTCACAATAAAAGTGCAATTGTTACAGATGTAATATTGTAGTTATTCATCTAGTTTGTGACCACATTGATCTGCCCTGCCACAGCTACTCCATTTCAGATGGCCAGCCAGAAGTGATATCACCTCCTGAATCCCCCACTGACAGCTCTCCACGGGTCATTAGCTGTCAATAGTGGGGAATTCAAGTTTCACATACAGTACAGTAATGATTCCTGGTGTGTAGACCCCCCCATCCTCTGATCACCATACCCATAATAATGTAATGATTCCCTGGTTTCTAGTGGCCCCACATCCTCCAATCACCAACCCCATAATAAACTAATGATTCCCTGGTGTCTAGGGGCACCTCCCCCCTCTGATTGCTCACTGCTATAACATAACAGAAGTCCCTGGTGTCCAATGGAATCCCCTGTCCCCAAGCACCTGTCCCACAAGAGAGTCAGCATTCCCTAGCATCTAGCGGCCCCTCCCAGCACTGGACATATGTCACATAGGAGAACTGTCAAGCCAGCAACAGGGGAGATGAGACTACACTTGGGAGCTCAGTAGTCTCTGTATGAAAAACATGCTCACTTCTCACACAGTCACAAGTCAAATGAACCAAAAACTTCCTTCATTGACAAGAGACTGGGGGAGGAGAGGCAAGATGGCAGTGGCCACATACTGTACATTAGGGCTTCAAATGAGCGGCCTGGATTTAATAATTTTTTTTAACAGGAAGGGAGAAAATGGACAGGGAGCACTGAATGATGTGATGGCAATTTACATTAAGGCAGCACTTCATTCAGAAGAAGCTTTACAAGAAGCTCTGATCTCCATGCACAACTAAGGACTCTGTTGCCTATGCAATGCTGAAGTAAGTCAGGCTAGCCAGGTAAGATGCTTACTTTTTGGATGGATATCATGCCCTGTAACCACTGTGGAGCACTCTTTTACAGGGCCTGGGTCCAGGACATAGCATACTACCCCACATGCTGGTTCATAAACGACCTCCGAGCCTAACTCCAGGAGGCATGGGCAACAATATTCCACCTAAACCAGGAAATATGACAGGTCACATGGACTTAAAAACAGCCCCAGCACCACCATTACCCTGGCACCGACCATCTAGCACAGGGGACAGTTCATCCCAGGGGTTGGCAGGTAGTGCAAAGGGGCAAAGCTTACCGCAGCAAGGTTCACCAAGTGTTCAACTTTCAAGAGGCAGTTATGCAGCTGCATAACAGGTTTGCCCTGCTGGCAAGGATGCACAACAAATCAGGTAACTGATCAAGCCAGAGAGCTAGGTCTCAGCAGCACAAACCTGGCATCACTCCAAAAAACATTAGGGGACCACGAAGAAGGAGCCCACATGTTATTGAGCCAGGGAAGGATGAGCATTCTGACTTGGACCAGGGGGAAGGGGTGCAATGGCACCAAACACTCTGTCAGGACATAACTAGTAGGGCAAACCCTCCCACCAAAGGAAAGAAGAAACTGATAATCGTGGGGGACTCCATGATATGTGGGGTCAAATCACTATTAAATGGGACCAACCAAATGGAGATAGTGGTCAGATGTCTCCCTGGGGCCACAGCAAAAAGGGATGTAGGTTGCATAGGAAACTGCATCAGAAAGGAGCGAGACATCAAAGCCATCGTCGTTCACATAGGAATTAACAATATCACAAACCATTCCATCAAACAGGAAAAGGCGCATATCTCAAATCTAGGGGATAGACTCACCTCTTTTCCATCCACCATGGTCATCTCTGAGATACCCCCAGTATGGGAAAAGGGAAAAGGCCAAGGAAAGGTTAGGAAAGACAAAATCATAGAATTGAACTCTTGACTCTGCACTTGGTGCTCAGAAAAATGCCACACCTTCATTGGCAACTGGAAATATTTCTGGGAAAGGACTTACTTTAAATTTGATGGCCTTCACCTCAACAGGGAGAGGGTAAGGACATTAAGGCAAAAATCTGACATATTTGCAGCGAGTTTAAACTAGAGGATGGGGCTGTGGAGATCAGATGGGAGCAAGAATTAAGAACCCTAGTCAGCACCCCCCCAAAGCCTTGTAACAGCACCTATCATCAATCACATAGACATAAACAACAGGCGTGCGTGAAGGTTGTACAAGTTAAACAAAGTACAGGGAAACAAAGGATCAAGGATGCCAGACTCAGGAAGGAAATGATGACCAATGCCTGGAGTCTGGCTAGCAAAATCTCAGAACTCTCAGCCACAATAGCAGATGCAGGATTGGACTGGGTCGCAGTCACAGAAATCATGACTAAACGAGAGTCATGAATGGAATGTTGCAATCCCAGGTTACAAATTATACAGGAAAGAAAAAAACAACATGAGGTGGGGGGTGTTATATATAAGGGAGGACATAAAAGCTATGGAGGTCCACAGGTCCCAAGATGAATCTGAGGTTCTGTGGGTCACTTCTGAACTGGGCATATGCTCAGCCCTCAAACTAGGGGTAATATACAGGTCTCCCTCACAAGGGGCAGAAGGAGACAAAGCAGTGCTTGAAAACATACTAAAGATTGCTGAAAAAGGAGAAGTCGTGCTAACAGGGGGACTTCAACCTCCCGTACATGGACTGGAACTCCTGCAAAGCATCCAGAAGTAGGAGCAGAAATTTTCTAAACAACTTGGGAGGGGCTGGACTTAATTATCTTGTCACGGCCCCCACTAGAGAAAACACAGTCCTGGACCTGTGCTCACAAACAGCGGCAAGGTCCAGGAAGTGGAGGTGGGGTGCCATTTGGGGTCAAGTGGCCACAAATCTGTCTGGTTCAAAGTCCAAAAGGCCAAGGAAAGAAGCCACACTAAGACAAGGGTCATGGATTTCAGAAGAACAGAATTCAATCAGATGAGAATATGCTTTAGGGATATCCTCAAGAAGAAGGCAAAAGGAGGGGTAGAGGAATGTTGGATAAACATAATAGAAGACGAAGAAAAAAAGAAATCCACTATGGTTCACAAAGGATTTGGCAGCTGTAGTGAGGGAAAAGAAATTAGCATTCCAAAGATACAAGGGCTCAAATAGTGAAATAGATAGGGAGGCATACAAGTGCAGCTTGAAGGAGGCAGGAAGGGTGATCAGAAAAGGAAAGGAGCAGACTGAGGAAGACATAACACGGGGGGGTTAAAAGAGGCAATAAGACCTTCTTTAAGTACATAAGCGACAAAACGAAACTCAAAGGAGGCATTGTCAGGCTCATAAGCAGGAATGGGAGGAGGGTAGAAGAAGAAGACAGTGAAAAGGCCGAAGTCTTAAATGAGTACTTCTGCTCAGTCTTTACTAAGGAGGCACATGGTAATGGACCAAACCCAAAGGGGGACAGAAGTCACCTAGGGGGAATGGACACAAGCCCATTCACAAGAGAGAAGGTAAGGACAGAATTAAAAAACTAAAGGTAGATAAAGCTATGGGGCCGGACAGAGTCCACCCATGCATATTGAGGGAACTTAGTGATGAATTGGCAGCACCACTAGTGGATCTTTTTAGCAGATCCTTGAGAAAAGGGAAATTTCCCCAGGACTGAAAAAGAGCAATAGTGGTCCCCATACACAAGAGTGGTAGCAGCTAGAAGACAGGAAACTACCGCCCGGTCAGCCTCACCTCGGTGGTGGGTAACAGGATGGAGTCACTGCTCAAAGAAAGGATACTAGCATTCCTGGAGGATTCTGGACAACTGAATGTCAAGCAGCACAGCTTCACAATGGGATGGTCCTGCCAGACTAACCTGATCGAGTTCTTTGACTTGCTTACTAGAGCTGTGGACCGGGTGGGGGGGGGGAGTTGATGTTATCTACTTTGACTTTAGCAAGGCCTTCGACTCTGTACCACACAGAAGGCTGCTAAACAAACTCAACCATACAGGAGTGGGGTAGGAAGTGGTAGCATGGGTGAGTATCTGGCTTGGACAGAGAACTCAGTCCATGACAGTAAATGGGGCAACATCAGGGGATAGGGATGTGACAAGTGGGGTGCCACCGGGGTCCATCCTCGGACCATTACTCTTTAATATTTGCATCAGAGATATCTCAGAGGAGTTGAGCAGGAAGGTGTGCCTCTTTGCAGATGACACAAAGCTCTGCAACAGGGTGGACACTGCACAGGGGGTAGAGCAAATGAAAAGTGACTTACTCAGGCTGAAGCATTGTTCCAACTTGTGGCAGCTAAAATTCAACACGAAAAAGTGCAAAGTTATGCACCTGGGTAGAAGCAACCCAGAGACAGACTACTACCTGGGAGGGGAGAAGCTTGTGACCACCCATCAGGAAAGGGATCTAGGGGTTATCATATCAGACAATTTGAAGGTAGGCAGACAATGTGAAAAGGCAGCAAAGAAGGCCAGCAGGGTGTTGGGATGCATAGGAAGAGGCATCTCAAGTAGAAGAAAGGAGGTGATCCTGTGGCTGTACAGGTCCCTGGTGAGATCCCACCTTGAGTACTACATCCAGTTCTGGAGACCTTATTTCAGGAAGGACATAGATTGGAGACAGTACAGAGGAGGGCAACAAAAATGATATACAGTCTCCATAAGTTGCCATACGAAAGCAGGTTACAGGAACTCAACATGTACTCCCTGGAACAACACAGGGATAGATGGGACATGGTTGAGACATTCAAGTGTTTGAAGGGTATAAACAGAGTCTCCACCCAGGAGCTCTTTATGGTCAATAGCACCAGTAGGACAAGAGGACATGAGATGAAATTGAGGAGAAGAAGATTCAGGGGCAACATGCGAAGTTTTTTCTTCACAGAGAGAGTGGTTGACCCATGGAATGGTCTGCCGGATGGAGTCATTGACTCCAAAACAGTAGAGGAATTCAAAGCAGCTTGGGACAGACCCAAGGGGATTGTCTCACAGAAATCCTAAAAGGGGGGGTAGGGATCTGGGCAGACTAGATGGATCTTTGGTCCCCATCTGCTGTCAATTTCTATGTTTCTATGTTTAGTCAGAGAAACAGTGGCATAGAATTTATTTTTCACCTTCCTTACTACAAAGTGACTTCAAGAGATACAAATATACTTCTTTTCTTAGAGAATCTGAAGTGGCTATTTATTAAATGAACTCCAGTAACGAAAGAATCTTCAGTGTAAAACTATCAGCATTAGGAGAAGCATGATATTTTCTACAGAATAGAAACTCCATATTAACTGTACCCTGTTTTGGAAGAAAGGACCATTTCTGCTCCTTCCCTCCCCTTCTGTTCCTCATGTCTCTTGCTATCCTGAATTTATTTTGTTGCAAGACCTATGTGGACATATGCCACATGACTTTTAGTTGTACAATGCCACATGATAGTACTGTAGAAGCAACTTAATTGGGTCACGGATAACCGGGATGTTTGCTCTATTGGGACGTCCCACTGGGAACCAGTTAAGTGGCCATTAATATCTATGGCATCCCCACCCATTTTATAGGGATGGGGAAGCCAGATTATTAGGCCAATTCAGTCCCACTGCCTATCATTAATGGGCTCTCTGCCACTACTTATTTGAGTGACTGTCCTGACTAATGACCCACTGATGAGCCACTGTGTGAGGTGTGAATGGTATGAATGTGTGAGGCACATACACACACACACATCCTTCAGGGATGGATTGCATCTAGTGTCCCGAGTCACTGATTCACTTACCCCACAGCTGCTCCCAAAACGTACAGTCTACTTACATCCTCCAGCTCCAGTAAAAAAAAGCCAGCATGATCCATTGCACCAGAGATACTCACTGAGCAGATCTTGGCTTTAAAAACAATTAGATTCACCAGCATTCCAGTTTCTGTCTCCCTCACCCCCATCACCTGGAAACAGTCAGCATAATCTGCTGCACCAGAGACACTCACCAGGCAGATCTTACAATGAGTGTGTATTCTGAAGCCTCACTAAAATATTCTACAGTTAGCTTCTGCTTACAGTTTTAATGACATTCTGATTAGCTAATAGGAGGGATTGGTACAGATGATTCACTGTTGATTGGATGATGCTAAACATATTGAAAAATGTCAACTTTGGATAATAAGGATGGCAGCTTAATTGGGACAAAAAGCCAGCCACCAGGCCATCCCAATTAAGTGGCTTCTACTGTACTAAAAACATCTGCCAATAACAGAACTGCAATGCGACACCTTAATTTTCCAAAATATCACAACCTATTACTGACTTTTATATAACATAGAAACATGGAAAAAAAGACAGCAGAAGGAGACCAAGGGTCCATCTAGTCTGCCCATATGTTCCTGGACCTTCTCAGATCCCAGGACCTAATCCCCCTTCTGCCTAATGTCTCCTATGGCTCCTGTTGCTTTTGATCATGCTTTAGTCGTGTCCCATCCCAGCTTGAATGATGTCACGGACTTTGTTTCCACTACCTCAGCTGGTAGTTTATTCCATGGCTCCACAACTCTTTCTATAAAATAGTGTTTCCTAAGCTCCTTCTTGATCCCTCCCCAGTCAACTTTCACTCATGTCCTCAATTTGTAAGAGTTGAAGACTCTGTAGCACAGGTCCCAGGATGACACCTTATTTATTCATCTCAGGAACTTCTGTGTTTCAATCATACCTCCCCTCTCCCTCCTTGTCTCCAGTGAGAACATATTTAATGCTTCCAGATGCTCCTCGTATGAGTGCCCTTGAAGGCCTTGGATCATTTTGGTCGCTCTTCTCTAAACAGCCTCCAACCTGTTTATTTCTTGTTTCAGATGTGGACTCCAAAACTAGACACAGTACTCAAGATGGGACCTTACCAGGGACCTGTAGAGTGGCAGTATTACCTCCTTCCTCCTGCTGTTGAATCCCCTCCCTATGCACCTGAGCATTTTGTTGGCCTTGCTATAAGCTTTGTTGCATTGGTTTGTCTGTTTAAGGGTACTGCTTATGAAGACACCTAGGCCCCGTTTTTCCTGTCTGGTGCTGAGCTGGACTCCGTTAAGGTGGCACTTTGTTCTTGTGTTCCCGTTACCCAAATGCATCATCTTACATTTCTTTGCATTGAACTTCAGCAACCCAATCCTGCTAAAAGTCAAAGTCAGAACTTGTAACACCCTACAATACAAACAAAGTCATTTCATAGCATGACTGAGTTGCAGTGTCCATTCCTTTAAAATATTTATGATGTTTCATAGTGATGTTAAGATATGGTTAATTTCTAGCTCCTGAAATCCTTTAAAATAACACTGAAGCTAGAGGCCAGACACATATACCAAATGATTTGGAGGTTTTGTCTTTTTCCCCCAAAACTGTACAGCTGCATGGGAATGATGGCAGTGTGCTGGAGTCCAGGGAGCAAACTGAGAAATGTGCTGCAAAGTATTCCACATTACAGAACTGATTATTTTTTTTTTTACCAGGAGAGACACACACAAAGCTGAAAGCTTGTTTACAGGTGTGACTTGGGAGCACAAGGAAGTTAAGTGACTTGCTTAGGATCACATAGTATACAAGTGGGGTGGTGAGATTCAAACCCAGGTCTCCAGGTTTGCAGCTCAGAGCCTTAAACCACTGCACTATACTGCCTCCTTTTATGTAACTCCTAATAGGTAGATGAAAATTGCAGGATTCTCCAGCAATTTTTGTATACCTAATGAGAATCGCATGATCAGTTTTAGAAAATGAAATAATACCTCAGTCAGTTTCTTATCACTACCAGGATTTTCAATGACAGTGCTCCCTCTCCACCAAGCAGAATGGCTCACCTGAGGTCTAGATTGAAAGTTTGTTGTTAAACTTTTTTAATTTTTGCTGTGTCCAGAATATCACAGATTCGGTAAAAGCTGTATTTTTTTCAGTGAGTACCAAGTTATCAACTTCAACAGGATACTGTGGGGAACCTGGCTTAAAAACAAGATTAGTTACTTGTTCAATAGTCCCTCATCGCCACCCTCATCACCACCATCCAGGTGCATCAGTAAGCCTCCCCCGAGCTCTGCTAGTGTAAAAAATCTGCATATCAGAGGCAAACAGCATGTGTGTTTAACTCGCTACACCAATAGAGTTACAGTTATTTCCTCTAGTACTGGAAATGGTCTAGAAAGATATTAAAATAAACATTTTTTTAGTGACTGCAGGCATTTCACAAGCTTTTCTTTTCCATTGTTTTGGTGACTTTGTTTGACTTCTTCATTTCCATACAAGTCTCTGTCATGTGCTATAATTGTTATAATAAACATTGTGGTAGACTGATGAAATATATGGTTCCATTTATAGCACAGAAAGGTAGAGAGTTCCACAAATTTAAAAACAGAACCATTCTCTTCCTACCAGTGTTGAAATTATGGAGGGTACAGGGGTTTGATCCACATCGCTGTGAAGTGAGCCCCTAAGAAATAGGGTCATTTACTTTGATGGGAAGGGGTCAGTTGTACAGTAAGACCCCCATTGACCCCTAAACCTCCTGCATGGCTGTAATTTCAGCACTGCATCCCTCCCCACTGCACACACATACACACATATACACCATCATCACCACAGTGGTGCTATCAAGCCCGCTGCACTTACTCTGTTTATGCAGTTTTTAATTGTTTGTATCGACGTAGTTTTGATCAAGTTTGGACCAATGAATTGATGTAGTTTTGATCAAGCTTGGACCAATGAATTGATGTAGTTTTGATCAAGCTTGGACCAATGAATTGACCTGGAAAGTCACAAAATGCACCCATAAAAAAAGTTGCACTGGAGACTGGGTGCTCATGATTAAGCAGCCAAAGGAAAAACAAGAAATAAACTGGACACTCACCACCTAAAAATGGATGCTGAAAGCTAGAAACTTCAAAGTGCAGATACAATATATTCAGTGACCCCAGAGATAATGACACTGTCGTGCTGCGGAAATGGAATCTTGCTGGCTGCCAGACTGCACAGAGACATCATGTTGTTCTCAGAGTACCAGCGGCTTCCAGTCCCATTTTGCCATATTTCTGTCATATGTGTTGACTGGACCCAGTCTCAGGACTGTGTTATTTTTTAGTGCTGAGGTGGCCATGGGGTCAGGATGTGGGTAGGAACTGATTGACTGGCCAGTGGTTGGGTAGAATCGGGTCGGGTCACAGTCAGTTCAGGGCTTCTACCACTGCCAGCTCAGAGATGACTTTAAGCACACACATTTGGAAGATCATTCACAAAGATTATGAATACAAGAAAATTCATAGCACCTATGGCATACCTCTGAGTAAACTCAACTGTTACCTTTCTTTTAAATACACATTTAGGGCCCGATTTTCAGACAGCTGTAGATCACCACAGGGGATTTGTGGCAGGGGGCTGGATGCAAGTGATGACTTGCAGCAAGCACCTCGGCAATTCTGATTTTACAAACAACTCAGCCACAACTCCCTGTCGCATGTCCCATGTGCCGAACGCAGGACTGAGACCTGCTCCCCCCCGGTGTACAACTGCGGCATTGGGGCAGCAGTTTTACAGGACTTGCACCAAACCTTTGGCACAAGCCACCATAAAGTGAGTAGATTGTCGCAGCTTCGCCAAACTTACTAAAATTGGGGGCAAGATGCAGTGAAGCATTAAGCACAGCAGTGGAGATGATGGAAAACTTTGCAGTGGACACAGGACTTGATGCAAGCCTGCATCCACTTTCTAAAATCAGGCCCCTAGGGTTCAGTCCACAAAGATGCTGAGATACACAGATTTTATAAATCAGCTATATAGCTCCATGCAGCACAATTAATATGCATAGCCCCTGATTTACATAGGTGGTGAATGGACCAACACTTTCACTAGGGGGTGTAGGGAGGCACAGATTGAATAGAGGCTGGATCCTCAGATTGAATAATACACCCCATTAACACCAATGCAGAAATGTCAGCTGAGAATACAAAAGGGCAACCAAGATGGTGCAGGGCTTGCACTACAGATCATATAAGGAGAGACTAAGGGACCTTGATATGTACTCACTAGAGGAGAGGAGAGAACAGGGGGACATGATTGAAACTTTCAAGTACCTCAAGGGCATACACACGGTGCAGATGGGGGACCATTTCCAATGTAGAAAAAGTACTAGAACAAGGGTGCACAATATGAAATTGGAAGGGGTAGATTAAGAGGTAATGTGAGGAAGTTTTTCTACACAGAAAGGGTAGTTGACACTTGGAATAGTCTGCCACAGGAAGGGGTAGGGGCAAGCACAGTGAAGGGGTTTAAGCATGCCTGGGACATGCAGAAGGGAAGCTTGGGGGGGGAGTGATGAAAAGCCATTGATCACATGGGGTCAGTGGCCACTTACAATGTATAGGGCCTATGGGCAGACCTGATGGGCCAAGCAGTCCTTGTCTGCCACCAATTTATATGCTTCTATGTTTCAGTGTAATACATGTGGCATGTCTAGAATCACAGAACGTAATAAACTGGCTCCCAGTGGATGACTTCAGTAAATGGCACCACTTCAAAGTGTCCCACAACAGGAAGGGCACCGGTGAGTGGTTTTGCATGGGTGTCAGGGCCGCTGACATCCATGCACACTGAGGTTTAGCATGGAGGAGATGGCTATCCTTTCCAAGGAGGTGAGCCACAGTTACCAGATCCTGTTACGTATATGAGCAATATGACATGATGGGGTGTGCATTGTGCTTAGATAACCACACACTCTGGAAAGTGTACACCCGCAGAGTGCCTTATTGCACTTATAAAATGGCCTTTTATTTTTTAAAATAGGTTTCATTATTAAAAAAATATTTTAACATGAAAAAAGTTAAACTTTATTTGTGATTTTACCCTAAAGTAGTCCAACCACCTTTAATTTATTGCTTTGCTTTTTGGTCTTCTGACCCAGTGGAGCCTTTATATTTGTAGTGTTGTAGTTCTCCTGCCCCCCCCCCCCACCATGGAATGCATGATTGTTTAAATTTAAATAAATAAAAAATGCAATAGTTGTAGTTGCATTTTTTTTGGGGGGTGGCTGGGATGGTTTTCAATCATGGGAGAATTTGATTGTGTGCTTTTAGAGAAATAGTATATAAGTAAAGTTTGCCATGAGAGAAAGTGGTATGACTCTGAGGAGAGCAAGCATGTTGTGGAAGACAGAATAAAAAGCATGGTTATCTAGGGCTCAAGCACAAAGGTTTTTTTTTCATGTATCCTATGGGTAAAAAACTGATTGTTAGTACAGGCCTACTGAAACAGGTTTGGCATGTCTGGTAAGTGAATTCAGCTGTCCAGACAGCAATCGGGTATTTATGTACTCCTTTCTACTGTTTGGAGTGTTTTCATCAGGTTGAGTGTTATTTCTGTTATTTTTTTGTTTGTTTGTTTCAACTAACTCGATCATTCACTTTGCTAATGGAGAATGTATGTGTATGTACAACCTTCACTCAGTTTTCACCAAGAGAAAAAAATGGCGGTCAAACTACTATTACAAATAAAATGCCTAAAAATAAATCACTGAGCCGTCAGATTCTGTGCTCCAGCTGTTTTATTGGGACTAGTTATTTACAGGGCATTGCAGTTCTACATTACACTATAATTAGCCAATCAGATTACTCCATTGCTCCCTACCATTTTATAGCAATGCATATGTGACATGCAAACAATTGGCCTTCCTGACCTCCTTCCCTAGCTATGCTGCCAACTCCACCAGATCAGGATGAACACCGGGTTAGCATCCAGATCAAGATACTAGGCATGAGACCAGTTCCACATCAGAGGAGGAAGGCAGAGAAAAGTGGAAGCCCAATATAAAATGATGCATTTTTCAGACACAGGAAGACGAACAGAAGAGAAGTAAAAAAAGGGACCAGGAAAGGAAGACGGTGGTACACATGTAACCCCTGGTCTCCTGGGGTTACTAGAATCCCATCAGTGTCAGTGTTAGGTAGGGAAGGCACCTGGTGAATAACTGGTTAAATGTTTTTTTCACCTGCTCCCTCTCTGTTTACTTGGTCTCAGCTGAGAGCAGAGAGGTGATGTCATTTAGATCTCTCACAGCAGCATAAGCAATGGTAGCTAGCTGTGAGTGAGGAGCTTTAGAATTTTCAGTTAGTTCTGAGTGGAGTTCAGTGTGAGCAGTTGGAGGAGTGAAGAGCTGCAGTGTGGGATGTGAGGGAAGAGCCCATTTTTCTCACCGTAGTGCTGAGAACCATCTGTTTGTCAGAAGTGGTGGAAACCATCTAGCAGGAGTTTCTGATTTTTCTCATCCCCAGTGAGATGAGAAGGACTGCAGAATGGATCCGATGGGCAATGCCCTGATTTTGATCCAGGACATTGAAGCTGCCTTTTTGTGTACAACTGTGAGTAATCTGACTTTGGGTATCCCAGGAGGAATGTACCTGTGTTTTCTTTTGGGGTGTACTCTGACAAAGGGAATTATGTACCAAGTTCTGTTCTGTTTGAGACTGTTCTCATCCTTTCCTAAAGCTGGCTGATAATCGTGGAGTCCCCAGTGAGACTTGGCACATTGTTCAGGACTTTATTTTACACTCAGCAGTAGTGTGTTTCCAATGCTGAATGTGAAAGCCATTCCAAGATGCACAGTTCTACAGTTTTGCTTAAAGTTTGAGGTATAACTCTGAAAGAATGGCTGGGTATGGACTGAGGAAGCAAAAGGTGGGCAACCCCCCATTTGGAGTGACCAGTTCAGTACTACCAGTTCTGTAAGGGCACCTGGTTTTTCAGGACATGGTGGCCAATGTGTGAAGAGCAAGTTCACCCCCTGGTGTGGGTTTTGCTAAATTTGAGCACCAGTGTGCCCCGTCATGGCCAGCTGCCACATTTCCAAACGTTTAAATCCTATACCATATGGGAAATGTTCTAAGTTGTGGCCAGTGCCACTAGAAGAAATTGTGTGCTCCACTGTGGCCAGTGACACTAGAAGAAATGTGTGTTTCAGCTGAGGCTTTGCCGCTGAAGAGAGTCCTAAATCCTATGCAATATGGGAAGTTTAGGGTTTCTGTTCGCTACAGACTTTTTGTTGTTTTGCTTTGTGCCACGAAGTGTAAACCCTTGGGGGTCCACCTTTGCTTTTGTGTACCAACTTTGGAATAAAGCCCCCCTCTAGAACCCCAACATGGTTTGGCTATTCTTGTTACTGCTTCCTGTGTGGAATTACTGGGTACCCCTCCAGAAGTGTAGACCTAGCATAGCCCTAAGCAAAAGTTCTCTCCTCAGGACCCGGATATTTTGATCATTTGTTCGTAATACTGTTTCTGTACCCCCACCCCTCTCTTTCCCCTAGACAGAAAATGTGGGAGGTGTGTTTACTAGTTAAACAAGTGATCTGTGGCAGGTTACACACAGGTCTGCCAGAGAGAAGACAGGAACAAAGTGGTCATAAACCTGTCATCTGTAAATCTTTTAGAGAGTCAGTCAAACTTGCTATGCAGTGGGAGACATACAGCATGGACCAACCCAACAACTGAGCAAATTTAAAATTCAGAAAGATAATTTTAAATTCACTTGAAAGCTTCACCTTAAGAATTTTTGCATAGCAATTATAATACATCTGAAATAGGGGGGAAGCTATGATAATATGCCAAGATTAAAGGTTATGGTGGAGTTAGAACAGGAACTAGATAGATCAGTGGACTTCGGAGGACATGGTTAATTTTGAAACTTTAGAAGAATCTTTAAATTTAACAGCGGAAAGTGGTAGTGTAGAGACCAACATCTGTGTTTGCCCTGCAAGAATAAATATGCATATGATTGCATACGACAGGGTTGTGTAAAAAGAAAAGTTGGAAAATTGACAGAAGAATGGTCAGGTACATATTCTATCAATTTGCCCCTCTTCGAACATACCTCAAGAGTTACGTAATATTAACAAAATCCATTTTTTAGCCTGTTGATAAGGGGGTAACAGCATGATAATGGAAATGCATGCTTAGTGAGATATGGCAGTGGAGTTACTAAGTAATTAAATAAATTACAGACACCTACCAGGAAACAGCATTGATATTTTTAAAAGGAAAAGGATCAACCTGCTGAAACATGCAAAAAAACCGGGGATATGATAAGTACCTGTGAAATATGAGTCCTACTACCATTCTAACATTGTATGCACTACCGAAAGTGCATACAAATTTAAAGACACCTTCAAGAAGGACCATTGTCTTTGGGGTTGAATCTCTGATAAGCAATTTGGCAAAATGTATTGACCTCTTCTTGCAGGAGGAGGAGAAGAAGCTGAAATTCCACCTCAGAGACACAGTGGACACCCTTAATGAATTCAGTAACTTTAAGGGGAATGAAGATTATCTGTGGAATTAATGGTAGAATCACTTTATAATAACTGGTGAACACCTATAATGACTGGATATCCAGTCTTGATAAAACACCATAATAACCCACTGAATTCCATAACTTGACGGCTGGTTATTACGACATTTCCTTTCTTGTGCTCTCACTTCACTGAAGCGCACAGATAGCACACTGTATTTGTGTGACTCCAATGGCTGCTCAGACACACGCTCGCTCATACAAACAGAGGTTACAGTTTTTGTCTCTGTCTAAACCTTGCACCCCTTATTATCAAAAATAATGGCTATGGAAGGTTTGTCTTATGAGGATTTTTCACACATCCTCAGTGTGTGATAATCTCACCTGCACAGGCATTATTCTCTATATAATCAACGGCTTCCTCTTTTTCCCATAGGGAAACCGTGGTGTAATTTGCCGTTATAAAGGACCGTTTATAATGGCAAACACGCGCACGGTCTCCCTGACTTCCGCATGCATGCGCCACACGTTTTCTGTACTTCTGAGCACCCAGTCCAACTGCTCTCCGCCTGCCTTCAGGTTCTCACTGAAACAAACCGCTGGCCAATGCAACTCGGTGGTAAGTTTATTTCTTCAAAACAAATGGCTTTTCAGGGAAAGGGGATGTTTAAAGACGGCACGTCAAACCAGCCGAAAATGAAACTGCAAATAGCGCGGCCACACCGGGACAGCACGCGTGGAAACCCTATTTTATATAATTGCTGTGGCAAAAAATAGAAACCCAGCAATTATATAAAATAAAATATGGGGTGGAGTGTGTGAAACTCAATTTTACACATACCTTCATTGTGGGATGCTTTTCACAAACCCCTCGGGCTTCGCCCTCAGGGTTCATGTAGCATCCCAAAACTCGGGTGCATGTAAAATCTCGTTACACACTCCACCCCATACTTTATTCTATATATACTGTACTTTGACACAGGGATATGGGACAGTATGTGGGTGTTTCCTACAAAGACGATTTTCTTTAAGAATTGTACATGTGCTTTCGAATGAGTTCTATCATAAGTTTTTGTATTTTGAATATAGTTTCAGAAATATTATCTTTAGAATGTGATTGAATCTGAGATACTAAAACTTTCTCTTGTTTCTTATTTAAGCTTTATGGAATTTTAATTATTGTTAATGTTTTTTCTTGCCCTTATTATTAATTATCCTGTCCTTGTAGTACCTGTGATCGATTTTGTCTATGAGCCAGAGGATACATTGTGACTTGACGTTAATCAAAAGCTGAGAAGATTCATGAATGTGAAAGAGGCTGAAAGGACCTTATAAGAGATATATTGCTAATGGTGAAAGCAATGAAAAAAAAACACACGTCTTTGTTGTAGAGATGTTGCGAAACTAAATTTTGCTTGTGAAACTGCTGCACAATCGGCAATTTCACCACATGAAACATTTCACAAAATTCTGCCATTCTGCAAAATTTTTTGCCTGATGCAAAGCTGCAAAATTTCACCCATGGAATGCAGAATTTAACCACAAAATGCACAATTTTGCCTGACACGGCAAAATTTCACCCAAATTTCTCCATTCTGTGGGCAAAAGTTTGCATTTCATGGGTACAATTTCACGTTCCATAGGAGAAACTATGCATTTTGCACCTGCAAAATATTTCATGAAATGCATGAATTTCATGAAATATTTCACATAATGAAATTTCAGCATTTTGCACATCTCCACTCTGTTGTTTATATATCTTCTTTCTATTTAATTAATTTTTGAAAAACGAAATAATTTGTAATAATGTACATTATCAGCTTTTGTAATTTTTGTAAAATGAATGATTTTAAGTAGAACTTAAGCACTTGTTTTGAAGTGCTGTACATTAATGTCCTTTAACTTTACTACTGAAACTAGCTGGACAGATGTATAAGACTGATGGTACCCTTTAGAAGTAACTATTGTGAACATATTAAGCCTTTTGAAACCTCAGTGTAGATTTTTAAATTGCGTAGCACTCTAGGAATTTCTTTCTAGTCATATTTTATTTTTTTATTTTAGTCTTTGGTAACCGGTTAAGGCCCACTAGGCACAAGTGCCTGTTTTCAGGGGTGACCTGGGAGCACTGGGCAGTTAAGTGACTTGCTCAGAGTCACACAGTATGCAAGTGGAGGTTGTGAGAATCAAACCCAGGTCTGGTCTGCTGGATGCACCAAACTCGTTCACAGCTCATTATTCTAACCTCTAGGTTATACTGCCAGCCCATTTTTTTGTACCTGCTGCATTTTGTATGAACTGTAAGCATGTGGTTTTCTTAAAAATTGTGTAATCTTTTTTTTCCCCAAAAACGTCTAGTGTCCCAGGAGTGAAATTTGTGTTAGTTCTCAGAATACTTACTCCATTTGTAACCCATTTATCCCCTGGAAACTAAGGCGGAGCCAACAATTTCAGAGGGGCAAACACAATATAAAATGCACTTACTTGACCTCTGTTGAATCGGATGACCTCCAGGCATGCCATGGCACAGGTGGGCTAGCTAGGCTGCAGATTTAAACTGGTTAGGCATAACTTTAATGATACAATAACCATTTTAATACAACCAATATCCAAACAGAATAGTAAAAGCAAAACATCCAAAACAGGATCTTTTTATTTTAACACAGTTTCTCCATGGAGGCAGATGTTACATTCCAGTTGGCCAGGACAGACCACAGGGTGGTCATCAGTTCTAATCCCACAGGAAGACAGTTCAATTATTCACCACATTTCTGGCTTATCACCCTCAAGGGCTAGGTGTTACCCCAAGGGATTTATTTAACTTGACTTTCTCTTTCTGCCTTCAGGGAACACACATAGCAGGCTCTTTACTTTTCTTTATTTCCAATCCCAGAATTTAAATGGCAGGAAGAGGCTGCAGTCCCCTGGGGTTCTGAGGGGGGTCTGAGGTGCCATGGACCAAGCTTCCCACTCTTCCCTCAAGCATTGACCCCCCTGAAAGAAGAGTCCAAGTCCACATAAGAGGACAGCCCCATAGGGCTATAATTTGAAGGGCAAGAAGGGCAGAGTATCCCCTGGGGTCCGAGATACCACTGGATCTCTACCCCTACCTTCACTCAAGTACTGACCCCTGTGAGGAGAGGGTCTCAAAAGTCCAAATCAGCAGGAAGAATTCTCAAACACATTTCTGGGCACTTTTCACATATCAGCCACAGGGCAAGTAATCAGTCTTTCACTTCTTGTGACACTGGCAAGGTCACATACACACACTCTTCAGAAAAACTGTCACCAACTGCTAGCAGGCAGACAGTATCAATTTGACACTTTTTCTCAGAAAATCTTCATAGTACAAATATTCACATCCTTTTCGTGCCCACAGCGAGCATAACTAGTGCCTTTTCAAGCAATCTAACCTATTCTCAAAAAGAGACATGACAGCCCCCTTTACTCAGAGACAGTCACCCTCTGACAGAAATATTTCCTTTTCTGACAGGAAACATTTGTTTGAAACCCAGAAAGCAGCACTGGGTATTTAAAACTCAAATGATTTGTCATTTCACCCTCTTCGAATAAGGCAGAATATCACCTCAGACTTTCAGCAGTTCTCAGCTACAGTTCATCCCCACAGAAGCTCCTTAATTAACTCCAAAACTGGTATTCCTCCTTTTGGAGAGGGGTGCCCCCCTCCCTTTTAGGGATCTTGGGCAACGGCAGCCTCCATATATGAATTGTTTATTTCTACACCAACTCCATGAAAAAATAGGGTTTACACAGAAGGAGCCAGGCACCACATGCCAAGCTGAAGGCTCATTCTAACCGAACTAGAATGCTCAGTTGTTTCAAACTGAGAGCTCCAGCCCCTCCCCTTTGAAATGTTTCAAACTGAGAGCTCCAGCCCCTCCCCTTTGGAATGTTCAGGTGGTGCTGCTGCCAGGTCAAACCAGGTGCACAGACTGGAATCACAGAAGAAAGCAAGAGCCTTCTTAAAGGAACACACACTTGCAGTAACTCCCAATGGGGGATTATACATTCAGTATGCTTACATGTCAGGAAGTAATCAAATATCTGAAGAAATCAGACAAGTTGAAAATCTGATTGAGTTTTCTGCAGTTCAGTTTACATGAAGGATCTCTTAAAAATTTGATTTGGTGTGCCTGTTTACATGTCTGAGAGTTATCTGGTTTCTTCTACATGCTGTCTGTTTGAAACATTGCTGTTTTGTGAACAGTATACACTTAGGTTATTGACAAAATAGATTTTGTCCACAATAAAGTACAGTATTTACCCTCAGCTACCTCACACCTCAATCTCTGCTCCAAAGGTATCCCCACTTTTGTAATGCTTCACTGCCAGCTACCCATTATTTTGGCTTGGAACTACCTCTACCTAATATCTGTCTCACAACAACCCCCACTCTAGTATCCCTCTCATGAATACCCAGTATTCTGCCCTGTAACTACCCCACTCAAATATCTTCACCACAGCTACTCTTACTCTAGTGACATTCTCATAACTTCCTAATATTGTTTCCTGCAACTACCCCCACATCATTATCTGCCACACAACTACAGTACCCTCACTCTTGCAATACTAATGCAGATACACAATATCCTGCCCTGCAACTACCACACACCACAATATCTGCCCTCCACCTACCCCACTGTAGTGACATTGTCACAGTTACCAAATACTCTGCCCTGCAACTACCCACACCACAATATCTGCCCCACAGCTACCCCCACTCCAGTAATATTTTTGCAGCCACCTAATATTCTGCCATGAACTACCTCATTCTCCAATATCTGTCCAACAACTATCACAACTGTAGTAACACATCCTCAATAATCCAGTATTTCCCATGCAACTACCCTACATACACTCCAGTATCTGCCCTACAACTACCCTACTGTAGTAACACTCTCATAACTACCCAATATTATGCCCTGCAATAATCTCCCACTACAATGTCTGCTGCACAGCTATCCCCGCTCTATTCACTCTTGTAGTTACCCAATATTCTGTCCTGCAACTACACCACATCCCAATATTTGACCCACAACAACCCCCACTGTAATAACACTCTTGCAGCTACCCAATATTGTGCCTGCAAATACCCCACTACCCAATACCTGTTCCAAAACAACCCTGGCTCTAGTAGCACATTCTCTGTACCCAACAGTTTCCTCTGCAATTATCCTACACCACAATATCTGTCCAGAACTACCCCACAGTAGTAACACTGTCAAAGCTAAACAACATACTGCTATGCAATTACCACAAACTATATAATCTGCCCCACAGCTACCCCCGCCCACTCTATTCACATCAGTGTAGCTACCTAATACTCTGCTCTGCAACGGATCCATGACAGTTGGTCGACAAATTTGTTGTTGACTGACGTTACAGTGACTCCTTTATGTCGACTGCATTTGCCATTGCATAAAGGCAGTCACTTCAGACTGTATTTTGTTCTGGGGGCTTTGCCCCCGAACCCATTCAGGGGCTCTGCCGCCTACCTCCCATAACTAAATTAATCAACTCTGAGTCACAGCTGATTTGGGAAGGGGTGCAATACCCACCGAAAACAGTGCCGGAGTCACGCATTGACACTACAGCGACCTGGTGCTGTTGTCACTGTAGTGTTGGTTACAGTAAAACTGTCACTGTAGTGATGACATACCCTGTGCAACTACCCACACTCTAACATTTGCCCCACTACGACCCCACACTAGTAACACTGTTGCAGCTACCAAATTTTCTGCCTTGCATATACTCTACTACCCAATATCTGCCCCACAACTACCCAACCTATAGTAGCACAATCACAGTAACCCCATAGTCTGCTCTGCAACTACCCAACACCACAATATATTTCCCAAACCTTCCACTGTAGTAATACTTTCACAGCTTACAGATATGCTGCCTTACAACTATCCCACATTACAATATATGCCTCACAACTACCCCCATTCTAGTACCACATTCACAGTTAGTTACCCAGTATTCTTTCCTGCAACCACCCCACATTTTATAGGGGTCCATTTGAGTGGAATAAAATACCACTAAACATAAGGTCCTCCATAGGAAATAAGCCATGGTTTGGAGATCCAGTTCTGGTATAGGAGAACATAGGGTAACTCAAGACAGTGCTGTTATACTCCCCCCTGAAATCCCCTAGCAATTGCATTGATTGATTTGCCTTCTCATGTTGTTATCTACTGGCTGGTCCTAGTCTGGATCGAGGTCTCATTTATGGATATATGTATCTAAATATGTTTTATGTTATTGTGCACCTCTATGATATTTAGTGTATTTAAACTGTATTTTGTCTGGAACTATGTATCAATGTGTTTTCATGCAAAAGGATCTCATTGTAAATGAGTTTTATCTCAATCGAGATTATCCTGATTCATATAAAATACGAATAAAATATTTTACTACTACTACTACATGCTAATATCTGTCCCCTTCTCCCTATTCTAGTAGCACTCACAACTAGCCAATATTCTTCCCTGCAACTACCCCAACAACAATATCGGCCCCACTGCTACCCCACTTTAGTAACACTCCTGCAACTACCAAATGTTCTGCCCTGTAGCTACCCCACACCATATCTGCCCAACTGCTCGGTCTAGTAACACTCATGTTTACCCAGCATTCTGCATTGCAACTAACCCTCAACTGAGTATACATCCTGCATCTATTCCTTAACACAGGATCTGCCCCATAACTGTGCCACACTAAGCTATCTGCCCATCGACTACCCCTCACCTCTATATCTTTCTTAAAACTTCTCTGTATCCCAGCATCTGCTTTAGACTAATACACCACATACTAGTATTGGAGCTATGATACCGGTTTGACAAAAATTTTGTTGACTAACATTACGACAGCTTTATATTGACTGAAAACTGCGGCTGGCATAAAGCCATAAGGTTAACTGTTTTTTTTTTTTAATCAAATAGCCGCTGTGATGTCATGCTATTTCAAAATGTCACTGTTCAATTGGCATACCACTAGTATCATCAACCCCCAAATTACTGTATCTGCCACCCAGATACCCACACTCCAGTATCACTTTCAAAGCTACACAATATACTGCTAACAACTACACCACACCCAGTGTCTGCCCTACAGCTGCACCACACCCAGCATCTGCCCTATTGTACAGCTACCTTATCAATAGATTTACCAGTAGCCTACATGCGTCATCATTTCTGCCCCATAATTATCCTACACCATTGCACTTGTTAGGAAACTACCCTTCCTCTCTGTATCTACATACCATTGCATTCTATTATCTGTGTAAAGATAGCAGTATCTGCCCACAACTACCACCACACCTCAATATTTGTTCCACAACCACCTCATACGTATTACCCATTCCAGAAGAAATCCTGACTTCACTGAAGAGTAGTACAGAGTCAGCTACTGGGGTGTGAGCTGATTATTGGTAGGTTCTGGGTATAATTTCTGTCAGTTGGAAATTAGGTTAGGAATATTTTTACAGCAAATACTGACTATGACAGTGGCTGGGGACAGAATCAGAGGTTTGTGGTGGCTTTTGGAAAATATTGGGAAGTAAGTTAGTTGTGTGGCATATACTGGAGTGTGTGAACTACCTTACACCTACTACACATGCCCCTCAGTTGTCTAACATACAGCTACCTGTCCCAGAATGGACCCACATCTCTGTGGAAGGCCACAAACTTTCAAAGGCTATGACCCAGAACAGTCAGAGACTGGCAGTGGTCACAAAGGTCTGCTTCCTTATGTATTAGGTTGCTGAGGTATTTATCTCAGAATGGAGGCATTTGTTTCAGAATGGAGGAATGTGCAAATATGTGAATTACAGATAGACAGAAGTGAGAACAAATGAAATGCAGTATCTGGAATTTGATGCCAGGTCCCTCTGCATACCATTCTGTTCATCTGCCAGCTGTGCCACCAAAGCAACTGGAAACCTGGGACTCTAAGAGACACCCATTTGTTCTCAAATGCACAGCCTGGTGCAACACACAATTTTAAAAATTACCCCCTCAGCTGTGTTGTTTTGGCATCCAACCTGCATTCTATTGGTCACAGAGGAGGAGCCCTAATAATTAAAGGGGATGGTTCTGTAGCATCAGTGGTGGGTCGAAACTAGTACTGTCATACTCATGAAGTGGTGGTTTTCAGAATTTTTAACTTCTTATCTCCACAGCCAAAGACAGACACTGGCAAGGCCTTGCCATTGGTGAATGGCGGCTAGCATTTCGTGATCACCCATGACATTAATAACTTCACAGCTTTCCACCAGGAGATGCACTCAAGCATCAGAGAAACACCACCCCCCCAACTGGGATCAGAACATGATGCTTCTGTTTAGTGCTCTACATTCCACTGTTCCAGGACAATGGAGTGGGGCTCAAAACACCAACCATTGCTCCTATGGGGTGGGTCAGTGCAGCACACATCACCCTCCCCCAGGAACAAGACATGATGCTTCCAGAGGACAGCAAAGACAGATTCAGGAAAGAAACCCTTGTTTCCCATGGAGTGATGTGGTGGAACACCCATCACACTTCCACCAGGATCAGGACTTGATGTCTTGGCATTGTCACCCACAGTGCATTGGCCCAGGACAGAGGAGTTGAGCTCAAGATACAAATCTGTGTTTCCCAATGGAGATTGCAATGGAGTATATATCACCCTCTCCCTGGGATTCAGACATGATGCCTCTGCATTGTGCCACACACTTCACTGGCCCACCCAGGAAAGAGGAGTCCAGCTCAGTATATGAACCTGTGTTTTCCTTGGGATGGTGCAGTACTAGATAATGTCACCTGGCCTGACAAAAGCCTCCCAGTTGTGGCTCACACTTTCCAGCTATTTCTTACTTTTTGGCTTGGTGTAGAGAAAATAAAATCCTGGTGCAGCCTTACTTGTTGTGTTTGTGCCAAGCAATCCAGGCCTCCAGGGTAGTCCTGAATGATTTTTGTTTACATATTGGTGATTGTTTGCATACCTGGCACCCCCAAACTGGCTAAATGGTATCGTAGATCATGAATCCAAGTTGCTGCCAGTTTTCTTTTAAAATTATCTCAGCCTCACGCCTACTTTCTGCCAGATTCACTGTGAAAGTAAAACTTGTTTGCTTTTAAAGACCCTATGAAGTGGCCAAATTGAGCTGGACAGCATGACAGCAAAGTGTGTGTGTGTGTGTGTGTATTTTTATTTCCCTGTGGCTGAACCTGCATTGATATCCTAATGTGTTTGCTCTCCTGTTCCCTACAAAGTGGCCAAATTGGGCCAGGGAGCACAAAAAACAAATGGACCTTTTTTAAAAACTTTTGTCTGCAAACAAGGTTGCAATGATACTGTAACTTGTTTTGTTCTTCTACCTAAAGTGGCCAAATGGGCCAGGGTGTCAGGAGAGAAGAGTAGGGTGGTTGGGCCAGTGCACTATAAGGGAAAATTGTTCAGTGGGAAATGTGTTGAAGGGGTAGCAGTAGCAATAGAAGTAGGTACATGGCAGCCACAGGAGCTTAGCCACAAGGAAATGGCATTATCGTGGTGTACTTGTGAGGAAGGATGGGTGGAGGGTATCAAGAGGAGTAACTGACAGACTGAGTGGGCAATAGTCCAAAAGGCTACTCCCCAGTCTAGTGAACTATGGGACCCCCCGGCCCACATATTCAAAAGAGATGTGCGGCTTGTCCCTAGATACACACAGGTATCTCCAGACTTGTGAGGGACAATGGGGGCCTGGCAATATTCAGAAGCCCCCTAATGTGCCCCGCAAACCCAAATGCACCACCAAGTGGAATATTGCGATGCAGACATGTAAATGAGGGGTCCCTCATGCATATTCCCTGCATCGCAATATTCAAGAGTCCCCTGGTGGAGACATGGCTGGCTGTGCCGGTGCACAGATAAGTTTGCAAATCCCTACCCCAACTTTATTCAGGTCAGGGTGATGCCCAGTACAGTCTGGTGCCAGTTACATCATCCCCCCTCTGTGACCCCAATCACTGTTGAACTAGCAACAGTCTCATTGATTCCTTCTGTTCCATAGTCTACTGTTCCTCCTCCCCAGCCCCAATTTGCAGGTATAATAAAATATTTGCTCCATTCCCTTAGTTTCCATAGTGCAGTGTCCCCCTCAGCCCCAATCACAATTATATGAAAATATTTTGCTCCAGTTCTGTAGTTTCCATAATGTAGTGTCCACACCCTCCCCAGCCCTGATCCCAGGTACAGTAGAAAAGTCTGCTTTGTTCCCTTAGTTTCCAAAGTGTAGTGTCGCCCCTCCCCAGCCCTGTTCTCCATACTAATACCAATGCCCACCCCCTTTGACTCTGGTAGTGTAGTGGACCCTCCTCCCCAGCCCAAGCTCTTTAGGAATGAAAATACACCCCCCCCTTCCACCCTGTTAGTCTAGTGGACTCCCCTGGCCCTTTCTCCATATGACTACATACCAATATCCCCAGTATCCCTGATGGTGTAGCGGCCCCCCACCCCAGCAGGACATGGCACATCACCCTACCCCCCACTTGACCAGAGACAGTGATTGGCACAGCCCTCCTCACACCACCATGGCCAGCAACTGACTGAACTGTTAATGAGCGTGTATAGTACATAGCATCCGCCCATTGGTTGACCAATGAATGGGTAGGTACTGTGTACTGTACATGCTCATTGACAGTTCATTCAGCAGCTGGCCGTGGTGGAGTGAAGTATGCCAGTCAGTGGCTCTGGTCGATGGGGGACAAGTGATGTCCACATCAGGGGTAGGGGCCACTAGATCACCAGGGATACCAGGGATATCAGTATGTGATCATATGGAGATCAGGCTGGGGTGGAATTCACTAGACTTCCAGGGTGGATGGGGGAGTGCATTTCCATTCCTATGGAGCTTGAATCAGGGATGGGGCTCCACTAGACTACCAGGTTCAAAGGTGGTGGACATTGGTATTAGTATGAAGAACAGGGCTGTGGAGGGTGGACACTACACTATGGAAACTATGGGAACGTAGCAAAATATTTTAATATAATGGTGAACAGGGATGGGGGGCACTACACTATGGAAGCTAAGGGAATGGAGCACACATTTTTGTTATAAAGGAGATCGGGCTAGGGAGGGGGGACACTACACTATGGAAACTTAGGGAACGGAGCAAAATATTTTAACATAACGGGGATCGGAGCTGGGATGGGGACACTACACTATGGAAACTAAGGGAAAGGTGCTTTATTTGTTTATTACAATAGGGATCAGGGCTGGAGAGAGAGCTTGCCCACCTTTTGCGCCATGCATGCCCAATTAGCTCATTTGCATGTTTGCACTGAAAATTGCCCATGGAGGACTTGGCGCACCCAGGTATGCACCACGCATTCCTCTATGGGTGGTCTTCAGCCTCGCACCCTGGATATGCCACATCAAACGTGGCAGCTGCCTGCTATATGCTGCGTATCCAGAGTCTGACATTCAAACAGAATGTAGGATTTGTTCTGATCACACATTCTGTTTGAATATCACAACAGACCCAGCCAGCGCATCTTTTTTTTGTGGCACATCAATTTGCGCGAGGATCAGACCGGCTGTAAATATGTCCCCCCAGTTTCAGTTTGAAACTAGTCAATTGTCCAAAAACCTTCATTGCCATGTGCCTGGCTCAGGAGCAGTCAGAGACAAGGATTTTTTGAAATGTGATTCTCTTTCAGGCAGTTTAACAAAATTGTAGAACACTTTCATACACACACACAGTTCCATCTTGAACATGTACTGTTACTGCCTAATAAACATTTCATCACTCCCCAACCAATCCTAAATATTTCTTGTTTTTGCAGGCATTGCCTGTGAAAACCTTGAAAGATAACATTAGCTAATACAAATAATACTGTTTGAACGGGTCTTATGCTTTTTAAGTTCACGCATGTGCATCAAACTTCTTGGGGTGAGTGACTTTTGAGGGGTGTGACACTGTCTGTCCAATGCAGAGTGCTCTGCAAGGGGCTCAACAGTATCACACCAATCATCAACCAGGCTGACTGTGATGCTGTTTTGCCTGAAGTGGTCTACACTTGAAAAGAAAAAGCCACACCAATTATCTGGTAGCTTTTTCCTTTCATCTGCAGGTCACCGCACAGCAAACAGCTGTTTGCATCCCGATCAGCCTGGCTGATGTCTCTGCCTTCCCCCCATTGCTACCCCACCAGTCCCTTCCTGGAAGGTGTGATGAGGCACTTTCCTCCCCTGCTTCCTTTTGCTCCTCTTCTCCCACCAGTGCAGAGTAGATCACATCCTCTGTATGAGCTGGGAGTATACAGTGCCCGAAGGCACTTTCACTTTAAGCGCGATTGCACTAGCGGATCCTCCCACCTGCTGACATCAGGGTGCTCAATCTCTGTGTCAGTATGTATCCCCCCCTCCCCCTTTAATGTGGCACACTGGTAGCCCACCCTAGTGTGCCAAAAAACTACCTCTGATGTTTCCGACACCGGGATGCTCACTCCCGATGTCGGATGCACCGCCCCCCTACGCCCCTATATTCTCAGCTGACCTCAGGGTGCCCAATCCCCAGATTGTCATTGATCCCTCTCCCCCAGTACTCTGGTACACTGGGAGCCCACCGCAGTGTGCTGAAATCCGTGTTATTAATATTTTACCTGTAAAAAAGAAGACAGGCCTAGGAGATATTTTTTTTTAACCTAAAAAAAAAAGAAAATGGTCTATCGTTGTTCTTGCAGGCCCCCCTCCCCCAACCCGGACCCTTCCTCTGCGCACCCCACCTCCCTGCACCCACCCTTACCCATACTTACCTCCGGAGGTCTGGAGCAGCGATCTTCTGTGGACTGGGAACATGTCTGCACTTTTCAAAAGCCAATTGCAAACTGAAGAAAATCACGGTAAGCCCTATAATGGCAATCAATGTGGGGGGTTCAACTTAGGTTGATATCTCAGCAACGTTTTGGCATTTTGGTCCCAAATTTTCAACATGGGGTTCTTGGGACCCCACCTCATGAACACTGTCACTGTCATATTGTTTCTCTTTCCCAAAAGGTGATTTTGTGATTGCTGCATGGAATCACCTTTTGGGACCAATTAACAAAATGACAGTGCCACTGTTCATGAGGCTGGGTCCCAAAAATCCCTTGTTGCAAATTTGGTGAAGAACTCCCCAAATAACTGCATTATGAGCATCCATTGCACAGTTTCTACTCAAGCTCGTAACTTCAGTTTTTAATATTTTCTCTCCTAATTTCCAACATTGCCATTTTTTCACACACACACCCTTGAACAGTACAGCTGTCATTTTTTGCATTCTTCCCGAAATGTGTTTTTGCACCTGTGGTGCAGAATGGCATGGTTGCTGTGCAAAATCAATTTTCAGGACAGACTGACAAAATCCCAGTGCCACTGTTCATGAGGAGAGGTCAGAAAAAGGCCATGTTGAAAATTTGGTGAAAACATTCCAAAAAATGACTGTTACGAGTGTGCATTGCACAGTTTCAATGCACACTAGTGACTTCACCAGTTTTTCATATTTTCATTCCAGATTTTCAACATTGCCAATTCTTCACACCTCCTCATGAAAAGTATAGCTGTCATTTTTCACATCCTGACCAAAATGTGTTTTCGCACCTGTGGCACCAAATGGCACACTCACTGTGCGGAATCACCTTTCGGGATTGTGTAACAAAATGATACTGCCATTGTTGATGAGGAGGGTTCGCAAAAAGCCCATGTTGAAAATTTGGAGCAAAAATACCAACAAACACCTGGGGCATTAGGTTTCCAACCGTGACGCCCATCCTGTACAGACTGACAGGCATTGGGTGTGTGACTTGGGGTCACTGGCCGTAATGCTTACTCCATTCCACCCCACCCCTACCCTGCAGTCACTGACAGGCATCAAGGTGTGCCATGGGGTTTTTGGCCCTAACGTTCACCCTAGTCTCCTATACTGCACCCATCTCAGCTTATTTCCTTATGGAATGGGTGAATGTAAGGGCCGAAGACCTCAAGTCACACTGCGACACCGGTCGGTGTCTGCAGGGTGGGGGAGGTGGAATGGAGTGAGTTTTATGGCCGATGACTGAAAGGCACACCCCCAATGCCTGTCAGTCTCTGCACGGTGGGGGTGGGGGTTGGCGTTACTTCAATACTTCACTGCCATTCCTATTAAGCATCTCTCTAACTCCTGCACTACCAATGCTAGTACCAGCAAGCAAACATTCGGTACTGACAAATGCTTGTTTTTCTAATGAAGTGAAGCAGTGCTGGAAGATCATAAGAAATTGGTGTTGAGAGTGATGCCTTAAAATGCAAGGCAGAGGAATATACACAAAAAAATATGGGAGGCATGTACAACAGCAATACCAACAGCGAACTTTCGGCATTGACAAATGCTTGTTTTTAATTATTATACCCTATTAGTCACAATGTGAATTTCTGCAGTCCAGACAGACTGAAGCATGCTATACAACCAGGCATGTGCAAAAATGCCAAAAATCTGAAAACACTACCTGATCTGTTTACATGAGCCAGTAACCAGATTCAAACGGGAAAACTCCAGGTATTTGAATCAGATTTCTAAAAGTTTACATAATCTGATTATAATAAGAATTTTCCTGTTTACATGGCTCTGAATAATCTGATTCAGTTATCAGATTATTCAATAATCCAGTTTGAATCAGATATCTACCTGCATGTAAACATGATAATTGTAAACGAATAAGACTTAAAACCTTTTTCTAAAACTGCGGCTTCTTTTGCAAATAATTTTTGCCCATGTTATGTTTGCTTGCCAAAGGAACTGGTTTGAGCTCTGCGAGGGATTTTGGGAGTTTGGCACTCCTCCGCCTATCAGAGTTTAAGAATATCTATTCTCCTTGCCTATTCTGCTCAATCTCTGCTTTTCTGCTGCTACCCTCTTTCAAGTCCCGCACAACTGGAAGGCTTGGCCTGTAGTTCAATGGACAAGCAGCCAGACACTTTTTTCTTGAGCTATATAAGCAGTTCCTCTCAGCCTCCTTCTGAAGCACTTTTTTCTTTGCCCCACCATCCTCCCCTCTTCCTCCAGTGGCAGCACTTCTCTCCCTGGGATCCTTCCTAAGGTATCTTTAGCCATGGGCATTGTCCCGTGGCACCTCTAGGGGTGGAACCCTCTTTGAGAGTTCCTTGCCTTTGGTACCCCTACAGGGTGGTGCAGTAGCAGCCACATACATTGCCAGATATTTCCGAAAATTTCTGTGATATTTTCAGAGAAATCTCCTGCTTTCTGCATTACCACAGTGGGGCAGCAGAGAGAAACTCTTTAGAAATGTTGTGAAATATCTGAAAATAGCTGCCAATGTCTGTGGCTCCTACTGTAATTCCTCTGGAATAGAGAGTGCGAATGGCTAAAACCAAACTAACACAGTTGCACAAGCATAACACTATACAGGCTGAGCAGGCCATTGAATTACAATGCTGGAAAATGCAAGGTGGAAGTGGGTTTTCTGGTGGATCTGGTAATTCCTACAGCCAATGTTTCCCTTGTGTTTTGTTCTGTTTCTCTGCACTGATTTATTTCTCCAGTCCCTGGTTTAATTTAACTCTATTTAGTTCATCTTTGGGTTTACATTATTAACAACTGAGCTTAAAATTTCAAACGACTCCATTGCATTGCTGTCAAAGTCTGGTTAAACATCTCTGAAAAACCCAGCTGGCATAATTGCATGGAAAACATGGTCCATGTTGTTCATCTAACAAGTGCTGTCTGCACTGCTCGAGCTCTCTTTCCTTGACTAGCCATAACCAGTTTTGAGGGAACTTGTTAATTTTCTCCTATGCTGGGGAGGTTCAGCAACGCACACAAGTCATGCCCTCTGTCTGCGTGTCTCAGGGACCTGCAGTTTATCACTGCTCATATTAATCCATAACAAACAAGTGAGCAAACAGTGCAATGGCTCTCATGGCATTCCTGTGAGGAGGAGCACCCGCTGCTGCAGTTGCCCATGTCTGTTTACCTGATAGCTGTCAGTTAGTGTCTTGGAGGAGCTATTGGGTGCCAATATAGTCTGTGAGACCAGGGTGTACAGCTCCCATTGCCACCAACAATACTCTAGACACACTCTGACACAGGGCTATTCAACCTTCAGTGCCAGCCAGCAACACTCTGACCCACTCTGACACCAGGGTGCGCAACTCTCAGTGCCAACTAAAAATGCCCCCTACCAGAGTATGAGACATTATGGTACCCAATCCGTGATGCCACCAAACAACACACTGACACTGGGCTGCAAGTCACCAGTGCTAGCTCCCTAAAAAAAGAAAATCATCCTTTGACATTTCCTGCTTTTCCCCAGTAAATGAAAAAACAAGCATTTGTCAATGCCGAGTGTTTGCTTGCTGGCATTGACATTGGTAGTGTAGGAGTTAGAGAGCTGCACATTGGGAATGGCAGTGAAGTATTGAATTGAAGCCAACCCTGCCACCACCCTGCAGAGACTGACAGGCATTGGGGTGTGCCTTTGGGTCATCAGGAATAACGCCATGTCATTTCACCACACCCTACCCTGCAGACACTGACAAGTGTCACAGTGTGCCTTGGGGTCTTTGGCCCTTATGCTCACCCCATTCCATCAGGAAATATGGTGAGATGGGTGCTGTATAGAATAATGGGGTGACCTTTGGGGCAGAAGAGTCCCAAGGCACACCTCAATGCCTCTCACTGGCTGCAGGGTGTGGAATAGTATGAACATTACAGGCGAGAATCCCATGTCACACCCCTGATGCCTGTCAATCTCTACAGGGTGGAGCGTTATGGTCGGAAACCCTAAGGTCTCAGGCGTTCATTGGCATTTTCACTCCAAATTTTCAACATGGGTTTTTTGTGACCCCCACCTTATGAACAGTGGCAATATCAGTTTGTTAGCCGAAAGCTGATTTTGCACAGTGACTACGCCATTTGGCACCACAGGTGCGAAAACACATTTCAAACAGAATGTGAAAAATGACAGCTGTACTGTTCATGGGGAGGTGGAAAAAATGGCAATGTTGAAAATCTGGAGTGAAAATATAAAAAAAAAACTGGTGAAGTCACGAGAGCGTGTGTAGAAACTGGGCAACGTACACCCATAATGCAATTCATTTGGGGATGTTTTACAGCAGATTGTCAACACAGGCATTTTGGAACCTCCGCTCATGAACAGTGTCACTGTGTTTTCTTAATCTGTCCCGAACAGTGATTTCTCACAGTGACCACACATTTCTGCACTGGAAGTGCGAAAACACATTTTGGCTATGGTGTGAAAAATGACAGCTGTACTGTTCATCAGGAAGTATGGGAAAATGACAGTGGTGAAAATCTGGACTGAAAATATTAGAAATCCATGAACTTACAAAGGTGCATGGAAACTGCGCAATGGTCACTCATAACAGTCATTTTATGGACTTTTTTCACCAAATTTTTAACATAGCCATTGTAACACCTCTGCCCGTGAACAGTGTCACTGTGATTTTCTTAATCTGTCCCGGACATTGATTTCGCACACCGACTGCGCCATTGTGCGCTACATGCACGGAAACACATTTTGGGCGAGATGTGAAAAATGAAGGCTGTACTGCTCATAAGGAGGTGTGGTAAAATGGTAATGTTGAAAATCTGAAGTGAAAATAGTGAAAATTCACGAATGTACGAGCGTGAGTAGGAACAGCGTAACACATTCTCGTAAAACAGTCATTTTGGGGAATTTTTCCACCAAATTTTTAACATAGCCATTTGAACACTTCTGCTCATGACCAGTGTCACTGTGATTTTCTTAATCTGTCCCAAACATTGATTTTGCACACCGACTGCGCCACTGTGCGCTACATGCGCAGAAGCACATTTTGGTCAAAATGTAAAAAATTACAGCTGTACTGCTCATAAGGAGGAGTGGTAAAATGGCAATGTTGAAAATATGAAGTGAAAATATTTAAAAGTCGTGAACTTAAGAGCGTGCGTAGGAACAGCGCAATGCATGCTCGTAACACAGTCATTTTATGGAGTATCATCACCAAATTCTCAACATAGGCATTTTAGGACCTCTGCTCATGAACAGTGCCACTGTCAGTTTCTTAATTTGTGCGGAACACTGATTTCCCACACCGAACGCGCTATTCCACGCCACAAGTGCGAAAACACATTTTGTCCAGGGTGTGAAAAATGACAGCTATACTGTTCACAAGGAGGTCTGAAAATGCCAATGTTGAAAATCTGGGGTGAAAATATTGCAAATTCGCAAAGTTACAAGCGTGCGTAGCAACTGTGCAATGCACGCTCATAAAACAGTCATTTTTGGGATGTTTCCCACCAAATTTGCAACATAGGCTTTTTGAGAGCCCACCTCATGAACACTGTCACTGTCATTTTGTTAATCAGTCCTGAAAGGTGATTCTGCCCAGTGACCGAAAAATCACCTTTTGGGGCCAATTAATACCATGACAGCGATAGAATTCATGAAGAAGGGTCCCAAAAACCCCATGTTGAAAATTTGGTGGCAAAATTCCAAAAAATGCCTCAGATATGCAGCAAAATTGAAAAACCCCTATTTACATACTAACATACTATTTGCCAGCAGATTAGGCCTTACGGTCTATCGAGTCTGCTCAAACCTAGATCCTTAGTTGGATGCCGAGACCCTCCCATCCCTTGTTCTCCAGAAACCCATTATTTATTATTCCATTATACAGCTTACCGGCATTTCCTCAGTTCGCGGTCAGCTTTGAAGAGTGCAGTTGTGTTCCCAGTCCACCAAAGATCATCGCACCGGACTCTGGAGGTAAGTATGGGGTGAAGGAGAGGTGTGAGGAGGCAGGATGTGCAGCGGGTAGGTGCGGGTTGTGGGGGGGGCCAGAGGAGACTGCGGGGGACGTTTCCTTAGATTACAGGTAAAAAAAAAAAAAAAGACATCTTGGGATGTTTTTTATTTACAGAGCAATGTGGCATGCTGGGGTGGGCTCCCAGTGTGCCAACTGAGTCTTTTTGGGGGCAGCTGCAGCCAATGGGGATTGGGCACCTGTCGGCACACAACAAGGGAGGGGCACGTTATGCGGAGTGGGATTAGGCACCCCGTCGGCCACACAACAATGGGGGTTGATTATGCTGATGGGAGTAGGCTCCCCCGTCAACAATAACACATCTAGGCCACTGCAGCCGGCGGGGTTTGGGCCCCTGTGGGATCAAACAAATGTGTTGGGGGCACATGCTGCCAGGGGGATTGGGCACCCCCTCGGCAGGGGATGGGGTTAATATTTTTTGTGAACAGGTGGCAAACCACAGTCATGTTCACAAACAATATCAGTGTGTGAACATTCCACCCTGCAATGACGGGTCGCTCCCTCATTGCAGCCACTGGCTGACACTGCAATGACGAGGTGGCCCCTGATTGCAGTGGTTATTTTTTCACAAGTTGGTGGCAATGTTCCAAACTTGTGTCACCGGCTGTGTCCCCCATTATTGGTGGACATCACATACGCCCCAAAATGCCATGCAGGTACTGGCCTCAACAGTGCCTCACCTTCAGAACCTGCTTCGGCACCAAGCTGCCGCAAAATGTTTCTTGCGCTATGCGCAAGCAAACAAAAATCTAGAGATGTATTCTAGCCCCACAAACCCCCACCCGACCCCCTTCTCTGCACCATCCACCCCACCCACATCTCTCTCTCTCTCTCATCAAACTAGGATCCCCATAGTCATACTGTCAAGATTGGTAAAGATCCTCTCCCCACCATGTCGACTGCAGACTGACTGAAAACAAGTTATGTCCAGTTAACGGCTTTTTAATGCATTGTGAACTTTTACCCATAACTTCTTGGGGCTCAATTCAGAAAGAGCCCTTAGATTAATGCAAGGTGCATCAAAGAACCACCTTGTATTAAATTTCTGTGCATCAAATATTGTGCGTCGTATTCAGAAAGAAGAGCAGTTTCTGCTGCAAAGTCTGCCACACTGATGCAAGAGGTTCACTCTGTCAAAGATATGATGCATGTGGAGAAAAATGCCACAAGAAAAGGCACAACAGTATCATGGGTGAATGCCTCCAGGTGAGCCACAATGTTCACGCAGGAGGGGCATGAATGCCCACACTGAGAAACAATGATGATGCAGGGGCAGGAATGCCCCCAAGGTGGGTCAAAACTGAGGAGGGAGGCATAGAGTAGGAATTAACACAAGCTGCATCAAAAGGACGATATGGTGAACGACAACTGACGCAAGATGTGGCAAAAACTGATGCATAGAGTAAGACCTGTGAAAATGGCTATGGCAATGACATGTGCAACCTCCATATCATACTGCAGGGGTGTTGGGGCTGTCTCACCCTCCCTGTCTGGGCTGGATCCACTCCATTCTGTGCACCACTGTCACTGAGACCAGCTCCACTTTGGTTTAACGGATGCCTGCTATCATTGGCGCAGTGTCAGGGCTCCCACCTTTGTGAATACCAGAAAAGAAGATGTTGCATCATTGCCCCATTGCAACATGGCACACCCAGGTTTTGGACGCAAGCATGGTGCAAGCCACTTTGGCACAGACTCTGCCAGTTTTGATGCAAGCTACTTTCTTAAATCATGTTTGATACAAAGTTTGACACAAGCTGTAATTTGCATCAAAGTTTTTGGCTCAAGTCACTTGTGCCATTTCCAGAGCTTTCTGAATTGAGCCCTTTGTTTTTTAACATTTTGCTCCAAATTTTCAACATAGCCTTTTATTACCCCACCTCATGAACAAAAGAGGTGTCATGTTTCAAATCCCCTCTGAAATGTTTTCATAGCCGCTCCATGAAATCACCTTTTGGATAGGATTTAAAAAAATTATGCATGTCTTGATCCTAAGGAGGAGTAATTAAAGGACTGTTTAAAATCTGGTATCAGAATCTCAAAAAACTTCAAAGTTATAAAGAAATGTTCAAATGTTTCAATGTTGACTCATAACTTTGCTATTGTTTGAGGGTTTGGTTCAAAATTTTCAACACTGCATTTTATTACCCTACCTCAGGCACATGAAAAGTCTCATTTTACAAATCCTTCCCAAAATGTATTTCCACGGACATGCTACAAAATGACATTTCAGGCAGAATTTCATAAATGACACCCATCATGTTCAAAAGGTAGGGAAATAAAAAGACTATGTTGAATATTTTCCAGAGGCTGCAAAAGGATTGCTGCAGCTGGCCATTTGTCTGGGCCCTCCCACCTGTGGGCTAGGGAGTAGGAATCATCCTCCTGGAGAGGAGCACAGACCCTGGCAACACCTCAGGAGGAGGAGGGGGAGGAATCACAGAGGCCACCCACAGGGCAGTGCCTGTCTGGAGAGAGAGGCAGAGACAGGGGGTTTAAAAAGAGATGAGAGTCAGCATCTCCCCCTCATTGTCCTCCTTTCTTCAGACACCCACCCAACCCGCTCTCATAAAAGCAGGGTAGATATGGCCAGGTGAGAGAGGGAACCCATTGACTCACTAGGGGTGACCACAATAGGGGGTCAGGCAGGGAATTTTCCTAGTTTTTCCCAGTAAAGAGGATTTTTTCTGAGTTTTTACCTCCTCCAAAGAGATAAAACTTAGGTAGGATGACGAAAATGTTAAAACTGTTGCAGTCATGCAATGGCGGCTTGGGAGTGTATAGCAGACTGATGGTACTGGAAAAAAGGGCGGGTGAGTTGTCAATCAATGGCCATGTACTGAATACAGTACAGCGCTCACTGAGAACTCAGTTGGTGGATGGCTGTGGTGGTAAGCAGTGTGCTGTGCCAGTTGCCGACTCAGTTTCAAGATGGGGGAGTGGGGTGGTGGGACACTGCCAGCCGGGGTGGGGGTACAGTAGACCGCCAATGATTGTGTTACTTCATAAAGGGTGATTGGGGCTTGGGGAGGTGCTAGATCATCAGGGAATTAGGACTGTTCATTCATATTAGGGACAGAGGGATCAGAGAGGGGGTCCCTAGACCACCAAGGAATTTTTTTCATACCTTATAGTCGTGAACATCGTGAATCAGGGAGGGGGGTCCACTGGACCACCAATGGATTTATTTCATAACTTATTTTTGAGGAGATCGGGGATCAGAGAGGGGTGCCACTAGCCCCCAGGGACTAGCTAGAGCAGTACACAGCCACCCCACAGCTTGCGACACACCGTCAGGATGCGCTTTCTGTTTGGTTCATGGCCAGGGTTGCTGCAAGCCACAGGGCTTTGCTGCCTGGACCCTGCCCAATAGAGAATTGGGTGCAGGGTCCCTGGCACACCAGACTTTGATGTAAGCTGCCTTTGACAGCAGCTTGCGTTACTCTTAGGGCTCTCTGAGAATCAAGTCCATAATGTCCACATGGCAGCTGTCATTTACAACTCCCCTTCCCAAACCTCTTTTCATGGTCATGCCACAAAAATCACATTTTGGGTGGGATTTAAAAAAAAAATGGGCTTGATTCTCAAAGAGTCGGGAATGCTGGAAGGTGCTTGTGTCATAGAAACAGGATGGAAGGGGCTTACTGTTCCACAACTTGCATTATTCCTGATCCTCAAAAAAGGAGTTTGCTGCACCGAGGTGACTCGGTGCACCAGACACCCTTGCGCTGTCTTGCAGCATGCTGCAGGCAGTGCCTTGGCACTGAAGGGTGTTGCACCAGTAAGCTGCTGCCATATCCTTTATGGTGTAATTCCATAAGGGTAGTAATGTCTGCATTGCCAGCTCAGTTAGACCAGACATGAGCTGTTCTAACACCTAGTGTGCCAAAATGAGTCTCACACACAGACCCCCCCAGAGCACAGTAGTGGCAGTGCTGCCCACCGGCACTGATGGTGATGGACTACTGCTGGGCATGAACCATGGGCCGGCTGCACTGCTGGTGGCATGGTGTGCTGTTGGGGTGTTCCCTCCGTCATACCATGGGCGCATTCAGGGCATACATAGCACTCTCCCCACCTTGCTGGGGTGCAGAGACATACCCTGCCATGCCAGCTAGGGGTTCTAATGTAGGCAGATTGCACTGATGCCAATGGTGGGGTCAGACTACTGTGGTGGACATCAGGCCCGCCATATGGGTAACACATCTGCTGGTGCTGTTAGTGCCACATAGCTATCCAGCAGCTTGTGCCATTCCTCTCCCATGCACCTTTCCTTTGTCACACAGGTGTGCTTGAAGCAAGCTGTGGGACTTTGGTGCTGGGACCCCTCCCAGACCTGAATTGGGTGCAGGGTCTCAGGCACAGTGGGGATTGGCGCAAGCTGCTGTTGGCACAGCTTGCACTGATCTTTGAGTACTGAGCCCAATATCTTAAAAATCCGGGCTCACAGTCTAACAAAACAACAACAAAATGTGTGGACTTCTTCTTTTCTCAATCATGACAGTTTCACCAGTAAAACTATTGTTTTAAATTTATTTAACTGACACACTATCTAAGCCCAACAAAAACACAGCAAAAATACAAGCAAGCAAACATGATTGTCATTGGCCAGTGCTTGTTTTCCAATTGACCTATGTAATTCTTGATCACAATCGTGATGCAGATCTTTTGACTGAAAGAGGGTAATTGGAGGCATAGTCATAGCTCTGTGGGTTACACATTCTCATGCTTTCCACATGCAAACAGACTGAATTTTATTAGCGTTAACAGCAAGCAGAACAAGCATTTGTCAATGCCGAATGTTTTCTTGCTGGCATTGGCATTGGTGGTGTAGGAGTAAGAAAGATGCATAATAGGAATGACAGTGAAGTACTGAACTGAAGCCAACCCAAACACCACCCTGCAGAGACTGACAGGCATTGGGGTGTGCCTTTGGGTCGTTAGGCATAATGACCACGCCATTTCACCACACCCTACCCTGTAGACACCAACAAGTGTCATGGTGTGCCTTGGGGTTTTTGGGCCTTATGCTCACCCCATTCCATAAGGAAATATGGTGAGATGGGTGCAGTTTAGGAGAATGGGGTGAACTTTGGGGCCGAAGAGTCCAAGGCACACCTTGATGCCTGCCATTGGCTGCAGGGTGTGGGTGGGGGTGGAATGGCATGAGCGTTACAGGCGACAATCCCAAGTCACACCTCTGATGCCTGTCAGTCTCTACAGGTTGGGGCGTTATGGTTGGAAACCCTAATGCCACAGGAGTTCGTTAGTATATTCACTCCAAATTTTCAACATGGGTATTTTGTGACCCCCACCTCGTGAACAGTGGCAATATCAATTTGTTAGCCAAAAGCTGATTTGCACAGCGACTACACCATTTGGCACCACAGGTGCAAAAACACATTTCGGACAGGATGTGAAAAATGACAGCTGTACTGTTCTTGGGGAGGTGTAAAAAATGGCAATGTTGAAAATCTGGAGTGAAAATATAAAAAACTGGTGAAGTCACGAGCGTGAATAGAAACTGCACAATGCACACCCATAATGTAATTAGTTTGGGAATTTTTTTACAGCAGATTGTCAAAACAGGCATTTTGGGACCTCAGCTCATGAACAGTGTCACTGTGATTTTCTTCTCATGAACAGTGTCACTGTGATTTTCTTAATCTGTCCCGAACACTGATTTCCCACAGCGACCACTCATTTCTGTGCCGGAAGTGTGAAAACACATTTCAGCCAGGGTGTGAAAAATTACAGCTGTACTGTTCCTAAGGAGGTGTGGAAAAATGCGAGTGATGAAAATCTGTACTGAAAATATTACAAATTCGTGAACTTACGAGGGTGTGTGGAAACTGCGCAATGCACGCTCGTAACACAGTCATTTTATGGACTTTTGTCACTAAATTTTCAACACAGCCATTTTAAGACAACTGCTCATGAGCAGTGTCACTTTGATTTTCTTGATCTGTCCCAAACATTGATTTCGCACACCGACTGCGCCATTGTATGCTATATGCACGAAAACAATTTTGGGCAAGATGTGAAAAATGACAGCTGTACTGCTCATAAGGAGGTGTGGTAAAATGGCAATGTTGTAAATCTGGAGTGAAAGTAGTAAAAATTCTCGAAGTTACTAGCGTGTGTAGGAACTGCGCAATGCAAGCTCATAAAACAGTCATTTTGAGGAATTTTTTCACCAAATTTTCAATATAGGGTTTTGGGAGCCTACCTCATAAACTGTGACATTTTAGTTTCATTACTCGGTCCCAAAAGGTGGTTCTGTGCAGTGACCGCGAAATCACCTTTTGGGACTGAATAACAAAATGACAGTGACTGAGCTCATGAGATGGGTTCCCAAGAACCCCATGTTGAAAATTTGTTGAAAATATTCCCCAAAATGGCCGCCATATGCACCAAAGTTGAAAAAACCCAATTTATGTCATTGTACAGCTTACCGGCATTTCTTCAGTTCGCTGTTGGCTTTGAAGAATGCAGACGTGTTCCCGGTCCACCGAAGATCGTTGCGCCAGCCTCTGGAGATAAGTATGGGGTGAGGGTGTGTGTGAACAGATGGGGAACACAGAAGGTGGGCACAGGTTAGGTTGAGGGGACAAGAGAGTCAATGAGGGACCATTTTCTTTTGTTCTAGGTTTTTTTGTTTGTTTTTTGAAGACGACATGGGACTTTTGCCTTGCTGTAGTGGGATCCCAGTGTGGCACCTGCAAGTTTGTTGGGGTGGGGGCAGTGGAGCTGATGGGGGATTGGGCACCCCCATGGGCCAAAGACTTCGGCCATGCTGGGGTGGGCTCCCAGCATGGCACCAAGAAGTTTGCTTTTGGGGGTGGCAATGGAGCCGATGTGGGATTGGGCACTGCATCAGTCACACAGTGTGTGGGGGTGGAGGGGAGTGCATGAGCACGCTGGGGTGGGCTCCCAGCATGTACAGGATGTGGGACTTTTGCTATGCTGGGTTGGGCTCCCAGCGTGGCACCAGAAAGTTTGCTTTTGGGGGAGCAGTGGAACCGAAGGAGAATTGGGCACCCCCGTCGGTCATACAGGGTGTGAGGGTGGAGGGAGGCGCAATGCACGCTGGGGTGGGCTCCCAGCATACTACGTAGGTGTTTGGTGGGGCGGGGATGAACTGTCTATGACAGTTCAGATGCAGTGCTGACATGTCGGCAATTTGCATACTGCTGACGGCAGTATGCAAATTGCCTACACATTACCACTGCTGATTGTAGCAATGTTTTTCTCAGAACTGTATGCCACTGCATCTGAACAGCTGTCATAGACAGCTCGGACATTCAATGGTGTGGTGCAACTGCACTTGCAAAAAGGAGCATGGCACTGGAAGTGGGGGAGGCACTCCTACGAAAACTCGTATGGTGGCACTATGTTTCTTGCACATGCGTGCAAGCAAACATAAAAAGCAATGCACTACATGCCATTTGCAGACCTCCTGACAGAGCAGAGCACCTCAGAGTGCTAAGGCATTATTTGTATGCTCTAATCTGTCTTTTAGGCCATGTATTGCATTTAGTTGTGCACTAAATAAAGTACTTTGTAACTGCATTTAAAACAGTATTCTGCAATCAGTTTGGTTTTATGCTGTAGGTGGCAATGCTAGAAGAATATGGAGTTTTATCCGAGAAAATTTATGATAGACCAAGTATTAGCTGCTGTCCTGCTACTGCTGAATACTGTAGCTACATGAACAACTGCACCTCGGTGTGTAAAGTCTGTACTAATGCACATTTACATTTTATGAGCAGGCAAAAAAACTGTAGGAAGGCAAAACAGTTTAATTGCTTTGTAATTATCTGCAGCAGGCGGTCTTTTGTAAGATTAAGAATGTTATCTCAAGCTTTGCTTGAACTGTAGTGATTGTTGGGGTTAGTTACACCATAGATGCACCTCTCCTTTATCTTTGAGCATGCCTGCTTCTGTTGTGTTGTCCTTTGTAAATAAACCCCTTGATATTTGTCGGCATTTTTGACTCATGAGCATAATGGGGTCTATTCACAAACTCCTATGTGCCGTATATGTGCAGAGCATAGGCATAACTACAGCTGAATGCTACGCAGTGGGGCCAGCAGACCACTGGCAGTATTCACTACAGGCACACCAGTGCTTTGGGCACTGGATCCCCTAGCAGCCCATATAGCTATACGCCATGGGTGGTCTGGTGGCATGCCAGCACTTCATGCCATTCACTAAGGCATGGAGTGCCAGGCCAGGGGCACAAGTTATGTGACGGGGGGACTCTGCCATAACTTTCACATGCCCTTCCAATGGATACTCGCCAGGTGTGGTGGCAATGGGAACCCCCTGCACACTGCTGGCCTAGCACACCAGGCTGTCAAGGAAGGCTTGGGACAGTGATTTGGCATGTCACCTATCAGACTCCACATCCCAAGGTCCGTGCTTTCCCAGGATCCCCTGTACTCATGCAGCAGGGGATTCACTTTGGGACCCAGGTCAAGCATCTGATTGGATACCCACCTGGGTCCCTTGATCTGTCCCTGTGAAGCCGTGATCCACACACACGCTGGTGTGCACCGGGATGGTGGGACTGTGGACAGATGGCCGGCAATGATGACTACTGGCCAGTGCGTGCCTGTTCTGGGGTGCAGAACTGCACAGGCTCTGTACGTGTGTGAATCGCGCATACATCCTGCACATTTATGAATAGGGCCTTTTAGTTGTAAAGTATAAGTTATTGAGTTTTAATAAATGTGTCTCTTGCATTGTGTAAGAAGTGGGTGAATTTAAATACTGTTAAGCACTGTGGTGCAAAGTGGTTGTTCCTGCAACTTTTCAACACTTAGTTAAATTTCTATGTCGGAGCCCCTGATATCACATAAATAGTATGAGAACTTAGAGAATGGAAGGTTCTTCCCACTTAAGAACTGCTGAATCTGCTAGATTTGCCCATGGTTTTGAACTGAATTGAAAACCTGCACCAAGTATGCATATATTATAAATTATAAATCGTTTCTTGTTGCCATCATTCATATGAGTGAGAGAGAGTGCTGCAGTTATAGACCTCTTACGTCCCTGTCTGCAAAATATTTTTGCTATAGGAACAGAACAGGAGAAACATGTTTCTGAATAGGGCCCTTATACAGTCAAGAGTGCTTCCTGTGTTACAGCCTAAGGAAGTTCTGTAGTTCTAAATCCCTTCTTCAGTAATTCCAATTGAATTTGAATTCTGTCTCACACCAACTACCATCAAAGTCTCCTCCCTCCGAACAAAAGCAAAACAGATTTTTTGTCAAAGTTTCAAAAAACTATCAGCCCACACCCTGCTGCTTTATAGCTCACTCATCCACTGCCCCCAAATCCCTGTGACTTTTTTTTTGGTTTGCTTGTTTTTGATTAGGCTGTAGTACTTGTAAAAGTCCCATGTTAAGCGATAACATATCATCCTTTCAGTTTCTATCTGATGGATCATTGCTTAAGAGTATACTGACAACACTTAATCAGATGGAAATTGAAAGGATAAGAAAAGTCATCAATCAGAGTTGGACTTTTACAAGAAATAATAGCAACAAACAAAAAAATATTTACCAAGGCTGTTTTGGGCAGTGGGCACATTATTTGTGCAGCAACTGGGTGTAGTTTTTTTTTCCATCTAAGTTTTTATCTTCAATGGGCAGGACAGGCTGGGCTGCCTTCTGATCTGCCCCACTGACCCACTGCCAACCTGCACCTTCCCAGGACTTAACTATGGATCAGATAACCTCACGGATTCATCCCCCCCCCATATTGGGGTTTGGGAGGAAGGTCATCCCCTCACCCTGAAGCGCACAAGTCCAGCTCCTAATCCTAGAGTCCTAGTGATGTAGCAGGCAGGAATCAGCATGCAAGCATCATGTATGCCTGTCTTGGCAGCATTTTTCCTCCTTTTTCTGCCTTTCCCCATGCTGGGGTGCACTTGTCAACTTTCGTGTGTGGAGGCACACTCATTTGGCGGAGTTCTGTAGTACCTCCTTTCTTTCTGCTGCTCCTCAACCCACACTGCTCCCAGGCCTCCACCTCACCTGGTGGCAGTCATTGAGCAGAGTATGCAGCCCCCCCCAGAGAGCAGAAGAGTCCTTCATACACTCAGTTCTCTCCCCACCCCATCTCCAGCCAACCCTCAGCAACTCATGCTAATTCCTGAGCACAGGTCTCTGGTGTGGAGCGAGGTGTGGTGTCTAGGGCCTCAACCCTCAGCACCACTGGGCTAGCTGGGTGTAGGATTTGTTATTTTTTTTTACTTTAACAAAACAACACCTGTGTAGCTTAAGCCTTTCTAAAAGGGGGTAATGGATTTTGGTGCCAAATTTGCCAATATGACATGGTTAAGAAAATAAATACTTCTAAAAGACTGGAAGTTATAAAAAAAATTGCAATAAAAAATGAGTGCTTGTAATATCTCTCAGCTAATCAGTTGCATCATGACATCTTAGGGTTCCAAAACCAGTTCTTGAACCTCAAGCAGGTATGTAATGACACTCTTGATCAGCCAGGAATCATTTCAAGTGCTTCATTTATTTTATTTATTTATTTATTTAAGCACTCAGATGCATACCTTTGAGCAGACATGCTCATTTGCAAAGGTACCTTGTCATAAACTAAATCTTTACAATAAGCCTTTGGTACATAAATACAGAAGATTACAATAGGTATCAATCAATCAATCCAGAACTGGTAACCAGTGTAAGTATTATCAGAGCAACCAGGATAAAACACAGGAGCAAGGCATTACACGAGTTCAGAATTAGCTGCCCTTTACAGCATTGTCAGACATTAGGGATTCAGAGACAGTAGGAACATAGTAACAGCATGGGGACAGCAGCATAATTGGAGCTAGAGACCATCCAACCTACTTTGGTGAATTAAATTAAGTAGATTAATTAGTGTGGGGTAAGAGTGGTGCGGTTGCCAGGTGAGACTGGGAAGGTGAAATTGCTTGGGGCAGCTACATGAAGTAACAAGTGAGAGAGCCTTCAGAAGCTCCTTTTTGAAATGCCCAATCTTGGAGGGCCCCAGGAGTGGCACAGCCAATTTGTTTAACCATTGTGGGGCTCTAGCCACAAATGAGCACTTGGACAGACATGTTCTGCAGTACAGAACTGACAGATAGTCATGGGTCAAGCTCCTGGTAGCATAAGGACTATGTGTGGGAGGTAGGAGTGCTTGAACACCAAGGGAGGTGAGGTCCAATAGTGCTTTTGCTTCCAGCATGCAGATCTGATATTGTATTCTATTGTGTAGGGGGAGCAAATTTGTGAGGGCATAAAGATTGCATGAGTGGCTGGTTCTGTCTGCCCCAGTGACAAAACAGCAGGCTTTATTCGGTACCAGCCTGATCCTGCTTAGTACATTATCTGTGGCAAACCCGTAGACTGTGATGTATAGTCGATCATGGGGATGCTGGATCTGGTGACTATCACTCTTCTGGCCACGGTGGTAAAGTTATGCCTCAGCCTGTAGAGAGACCCCAGTTTTCTGTTGATGCTTAAAACCAATTGATCAACATGGGGAGTGAAGGTGAGTGACTGGTCAGTTGTGACACCTAGGTATTTAAAAGCCTCAACCTGGTCTAGAGCAAAACCATTTGAACTGAGAATGATGAATGGGGTAAAATAACTAACTTATACAAATGAAAACAAGTGTAACCAAGGCATGCATTTCCATCATGGCTCTCAGGAAACTCTAGTTTCACTCGCAAGATTTATGAAGGGTATGTCACAATGCATACTGAACCAATCAAAGAGCAGCTTTCACAATGCTGATAACATCAATAGCACCAAAGCTAATAGTTGAACTCAAACGGAAAGAGTCAAATCTTCATACAAAGAACAAAACTGAATGGTATGACTACTGTTGTAAATTCAAGTGGTATAAATCAAATATATGTACGATAATCTGACTGAAAATACACAGTTTATCAGCACTTGTGAGGGTACAGGACTTTCATGACTCACTCTTGGCTCCATCACTCAAGAGTTATGGTCCTGCACCCCTTCACTCATGGAGATAAATTGCATATTTTGAGTCAGCCTGTTGTATATCCCCTATATATACAACACTAGTGCAGAAATAAAAACACAGATAACAAGTGATATATTTTATGTAACTAACAATTTATCAAAATATCATTTCTTGATGTCAAAATCAAAACATATTACTTGTTAAAGAGCTGCTAGCACCAAAAAATAGTAAGTAGAAAATTTTAGTATTTTTTAAAAGTAATCCTTTGTTACATTTTATTTCTGAAGTTGTTTGTTTGTTTGTTTTTGTTATCTGCACTCATTACATGGATTTCTACCTAAAAGTATTGGATGTGATGTGAAAAGCAATGCTTTACCTAGATGTTGCCATATCTGACTGTATCAGCCTCTGGGTAGAGTGCTGTTCCACACATCACACCCAGTAATGTCAGATAGAAAATAATCTAATTGGCAGAACAGAAAAGAACATTCTTCAGATATAAGAAGTATCTATTGATTCCAGGCAGTGCACTTGTTCTTTAATGATGTCACAATAAAAAGGTATCACTAGTTATTGATGTCACCACTCAGAAGATGTCACTAGTCAATGAAGTCACATTTAGACAATATAGAGGATAATGTATGGTCCTCTAATGTTAACTGGTTTGTTAACTGTCGAGAGGTTGCCAGGGTGACCATGTAAACCTCGAGGCCAGCTCAAGGTTTAAATCCTATAAACCTAAAATGTACACAAACAGACTTATCAAAAGAGACCTTACATTATATTTTAAAGTGTATGGTCCCCATAAACTGGCAAAACAAATGAAGGTTTCTTACATTTGGCATCACCGCGGATGTTCTGGGTCATGTTCTTGCCGCTGCGCTAGTTTCAGGAAGACCATCGGTGCGCAAGATAAAAGGTAAACGCATGCGCAGATGGGCTCCACTTGTAATCCCATCACTATGACGTACTCAGGAGAGGTTTATAACCACTTACATCATAGCGATGGGATTATCAAGAAATAATGTTGCTGCTTTTTAGTGGTAATAAGGGCTCACCATACATTATATAATTATTTCACTAGATGACATTATGCTCATACCTACTTATAAACCAGTTGCACTGATTGTTTTCAGTGGCATTTCCTCCTCCTAAAAATTGCTGAAATGCCAAAAATGCTGCTTGAGCTTTGACTGTACATGAAACACTACGCAGTGTTGTATACACCCAGTTCATGTTGGCTTAATAGAAGACATGAGAACTATTATTATTTGTTGCACTTAACCCCTAGTGACCTGATTTGTGGTTTCACCACTTGTGAGGTCAGAGGTCAAGTACAACTCATAAAGATATTTCTTATATCTTCTATTAAGCCAGCAAGTAGTTCTGTTAATCACGTATGTACTTTATGAGATACCCCTAATATTGCTTCTCCTTCACTTAAGTCATGTTAAATTTTAATTCAGTGTTTTGTTTGTTTATAAGTTATACCTAATGCTTCATTTTATGTGCATCTTTCAACTGTTGTGCACTATCTGTTCTTTATTACAGTAAGTACTGGACATCTGCAGTTCATTATTATGCCTCCCCCCACCCATGGGATGAGGTTGAAAATAGGCAATATTGTCTACCCCCAATTGCTTTGTCAACAAAAACTAAATAATTAACATCTGTACTGTGCTTGATGTAATCCTTATTCCTGGATTTATTATGTACTTGTACTCTCCCTAATCATGCAATAAAGTAGGCACTGCATGTCTACTACATTTACAAAGTAAACAAAGATACATGAATAAAATAAATATATCACTCTACTTTTCAAGGGCTCTTACAGCTTTTCCAGTCTGTTATGTTTCATGCCCCAGTTCTACACTAGCTCATATTTTGAGATTCCAGTGTAAAGTAATGGAACTTCACTTACAAAAAACCTTTTTGTTAAATAGTAACTTGTATTTGATTATGGAAAAGACAAAGGACCAATCTTGCCCACCCTTTCAGGACAGTGATGGCACTACGTTACAATTACGCCACCAAAAAAAGTGCTGACAATAACAACACAGTTTAAACAGCACTATCACATACAGCACCAGTTCTAAATGCCACAACAAATAACAATGCCAATAATAGCGGTCAGAAACCACACTGATGACCTTTACCATTGCTTAAATGCACATTGTACACTTTTCTGTCCCCTGCCACATTCCCCTAACTTATATAATCAACTTTGAGGGGGTACGGCTCTCCAGAAAAAGGGGAAACTTGGCGGAGGTGGAATTTTAGTGGCAGGTGAAAAAGAAAATTAGCACTTTGAGCAGGGGAAAAGTAAATTTGCATGTATCAGGAGACCAGGAACAGAACCCTGGTCTCCCGCTTTTTACTAGCTGAGCTGCTGCTGTCCTTAACCTCTCCACCACAGGAGCAGCTTGGCCAACCACTGCACTTTTCACCTACTTGCAGTTCCTCACCATTACCTGATTGGCTACAGGGGTAGCGATACTTGACATACGCAACTCTACCCCTGCTGCTATTCAGTCAATACGCGGTCCTGACAGCATGGTTTAGATGATGCTGTTCAGGATTCACTATTCTAACCTGGTAGGACAGTGCTTATACTCAATGGGCTTATTGGTAAGGCCCATAGCATCTAGACTAGCAATGATACTGCATGTGGAATTCACACACACCCTGGTAGCTGACTACCCAGTGAATCTCAAGCTAGGTAACTCAGAATTGGAAGGGAAGGTCTTACTCTTTGTGGATGGTACTAAGATCTGCTAAAGTGTGGACATTCTGGGGGCGTGGAAAAGATGGGTAGGGGTCTGAAAAGACTGGAAGAATGGTCAAGGGTAAGGCAGCTAGGTTTTAATGAAAAAAGTGCAAAATAATGCATCTGGGATATGGAAACCTGGGAGCAGAGTACAAAATAGACAGAGTGATACTGACAAAGACCAAGCAGGAAAGTGACCAAGTGGTAATCATACCAGATAACCTAAAGGTGGCCAGGCAGTATAGCCAGGCAATTGGAAGAGCTAGTGGGACGTTGGGGTGCATAGGAAGAGGTATCGCTGGAAGGAAGAGGGAGGTGGTAATGCCCTATATAGATCACTGGTAAGACCCCACCTTGAGTACTGTGTCTAGTTCTGGAGACCACACCTCAGGAAGGACATACACAGAGTGGTGGCAGCCTAGGAGGAGGGCTACCAAAATGGTACAGGATCTGAAACATAGAAACATAGAATGTGTCGGCAGATGGGGTCCATGTGGAACATCAAGTCTGCCTATGTATACTACCCCCCTCAGCCAGGCTGCTGTTTTAAGTTTTCCACACTGTCTGTCCCATGCCAGCTTGAATTCTCTGATCCCACTAACTGTGTGATGAGGACATTCCAAGACTGCACCACCCTTTCTGAAAAGAAGAACTTCCTTGTGTTGCTCCTGAACCTGCCTCCCCCCCCCCCCCGGCACATGTCATGACCTCTGGTCCGGGTGCAGTTGTTTACCTGAAGGAATATGCATCAAAAGCCCTATGAGGAAAGGCTAAAGGAGCAAAATATATACACCCTAGAGGAGAGGAGGGAGAAGGGGGATATGATAGAAACTTTTAAATACCTCACTGGGTTAATAAGGTACAGGAGGTGGTATCTTTCAGAAAAAAGGGTTCTAAAATAAGGGGGCATACTATGAAGCTGGTGGGGGATAAATTCAGGAGGGATATGAGGAAGTACTTCTTCATGGAAAGGGTGGTGGACACCTGGAACAGCTTTCCAATAGAGGTAGTGGGGGCAAAAACAGTGATGGGGTTCAAAAATGCCTGGTACTGGCACAAGGGAATAGTACAAATAAGGAAGGGGGGGGTAACGGCGTAGATCAAGTATGGTCTCAGGAAAATAATGAAGGTTATAAATCAAAAAATGGGCAGACTAGGTGAGCCCAGGGGCCTTTATGTACCATCACATTCTATGTTACTCTATATTATGTTACTTTATGTGAGAATCAAGGAATGGACAGGATACACTCTAGGGTCAGATGCTAAGGAAACATTTGGTGTGGCTGCTTGCTGTACTCTTTCATGAGTCTGTCCGGACAGGTGTGTTGCCAGAAGACTGAAGAGTGGTCCATGTGGTCCCCATCTTCAAGAAGGAGGAAAGGCCAGACCCTGGCAATCACATGCCAATCAGTCTGACAACAATGCTTGGCAAGATCCTGGAAGACATTATCAAGGGCAGAATAATGGAGCACTTGGTTGCGGCCAGGGTTCTAGCCCCTCTCAGCAAGGCTTTATGATGGACAGATCATGCCGAACCAACCTTCTCATCTTTATTTTGAGGGGGTGATCAGGGAGGTGGACAGGTGCATGCCACAGACATATCTTTAACACACCTTGCACTGGGGTGCCAGCCACCTTAGTGTTGGGATGCTGGACAGTTCACCTCCTGATACAGGAAGTGTTTTGGAGGTAAGAGTGAGTAAGAGCCTGGGACTCTCCTCCGCTAGAAGGCAGGAAAGACTTGAAGTAAATGGTGGAGTAAGGAGAAGGCTCGGGGGGTTTCCTGTAAGTCAACAACTCCAGGGATGATGTGGGATTGCAGCCCCGAAGGGAAAATAAAGAAGAGGGACATTCAAAGGAAGCAGTTTACCTATGGGGAGAGGATGGTACCACTTGGGTGCTATTGGCAGTGCTGATGGGCTTTTCAGCTCAGGAGGACAAAGGCAGACACTCGTGTGCAGGTGAAAGAACTGGTTTCATGACAGCTGCTTCATTGTCTAGATCCAGTCAATGAGCCATGAATTTGCCAAGGTCTTCCCCCTGGCCATGACTAGCGTGACCTCCATTTCTGTTCTGAAATAAGGGTCTGTGGGCCTCAGCTGTGAAGATACAAAATGATACACTCAATTACTACTAGATGTGACTTTATTCTGCCTGACTTCACTTTTCCCAGTTTAGACATTTGCAACTTCAATTACACTCACATCAGCAAACTACAGCCAGGACAGTGGCTGTGTATGGAGTTTGCAACATTGAAAAAATAGTAGTGCACAGGCTGTATTTCCTTTAATTTTACTGTTTTATGAATTATCCAAATCCCATTCCATGTTTGTGACTGCTTCATCTCTGACTGTTTTTGCAATATCAATAATTGCTGGATTGCTTGAAAGTAAGGGAAAGAGAAATGGAGCAGAGCCATCTTCAGTTTAGCTTTGAGTTAGGACTTGAAAATTCTGGTTGGCTGTGTCAGTTTGGCCAACCACTTTGACTCCCCATGCATTTAGTAGCATATAGTAAAACAGTCCAAACATGTGTGGGGCATCCTTGGAGTCAGTAATGAATATTAATTACTATAGCTTTCACGTGGCAGGTGGTGTCTGCTTGCCACTGCTGGGAATTGGTGTGTCTGTGGCAGTGTGACACAGTCTGCAATGAGTATGACTGCTGCACCCAAGTTCTGAGCCATAGTAAATGTAGTCCCCCCATAATCTCTGTTTTACCTCCTTGTCAGTGTCAATCTTCTCACCGGCCCTATATATTTTAATAATGTAAATGCCCCCAAAAATGTTACATAGCCAAGAACATTAACACAAATAAAAGGCAATACATTTACAGCATTACGTTAACCTTCTCAGTGTTTTTGACCATGCAAGGATGCAGCTTTTTTTTCTTTCATTTTCTTTCTTTTTGTTTTCATTTTTTTGTTTTTATTATTTAAATTTTTTTTTCATTTTTAATGTTCATTAAACTGAAGTAATATTAGTACCGCTGCTTCCAATTGGCAGCCAAACTTGTTGTAATCAATGGACTACACGAGGTGATGAGACCAAGAAAGTTGCACATCTTTTTGCAGCCATCACTAATGTCTCATTTGGAGTCAGGGTAGCCATTGTGGCATTACTGTCCCTTGACAGTAGGTAGTGTGACATGACGGTTCCTATTTAACTGATAATGACTCAGTGGGAGACATGCATCACGCCTGATCACATTCAATCTGCTGGTGATAAAACAGTTGTAGTGTCTTCTGGAGGACTTGAAGCAGTGGTGTGTGCCATACTCATTGTGTTGCCAGCTCTGTTGGGAGTGGTGAGCTGGTCTGTGGTGCTGCCACTGCCAGTGACAGTCTTGGAAGGCTTGCCACCAGGAGGCATTGAAGTGGGAGTTGGCTCCATCTAGGCTTGTCCTTTGGGTGAAGGGTGCCTAGCATATCTATCAAAGTGCGGTTGAACCATTCAGGCTGTGGGTCCCCCTGCGGGTGGTAAGGGGTGGTTCTGGACTTTCGCACTCCCCACAGAGAAAACATCTCTTTGATCAGATGACTCTCAAAGTACCTCCCTTGATCAGAATGGATTCTTTGTGGTGCCCCACAGTGAACAAAAAAGTTTTCTATAAGTACTTTGGCAACAGTGGATGCCTTCTGGTCCTTGGTGGGGAAAGCTTGAGCATATCTCGTAAAATGGTCAGTGACCACCAGCACATTACTGATATTTCTTTGATCTGCAGCGCCCCCCCATCCAAGCACTCTGCCTTGTCTCCGATAAGTCTAACTACCTTTTGTCTTACTAAACTGCTCAAATCTAACCCCCCTTTACCTCTATGCTATTTAAGACCTGCTCTGTCTTCTTCTCTCTAGCTGCTTGTCCCTGAACAGGGCTGTTCCAGCTCACCCACGGTCGGCCGGCACCCAGCCAGCCACCGACCAAGACCAGGACACCCGCCTGCAGCTCCTTGGAAGGTATGGAACAACGCAGCCAATCGGAACACGGGTGCTTCCAGCAAACCCACTCTGATTGGCAGGAGTTTTCCCCTGCTATAGACACCTGGCACTTTGTTAGACTTTCCATAGAACTAAGCACATTTCTACTGTGTTATTAGGAGTTTTTCTACTGTATTAGCTGGATTGTAATTTCTACCACTGTTTTTTTTTTTTTTTAAACCTCTTTATTGAGATTTTAAAATTGAACACATACACCCATATATCCCGGGATATACCCCCAGGCCCACATCCCAAAACTGGATGCAGAAACTATGTACATCCCCATAACTATATACAATCACAGTTACCAATTCCAATCCCCATATCTATTACTCCACATCTCACTGTTATAGACTATCAATCCAGTATTCATGTTTACGCTACAACAGGCCAATTCTGGCCCAGTTTAACAATTCTAATTGTCAGCCCAATCTGTAAATAAAAGATTTTCCAGCCCATCTCAAGGTAACTGTGTCCCTAGGAAAGAGAGAGAACCCCATATGCCCAGCCAAACAAATAAATTCTACAGTTAAGTAAGCCCCTATGTGGGAGGGTATTAGCTAAGCCTATACAAAACTTATTACACAGTCGTCAACCAGGTCCAGTCACCAACAAACCCCATTAAACCTTATATAATAGGCATTTGTCCCACTACTCACCCTCAGACAGACAGACCCGAACCCTAGGACTTTTTAACTGGATTGCATAAACTACCTCTAAAGTCCTCCAATTCCGATTATAAACTTCCTCTTTCCCCTCCATCAGCATGTGTTGTTTAATTCTCTCTAGGACCTGTAGAAGGTTCCTCACCCATTGATCATAGTCGTAAACTAAATCCTCCTTCTAATGTCTTAGAACAAATGCTTTAACAACAGCTGACATCAGGGAGATATGATATTTAGCTCGACCCACCATAATCCTCCCCAAATCCCCTAGAACACATATCTCTGGACTAATGTATTCCAAATAGTCCAAAACCGGGTCCATTTTTTTAACAATCTGACCCCAGAGTGGTTGGATTCAGAGCACTTCCAGAATATATGCAACAGGTCACCTGGCTGTAAGCCACAATGAAAACATAGGTCTGTCTGTCTGAGTTTTCTAGAGCATAGCTTGGTAGGGGTGTAGTAAATATTTGAACAAATGAAAAATTGCATCATATTATACTTCGGTATAGGCAAATCTTTCATGTATTTCCAAACTTCAGACCAGTTTGGTCTCAGGGGGGATAAAGCTTTCTCCCAATATACAATACGAGACTCAAAATTTGTACCCACATAGTCTATTAACATCTTATAAACTTTGGATAGGGGGTGCTGTGAAAGATCAATTTCCCTTAGCTTATCCCATGTAAACACTAAATTTTCTCCCCTATCCTTATAGTCCTGCACAAACTTCTGAAGTAAATTGGTAATCTGGATCTTTTTAAAGAAATCCCACTCCCTAGCCTGTATTGGTAAGAGGACTTTGCCAGAAACTATAAAGTCTGCCACTCTGGAATCCTGCAATAATGATGCCATATGACCCCTCAAAATGCTATTTCCCAGGCGGAAATTGGGGTTTCCCCACTAAGGGCTGTTCTCCCGCCCCCTTCTGAGCTTTTTTCTTGGCTGGAGTCAGCCACTCCCACCAAGCCCTGACTGATTTGTATATCGGAGAATGCTTTCCTATGCCCTGCAGAGTCTCCAGGTCTACATGTATTAATGCCCCTGGCAGGAGTTTAGTATTTTCCAGGAGCAACTGCTCAATTCGGAGCCATGTTGGAGTGTATTACCCATCTCGCAGACGGCGATCCCATCGCCCATATATCCTAGTTGCCCTGCTACATAATATGTTAGTAAGTCAGGAAGCTTCACTCCACCCCTTAAGTACGGAAGACATAGAATATTATGCTTCCTCCTAGGGGGCTTCGAATCCCATAAAATCTGAGATGATCCTTTGGATGCTGACAAATCTAGCCTTAGGGATAAAATAGGAGAGAGACAAATAGGGTATAGCAGTTGAGGTAAAAGGTTCATTTTGATGAGACCCAGCCTAGCAGTAAAGTTTAGCGGAAGCCTCCTCCATCTTTCAATATCCTGCTTAATTTTGACCACAATATTACCCAAATTCTCCTCCACCCCATCTTCTGATCTAGCCATAATCCAGATCCCCAGGTACTTAATTTTTCTGAGGCCCAATTAAGTTGAATATGCTCAAAATCTGCCCTATGGGTATGCACTGTGAGTGGTAGGACCTGGGTTTTAGCCAAATTTAACTTGTAATTAGCAACCTTGGAGAACTTCCCAATAATTTCTAAGGCACACTGAAAGCTCTCAGATGGATTACATAAGTGTAATAAAATATCGTCGGCGAAGACCGATAGTTTAAGCTCTAACCCCAGAACATCAATCCCCTGTACCCTTGTATCCTTCATAAGGGACCTTAACAGAGGCTCGAGATATATATTAAATAAAATTGGTGAAAGGGGGCACCCCTGCCTCGTTCCACTCTTAAGAAGAAACTCCCTAGAGAGATATCCATTGCATAAAACTCGGGCAGTAGGGGCTTCATAGAGATTTCTAAGGCCACTTAAAAACTCCCCTGGAAACCCCATCTTTTCCATTGTAAGGAACAAGAATTGATGAGAAACTCGGTCAAACGCCTTCTCAGCATCCAATGCAATTAATGCCATAGCCGAGTTCGAAAGAGCAGCTCTCTAAAATATGATGAAGTTTCCTTAATGCATCAGGGCCCCTCCTAGCATGACCCAACTTGCTCCTGACTGATCAATCTTGGGGCGACTTTCAAAACCCTATTAGCTAATATCTTGGTAAGGATCTTGATGTCTTGGTTTATTAAAGCTATGGGTCTATAATTACCTGGCAAATGCTTGGGTTTATCTGGTTTAGGGATCAAAGTGATATAGGCCTGATACAGTGGAGGGTGGGCAATCCCTTCCTGCATGATAACTGAAAACAGCTCTTTCAGCAGAGGTGTTAAGGTCTCCACATGAGCTTTGTAAAATTTGGCCGGGAGACCATCAGGCTCTGGTGACTTCCCATTAGGCAGATCCATAATAACCTCCAAAATTTCCTGCTCCGATGTTGGGGCAGCGAGGGCTCGGGCCTGATCCGGACTCAGTCTTGGCAGAGATATTTCCTCCAAGAACCCCTTAATTTCTGTCACTGTGCACTGTGTCCCTTCTTGGTATATTGCCGCATAGTAGTCGGCAAAGGCATCTGCCAAACCTTGTGGATCCGAGATGAACTCATCTCCGAATTTCACTGCCACGATCGTTCTCTCCGCCTCCCGCTCTTTAATCCTATGGGCCAATATCCGACCTGGCATGTCCCCCTGCAACAAATATTTGGCATTCAATCTCCCTAGCCAGGAATCTACCCGATAATTAAGTATACCCTTAAATTCCTCCTTTAACTCTCTTAGCTCCCTGTCTGTCTCTTCGGAGGAGCCCTCTAGTGGCGCCAGTGATTTGATGGCCCCTAATATAAACACCTCACTAGCCCTATTCAGTTTATTCTGCCTAGCGGAGTATTCCTGGACCCATCCCCTATACAGCACCTTGCAAACAGGCCAGGCTAAGTTCCTATCCTCAAGAGTTGGGATTTGAGTCTGGATAATTTCCTTGAGTTTGCCCTCCAACCTGGCTAGAGTCTTATCGTTCAGTAACATCCTTTCGTCCAAGTGCCAGCGAACCGGCTTGGGGGGAATGTTATCTATCCTCCATACCAATTGTATTGGGGAGTGATCAGAAAGGATCCTCTCAAAGTGCGCATACCTGTGACCCCCCTTAAGACCTCCCGATTGACCAAAAAAAAGTCGATCCTAGTATAAACCTTATGCGCTCCTGAATAGAAGGTCATCTCAGTCTCTCCTTTTCTGTAGATCCGATATGGATCCACTAAGGCAGTTCCCTCCAGGAATCTATGTAGTGCCGCCTGGGGAAGATTAAGAGCTTTGTTGGAAGGAGATCCTATCCACCCTATTGTCTAAGCAAGTGTTCCAGTCCTGCCAAAATAAAGGAGCCCTGGGAAGAGCAATATCAGCCTCAATGAGGCAAAAAATTCCGATTTAGCCGGAGTGGGTCCATAAATGAAGGCACACACCAATGGGCATCCAAAACACAAGCCCATTATGTATACTCCCCTACCATCATCCCTTGAACTAAAGCTCTCAATCACATAAGGGAATCCCTTCCTAATTAATAATGCCACCCCACCCAACGCCTTCGCGATTCCAATTCCAAATACCTTACCAACCCATCCTTTCTTAAGCAAGTGCAGTTTGTCAGTCAGTAAGTGGGTTTCCTGAAGTGCAGCTATATGAACCCCCATCTGATTAATATATCTAAGGATAACCAATCTTTTCCTCCTTCCTGAGGACCCTTGACATTCCATGATAGAATTCTAGTGACCCCATTTACCACATCCACACCCTGGAACCTCCCTGTCTGGCTTTTAAGTTCCTTAGTACCGCATGGCTTGATTTCTCTCTCTTTCCTACCCTCCCCATGTTCCCCACATACCCCGATCCTTGATCGCCCTCCTAAATCAGTCGGGCATATGCGAGCCCACTCACCCGATGTCTCCCTTGACCCCGAGTCCCTATATAAATCCTTAGTAGCCCTCCTTCTCCCATACCTTCTGGTTCAGACGAGACCACTAAACCAGCACAATTAAATTATTAATGGGAGAGATTATATCACCATCGCCTAAGCCATTGTATTCATGGCTTTCCGCTACCACAACCTGTGTAGCAGGAAAAAAAAAAAGGGGAAAGGGGGAAAAGGGAGGGGAAGGGGGAAAAAGGGAGACTTTGTTTAACCTCGAAGAACTCTCAAATCTGCATAATCATTAGGTGGAAAATACAAAAGGGAAGGAAGAACAATTCAGTAACAACAAGTTAATCCTCTAATGCCTTTTCCCCACAGCGTAGCTAAAACACTTTAGACACTGTCCTAGAATACATTCTCCAGTCTAGCCTTTGCTTTCAGGTCACTGATTTAAATAAATCAGGTAATTCCACTTTAAGGCTTTCTAAGGCTTCTTCTGCGGAAAGGTATTTTCTGTCTCCTTTCACCAACTTGACCACCAGAGTAGCAGGGTACTGCAGCCTAAATTTCAAACCAGCCATGTACAATTTCTTTTTAATGTCCGCATACTCCTGCTTTTCCCTCACCGAGGGGACTAAGTCCTGAAACAACCACACCGAAGCCCCATTCCAATGCAGATTTCTGTTGGCCTTGGCTTTCATTAGGGCATGGGTTTTTTTCCTTGTAGTTTAGAAATCGCATTATAATTACTCGAGGCCGCGCCCCCGGCGGGGGGGTTCTCTCAGTGCCCAATGGGCTCTCTCAAGATTGTGGATTCGCCAAATCGCATGGCCCAAATAACTTGAAAAGAAGATCCTGCATGAAGGCAACACAGTCTGAGCCTTCCGTTTTCTCAGGCAGCCCAGCCATTATTAAATTATTCCTCTGACTTCTTGCCTCCTGATCTTCCAGGCGATTTTCCAGTTTTCTCACTTGCCTTTTCATGTTGATTATATCCTGGTCCATTGTTGCAGATTTTCTTTCCTGTGAGACCATTCTGACTTCTAAATCCTCCACTCGTTGAGTGAGAGCATGTAATGCCGGTTTCAAAATGGTAAAATCGGCGACTAGCCCCTTCAGGAGCTGCTTGATTTCTAAAATGTCCTCCGAGGTTGACTGACCCTCCTGGGCCTCCCCTTTCCTAACCTCAGGCTCGTCTGGGACTGGGAGTGGGGCTTTGAACGCTTGGTCGCCGGCGTTCTCGCTGGAGGGGCTCAGGACTGCTTAGTTCCCTCTCGGCCATTTTGCGTGCCAAAGTGCCTAATCTTGCTGCGGTCTTTTTCGCCCTCCGACCCGAACCCAAGGTAGATTCCCAGCAACACAGACCCATTGAACAGGACACCTCACACTCCTATTCACCTGCGGAAGCCCAAAAAGGAGTTTTAAAACTTAATATCTTCCAGGACTCGGGGCCTTGGCGAAGGCGTCTGCCTCCAGCAACTCATCCGTGACCCATTTCTACTACTGTTTTAAATTGCTTACACCTCTTCTGTCTGACTGCTATTCCTGCAGCCCCCCCCATCCAAGCACTCTGCCCTGGCTCCAATAAGTCTAACTACCTTTTTTTTTTTTTTCAGTTTTCCATTAGCAGGTTATACAGACCTGCCACTAGAGGATTCTTGGTCTTCTACATAAATCACCGTATTCTTTCGTGGGCAATATGGCCTGCATTATCATTCTACTTCTTTCCGGTTCTGCTACAAGGGACTTGAGTCTGAAGGGTGGATGGCCACTAACTAAGCTGCTCCTGAGTCTCCTTGTTCCCCACTTCTGCTGTATTTTTCTCATCTAGGTTTTAAATGGGTACCTAGGTGGGCAAATTTCTTGCCTAGAAAATATTGCACTAATACAAATCACGAGACCACTCAATCTGGGACCATGGCTCTCCTTATTGTGTTTTTATTGCTCCTAAGGTGCAGAGTTTTCAGCAATACAGTGCAATTCGAAGTACCTCAATGCAATTCAGTTCTCCAATGTACCTTATCAATACCTAATGTTATAACAGTCTACCGCACAGACACTCTGTCATTCTGTCATTCTCCTCTCCCCTTTTAACCTAGTCCCCCCGGTTAGCCTACACCCCTTTGCTACTGTCCTCACCTATGTCTACCCAAGCACTTACATTGATCACAATCAACTGTCATTACAGTGGCGCCGCCTCTTGCACAGCACGATATGGGTTGCCGCAAAGAAATAAAAAAAGCAGTCTCCATTCTTATAAGCTCCTTAAAAAAGTTATACTTCTGCTTCTTCTCTGCTCAGGAAATGTGGAGCTCAACCCTGGCCCCCACAACTTACCTCGCCTATCGATTTTGCTGAGGCCACAGGTCTCAAAATGATGATGGTCAACATTTTAAGCCTGCCTAAAAAACTTGTACAGCTGCAAGCCTGGGCTGCACACGTTAACCCAGACCTTATCATAATTACTGAGTCGTGGTTAAAAAAGATGAACACTGATCAACAAATATCACTGCAGGGCTACAATTTATTTAGAGCAGATAGAGAGTCTAGAGGCGGGGTGTGGGTTATCTATGCCAAATCTAAGTACTTGGTCACCAATATTAGTTGCAAATCTCTAGCCAAGGAATTTGAGTTAGTTCGCTGAGCCTTCATCTCCCTCCTTGGAATGTATCACTATCCAAGGTGGCTATAGACCCCGTCTGGTGGTGATGAAGTCCTTAATCTTTTGAAATCCATTTTCTTAGATGCAAAAACTGAAACAATATTTCTAGGAGATCTAAATATGGACTGGCTGTCACCTAAATCACATGGCCTCAAATCCTTTGTGTGAGCTAGGTCTTGGGCAATTAGTCAGAGAACCTACTAGGAACAACACTCTAAATACTGCCAACAGTTCCATTCTAGATGTGGTACTAACCACCCATCCACACAAAATATCTCATTTGGCAGTGTTTCACAACCACATGAGCGATCATGGAATTGTTGCTTGCATAAGATCTCAAATTAAGGCCCGGCCGCAAACTCATCTTATAACAAAAGATCCTTTCGCAAATTCAGTGCAGTAAACTTCCTATCTGACCTGAGCATGATCAGATGGCAAGATCTTTACCTAAGCAAAGATGTCAACAAGGCAGCTTGATCCTTAATGACAAACTCACTACAATAATAAATAAGCATGCCCCTTTCATCAAAATAAAGTACGGAACAATTCAATCCTAGTTCACCTCGGATCTCAAGGCAGCCATAGCTCGAGATAAGCTCTGGGCTAAAGCTAGACATTCAAAGAATCTTGGATTGCAGGCCTTTAGAACAGCCAGGAATAACTGTGTGAAAAAACTTAGCTCTGCTAAAGCTAACTATTATATTTCTACTCTCAAACAAGCTAAAGGTAACCCTCATAAAATATAAGGAAGACTATCAAAGCTATTATAGAAGGCGGCCATGGCCCTCATCCCAACAAGATAGTCGCCCAGAGTAGCAAGATTGTGAAGAACAAGTCCTTAATCCTGGAGGAACTTAACTCCCACTTTGCCACAGCTGGATTAACTTTTGACTCGTCACCTTATGCTGGTGCTGCGGTGAGCCAGCATACCCCTCCCGCCACATCTAGTCCTGCACCCAGTCCCTTCCAACTGTGTGAGATAACTTATAAAGTAGAAGATTCTCTTCTTAACTTAGACACCAAAAGCGCGGGGGACGATGGCTTGGAACCCTTTTTCCTAAGGTCAGGCTATGCCCATCTCACCCCAATTCTCCACATCTTCAATCTTCCATTACATCTGCTGCTGTGCCGTCCTGCTGGAAATCAGCACATATCCTCCTCTATTTAAATCTGGTGACCCATGCTATGTAAACAACTATAGGCCTATCTCCATTTGCCTATCCTTTCTAAGTTCTCGAAAAACTGATCCATATTCAGTTAAAATCTCACTTGGAAACTTCTCTCTCATTAACCCAGCTCAATCTGGCTTCGGGCTAATCATAGCACAATCACTGCACTAGCAAAAGTAACCAATGATTGGATCTCTGCTATAGATGCTAAGAAGGTAACTGGTGCAGTCTTTTGGACATCAGTAAAGCTTTTGATACTGATGATCACAAACTATTAGTCAATTGCCTTGCAAAGTTGGTGCACATACCATACCCCAGTGGTTCTCTAGCTACCTAACTGGAAGATTCCAAAAAGTAAAGGCGGAAGGCTTTTTTGCTGCCTTGCCAGTTGCAGAAGTCCCCAAGGATCCATCTAGCTAGCTTGTTAAACTAAATTTAAATATCAAGGTATCTGGATCGACAACAAATTATCTTCAGTTACCACATCAAGATGTCTCTAGAAGGTTAAAAGCAAGGTTAGGTTTCTTCTACAGAAATAGGCCCTTTCCCCTTGAAACCTGAAACAAGCTTGTACAGGCCACTTTTCTCCCCCTACTCGACTATGGCGATGTAATCTATTCCTCCACCACTCTTGCAAATCTAAGTAAACTGGACATCCTTTATCACCGTGCATTACGGTTCATTAACAACTCCCCTTACCGTTCGCACCACTGTGACTTATATGCAGCTGTTGGTTGGACATCCCTTACTACTAGACGCCTGCTCCATGCTGGGCTATGGACTCTTAAACTGCTCCTGCAGAAATTGCCAAGCTATCTCTCTTCCCTTATTAGTATCTCACATAGTGCATACTCGTTAAGAAAATCTGACTTTATTATGCTTGACATACCAAGGACGGACTTCCTTTGGTAAACGTATATTGCATATGCCTTTCCCTCCATTTGGAACCAATTACAAACCGTACTGAAACTAACTAGCACAGTTTCAATAAACTTCTACAAATTGCTAAGTTCAGCCAAAATAAAAGACACCTGTAACTGTCATTAAGTCTCTTCCTTCCCCATGTGTCCATATTTATCCACTGGTAAGGTATAATTGATTTGTCATATTAACTGCTTTCCTTCCCCTTCTACTCCTGGCTTTATCTTTGCTTACGCTCCACTGCTACTCTATCAAATCTCCTCCCTCCATATATCAGTTGTAGACTGTTGTTTGTTCTAGCTGCCAAATACTGTATATTTGATTTGATTTGATTAAATCAATCACACCAGTCATCATGTTTCATTTATCAGTATCGACCTATAATCGCTTCCTATCTCATATCAATGTTTACCACCTGCGGTCACCCTATGTGGTACCCTTGTATGTATATCCAGCCTGTATCATGTAACGTGTATTTCAAGTATATACTGTTATTACCTATCTGTGTTTGTATGTTAAGTGTTTATGTCACAGGACCTCCTTGTGAATGAGCTTGCTCAATGGAGTTTTCCTGCAATAAACTTGAACTTGAACTTGAACTTGGCTCCAGACTCAGAAAGTCAATACAGACCAGCTCCATGGGGGCACTGGTGGTGATGTTAACTAGGGGGGCAGCCCTCTGGGGCAAAGCTTTCCTCTGTAGACAGCGACTACAAGTTCGGACGTGTTGTTCAACATCAGCCCCCATCTTAGGCCAACAGAATCTGGATATTACCAAGTCAAGTGTTCTGTCTATACCAAACTGCCCCATGTGGTTGTGTAGGGACCTCAGCACCAAGTCTCAAAAGGCAGTAGGCAAAACTAGCTGTTGTTTATCTATTTGTCCCTCTCTGTCTACTGTTTCTCTGTATAACAGTCTATTAATCAGTTTCAATTTAGGACCTTCCTTGTATAACAATGCAGTTCTCAAATCAGTGGAGCGTAACTTGGATACATCTTTCCCTGCATAGAGGGCTTCTAGAGCTGATTTGATCATGGGATCTCGGGATTGAGCCCGCTGAATACTGTCATTGTCCAGCTGAGGCAGAGCACCAATGTCTATTGCGGAAAAGTGGCAATAAGCAGCAGGTATGCAATTCTCAGAGGGTCCCAAACAATCCACCATACAGTTCATTGGGTCTGGGACCACTTGCTCCTCTCGGTCAAACTTCTGGCAGAGTGCTCGAATATCAGGTTCTGACAGTCTGACCCAGTCATTTCGAGAAACAGGCCTCTGGGACAGAGCATCAGCATCTATGTGGTTTAGGCCTGCTCTGTATTCAACAGCATAGTAGTATGTAGATAATGCAGAGAACCACCTATGGCCAGTAGCATCCAACTTAGCTGAAGTCTGCACACAGATCAAAGGATTATTGTCAGTTTTTTACTAGTATCTTAGCCCCATACAAGTACTTGCGGAATTGGTCAACAATGGCCCACTTCAAAGCTAGGAACTCTAACTTATGTACAGGATAGTTATTTTTGGAAGGGGGTCAGGCTTCTGCTGGCAAAGGCCACTGGTCTCAGGCCATTCTCGTGCTCCTGGTACAACACAGCCCCCAAACCTTGCAAACTAGCATCAGTTTGTAGGACATAGGGTTTTACTGGATCCGCATAGGCCAGGACAGGAGCGTGGGCAAGTTGATATATAATCTCATAAAAAGCAGCTTCAAAAATCACATGTCCATCATTCCCCAAAAACTTCATTAGGACAGAAATACACTCTCTCAGTCTCAGGGGGAGTTGACCTCTTGTATTTTTTGTGGGTAGGAGGATAACCTTGGGTAAGATTAAGTAAAGGACGGATCACTCTTGAATACTTTTGATGAAACGACAATAGTAGCCACAGAATCTCAGGAATCTTTGCAGTTCTTTTAGATTGTGGGTCTGTGGCCAGGTGGTCAAGGCCTCAACTTTACTTGGGTCGGTCTCTATTCCCTCAGTGGAGACTATATGCCCCACATAGTTTAAAGAGGTTTCGAAGAACTGACATTTATCGATGGACAGTTTCAGGCCAAAGTCTTCCAGTCGGTCCAACACCTTGAATAATCTGCTCTTATGTTCCTCCAGTGAGCTGCCAAACACAAAAACATCATCTAGGTATACAAGGCACTCTAATATGTTCATACGAACATACGAAATTTGCCAGCAGATAAAGGCCTAGAGGTCTATCAAGTCTGCTCGAATGTGCAGCTAGCACCCCTTATTCTGAAGCTGCACTTCCCTTCCACCCTACCCCTTCATTAACCCTCCCCCTTGTCCTGTCCCATCCTCATTTGAAGTAGTCCACTGTTCACTGCATACCACTTCAGCAGGTAACACATTCCACCCAGCCACCACCCTCTCTGTAAAAGTGTCTCCTCATCTCCCTCCTGAACCTTCCTCACTCCAGTCTCATATCATGGCCCTGGTGGACCTCCCTCCCTTACTTTGAACAGCCCTCTGTACCCGTCTTGTTTATTCCTTTCATGTATTTAAAGGTTTCAATCATGTCACCCTGTCTCTCCTCTCCTCCAGTGAGTACATGTTCAACTCTTTCAACCTCCTCTCGTGATAAGTCCCCAGCCCCTTGATCATCTTTGTCGCTCTTCGCTGCACCCCTCCAGTATAATGTCCCTCTTCAGATACACGGACGCCAGTACTGCACGCAGTACTCCAGGTGTGTCTAACTAATGACCTATACAGTGGCAGAATCACCTCCTCCTCTACTAGGATATACCCTTGCAATACAACCCAGCATTTTGTTGGCCTTTGCAGCTGCCTTCCTACATTGTGCCGAGTTGTTCATTGACCCAGTAATGAGCACACCCAGATCCTTCTCCTCCTCTGTCTGGGCTAGCTGCACTCCCCTAGCTGGTAACTCCTCCTTGGGTTCTTCATCCCAAATGCAGCACCTTGCACTTTTGGCATTAAAGCCCAGTTGTCAGGTGTCTGACCAGGTTTCAAGCTTTGCCAGATCATCCTGCAACCCTGCCATCCCCTAGGTCATCCACCACGCGCCTACCTTGGTATCATCAGCAAACAGACTGATCTTGCTCTTGATGTTCCATGATATGTCTGCAATGAATATCCCAAACAACACTGGTCCCAACACCGAGCCCTGTGGAACACCACGTCCCCCACTGCATGCTCCATCAGTCATTGAAAAGTGGCTGGGGCACCTGATATCCCTTGAGGCATCCTCATGAATTCATAGAAGCCAAGCGGACAGATAAAGGCTGTCTTCTCACAGTATTCTGGGGCCGTCGGGATCTGGTAGTACCCACTGTGAAGATCCAGCACAGAGAACCACTTGCTACCGTTCAGGCAGTCCAAAGCATCCTGAATGCGGGGCATTGTATACTGACCAGGGATAGTCCACTGGTTTAAAGTGTGATAATCTACGCACATCCTTACTGCCCCATTCTTTTTTCTCACTACCACAATGGGGGAAACATAGGGGCTTCTGGACTCTTGTATTACACCAGCAGATAGCATCTCTTGCAGATGCCATCTCACATCATCTATGTCAGCAGGGGCCAGGTGTCGAGACCACTCATGAAATGGCCTTTCATCATGCAGACAGATGTGGTGTTCAGCTCCTTGCACACATCCTACATCCCTTTCCTTTAAAGAAAACACCTGGTCTCTCTGGACAAGCTTTCTACTGATTCTCATCTTCCATTCAACTGGCAACAGGGAGTCCCCAAAATCAAAAAAGTCGGACGTCACTCTGTCATTTTCCCCCAAACACTTGTTACTGGGTTGCACTGCAGCATCTGCACAATGTACATTAGCCAGGGTGCAACCTCTATTTACTCGAATCTCTCTATCAGACACATTATGAACTTGAACCATTACCCTTCTGGCATAAGCATGGGCTCTGGCAGGCAAAATACTTGGCTTGACCAGCAGTCCTTCTGGCAATTTCCCATCACCTGGTGCATCCAGCATGAGGATTTTATTCTTGACATCCTTTCTGATATGGACTTCTCCCTGTCGGGTACACTGGACATTTGGCGCCAGGATCAGAGACTCAGGATCCTTCTTCCAGACTATTCCAACCAGTTCCTCTGCTTCCACTTTTTCAGCATCTCTCTGTGCCTCATAGGTCTTTTTGATCAAGGCCAGAATTCTTAAAGCTCTTCTAGTCCTTGACCCCTGTTTTTCATAATACAACTGCGCCAACTGTCCAAACATATGCGCATTCATCCCAAGTAGTAGAGGAACCTTATCATACAGTCCAGTAGGGGGACACACTAAGGCTAGGGTCTCTACTTGCTCTGCCACTCCAGCCACGGAGGTGGGAAAAGACAGCAAAGTTCGGATATACTCAGAGTAGGGGTAGGCCTTCTCACTTAACTCCCAGACATGCAGCCCCTCCAATGGTTATAAGGGCACATCAGACAAATGCTTCTGATACCAGTCTTGGAACATAATTGTCACTTGGGAGCCACTGTCCAATACAGCTCTTATAGACGCTCCATCCACCTTTACAGTGGTCTCCATGGAAGGACCCACTATTCTGGACCAGTCTGGAGAGACGGTAGTGGGGGCCTGGGCAAATGACCTTGCCACAAAGGGACATCAGTTAGCATTTTTGGGATCCTCACTGAGATCATTTTGTGTACCTCTCAACCACTGATTTGTCCTCCGAAGCTCTCCTTGCAGCCTGTATACAACTTTGCCTGTGTCTTTTGTGGACCTGCATTCTCTCTTCATGTGACCATCCTTCCCACAATTATAGCAAAACATACCTTCCGGAGATTGAGCTGGCCGAGGCATCACACTGGGAACTGGAGCGGGGGTACTTCCAACAGAAAACCTTGGTGCCATCTCTGTCTGCAGCGTGATAAGCATTTGGAGCCATCTCATCAATTTCCACAATTCCATGGTCAAGACATCGAGTTTTGAGCTGTTGTCAGCAGGAGATGCATGGGTGGGTACCCCCACCCCCATAGCAGATGCCGTTGGATGGGGGGCGGGGCCTGTACTTGAAGGAGCGGCCTTCATAAAGAGACTGTTTTTTATTTCCCTGAACTCTCTCAGCAGTTCACCCTATGGTGGCACACCCTTTTCCTTCTCAGAGCACTCATTAACTGCCAACCTCTGCCTCTGAACTTCACTTGACGGGTCACCCTCAGTCACTCGGGTCATAGCAGCAGCTATTGGTGCAAGTCCTTCCCGGGGTCGTCTTTTCTCAACCCCTCAAATTTCTCTCATTAGCTCATCATAGGAGGGTGGGGATTCCAGTCGATTGGCCAGGTGTAACTGAAGCAACAGCAATTCTGAGAAGGGGGCAGACTTAAGGATCCTGTCCAGCCTGGTTCAGTCCAATTCAATCACTGGAAAACTACCCTTTCTGAGGCATTCTTGCAACAATTTTTCCAGCCGAGATACATACACAGACAACAACTCCCCTTGGTACTGTTGTGCATTTCTTACTCTCCACCACAGGTCCTCATTGGAATCTGGGCTCCCATGCACATTTTCCATGGCCTCAAGATAATCTTATGCAGAATCCCAGTGGTGAGCCTTCAAGATGTAACCCCCAGGTGGCGCTATCCAAAGGGCTGCTACCCCTGCTGGCTTGACTACTGACAGGTTGAGGGGCCTAGGTTCTATGCTGGGTGCCTCCACCCAGAGGTCAGGGTTTGTAGTGGTTAGACTAGCTTGGTCACAGCCCTCTAGGACACTGAGACCCCCTTTTGTTCCCTCTAGTAGCCCACACAATGCACAGAAGTTACAGTCCCAATACCCCACATGTACACATTGTTAATTCATGAAGTACCACTTACTCTCGAGACTGATTCTGAGGTTCGTCTCTGGGGACCCCCTGTAAAATAAGGTTAATTAACATACACAAACCAATACAATGCTTGATATGTGGGTACTGACACTTCAGACAGTTTAAAGTTTAACAACATCAAATCTGGTTTATTTAGGGGGAATAAAACATGGGAGGGGGAGATCAGGTTAACTGGCAGAATTAAATCACAGTACTGTGCACACATACGGGGTCTGAAAAGTCACACTCTGGGTACCCAGGTTGGGGGGGCTAGCGAGGTCCATTGCCCGGGATTGGCTGGCAGGTGCAGATGGACAGGGCCCTGTAGAAGAAGATATATGCACAACACCAGATTGTAATCCGGAGCCGGATGGCTCAGTCCATGAAGAAGTGAAACAACAATAATTAGATGACACACTTATTATTGAAAACAGGCTGCAGGAGAATACCCTGATTTGTACTCACAATACCCAAGCTGAGAACCAGATGGTGGATGTTTTTCGGAGTTGCCAGAACAACAGGGCAGGGAGACAAGGTCCTTGTGACTGGACCCCACTGCAGTAGATAGCAAATGGATTTAGTCTGAGACAAGCTGGGGTTTGCTTCCAGCTTCAACACACAGCACACAGCACAGGGGATTGGAAATAGCTATTCCCCACAAGCACTAGGCACATTCATATGTAAAGGAAAGTACTATACCAGGCAGGCTGCTCCTCGATCCCGATCGCAATTACTGCAAGATACCCGGGAGCACACACAGCAGCTTCAGTTCCTGACAGATCGAGCGCGATTCAGCAATTTCTCCAGTCTTCTACAGGGCTAGCCTGGTTTCTACCTTTCAGACTTCCTTCTTTCTCCTCACAAGTCAGATTCAGTCCAAACTAACGCTTACAACGGCTGCAGGCCGAATCTCAGGGCCTCACATGCGCTTCCCACGCGAAACTATACACTGCAAAAGCACAGAGCTCCTTCTCTCTTCACTGTCACAACTGATCTGATCTTTCCTGCCACAGAGCAGGGCATTTCCTTTAGCTCCTGTTGGCTGGTTCAGCTGTCACTCACAATAAGACTCCCTCTGTTGGTGAAAAAAGGTGCCAAGGTCAAAATTACATTTCCCAGAGTCACTGCTCATATAATCCACTTGTGGCTGGCTCAAAATTGAGAGTCCAATTTCCAATTCTTCTACAGGCTCCATTTTAAGGCCTCCCTATCATCATAATTGGTCCAAGTCAGCAATTCAGGACCAAAATGAAAGAGCTACACTGAAACAGTTTGTGCAAAATAAAGACAAGTTAGACAAACTACATTTTCTCAGTCACTCTAAATGATTTCTGGCAAACAGTTATATCTTTCAACAAGGCTCCCTCCGCATATGTAGCGAAGGCAGAAATAGAGCAAATTGGCAGCAGCTCGGGCAGGATTCCACCCATACAAACTAATTAAGTCTGCAAACAGACAGCTCTTAAAGAGACAGTACGTGGAGGCTCAAATAGCACTCACTTGGAACCACATTTAAACAGCTCAGACACCGAACACCGCCCAGACTTGGAGCATTCAGGCAAGCTCCTGGAAGACTTTTGGGAACCCCCATTTGCAGGGGGGTTAGAGAGGTATAAGGGAACCTTAGAAGTAAGGAAAGGGGGGGTAAAGTTGGAGATCAAGTAGGGCTTATGGCTTGACAGTAGGTAGGGAACATGGGCAGACTGGGTGGGACAAGCGGTTCTTATCTGCCATCAAAGTCTATGTTTCTGTGTTTCACATGTCTTCTGAGCCCCCACCCCCAGCTTTTTCACATGCTCCTTGGTCCTGGTGCTTTTCCTCATTGAAGGATACTCCCCACATGTACCCTGTTCACCCCTATGAAGCACTTGTAGGTCTCCATCATGTCACTCTCTCTCTCTCTCTCTCTCTCTCTATCTCTCTCCTCTCTTCCAGGGTGTACATGATGAAATCCCTCAGCCTCTCCACTTATAGTGTTCCATGTAAAACCTGCACCATTTTAGTTGCGCTATTCTGGACAGCATACACACTGTCTATTTTCTTTCTGAGGTGCAGTCTTTAAAACTAGAAACAGTACTCCAGATATGGGTCTTTTCATGAAAAGGGGTTACCAAAGTGTGACATGGGAGTGAAATTTTCAAATCGACCATAGATGAATTGTGTAATACAGGTTAAAATACTATGACCCATATATGAAAAAATCACAATGTTTTAAGATAAAAAATGTTAAGGTTCCCAAGAAAAATGGGGTCTAGTGTGATGATTGTAACAAGACACACCGTGATGAGTGTAAAAATACTCAACACACACTGTGGTGAGTGGAACAAGACACACCACACATCACTGCAAGTGTAATAAGGGGTGACCATAGATGAACTGAGTGATACAGGTTAAAACACTATGACCCACATGTGAAAAAATCACAATGTTTTAATGTAAAAAATTTTAGGGTTCCCAAGAAAAATGGAGTCTAGTGTGATGATTGTAACAAGACACACTGTGATGAGTGTAACAAGACACACCATACATCACTGTGAGTGTAATAAAGGGTACCACACAACTGTTAATGAGAAAGAAAGTTTACTTATGTAGACTGAAGGCTTTTTAAACATGATATTACATTAAAAAACAACATGTTTATTATAATTACCTACTTTAAACTATTCTATGTGGCACGGAAAACTCAAGACCATTCAACAGGAGAGGAACACAGCACTCAAGGCCATTTTACGGTACGAAAGAGTCAGCATGCACACTCCACATGATCCTTCAATCAAGGGAGAGGCATGGAACACTCAGGACAATATGATGGAACAAAAGATGGGATATTATAAAAAGGCTTTCAGAAATGCTGCAATCTGATTGGCTGTTAGGAGTCCAAAAGCCTTACAATAATCCCTGTTACACTGTAATGTACAGCCTGATCACCATGGCATATTTTTTTATAATTGCAATAAGGCACTCCCAAGTGTTAGATTAACAGTCTGTTAAGTACCCCACCACCCCACCAGCATGAAAGGCACCAAGAGTACCCACCCAACCACAGCCCACCAGTAGGGAAGCCGCATGATGTTCATGAAAGCTGAATATGAATGCTCACACAGGCCAAGTCAAAAGACTGGCTGAGACATGCTCCCAGGCCAGTATAATAAGCACAGCATAACTACACCACTTCTCTTATTTTACCCAGACACAATGATTCAGACAAACGGAAGCATCAAGGTTGTGTGAGTATTCATATTTGGCCATAATGAGACCAGCATCAAAGGCACCAAGCGTACCCCCCCCCCAACCACCACCCACCAGCAGGGAAGCCACATGGTGCTCAGGAAGGCCAAATATGAATGCTCACACAGGCAGAGTCAAAACACGTTTTCACTTTTTCTGTATACATTATTACTATATAACATTTATTCCAAATTAAAAATTCAAAAAAAAGTATTTACAGTTCACAGTACATGAAGCCTCCAACCCCACCCCCCTAAAAAAAGGCGTGGACAGCATTTACAAAGAATGCGCAAAATTTTATTTCAGTCACTGCCTCTCTCATATTTACTTGTAATGACAAAACAATGAGACCTAGCCCTTTGTCTAATGAACCCTTGCGCCAGACCATGGGTAAAATTACACCACCACCGACACAGCTTAGTTACAAGGAGGTCCAGGGAAGGAGATTGTAAACAATACCGAAATAAAAATAATACAACAGGACACAGAAGGTACATCAAAATATTTGGCAGCAAAAAAACAAAAACATACCCTGGTAAAATAGAACATCAACTAAATTAATAGCACATTTAAAAATTATTTTATTCTGTGGTAACCAGGTAAGGCCTACTAGGCACAGGTGCCTGTTTTCAGAGATGACCAGGGAGCACAGGGGAGGTTTAGGGATTTAGGGATTTGTTCAGTCATACAGTATGCAAGTGGAGGTTGAAGGAATCAAACCCAGTCTGTCTGTTAGATGTACCAAGCTCATTCACAGCTTCTACCTTCTAGGCTGTATAGTGTTGCTGCATTGGAGCTTACACAGTAAGCATCACAATGACAATTGCACTAGAGCACTGACATCCAGAACAAAACACCAAGATGCTAGAACAAGCATTTAATATTGTTGCTGCCATGCAACCCATGCCTCCGAGTTAAAACTGTCCAGAGATCTCCACTACTAATCTTTCTCAAAGGGAAACATGTACAAACAAAAATACAGGTAAATGGGCCAGGACCAAACCACAGAGCTGACATACTTGACAATACAGGGATATAGTCCTTTTAAAATGTATACTAACTGTCTCCATTTCTAACCTTACTAAATACACTAATGAGAGAACGTGATGGGTGATCAGACACACCACAAGTTTTGGTGTGTTTCACTAACTCCAGCAAGTTCAGTCAGTGAAATGAAAAGCCTCCCATCTACAAAATTGGAGAACTTGCATGCTAATACCACCAGTGAACAATCGATCCTATAGGATTGATCTCGGTTGTCCAGTTCACTAATTGCCACTTGTCCCCCATGATGGTTGTAACTAGTCACTCACCTCGTGATATTTATAACACTGAGGAGTGGCAAACACACCACTCTTTAACTCTCACTGGATGTGAAGGAAAAAAGGGAGATCCGGTCACAAACGTGACTTTTATACTACCACCAACTCAAACTGCTTTTCCTGCACAGACACGAGACAAGTATCACGCTGGGCTGAGATGTCACATGATGACTGTCTAGGTGAAGGCTGCTGCTTCCCCTCGCTCCTCGACAACTCCGGTTAAATTCCTTATTTGATCTACTTTCACAGACTTTTCAAGTGGTGATTCTGACTGAACTAATCTCAGAAGTTCCTCCGATTGCGATAACTGCTGTATTGATATGGAGGTCGACATGTGGAAAGCCCCGCCATGCCATACTCCACCGCAGACACCGGAGAAAGAAAAGGCTGCTAAGAGGCCTAAATCGCAAACTACTACTGCTCCTAAGTTCCTTGCATCTACCACAGCACATTCTGAGGAGTGCTTCCTGGAGTTTATGCAGCCTCTTCAGAACTCCATCGCTGCTATTTCAGATGATGTACAGCTAATTCAGACGAGTATCGACTCCTTGAACATGCAAGTTGGAGATGCTGAAACTCGGCTCCCATCAGTAGAGAAATGGAGAGATAAGGGAGACCTGGATACCTCTGCTTTGTGCCAAAGGCTCCGAAAAATGGAAGATAAGCTGGAGGACTTAGAGGGGTGCAGCCGGCGCAATAATTTAATTATCTTTGGGCTTCCCGAGAAGGAGGAAGGCAACAACCCTGTCTCTTTTGTTCAAAAATTGTGTGAAAGAATCACTGGTCCTTCACCCAACAACACCATCTATGTGGTGGCGAGAGCTCGTCGTTCACTGCGCCCCCCTCCACCGCTTGGCTCACCTCCCCGACCTCTGGTGTTTAAGCTCCTCAACTATTTAGATAAGCAATACATACTTGCGAAGGTTAAGGAAGTGCAAGAAATCCAGTGGGAGGGTCACAAGCTTAGGCTCTCTCAGGATCTTCCCCAGTCGGTTCACCTTAAGAGGCAAGAATTCCACCCCGTGGTTTCAAAGCTCATCACGGCTGGAAAAGTCTTCCAAATGCTCAATCCTGCCATTCTACAAGTGAAGCACAACGAGAAATGGGTCAGCCTGGATTCGTCCACTCAAGCTACATCAGAGCTCCGTTCCCTATTTCCTGACTTGTTCAAGTGAGGACGTGAGGCAGTCTGTTGTTTAAATTTCCCTAGTTGAATGGACAGTGAAATATTGGGCTGCTTTCATTATTGCCAGCTGGAGGACTGCTCCCGAATTGGAACTGTGATCCCCAATCGAGTTTGGCATTTATGATGTTAAGGGGACATCCCTGTTAAGAGAGAATGGCATTTTTTTTGTTTCCCTTATTTGAATCACTACAATAAGTATACAGCAGAGACTACATCATTGCCTGTAGTTAGCTGAATAGAGTCCTATTACGCTCATTTTTGTCTGGACGTTTTACTAGCGTGTAGCTTTGGTTCCCTTGTAGCATTGTCGTCTTTATCAGAGACTGGGGGATGGTATTTGTGGGCTGCAGAAGGTATCCCATGTATATTTTTCTTTTCCTTTTCTCATTTTTTTCCTCAGCTCAGTTTAAGAGATGCAAGTGGAGTCCTTTAAAAATGATCTTCAGGTTAGTTTCCTTTATTATGGTGACTGTAATTCTTGGTTAGCCCACAAGAGGGAAATATTACCTTATTTATATCTAAATATTATAGAGCAATCATTTAGAGACATGTTTGGGACGGTTCCTCATGTAATGGTAATTTTGCTGGATTCTTTCTTTTTTTATACATGCTGTTGTGGGTTGTTGGGGGTTGGGGGTAGGAGAGGTTGGCCTCTACTTGGCAGCGAAAGAGATACTCACGTGCCATAATGTACATTGGGAGTTCGGTTGTTTAGAACCGGGTAGGGAAAGTTGTAAATAGTTATATTGAGTTTAATAATGTTGAATGTTATTTTTTTGGGGAGTGGAGGAAGGCGGAAGGGTTTTAGGGGGGACAAAGGGGTTCGTTTGGCTTGTTTTGTTTTTTATGGGCTACTCCAATTGTTATTCGACAAAGTAGTATGGTGATGGGTTATGTCTGCGCTCAATTATTATGGTATCAGGGGCTGATCTCATCAGGGGACAGTGTGTGGGGCATTGCATTGGTTTTTATGTCCTCTTCATTCTCTTACTTTATTGATAATCTGAATGGGTGGTCCCTATAATTTAGTGAGCTGGAATGTAAAAGGGGCACAAAACAAAAAAAAAAACGGATTATGATTCTAAAACATCTCTCACATCTCCAAACTGGGATTGCCTGCTTACAGGAGACCCACCTATTGAGAGATGATATTTCCCTTTTTAAAAGATATTGGGTGGGTCAAGTTTTTGGTGCCGGTAACTCTTCTAAACACAGTGGTACCATTATCTTGATTGCTAAGGCTGTACCTTTTACTAAAATTCGGGAATGGTGGGACCCGGAAGGGCGGTACATCATAGTTCAGGGTATCCTAGAGTCCTCCCCTATAATTTTAGGATCAATTTACGGCCCAGATCTAGACTTTCCTCTTTTTTTTGCCCAGCTATTACCTCTTGTGGTCTCGGACCCTCCTCTTTTGACCTTTCTGGGTAGAGACTGGAATTTGGCCCTCCAAACAGAGATGGATCGCTCAGACAGTAAAAGAGTTGGGTTGTCTCCAGCACAGTGAGCCCTCTGAGATCTCTTATCTGGGGTGGGTGTCGTTGATGTATGGTGGACCCTCAACCCCTCAGAGCGACAGTATCCTTATTATTCCCCCCCACATGCCACCTTTTCTCGGATTGATTTTTGGTTGGTGTGCTCCTTTTGCCTCCTGGGCATTATAGACGCATCCATTTTCCCCAGGGTATTGTCTGATCATTCACCAGTAGGTGTGTCTTATATGTTGGGCCCAGGGATTCGGAGAGATGTATTGTGGCTTCTCAATACATGGGTGTTTGGATGTCCAGAGGCTCTGATACGTGCCCAAGATTTTATATCCAGTTTTCTTAATTTCAACTTGGGGTCCATAGAGAGAGTCGACACGGTCTCAGCCACCCTTAAGTGTGCCCTTCAGGGGGAGTGCATACGTATTTCTGCTACCTGTGCCCAGAAAAATAGACTTGCCCTTGAATCACTGATAGGAGAAATATGACAGTTGGAATTCATGTTCAGACTTATGTCCCCAGCGCAGGAATGGGCAAGGCTCCATCTCCTGCAAACAAGTTATTATGACCTGATGGCTCAAAAGGCAGAGTTGGCCATTCACCACACCAAGTTGAAGTATCTAGAGTAAGGGGAAAAGGCAAGGAAGCTTCTAGCCCTGAGACTGAGGCAGGCCGAAATAGCAAAATTCATTTCGGGGGGTGAGATCTCCCCTAAGTGGTGACATAGTCTCCCATCCCCAAGATATCACTGCTATTTTTGGTAAGTACTATGAGACGCTCTACTCCTCAACTGACTCAATAGCTGTGACAGATCAAGAGAATGCAGAGTATTTGTGCTCCGCTAATCTTCCCGTGTTACCTTCCCATATAGCAGAGTGCCTCAGGGCTCTGATCATCTTGGCAGAAGTGGAGCAGGCCATCAATCAGCTGCCACTGGATAAAGCTCCAGGGCCAGATGGATTGCCTAATAACCTATATAAGAGTTGTCTCCCTCAACTGGCCACTCTCCTGATGAACGTCTTCAATCTCTGGTTTCAAGCGGGAATAGTAGATCCTTGTTTTCTGACGGCATGGATTACTTTGATACCCAAACCAGACAAGGACTTACTATGTCCAGGAAGTTACCGTCCAATATCGCTTTTAAATTCAGATGTTAAGATTCTTGCTAAAATATTGGCCAACCATCTAGCTCCAATAATGGAAGGGATTATTGGCAGAGAACAAGTCGGTTTCATGATGGGGCGTACGTCAGTTGATCACATGAGGAAACTAATACATCTGATGGCTGCGTTGAGGGATGCTGAGTCCCCCTCAGTCCTGGTATCCCTCGACGCTGAGAAAGCTTTCAATCGTGTTTCCTGGCGCTTTCTGTTCGCTTCCCTCTGACATTTCGGAATGCCTGATAGTCTTGTTAAATGGGTCAAGGTTTTATATACTTCCCCAACAGCATGGGTGTGGTGCAATGGTTATCTATCAGACCCTTTCACCCTCGAAAGAGGCACCTGCCAGGGCTGCCCACTCTCTCCACTTCTTTTTAATTGTTATCTGGAGCCCTTAATATGTAAACTGGCTTCCTCCCCTTCTTTGAAGGGCATACAAATTCAAGGGGAGAAATACGTTATCTCAGCCTATGCTGATGATCTCCTATTGCATGTTGAAGACCCTGAGATATCCCTACCAGCCTTTCTTGAGGAATTGGATAGATTCTGTACTGTATCCTCTTACAAACTGAATCTTTTCAAAACCAAGGTCTTTCCATTAAATCATTATACTAAAAGAGTTAATTGTACTTCGCTCGGGTTGTCCTGGGAACCTAAGGTCCTTATATATTTGGGGATTAAGATCACTAGGAACACCTCTTCGATGATTAAAGCAAATCTGACTAATCTGGTGCAAATTCTGCCATCAGACCTGGACAGATGGGGTGCTCTTCCATTGTCACTTTGGGGCCATATAAACACTCTTAAAATGAATGTTTTGCCTTGACTTCTTTACTCGCTTGGTATGTTGGGCCTATTTCTCCCCAAATCCTGGTTCTCGAAGCTCCAGAGATTATTTAATAATTTCCTGTGGAGGGGTAAACCAGTGAGGAGGGTGTATTTTAAGTTAACAGCACCCAAGCTGAAGGGAGGACTTGCCCTCCCATCCCTCTTCCTTTATTATGGGGCCCAGCATATAAGTATGTTGGTATATTGGATTAAAGGGGATATTCCAAGCACGGAAGATGCATACTTCCCGATTTGGCTGGATATTGAACGTAGTCTTGCCCGTAGTGTTGCTAGCTCCCTGCAAGCATTAGTCTACTTAAAACCTTCCCAACTTCCTGGTTCTCTTAAAGCTTCCCCGATTGCCTGGTCTCACAAGTATCTTCAGCAAATTCAAAGACATTTATCAGAGAATTGACACACTTCAATCGCCCAGACCCATTTTAACAACTGTCACATTCAGATTGGACGTTGCCCTATTTTACCCTCTTTTTTACCCCAACTTAAGTGGTGTACCCTGGCAGACCTTATTCAGGGTGATGACTTAATCCCTTTTCAGGTCCTTCAGTCTCATTTTCAGCTTAAATCCCAAGACACCTTCAAATATTTGCAAATTAAAGCAGCAATATTAGCTTTTAAAAGCAATCAGGAGTGTACTGTCCAGTCAACTGAAGGCCTTTCCATGGCCTTCCAGGAGGCAGACCAGCCCCATGCAGTATCAAGAATATACAGACAACTTCAGGCTTCCAATCTGTGTCTCCCCAAAGGAGTATGCTATTATTGGGTACAGGAATTGTCCCTTCCAGTGGATACTGAATACTAGGTGAAAGTTTGGGGTACAATTTATAAATATATTAAACAGGGCAGAGTACGTCTAGTTCAGTTTAATATCCTACATAATATCTATTGCACTCCAGCAAAATTACATAAACTAGGTTACCTTTCCTCTCCCATTTGTCCTCGTTGTGAACAGACTCCGGGCTCATTGTATCACATGTTGTGGGTGTGTCCCCACACTCAAATTTTCTGGAAAGAGATACAGTGAGTACTGGATCCTCTTCTTGGGTTGGACTCCTTATTTACCCCGGAGTGTTGTCTGTTGGCAATTTTCCCTCTGGGGACACCCCTCCTAAGTAAAGCCCATTTCGCTCTAATTGCAGCCACTGCAAAACTGGTCATGCTTCGGCACTGGAAGGAAGATTCCCTTCCCACCCTTATAGAATGGTATCGAAAAATCCTCTTGGCCATTCAGTTAGAGAAGTACACTGAACATTCGCAACATAGGCCTCACAAATACTTAAGTACCTGGGAGCCCCTTTTGTCCTTACTGCTGCTGTTGAAATTTTAGGGTCCGATTATTATCCCTAACCATTGCCTCCTTTTTCTTTTTTTTTTGTACCCCAGAGTATATTTTTCAGCGTGCAGATTTTGGGGTGGGGGGGGTGGGAGGGTTGGGTACTTGAGTTTTTGTTTCTGCTTTTTTAGGGGGGAATGCTTTTGTGTCTTGCATTTGCCCTTGTATTGGTTATATATGGTTTTCTTAGTTGATTTTGAAAATACTGCAGGTCCTTGTCTATTGCTTTGTATTTTCTGTATGCTGCAAGAAAAGTTAATAAAGTATATTGAATAAAAAAAAAAGTATCACGCTGGGCTACCAGACTGACTCCCCGCCTGTGATGTGCAAACATAGGCAAATCTGGACACCGTGTCAGGTGGGGGATCAAACGGCCACATAGCGTCGTTGTGCTAGGGGTCATGGACAAATCAATGTTTTCTCTCAGAAGCTGAGAGATCCAGGGAACAAGAAAAAGTGTAAGCATTTTAAATAATTGACTGGAAGTCAGTGTGGGGTTCATTGTGATGGGTGTAACAAAGGATGACACCACACATTACACCCATCATGTAAACTATTGAGCATCTCTGCAGCCAAAGGGAACAAAGTAAAGGGCCAGAACAGGGTGATATCTTAAAACAAGATGTTCTGAGCAACACAGTACTTTAGTTTGAATACTGTGAAGTAAAATGAGTTCACAGTAGCAAACAACAAACATGTTGGTTTTAATGTCACATTCTGAGGTAAGAAAATCAGCAGTAAATCAACTGAGATTGAAAAAATATATATATGTTAGGGATGTAATTACAAAAAACATTATGTTACCTATCTCTCCTAAAAACTACCCTTAAAAAGCACCACTTGCATTAGGGAAATCTTTTTAATTTTTGTAATACAGTTCAGTCAAAATGATGGGTGCCTTGGTAACCCCTTTTTGTGAACAGACCCATATAGGCATACCAGGGAGTGATATAATGGCAGCACCACCTACCTCCTTCTGCTGGAGATAACCCTTCTTATGCACCTCAGGATCCTACTAGTTCTGCCCACAGCCTTGTCACACTGTGCTGCCTCCTTGAGGTCTTCTGATTTAATGACCCCAAGGTCCCATTCCAGTTTAGTAATGGTCAGTACCATTCCCCATCCTATACTCAGTACCTAGTTCCTATGCCCTTGTTGCATGATTTTGTACTTTTTGGTATTGAACCCTAACTGCCATATCTTGGACTACTTCTTGAGTTTCCCAAGATCCCTACACATTTTTTCCACCCCCCCCCCAAGTGTCCACCTTATTACACATTTTGTTCTCATCTGCAAAAAGGCATACCTTCCCCTCCAGTTCTTCTGCAATGCCCCTAAGAAGAGGACTGGAATCAGGACTGAACCCTGTGGTGCCTTGCTTGTCACTCTCCCATCCTTAGAGTGAGTGACATTAAACCACTACCCTCTCTCTCTCTCCTATCTGTTAACCAGTTTGTTACCCAATTTATCACTTTGGACCCCACTCCAAGGCTGGACAACTTCTTATCAGCCTCCTGTGTGGTGCAGTGTTAAAGGGCTCGCTAAAGTCCAGATGGGCCACATCCGCTGCCCTCCCTGATCAATCTCTTTAGTCACCCAGTCAAAGAAATCTAGCATATTCATTTGGCATTACATCCCCTCCGTAAATCTGTGCTGCTTATGGTTTTGCAGTCCACTTTGTCTTTCTTTCAGTAGGGTTTCCATTAACTTCCCTACCATGGAAATTAGACTGACTGACATATAGTTGCTAGCCTCCTCACTTCTGCTGCTCTTATGTAGGTGGACCACATCAGCCCATTGATAGTCCTCTAGAGCCACGCATGTTTCCAGTGAGCGGTTTATCAAGGCTGTCAGTGGGGCAGCTAGCACCTCCCTGAGATCTTTCAATTGAACTGGCAGGTGGAATCTTTCCCTGCTCCTCCCCCCACCCACATCCCTTCCTTCTCTAGTTCTTTTCCTTATGGTTTCTACATCACACAATGGCAGATGCCCTCATACACTCATGCGAGTTAAATTGCCCACTAATACCCTTTCATGTCCTTGTCACCCTCACTTAGAGCCCTGCAACAGGCTGTAGCTTACTTCACTTATTTTTGATGCAGGCGAAAAAAAAGACAAAGATGAATTTTAGTGCCCCACAGCTCACACAATAATTAGTCAAATTAGTTGTCAAATAAATCCTTTACACTCACCCCTACACCTTTCCCAGACTAGTGAATTCTCTATGCACTGCTCCTGCTGCAGGGACAGAATAATTAAAAAAAAAAAAGATGTATTTCTCTGAGCACTTTCTTTGACCAACACTCAGTAAAAAAAAAGGTTGGCAAATTTTTCATAAATCCACCATACACCTTTCTAAGACTGCTGAATTCACTCTGCCTGTTCCTGCTGCAAAGCTACACTATGTACTGTCTCCTCTCCTCTCCTCTCCTTGGCAGCATGATTTGACTAGGCTGCATGCCTAAAACTACAGCGGAATGTAATGAATTAGGTAACTGAAAAAATAATGCCTGATTCTCGGGTGGTCTCTAATGCTTTCTGATCAAGAGTCACGCTTTTTCACATGAAAAACATTTAGTCAGTAGCATGTCCTTCCCCTGTGAAAGAGGGCTGGAAATTACACCGAGATATGCTCAGCGTGAGGAGGAGATTTTGATCTCCAGCATTGGTGATTGGCTGCTACAGGTCATGTGACTTGCCAACAAATTTATTTATTTATTTATTTGGATATTCAGAATTATAATCCTTTGAGTCTGAGATTCCTTTTTAAAGGCTTCGTGTCAGTTTACAAAGACAGTTTCCATGACATACAGTAGCATACACATGGTACAGTTTGTATTACATAGAGAGCATATCATTGGTACAAAAAAATATCACACATGGTGAGCAGTACTACATTTGGATACACTATTCAGGTACAGTTCATTGCACATTGAGAGCATGTCATAAATACAAGGATTTCATACATGGAGAGCTGTAAGACATTTGGGTACAATATTTAAGTACAAGTCATTGCACAAATGAGAGATAACTGGTGGTGAGGAGGGGGGATGAGCCTATTCAGGGGTCTTCATGGTGGCTAGAGGAGAGAACATTGGGATGGCAGGGTGACAGGGGATATAGAAGGAGGGGGGTAGCAGCAGGGGAGAGAGAGCTGGACAGAGTCCATTGTCAGCGACGGGGGGTGAGAAAGGGAAAGAGGAGGGAGGGCAGTAGGGAATGGGGTCCATTTCAGTAGTCAGGGATAGGACAGGGAGGCAGGGCAGTTTCTTTTTTCAGTCAGTAAATGAGTTAGGGGCAGCTACAAGAGCGTGTGGAGAGGAGGTGGTAGCACAGGAGTGATTTGAACTGGCCAAGCTTAGGTTCTTCTGTAATGTGAGAGGGGGAGGGTGTTGAGCCATGCGGTGGCACGGTAGGCAAAAGAGCATTGGCCAAGTGAGGTTTTAAATATTGGCACAAGGTGGTTTGGTTTGAGGAAGTTCCTGGTGATCCTAGTACCTGGAGTAGGTTGCAAGAGTGAGAAGAGGCTGGGGGCAGTGAGACCAGTGAAGAATGTTTTGGCCAGGAGACATGAGTGGTATTGTATTCTGCCTTTGAAGTCGAGCCATTTTGTTAGGTTATAGAGGGAGCAGGTGTGGGTGGTACTAGGGCAACCCAGAGAAAGGCGGCAGGCTTTAAGTGACATTTTAACTCTTTGAAGGGCAGTGTTGTCAGCTGCCCCATAGATGACAATGCCATAGTTGAGTATTGAGAGGACAGAGGAGAAGATGGCAAGCTGGAGAAGTTGGAGGGCTTCAGCGGGGAGTCAGTGCCGATGCCAATATAGGAGGCTGATCTGTGATTTGAGATTGGAACTGAGGTGGTGTATGTGGTAATGGAAAGTGAGGGCATGGGTCCAGAGTGATACCCAGATATTTGAAGGAAGGGGCTTTCTCAAAGGACAGTGAATTGTAAGTGTTGATGCATATGGGGGAGTGCTTGAGTTTGTTTTGGTGATGGGCGAACAGTATTGTTTTAGACTTTTTTTGGTTGAGCACAAGTTTATGTTCCATGAACCAGGATTCAGCCTCACTAAAGGAGATTTGGAGGGAGAGCTCTAGCTGGGAAGGGTCAAAATGGGATGCATCGAGGATGGCATCATCCGCGTATAGTAGGATTTTACCGGGGCAGGATTTAGGGAGTGAGTTGAGGTAGAGACTGAAAAGGAGGGGACCTAATATGGAGCCTTGAGGTTCTCCAGAAAGTACTGGGAGAGGTTACGAGATGATGGAGTGGATTTTTACCCTCTAGGTGCAGTTTGACAGATAGTCGGTAAACCAAACCTTGGGAGTCATTGGACATGCCAAGATGTGAGAGAGTGGAGAGAAGGAGTGGGTGGTTCACAATGTCAAAGGCTTTAGATAAGTCTGTCATTGTCTAGTGCAGTGTGTATAAAGCTGGTGAATTTAAGGAGGGCTGTGGTTGTACTGTGTCCCTTTCTGAATCCATGCTGTTCAGGGGTCAGTAGATCATATTTAGATCGGTATTCAGTAAGCTGGTCTGCCATGATGTGCTTGAGAGCCTTGGAGAGGTGGGAAGAATAGATATCGGGCAGTAGTTGCTAGGGGTAAGGCGGTCACCAACTTTGTGTATGGTGGTAATATGAGCCATCTTCCATAAGGTGGGGAACTTACCCAGGCAGAGGGAGAAGCTGAGGAGAGAAGCTGGGGGGAGATGACTTTGTCTAATGTCAGCCGCAGGATCTGGAGATCAAGAGTGTCACTGCTAAAACACAGTTTCCCGAGGGCTCTGAGATGGTACCCCCCTTCAGCTCGACACCACAACAGTGAGCCACGAAAAAAGAGCATTACAATGACAGTCGCTGTAATGGTCCTTTTTCGTGATCCACTTTCCCCCAGTGTTCTGCCCCTTCCCCAGACCAACTCTGACCTGGAGTTGATAATCCTAAAGTTTGGGGGTTGCAGAAGGGGCAGACCCCCTGCATGGGGGTATCTCCCCACAGAAAACTCTTGGGCATTGGGTAGCATAATACCTGTGTCGGTATTGTGCCGTCGCTGTGCAGTAGTTCGGCATTTTCACTATCGACTTCCCTTGGTGATTCCCTCTTACAAGATAGGGTTTGGATTCCCATGTAGTGAGAGTGTGGAAACAGAAAGGAGGGGATGCCAGGGGGGGATGAGAGCACTAGGGGAGTGGGATGAAGAAATTTGGAGGGATGTAGCACTGAGTTCCGAGAAGATGGAGTTGAGCACTTCGGCAACCAGTTGAGAGTTGTTTGTGATAGCCCCATTTATGTTAAGTATGTCAGGGGGTAGATTTGCCATCGAGGGATTTCAGATTATCCCAGAATTTGCACCCAGTTCCCCATGTTGTGGTCAGGGCAGCTTTGAAATAGTGAGATTTAGCTTTTCTAATGGCCCATGTGCAGTTATTTCAAGCCACCCGGAAGTGTCGTCTGTCCAGTGGATTTCCGGAGTCAAGGGCTTTTCTCCACTTGGATATCTTAGCATGTGCTTCCTGTAAAAAGTTCTGCATCATGATGTTGATGCACCAAACTGGCAGAGGGAAATCAAATTCCTTTGGACCTGCTTTGCCTGTGGCTAACAAGGAGGAATTCAGCAGGTTAATCAAATGCCAGCTCGCCATCCGATCATCCTTACCTGAGGGTACTTGAATAAGCACAAGGCTAAAACTGAATGGTCATCAGAGAAGTTTTTCCATTTAATCTCTAGAACCAGGTGCTGGCAACCTGCAGAGTCAAAAAGGACAGCCAGATCATAAGCTATAAACTGTATGTGTTTAAAGACATTGCACCACACAAGGTTCCTTGACACACTGGTCTTCCAGCTTACGCAAAATCAAAACGATCCAGAGTTTTAACCAAATGCCCTGACCCTGGAATACCCCCACGCTAGATACCGATGGGATCCTAGAGTTATGTAAGCTATCTGGACTTCAGCAAGGCCTTTGCCACTATAATGAATGGCAAGTTTCTGGGCAAAGTACACCAGGGTGTTGTACATTAGGCATACATACAGTGGATTTCTATGGCTTGGGGGAAAATGCATAGAGTTATGGTAGACAGGCACTACTGTAAGTGGAGAAGGGTACTCAGTGGTGTACTTCAGGGACTGGTGCTGGGGTCACTTCTGTTCAATATTTTCATGAACGATTTGAAAGTTGGGATCTCTAGCAAGCTGCTGTGTTTGATAATGACACTAAACTGCCTAGGGTGATGTACTCCCTTGAGGATGAGGACATGCTTCAGGAAGACCTGAACAAGCTGTGTGACTAGTTCCTCAAGCCTCAGATTCAATATAGTCAAATGAATGGTGTTACAATTGGGGAGGAAAAGCAGACTGTGCAAGGGTCCTGTTGCTGCAGTGGAAGAGGAAAAGGACCTGTGGGTCATAATAGACAAGGCAATTAATCATGACAAGCAGTGAGTGGCCACTGTCAAGACAGACAGCAGAATTGAAGGGTGCATCAAATAGGGGGGGTGACCAACAGAGCAGAAGAAGAAGAAGAAGTTATTCTGCCACTTTACAAAGCCCTGGTCCGGACCCACCTGGAGTGCTGTGTGCAGTTATAGGCTCCTCTATACCAAAAGGATTATGAGGCAGTCAAGATGGTACAACACAGGGTCACCAAAATGATCAGGTGTATGGAAGACAAAAGCTATGAGGACAGGCTTGTGGCCTTTAACATGTTTATGTTGAAGAAAAGGCGGCTGAGAGGCAAAACAGTCTGAGGTGTCCACATACATAAGGGTATCGACAACATTGAACAGACAGATGTCTGATCTGGTGTCCTCTGGCAGGACATGGGGACACACATGCTCAGAGGTGATTAATGTAAGAGTAATGTTAGGAAGCAATTCTCCCAGAGGTGGCAAACCCACGGAAAAGTCTATCAATGTATAAAGTAGAACGGAAGACAGTGCAGGCCTTTAATGTGCACCGGGACAATTTTCTAATTAGCAAGGGAATCACTGGATACCCTGGGTAGTAGAGTGGGATGAGGACCCTTTAAGTTAGTACATGTTTACAGAGCATACCTATTCCTATCTTTTTATGAAGCAGAGTGCAGACATGATGGACCAAGAGTCCTTTCTGACCGTAAATTACTACGTAATTTGTGTATGGACAGATATCTTAGCTTATCATCCAGTGCTACTCTACTGTGCTGTGTAACCCTAAATGGCATCCTTATTCAAACATCTGTCTAGTCTTGATTTGAAAACTTGAGCATTGCTTTATTTCACATCTTCTCCAGACTATCCCTCATGTTAACCACCTTCTGTGAGAAGTGATGTTTTCTAATGATTGCCTTTATCCTGCACCCCCTCCAGTTTCAGTTTTTGTCCTCTATTTCTGCTTGCAGCTGCCAGTTCAAATACTGTATCTATGTATACTCCACCCTGTCTATCCTCTTTCATGTTCAAATATTGGAACTTGAAAGGGAGGAGAGTAACTACCGTATCTCAAGAAAACTATAGTGGTATTGTAAAACTACAGCGCGCCATAAATGCATGAGTTGATTTGAAATTCAAACTTCCATTTCTTTCTATTCAAATAAAATGAATTCTTGATTAACTAGTTTATGTCATTTGGGGAAATAGATCTTCCTAATGTCATATTTATTTATTAAAATTTTTGAGTACACTGCTGAGCTAACACTTTCAGGTGTGAGCGGGGTGGGGTGCATGGGAAATAAACACAGCAGATCATTGTTGGTGAGGTACTTTCTCTCCCATACCCTAAGTTTTGTATATTCTGCTGTGCTGGATGTCATGATGCAGTTTCACTGTAAATGGCTTTATTTCTTCTGTTAGTAATTGAAATAGTGTGCCTATCTCACCATGAGAAGGAAATTGTAATACACATGGGTGCTAAACAATAGGGAGTCCTACTACTGGGGTAACAGGAAAATGATGAAAGAATTGCAGGTGGGTGTACACAATAATACTATTACAGTATTGTGCAGTATACTGTATTCATTGCAAGTAACTATATTCTGTGGGTAAAGCACATACACTTGACTACTGTATTCTTATTTATAAGCAACAGATCAGGAGTGAGTTACAGTAGCTATCTCCCCAGATACTGCCTAACACTATTGCCAGTAAACACTGCCCCCCAACAAATAAGAAATGACCACTAAATGAAGATATAGCATACTGGAATTCTTTCCCAGTATGTGCTACATGACTAATTAACAGTGCAATTCGTACAGAGTACTATTGTTATTCTAACCCCTTTCCTACTTAGTTTGGACATGGAAAGAGCCTTGCACCATATGTTGCTGGGCTTTCACCACACCACCTTGCAAGAGTTTGGTTTCCCACCCCAATATTATAAGCGACTGTGAGGGTAAGGATTGCTCAAAGAAAAATGTGCATTCCGGATCTTTTGATAACTGTAAATCAATGTTGAAATAAATCACAAGATTTGATTAAAAACTGAATTTTGCACATCTGTGACTTTTTGCATTGAAAGAATCAGCAGAAAGGCTAAAAAATAAAAATCAATATTTTATGTTGAAAATAACAAAAGATAAAAATCCAATCCTGCCAAGTATAATTATGAGAGAATGGGCATCTAACCTCCACTTTTACGACGGAATGTGGGACATTTGAAGGTCCGTCCTTTTCCCACCCTCCTCTTTGCCCTCTGTCTGGAGCCTCTGGCACAATATTTGTGACCGGTCACAGATGTTGAGAGATTGCATACCGGCGGGGTGGGGGTGGAGCATCATCTGTCTGTATGCCAGTGACATTATCTATATAGCGAACCCAATGAAATGCTACCTGTGTGTTCTAGAAAAAAATTACTTATTTTGGCTCTTTGGTTATAAGATTAATTCATGTAACACTGATGTTTAAGTATGGAATTTGATCCTTTCTGAGAGGTTTAAAGCAGTAGTATTAGTTAATACAATTGTACTTTTTATGTTTGCTTACACGCATGCGCAAGAAACATCTTGCAAGAGTGTGACTCTTGGAGGTGTGTGCGTGCCCTGTCCAATGTACTGCTTGCTGTAGAGGGCACGTCCGGGTTGCACCAATGGATGAGTGAGCTGTGGTTGACAGCGCTTTGGCTGCGGCGGCTTTCGCCTCAAAGGAAAAGCCCGCTGCAATCAGGAGTGGTACACTGTGTCTACCTAGAATACTAAGGGTACAGTGTTCTGCGGTCATTCTCGCATTCTGTTTTGTTTTAGCTTCCCACAAGCTGACAAGAGCCACATACTTCTAACCTATCCTTAGCTGTAACCTGCCTTTCCTGATGAATTTATAAAGCACCTCATGTCCCCGGAAACCCCGATTAGTCATCTAATCTGTCAGTCCGTCCTCCATCCAGCCCAGGCTATGATGCTGCAGGTTCAAATTAATTATGAAAAAAAAAATGCATTAGGACTTATGCTGCTGCCTCGCTCACTACTGGCTGACTGACACTCAGTCTGTCTTGAGTCCCGGACAGTCACACAAATTTCAATAAAAAAAGATAAAGACAACCGTCACACTCAGAAATGATCACATTGCAATTTCATGTCACTCCATGATTTGGGCAATGTCCATCTGTATGAAATCAGATTAGTAAAAACACTATCCAAAGTCATAAAACTACATAGACCAACAAATCAAAACCAGCCTCAGTGAGTGAGACATACAGCAGCGGAGCAAGCGACACGGTGCAGGAACAGTGTACGCTTTCCCATCGAACTATCTCAGGGACAACAGCAACCACCGGACTGTACCCTTCTCAGCCCAGTGATTTACGTGAGGTGCACCAGGCCAAACAGAGCACAAGGAAGCCAGATGGTGAGTTGTGGCTGCCGGGGATGGTCTGAAGCCAGCGGACGTGGTGGCGCGGGGCTCGGGGAATGGCGGGGGAGAGGAGACCCCGGCATCCCTCTCCCACCTTGACCCAGGCCGGACGTGAGGTGGTGGGCACTGCATGCTTTAATATTTGGCACTGCGTGTGTTGCCGACCGGGAACTGATGCGATTAGCAGTGCAGGGGTGTTGACAGGTAACTTCTGAGCCAGTCGTTTCCGTCCAGGTACCAGGTTTCTTCCCCTGGTTGTGAACTATCCAGCCCCTTCTCCCAACCATGAAGACATGCGATTACCAGCAGACCAGTGTGATGGCACACACACCCTCGGTGCCGGTGGCTACACTGCCGGGCTGTGGTCCAAAGAGGCTGCGACTCCAGCGCAAATGGGAGGTCTTCCCGGCCAAAAAACGCTTCTACTATGACGGGCGGATTATGCTTGCTCGGCAGACCCGTGTGTTTGTGCTCACCCTGGGGCTGATCCTGAGCACCAGCAGTCTTTTCTTCATCTTCGAGTAAGTATACCTCTTAACCACCCTGCTAAATGTGGGGGTGGGTTTATTTATTCCACTCTGAATATGACACTCAGAACATTGACAGTAAGCGCATCCTGTGTAGACAAGTTTGCTGTTTGAGGAACGAAGATAAATAACTTTCCACTCATCAGGTGCTAAAAGTCCCAGTGCTCTCTGATATCTCTCTAGTGTTTTTTTTTCCATACATCATAGACGTGATTTTATAAAATGACTGTAAGATTCGGTGCTTTAATTAAAAAAAAAGTGTAAATAGGAACAGAAACTGACTACAGAAAAAGATTCAAGGTCCGTCCGGTCTGTCCAATCAAAGTTTTCCTACCTATTTCCCCATAGCCTGCTGTCAAAAAGGGTGCTGTCCCATAATCCCATTAGTCGATTTCCCTTCACTGTGTACTCCTCCCCCCCCTTAGGTGTTAAAAGTCCTCTGTCCAAATCCAGTCTTGAACTCATTTATAGACCGCACCTCCTTCTGCAGTATGTTCCCTATTTTTCAGCCACTTTTTGGAGAAAAAAATACTTATCTAAAGTCTGATAAATTTCTCCTTACTAATCTCCACATGTCTCTCATAGAACCATAGAATTTGATGGCAGATGAGGACCAATAGGCTCATCCAGTCTGGCCTTTTTCCCCCACTGTTTCTGCTTCTAGTGAACAGCTCCACACTGCCAACTGTTTACCTCCCTCAGGAACTTGTAAGTCTTGAGCATATCTCCTCTCTCCTTCCTGGCCTCCATCATCTACATCTTCAGGTCTGACAGCCTTTCCTCCTATGATCTGCCCAGGTGATCCTGTGCTGTACTGTAGCTAGCCTGTCCCTCAGATGAGGGCTCCAGAACTGAGCGCCATATTCCTGGTAGGTTCTCACCAGGGACCTGTATAGGAGCAGTATCATTTCCTGTCGAATCCCCTACCTATACATCTGCACACTCTGGTTGCCTTACTGTACACCTTGCTGCACTGACCTGAGGTTTTGAGACTCTTGCTGATAACCACCAGATCCCTTTCTTCTGCCTTTGTGGCTAATTGAACCCTTCCCATCCAGTACTCTGTGCATGGGTACTTCTTGCTAATGTACAGTCACTTTGCACGTTATGGCATCGAACCTCAACTGTCAGAGTTCAGACCACCTTTCCTGTTTCTCCAAGTTCTTTTTTAAATCCCTGACCTCTCTTTGCTTTCACCCTTTCAGAGAATTTAATGCCATCTGCAAAGGGACACTGATGTCCCTGATGAATAAGTTAAACAGGACAGGACCCAGGCCTGACCTCTGGGTCCACTATTTAATCCCATTGACTACCACCATCTGCTGCTTCCTCCCAACTAGTCCCAGGGTTCATGTCAGACCATTTGCCATTTGGGACACTGACCCACTGGGCATACAAAGTAGGGGTTAAATGAAAAAAATAGTAGGTCATATTGTTTAACTGAGCCCATATATTTAAAGCAGGAGGGGGAATCCATTAGAACAGTGAGCCAGATTGTTCCCAAAAGAGAATAAAAGCTGGGACAAAACTAAAAACTGTTGCATTTGTCCCAATCCCCACTCAAAAAGGAATCCTGAAGTCTACCTCATATTGAGCTAGTCACTTTACGTTTTCAAAAATTGTCAGTTCCATTTGGCAGAATCTTAAAATGCACCCCCCACCCAACACTGAGGGCAGAGCAATGTGTTTAAAAAAAATTCTCAAAATTGCGGGGTTTGCACAAAAAGCGGTTGCAGGTTAGGGTTGTTTGTATGCTAAGGTGGTGCAGATAGCTTTTCAGCCGAAAAATGGACTTCCAATTGCTGATTTGAAAATGTTAAATTCCATTTTTTGCTGGTGTTTTCTGGTGAAAAATAGAAAATCATTGGCCCAACTTATGAGCCCCTCCCAATCCTTAGAGCAAATAGCTTATTTTAGTTAATCTTCAAAGTGACATTGAATTAAAAGTCTTGCCGAAGTTGAAATAGAGCACATCAAGCACCTGCCCCTTATCCACTGCTCTTGTGACCCAGTAATAGAATACCACATGTTGGTTTGGCACAGTCTTTTTGCCACATACTCATGCTGTTTACTCTCTGCAACCCATTAGCATCCACGTATTCCATTATTTTTATTCCTTAACCGGGGTCTTCAGAAGCTTACCGACAATTGAGGGAAGACTGACTGGCTTGTAGTTGCCTGAATCTTCCCTGTCTCCATCCTTGTACAGCAAGACCACAGCTGTGGACCTCCAGTCCCCCAGACCTTCCTGTTTCTAGGGAGCACCTGAACAGATCTGTGTGGTGTGCTGCCAGTTGTAGCCCCAGTTCCCTCGGCATCCTTGGGTGTAAACCGTTTGTATATGTTGCCTTGTCCACCTGAAGAGCCGAGTGCCCTTTCTGCACTCTGTCTTCCGTGATTGTTACCTGTTCCATTCCTCACCCCCTTTTTATGGAACCCTTTACACTGCTTTTTGGTAATGGCTGCTCATCCTCAACTGTGAACACCGGGCAGAAGAAGTTGTTCAGGACATCAGCCTTTTACCCATTGCCCTTCACTAACCTCCACCTCATTCAGCATAATAATCCCTCATTCACCTTTGTTTCTCTTGACATATTAAAAAAATCCTTGTTAAACACTATTATCTGGCCCCCAAATCTTTGTAAGCAATTAAACTATATGAGCCATTTACATCTGGCAACTGTAACTAGGTTCCTTTTCTCCCTAAAGGAATGTTAATGGAGTTTACTAACTGATCCTGTGATTTTAAACAAACAACAAACAGATCTCAGGTTGTAGTACCTGGTAAATTACAAAGACATTCCAAATGAAAACAAACAAACCCTTTCTTTGGTTTCATCAAATAGGTGAATATGATTCTTTAAAACCCCATATCTTGATGAGTCACTTTTTGTTCCTCTGCCCTTTTTATCACTAATATTCTTTACTGGTATGTCCTCATCAGATGCAATATATTTTGTTCAGTTTTTATTTCACATAAATCCCTTTAGGCAGTGGTCAGGGGTTTGGCAGTTGAAATTCAATGCAAAGAAGTGCAAGATAATGCATATGGGGCACAAAAACCCTAGCACAATATATCAGTTGGGGGTGAGGATATAGCATGCACCAAGCAGGAAAGGGATCTTGGGGTTATCATCTCTGATGACCTCAAGGTTTGGAAACAGTGCGACAAGGCTGCAGGTAAAGCAAATAGGCTGCTGGGATGCATAGGCAGGGGCATCACCAGCAGGAAAAGGGAGGTGATAATTCCACTATATAAGACACTAGTGAGGCCCCACCTGGAGTACAGTGTACAGTTCTGGAGACCTTACCTACGTAAGGACATAGACAGGGTAGAGAAGGTTCAGAGGAGGGCAATAATGATGGTACATGGATTGCATCGCAAGTCCTATGAGGACAGGTTGAAGGACTTGAATATGTACTTCCTGGAGGAGAGGAGGGAGAGAGGGGATATGATAGAGACTTACAAGTATCTTACAGGGAGGAATAGGATGCAGGAATACACTATTTTTAAGCGAAAAAGATTTTCCAAGACTAGAGGGCATGGGATGAATTTGGAGGGAGGGCAATTCAGAGAAACATGAGGAAGAATTACTTCACAGAATGGGTAGTGAACAAGTGGAACACCCTGCCAGAGGAAGTGGTGGGGGCTGAAACAATTACGGGATTTAAGAATTCATGGGATAGACATAAAGGAATTCTGGAGGTCAGGGGTAAGGGGCAACAGACTTCTAGGAAAACATAAAGTGAACCTACAAGCTTAAATGGGCAGACTGGGTGAGCTGTAGCCCCTTATCTGCCGACACTGTCTATGTATCTATGTATCTATGTATCTATTTTCAAAGGGTTTAGAGTCAGATACAGCAAAAGTTACACATGCAAGGCAGGTACTTCAAATTTACAGGATCACAGCGGTAAACCACATATATGCAACAACAGGTACGTAGCATCATAGACAAATACAATGGCTGAGAACAAGCAGTGGTAGTGCAGTAACACACTACAAAGGTATAGAGGTTGCCTCACATTATAAATAAAGTGCACTGTACAAGGAATGCAAACTGAGGAAGGAAAGCTGGTCATTGGTAGCAGCTACACGTTCCAGTTGGGGTGAGGGATCTTAATAGCATAGACTTAAGCACTTCAGCCGAGTTGGCAGTTTATAGAGTATCAGGCAGGTCATTAATGTAAGTACACTTGTTAGCAATGTGCACAACTTCACCCCAAAAAGAGTTCATGCTACAGTCAATCAACTGTCAAAATGAAAAAGGCAGGAGATGGTTGAGGTTCTTGCCCAACCTTGTGTCTACTGGAAAGTCAACCACCATACCAATATTTATATGCAAGTCAAAGTACAATAATTCATAGCAGAAATTTCATTTGGAGTGGCTCAGTTGCCTGCATCCATAATAAACATCAAGTTAAACTTCCCCTAGTGCATTTTGCATCCACAAACTGCCCATGCGACCACCGGTGTTAGCAGCAAGGATTGCTTCCGTGACTGCACACTTGCACACGCTCACGTCACAGCTGACATTTCATGAAAACTCTGCCTTCTTCTGAGTGTGGTGCCAAGTTTTAGTACTGCTTAACAATGATCAGCAACTGCTGTGCACTCATAAATACCTATTTCTTGATTTTCAAGAGCCCCAGATCGTTGCAATTTACAGTGATCTAAGGCTGCGGCGAACTCTGGGTGCATCAGGGACAGTGTGCCCAATTTTATAACATTAAGGGTCCTTACACAGAAGACCCAGGAGTTGCTGCAGCTACAGGGCTATGCCAAATATTGGGCTCACCTGCAGTGCTTGATGGAGGGATCCATCAACCCTACCCCAGCAAGCCTACATGACCCATGGGGGGGGAGAACCCTAGATGAAAGGCAGAGAATGAGGGCTACAGGGGCACTGAGGGTGTCATAGGGCATGGGAAGGCATGGTGGCAAGTATATGGAGCAGAAGAGGCACCTGACTTTAATAAGATGGGAGAAATTCCGGTAGGGCACCATGCTGGGATCAGTAAGGAAATTGAGGTGGAACAGAAATAGGCAGTAATAAAGTAGGGACTGATGTAGGCCACTAGTGAGAGTGCCAACATCAAAAGCAAGAATTCCAAGGCAAAAAAACCTGCTGGTTCAGGAAGGAAGCAGCAAATGCAATAAGGGAAAAGAAGGCAGTGATCCAAAAGTACAGACTTATTCAGGTTGAGGAGGTTAGGGAGATCAATAATGATAAATCAAGGGTGATGTGCAGAGTGGTTAGAGAGGCAAAGACTGCTACAGAAATATGACTGATTCAGAGAGTAAAATCAAGCAAGAAGGCCTTCTTCAAATATATAAGGGAGAAGATGAATATTAAAGAAGAAACTGTCAGGTTAAAGAAGGAGAGGGTTGGACAGAAGGAAGTGAAGAGAAAGTGGAGGTACTTACCAAGTATTTCTGCTCCATTTGTACTAAAGGGAAGGATGGACCAGTACCACAGGGAGCAGGGGGTAGGGGAGGGGGAGGTCACCAACTGTATAATAGAGGTGGATTGGGTGCTAAAGGGCCTAAAGGCTCTTAAGGTGGACAAATCCCCAGGACCAGGCAAAATATACCCAAGGGCCCTAAGGGAACTGGCGGAGGTGCTGGATGGTCTCTAGCAGATCTGTATAACACCTCTCTGGAGTTGGGAGTGTGCCCCAGAGCTGGAGAACTGCACATGCGGTGCCTTTCCATAAAAGCAGTCCAAGGCATGAACTAGGGAATTACAGACATGTCAGTCTGACCTTAATAGTTGAGGAACTGATGGAGACTATCCTGAAGGAGAAAGAGGTGGGCTTTCTCAAGCAAACCAGGCCGCAAGGTGATAGGCAGCATGGGTTTGTGTTGGGGAAGTCTTATCAGATAAATCTAATAAACCTTTTTGACTAGGTGACCAAAACAGTCTACAGGGGCCAAGCGGTTGATGTCCTGTGTCTGGCCTTCAGCAAGACCTTTGACTCTGTACCTCAAAGGAGATCAATAAGCAGATTGGAGGATCTGGGAGTGAGGGCCAAGCTGACTGGAGGGATCAAAAACTGGTTAAAGCACAGAAGCCAAAAGGTGGTGGTTGGGGGGGGGGGGGATTCTTGAAAGTTAGGCTGGTGACCAGTGGGGTCCCACAGGGCTCGGTGCTCAGTCCAGTGTTATGTAACATCTTCATCAGTGACACAGTGGATGGGATCAAGGGTAAAATCTGCCTGTTCGTGGATGACACAAAGCTCTGTGGGTGGGTGAACATGGAATAGAAGAGACAGGAACCAAAGGAAGACCTGGCTAGATTAGAGAAGTGCTCTAGCATTTGGCAACTGGGGTTCAATGCTAAAAAGTTTAAAGTTATGAACTTAGGGGGAAGGAACCCAGAGACCAAATACTGTCTGGGTGGTGTGCAAGTCATCAAGTCTGATGAAGAAAAGGACCTGGGGGTTGTCATCAAGAGTGATTTGAAGCACTCCACACACTGCAGAAGAGGTGCAGCAAAAGCCAGTCAGATGTTGAGCTGCACAGCCAGGGGGAATTACCAGCAGTAAGGTGGAGGACTTACTACCACTGTATAGCTCACTGGTAAGACCTCACCTAGAGTACAGTGTGCAGTATTGGTGCCCTTATCTTAAGAAGGATGTCTACTTGCCGGAGACAGTCCAGAGAAGATCAAGCAAGATGATCCAGGGCCAGCAGGGCAACACCTATGAGGAGAGGCTTAAGTAGCTCACCATGTACTTTCTTGAGGATAGAAGGGGAGGGGATATTATTAAGACCTTCAAATATCTTAGCGGTATTAATAAAGTGAATAAGGAGGACCTCTTCAGTCTTAGTGGCAATAAGTCCACCAGAGGGCATAGCCTAAAGCTGGTGGGAGGAAGATTCATGAGGGAGATAAGGAGGCACTTTTTCACCAAGAGAGTGGTAGCCAAGTGGAATGAGTGGCCAGAGGAGGTGGTCCCTGAAAAAGGTGGATGTCTTCAAGAGTGGATGAGACAGAATGAAGGGGAAAGTTGCTAGGGGTGGGAAGGGGGAACTGAGGGGGGGTCTGGGGGATTTGGGCAGGGGAGCAGGTGTCACAGTAGACACAGGCGGACCTGCACAATTAAGGAGGAAAGATAGATTGCAAGGCCTTTATCAGCTGGTATCTTCATATGTTTGTTATATGATAATCGAGTATAGTGGCTTTAGGATCCTCATGATGGTCACTTAATCTGCAAATTGTGTCTTGTGAAGGCCCTGCTTTCTTTGCTCCCATGGCCTGTCACTTAAATTTTACCCTTGCTAGGCTAGAACCTCATTTTCAGGCTTGATTAAGATTTGGTCTGGGCCTCCAAATACAATTCTTTACCTTGAGGGGGGTGAGGGGTTTGTACCTTTCAGCATTTGAAGAACACACATTTTCTTAGGTGCCCTAATCAATGTTGGTACTTTCAGGTCTGGACATACCAGTTGTCATTGAACTTACCATAAACTAGATTGGAGGACTTGCTCCCTGTACTGCAACAAATCGGATCTCTCCTATCACACCTTTCCCAAGAATGCATTATCTCTGCCTGGTATAGAACTCTGATGATTTCTTTACCAGGAGACACCCCCCTTAACCCATAATAAATTTAATTAATTAATTTAGTTGAATTTTCATGACCGGGTAGGCCCACTGAGATGAGATGTCCCTTTTTGAAGAGGTCAATATACCTATTTTGGAATCCCAATCACAGAAATACTGTCTGTTTGACCGTAAGATGACCTCTTCCCTCAAATGGAGGAAATATGCATGGAAGTGGTTATTCCACTTTTTTTTACCTCTCCAGTAATACAAGTTCATATAGGTACAGCCCCTACCCAAGCCTGCAGGTACAATTGTGGTGAGCAAAGAGCTACCCATATTCAAATATTTTGAACCTGTCCAGGCTTGTGACCATTTCTAACAGTCAGTGGCTCAGTAGGTAGCACACTCGCCTCTGAGGCTGGGAGATCAGAGGGCTGTGGGTTCAGTTCCCACATCTGGCACTTGGGTTAATATCCCAGTACTGACACTGTAGTGCAGCATGAGAGGGGTGCTGCACTTCTGAGGTGCCGTCTTTCGGATGAGATGTTAAACCGAGGTCTCATCTGCCTGGATTGGTGGTAGTTCAGGTGGATGTTAAAGATCCCATGGCATTTATCAAAAAAGAGTGGGGGAATTTCCCCGGTGTCCTGGCCAAATTTCCCTCATTCACTAAAAATACCACCATCAGCTTAATCTGGTTCAAGGTCAGTTGGCATTCATCTGTATCCCCTTCCCCCGGGTCATGCCTGAAAAAAGGCAGGATTTGTCTAGTGCACTTACCCAGTCAACAAAAACTAAATAAATAAATAAATAAAAGAAGAGGAGCTGTCCAAAATATTTTAACACCAGCTTACCCTCCATGCCTCCCTTTTTATTTTGTTGCAGTATCCATCCTGGTGCAAAATTAAAACAGCTAGATACTTGATGGTATGTTTAACAGTGGCTAAAAAGTGTGTAGCATGCCACTGGCTCTCCCCTGTTATATCAACTATAGCAGAGTGATGATCACAGGTACACAGTATTTATAATGACATTTTAATTTTCCTTCCAGAACAGAGAGCAACTGGGTAGGGAATGCTGGACTAGATGGCTGCTGTTTGGGGGCTGGGTTAGATGCATCCCTTCTCCTTGAGGATGTGGGTTAAAAAACAACTTTTTTTAATTCTGTGGTAGTAGCACTGACACCTTGCTAGGCTTTTCTACTTATATTGTCTGTGATACGGCCTATGTATCATTGCCTGCTATTATTTGTGCAGAACACATACCACAAGATGCTCATTAATTTTTAAATGACCACAGTACATAGTTGTTAGTTGTTCTAACATTGTTTTTATTATGATGCCTTAATACCTTATGCATAAGGAGTGCAGTTATTTGAGTTGCTATTGAGGTTTTATACAACTGAATCATGGAATGCTGTTCATTTTTCAATCTGTACATGTTTTTCTAATGCTTCTCAATACAAATCTGTAAATTAAAAAAAAGTGCAATTTGACTCCTCCCCCAAACAAATAAGGGCAGCCACAATGTTCGATCCAGGATTTTAACAAGGGTCCTGTGGCAATAATGAACAGGGACAGGCTAAAAGGGGATAAGCTGTCAGCAAGCAGTCGGAAAACTTCTGTTTCTATTATCTTGTACTTAATATGGTAACTATTGGCAGTGGGCCATGTTGCAATTAATTGTTGTGTTGGAAATCTACCATTTTATGTTTGTTTGATTGGTTCTGTTCCATACAGAGGTCTAAGAAGGATCCTGCTGCCACAGGATCTTTATTAATGCTCAATCCGCCACTGGTAGGCCACTCAATAAAGATACAGGACATTGGATTTTTTCCCAATATGTGCTGCATGACTATTTGATTAACTGTGTACTTTAGAGTCACCAATTATGACTTTGGAAACAGTACTGATGTTGTAGCAAATGTCATAGACAGATGACATCAGCCAGTGGCAACCTGAGGCACTAGTATGAGCTGTTGGAGGTAGGCTGCTCATGGCCTGCTTAGACATTATGGAGTAGTAGTTGTTAATGATGGACTTAATTAACCAAGTGGAGCTTGACTCTGGTTAGGCATGTAGGTGGTCAAAAAGTGGAATATGGGAACAATGCCCTTGAATGTCTCCCCCCACCACCATAGCTGCAGGTCTGGCAAGAGGAATACCCATCTGTGACTCCGAATTAAAACAGAAAATCTTCGGATTGCAATGGTGGAACAGGCACACAAACTGAATGTCTTGAATAATGTGTTCTCCAATATGGAAAAGTATCTGTAGATAAAGCTATTATCTGTATCTGGGTGGATAGTCCCAATATGGCACAATTTTTCCAGATAATCTGATAAATTGACAGGATGATGACATGGATGCTTGTGAATCGATCTGGGTCAAGAATGGCCATCATTCAGAGTATCTGGTGGGTGCCACAGATTATCGGAACAACTGTATACAGCAACTGCTGCTTCTTAAACTAAAGAAGTACTACGTACGCTAATTAACAATTCATGCTTGGCTCACGTCTATGGTCATACTGCCAACATTCTTTTACTTGATACCCCTTTGAAATCACAGTTTTTGTAATAATCTCAAAGGTAAGGTATAGTAGCATCTTGTGTCATGCATGTCCCTTTTTCCCCAGCTTGCAAGAGTAGCAGAATGACCTCTGCTATTTTTACCCATTTCATGTTTTGTTTTTTTACAGTTTCATTTTGAACAAACTTTCATACATAGATGTATGTCCCACCATAGCTATCATTGATAATGAAAAGGTGTATGATTCGGAAAGTACGACCTTTCTAAGTTAGGCTAGGAAAGTCCCACTGCTATAGAGCTGTAATATCATTGCTACAGTTAATACATTTTCATGGGGCTGTCAGCTGCTTATTCTCAGTGACAGTTGCAGAACTGCATTCTGCCAAAGACTGAATCATATTTTTTTTTGTTCCAGTGAAAAAAAAATGCAGACTACATTTTAAATATTTTGATAATATGTTCTACAGCATGCCCCTTACTTTAAATCTCTCTGTTAAATGGAAAGTCCCCTAAATCTATGTTCTGTGAACCTGTGTAGTTTGCAGGCATGAACAATGATTCCCTGTCTTGCATCCCTTCCTGTCCATTGAGAGTTAATAACTAAAATGATACTTCCTGTATTTAACTATGCTGATGTACTCTACAGCACCACCAATGCCATGTCCCTTACCAGGCTTGACACACTCCTAAACTCCTTCTGTTGCTTTGAAACCAACTCCCCTCTTTGTACATGCCACTGTTCTCTCTACTCCTCTCTCTCTATCACACTCCTTCTCCACTGGCGACTGATCCACTGTTTGGCTTTTACTGCCAAATAATGGTTTGGGACCCTTTCTTCCTATCTCTCCTTCCTTCTATCCCCTGCCAACCTTACCTCCTACTCTTTGCACTCCAGGGACTCTGGTTCTTTCTCCCTTCCTCATCCTCTCTCAGCATCTGGACAGTCTGCTTTTTCTTATCGCTTCCCTTTCCTCTGGAATCTGCTCCACTCTTATAGTCACCTTTCCTTTCCACTCCAAGTCCTCAATCCCCTGCTCCATCTTACTCCTGTTCCCCCTTGCTCCTGCCCTTCTACCTCCCTTGCCTTCCTGCCCCAACCTCTCTAGCCTCCTTATAGCCCTATAATCAGCTTCTTGACTCCTAAAATCCATGAAGAATGTTTTTAATTTTGCAAAAAAGTGTTATCATTTTGATTGATGTTCTATGTTGCTATGTAATTGCTTGGTCTCCTTCCCTTTGCATGTATTGTATCCTTTTTTTTTCTCTGGATCACACCTGTAGAGGAGCTTCGGCTCAGTGTGCCTTTCCTTGTTTCCAAATTTTAAATCAATCAATAAATAAATAACAAATTTCATCCTAATTTAAATATAAATGAAGCTGCTTCACTCTGTTTTGACTGATATGAAAACCTGTTTGTCTCTATTGTAGAAGTTATAACCCCAGTCATGCAAGGCATCAAGGGAGCTGATGATGCATACTTGCACACGCCAGCAGGAGTTATACTCTTATTCAGTCCTGTTACATGTCTTGTGAAGCCCTGTGTTCTCTAAAAGTGTTTTTTTTTCTAGCTCAGATACACTTTAAACTACAGAAAACAGCAGGGCACTTACTATGACTTGAAAAGATTCATGTCCAACATGAGATGAGAACATAGGGACTGCAGAGGACAGCAGCAGCACAGACTAATACAGTATAACTACTGAAGGTATTAGCACTAAAACATCATAAAATTTCAAGATGCCTCACATAAATCTGGCCTTGACCTTTGCAATGGAGTCAAATGGGTTTTCATGTCAGTCTTAAGTACCCTTATTAGAAACAGAAGGCTCTGCCATCTGCCACATTTCTCTGACCAGAAAGGAAACTCCTGCCCGAATGGACTCACTCTCCTCCAAATCAAATTGCTTATCATGGTTCGAATCCACGCTGGTGCCCAGAAACAGAAGGCTCTGCCACTAGCCACATTTCCCTGACCAGGAAGGTATGCCAAAGTCTTTTCTCACTCAAATTTCAAATTATTTTGGTGCCTCCTCAGCTCTGATTTCCTACTGGTGCACTTCAGAGTAGTCTGCATTCAGTGCAGTCTGAATGGACTAGGGGGAGTACACCTTCGGTATTCAGGAGCAGTGAAGAAATATTTTAATTAATTTTGAGCACTGATCTACTAAGTGAACTCTGCTGCCTAATTCTCTGATTTGGACTACTATTGGTTTTTCCTGTGGTGCCTAATGTGTTCATACTGCCTTAGAATTTAGCATATGGGACCGTAGATGTGATGTAAGATTGTACACTGCTTTACTGCTAGCCAAAGAGGACTGCTGGAAGCTGCTTTTCAGGCCCCGGGTCCCTGCCCCTGGTAGTCCTTTGGGCAGCTTCTCTCCAGCCCCATAGCTGATAGCTCAATTCACCCCTGCCCCCACCACTTAATTCAGACCCACCCCTGACTTTGTCTCCCTTTGTCTCCCCTAGGCGAACCTCCCAAAGCAGCTCCTAATCTAACCCCCTTCTTTTGTCTCCTGTGCAACTCCTAGCTTGACCCACCCCCACAGCTCCTTACTTAATACCCTCTTGTCTTTTTCTCTTAGGGGACTCCTGACCAAATGGGCTTGTTCCCCTCCAAATCGAACTGCTAACCGTAGTTCGAATCCACACTGGTGCCCAGAAACAGAAGGCTCTGCCACCCGCCACATTTCCCTGACCAGGAAGGTACACCGGAGTCTTTTCTTACCCAAATGTCAAATTATTTTGGCACCTTCTCAGCTCCGATTTCCTATTGGCACACTTCAGAGCAGTCTGCATTCAGTGCAGTCTGGATGGACTAGGGGGAGCACAGCTTCAACATCTAGCAGCAACCAAGACATTTTTTAAGTAATTTTGAACACTGATCTACTACGTGAACACTACTGCCTAATTCTCTGATTGGGACTACTGCTGATTTTTTGGCCCACCCCCTCCCCTACGTGTTATTAAATGTCCATAAGCCCCACCCACTCCCCTACTACATTGCTACCATTGGAGGATAGCTCTTAAGGATTTCTCCCTAATATTTTTTCTACTGCTGATTTCTCTCAAACACAACCATCATGTACCATGCCAGTGCACAAAAAAAAAAAAATAGCACATCATAAGTGCTGCAATCGTTAATCGGACTACATAGGCTGATAGCAACCTAGGAAAACCTAAAATGAGAACCACACAAAGACTGGTGCAATTAGTCTTCCTTATCTCTTGTCCAGTGCTGGAGTTGGGCCTAAATATATCCAGGCCCCAGATTACCCCTGTCTTCTGTCCTGGATACACTCTCTGCCCTGGAATTAAGCCTAGAAGCACCCTGACTAAATTTCACCTGACACATAATCACAGAATCCTACCCAATACCTACAAACCCCTTGTTCCTTTCAGAATCTCTTTAGGTGCCTTACTATGCAGCCATGCCATCGTGACCACACCCAATGCTCAGAAGCCATACAGTGTTAAAGCAATAAGGCTAAGCTGGCTACACTGGGCTCGTATACTCAGAAAGCTGCTACTTATCTCTGGTGATGTTCACCTGAAGCCAGGGCCAAATAGTGAAAAGAAACATATGAAGCTGGGTCATCTCAAGATAGTTTCATTAAACATTCAAAGTCTCCTGAACAAACTACGGCAGTTCCAGGCATGGGTGGAGCTTCTTCAACCAGATGTAATAGCTCTCACTGAAACCAAGCTCTCCCCCAAGGTCAGTGATGCAACCATCACCTTAGATGGCTACACTGCATTCCAACAGGACAGATTAACAAAGCGAGGTGGAGGTTGCTTAGTCTACCTAAAAAGTGGTTTAAATGCCCAACTACTGCCTAGTAGCCTCCACTCCAAGGATGCGCAAACCGTAACTCTAAAGTTAACCCTGGGCCGGCAACAAAAAGTGTTATTATTATCCACTGTGTACATACCCCCTGATACCCATAAAACAGGCATTCAGCTGGTCCTAAGCAACCTGGAACAGCTAAAGCACAACCGGGAGCATATTATTGTTGGTGATTTCAATACTAACTAGCTGTCCTATGATACCCTTGTAGTTTGAGATCAGTTATCCAGTCTCTATCTCACACTACTGGTCTCACACACTACAAGAGTTAATTACAAAACAGGCACAAGCACCCTTTTAGATTGGCTTCTTGCTAGCTGCCTGGAGCACATCTCCGAGGTCACCATCCTTCCAGACACCCTCAGTGACCACTCTCTGGTAATGTGCCCATGGTCAAATAAGCTCACCAGTACACCTCACCTGGTTTTGCGAAACCGCTCCCTGAGACCTGGCCAGCTGGATTACTTCAGGAAATACCTGGAACTCCTTGACTGGTCGGACTCTACAAAGCCAATGTTGGCAACCAAGCACTCAATTTTCTCATCACAATGTTTGACAAGGCCTGTGATATTTTGGCCCCTACAAAACCCCAAAAAATAAAGGGGCATCGAATACATGGCTCACCGGCTCCCTCCTTGAGCTCATGCGGGAAAGGGATAATCTTGGCATAAGACCAAAGCAACATTCAAACTGGCTGATCTCCTTGCATATGAGGCTGCCAGAAACTAATGCACTAAACTCATCTGTCAGTCCAAGGCAACCAGCTACTACGACCTACTGAAAAGAAGCTGGTGTTGTGGAAATGAGTTTTGGGATGTAATCACATCACTCACAGGGAAACCCTCCAAGACTCAACCAGGTCAAATAGTCACTAACAACGAAACTCTCCTGGAGCCAGATGACATAGCTAATGCTTTTAACCTGGCTTTCACTGAACTAAGCTCAGTACTTCCCAGTGAATACCTGACCCCTCATGCTCCAACTCTGGACATGATCACCCCCCCACCCCCCGCAACTTTGGGCAATACACCCCGCCTTTCTACTTCAAGTAGCTTACCAGAAAAGATGCCATTAAATATGTCAAACGAGTATTTGGGAAGACAAGGATGGGGAGTGACCTCATAGATATCAAACTGGTGGCACTTACAGTTAACAACCTGGTGGACCCGCTTACTAAAGTTTTCAGTGCTTTACTAAGGTCTAGGATTTTTCCAGATAAGTGGAAAAAGGTGCTTGTCACCCCTGTTTTCAAAGCTGGGGATGCCACAAACCTGTCTAACTACAGGCCCATATTCATTCTCCTTCCCCTGTCAAAAGCTCTCAGATGCATTGTATCTGACCAGATCATGAACTACCTACAGAAATACAACCTTCTATGCGCACAGCAGCACAGATTCCAGAAAGACCACTCCACTATCACTGCCCTGCTTGACTACACCAACATAATTCACAATGCATTTTATGATAGCCTGGCGGTGGGGGTCTGTCTTTATTGACCTCACAAAAGTATTTGGTAAGGTCAACCATCACCTCCTCCTGAAATGCTTCCTTTCTATAGGCCTGTCAGTAGACATGGTGACTTGCTTCAAGAGCTACCTCTCAGGCAGGACTCAATGTGTTAGAATCAATGACACCCTGTCTGAGCCTAAAGAGGTGAGTTTTGGAGTCCCACAAGGCTCTATCCTAGGATTGCTCCATTTCAGCCTCTTCATAAACCCACTGCCCTCGGTCTGCACAGTGCATATCGTACTTTATGCTGATGATGCAGTCATCTCAGTTACGGGAAAAAAGCTACATTCATCACTCATGAACTGGAATCAAATCTGCACAGATTAGGGACATGGTTCTCTAGTAATACACTGCTGTTCAGTTTTTAAAAACTAAGAGCATCCTATTCATGGGCCCTCAGAACAAAAAGAAGTTCTGGAAACTGCAAGTACTGAGCACTAAAGGGGACATACTGGAGCAGGTTGAAACCTTTAAATATGTCAGGATACACCTCGACTAAGAGTTCTCTATTGACACCACCACTACATGCCTCCTGTGGCCCTAAAGCTGGTCACAAGCAGCACAGTACTAACTACAGTAGACTATGGCTTTATAGTCTACTGCGTCGGCACTGACACAGCCCTCAAGAGGTTAAAAACCCTACTCAATGGAGCATGCTGGCTGGTCCTGGGAGCAGACTGCTTCACACATGCTTGTGATCTCTACAAAGCAACTGGATGGTTACCCCTCCAACTCAGGGCCCAATACCAGCCCTGCCTCCTGGCTAAGGAAGCTCTAGTTAGGCTAGCTCCTGAATCCACCTCTAGCCTTTTCAAGCCATTTCAAATGACCACCTGTACTCGCAGTTCTTGGAAAGGTACCTTTCAAGCATACCGCAATAGCTCAGAATCTCTCTCCTTCAGAAGGTCCATGTGGGTAAATACTCTCCCAACAGAACTCACTGAATGTAGACAGATCAGCAACTTAAAAACAGGTCTCTGTGCACTCCTAGCTTTCAACTGCATGTGCAAGTGCCCTGATATAACCTAACCCAATACCTGCTACCCTGAGCTCTCAGAGCATTCTTTAACAATCACTAGATATGCAAATTAATGCCCCCTACTCCTCCATGTCCTACAAAACTAGTGACCTATCCACCATATTCCCTGGCCTCTTCCTTTGCTTTGCTCTACCACATCCTCCACTAACCTCTGCCCTCCCCTGATTCACCCCACACCCATACAAGTCCCCCACTCACCTTAGAATGCCATCCCCCGGAACCATCCCATTACACCTACCTCCTTCTCTCCTAACCCTCACCATCACCACTAAGGACAAGCCCTCTTAGGCTGCCACTCAATGCCCAACCTCATTTAATGATCTCTCAGCTTGCCCTACCCTCCCTAGCATGTGAGCCTGCAACCCCTCTGCCGACCAGTGCACTCAGACTCTGGAAGACTTACCTTCAGGTTCTCTCAGCTACTTTGGCAAGTCTCTATATATTTATTCTGAAGGTGAAATTTTGTTGAAAATTTCTAGACAACTGGTAACTAAAGAGCAACCTGACAATTTAGCACAATTGTTCATGGAACTCATGTAATCTGAAATCTAGTAATCTTATGCACGCTACTGTTCTGCCTACATGTGTACTCTTTCTTGCTGTATTGCCTGTCCTACTATATGTATTGACTTGGAACCTTTGTAAATGAGCCACGGGCTCAAAGGTGTTAATCTCAAACTGAAATAAATAAATAAATATACTGATGAAATTTGGAGGGCACAATAGAGGCAATCATTGTTCATGCCTATAAAGTACACAGGTAAACAGAATAAAAGGCTGAGGAGGCTTCCTTTTGAAAGACTGCTTCTGGTATAAGGTACACTGACTATCAGATACATTGCAGTCCATTTTAGTTCAACCTCCTAACTGCATGCACAATACTAAACTTCAAAGAATAACCTTATAAAGAGGGATAACTATATTTGGCAATGGATGGAACATTGTTTCTCAGTTTCAGATGAGTAATTATGTAAGCAATAAGACATGATGAAGTGTGCATGGAACAGAGTTTACCGCATACCTAGGCACATAATGAGTCACCTTTAGCTCCTGGAAGTGCAATAAAATCTGTTCCATGCACACCATGGAGTGTCTTATTGCACTTATAAAATTTCCCTAATTTGTATCTATATAAAAAATGAACAAAAACAATTATTATAACACATAAAAACATTTTTTAAAGAAATATTCATTCACTGAATAAAATAGTTCCTTTAGAAATGGGGAGGGAGGAAAATAAAAAAACAAATTTGTGAACAGGTAAAATAAATAAAACACAGTAAAACACATGGTGCACTGAGTGATGGATGCGGTAAAATCAATACATTTACTTGCTTATGTTGTAGAAGATGGCAGCTCCACTGAAAGTCATTGGACCGTTGAAAATGAATGGACCCTGATGTGCTGCCATTTGAAGGTCACAAGATGTCACTGTCTCACTGCTGCTTGAAGACCGGGGGACTGTATCAGTTGTTGTGCACATTGTTGTTTTTCTGATTCATCTTTCTTTCTCATAATGTTTCTCCAATGTTTCCTGTCCGCTGCTGCCACTTGAAGGTCACTAGCTGTCACTATCTCACGGCTGCTTGAAGACCAGCAGACTGTATCAGTTGCTGTGCAGTCTTTTTTTTTTTGGATTCTTCTTTCTGCCCCAGGATGTTGCTCCAGAATTTCCTGTCCATGGCTTAAGGTCACCAGTAAGACGTTAGACTGGCCTCACATCTATGCCCAGTAACTGCCGTCACCTCTTGGCATTTGAGACAAGTGTCTGACAACAGCTGCATGGTGGCAGCACGGATACTATGGGTCATGTATACTTGTGAAAGACTGGCCTCTCTACTAACCTTCAACATCACAGAAGAAAGGTAAATTAATTCCAGGGGCTCATTCGTGTACCAGACAGTTTGAGAATTCAGATACGGTTGTGGTAATTTGTAAGGGTGGCAGTAAAGAGCAGGGGCATCAGGTGGCAGTTTAAGTATATATTTTTTTAAACTGGCTACAGGGCAGGTTTCCAATTCAGGTTCTGAATATATGAAGCCTCTGTAACAGTCCTTGTTTAACTAGATAGGATCTTTATGGTTTTTTTGTGGCCTCATTAAAACAGAGGATTGCATATTCAAGCCCTTTCTCATCTACATTAAACTCAAAACTGCAGGGCATCATCTGTCTAAGACCCTCTCTTCCGCACCTGGCCAAATACGATACATCTGGACATCATATCAAACTTTACGAAGTAAGCCAGGCACAGTGTCAGGGGACAGCACAGCAGTTTTCTTCAACAGTTGTAGGTCATTTTGAGAGAATGCAGGTTGATGCTTTGAGTTATCCTTCTGTGCTTTATGGTACTGCTTTGTAATGGCCACAAAAATATTATTACTGCTCGTAAAAGCAAGATCTGTTAAGACATTTATTTTCCTTCCAACTTCGACTGAGTTAAGACGGCTGTTTAAAGAGGATCTCAGGCTACAGAAATTACTTATAGAATATTTTTGTTTGTTGCTATTATGGACATCTGCATAAAATACTCTGAAAGTCTCATTAAGTAAAAGCTGGACTGGCAGTTGTAGAATCAGGCCCAGCTATTCAGAAATGCGCCAAAGATCAGCGCAAGTCCAGCGCAGCACAAATCTGATGTGCCATGGCACAACAGGAGCCATATTCAGAGATTGTGCTGGCTGTTCTGTGGCAGCGCAACCCATCTGAATAAGGCAGTTGTGCCATGGCGCAACCATGGATGTACCATGGTGCAACTGTGGCTGCACCATGGCACAACCATGGATGCGCCATGGTGCAACCAGAGGTGCCCCATGGCACAAACACAGGTGCACCATGGGCAGACAGAGAAGACCCAGGGCAACTGTGGGAGCAGAGCAACAAAGCAACACAGGGGGGGGCATGACACAGAGAGGTGACCCAGGGACAGAGCCAGGGAAGCACAGTGACAGACCACAGGAGGCCACCACCAGCTGGGCACAGCAGGGTGCACACAGGCACCCAGACCCCCACTCCAGAACACAACAGTGGCACAGACAGTAGGCAACAGGGGGTGCCAATGGTGTACAGAGGGCCACCAAGGGGGCCCCTGCAGGCTGCAGGCTGTGCCCCCCTTGCACAGTCAGACCTGGGCAGGGCACACCAAGGACCATGCAGGCAAGCACACATACCTGTCAAACACCCCTGACAGCCTCCCCATGGGCACCCCAAGGCTCAGCCACCGACCGAGGGGAGGGACACCACCACAGTGGAACACACCGCAGCACACAGCAGTGATCCACAGAAGCACAACAAGCGTCCCAACACATGCACCCCACACAGACAGGCACTGGGCCACTGCAGCATGGCTCCTCATGCCACCTGCAAAGCAGACACAGATGCAGGCAGGTATGGCAAAATATATATATCGTGGTAAACAACTATACATAAGAGAAGGGTATGGGAGAGGGTAGGAAAGTGAGGGGAGGGGATAGGAAACAGGGACTGTACAGTGAGAAGGGCGACTGGGGGGAGGTACGGCTGGGGAAATGGGAAATCAGGGCATGACTACCGGCGGCAATGGCCTGCCACCCCCTGCAGATGTTGCTGCCTCCTGTCTGCCAACATCATCCACTGGACCAGCAGCACTGCCTCCATCGTTGTCAAGGTGATGAGAATCAACTGTTGCAGGAGCCGGCAGTAGAGGGGCCTCCTGCACCACTGCCAGACACCTAGGGGAAGGGACAGGACAGGCGGTCAATGCAACATCCCAAGAAACCATGCCAATCCACAGCGCACAATGGGCAGAGGGATCACACCCCCCTGGAGGGCCCATATAGGCCACCCACAGGGGGTTGGGCCAATGTCTGCCAGCAATGAGGCACACCACAACAGTGCACAGCGGTGGTCCCCACCGCACAGTGGATACCCGACTGCACCTTGGCAGTCACATGGCACAGTGCTCTGGCAGAACCACAGCAACATCAGTAGCAGCCAGGAGCACACACACCCCACCAACAGCTGGCACACATGTCCAATGGATGCACCACAGTGGCGGACACCACACACAGTGTGACACACACAGCTGCCATGGCACGTGGTGCAGGCAGCCATGCCCACACCCACATCCCCACCACCCCCCATGGATGGTGCGAAGGACAATGTCAGTGCCTACCGGCTCTTTGAGGCCCCACTGGTGCGGGGGCCACTCCACCACCCTGGGCTGCTGCAGCCTGGTGTCTTGCCATTGCTGCCCTTCTTCAGTCCTCAGGCCCTGGGAATGGAACAGAAACAGGTGCGCATCGGTAACCAACCACAGCAGCTGCCAACCCCCTAACCCCTGTGTACAGGGTGAACCCCTGCCCGATATGTCTTGGACAGTGTTATCACAACGCAAGTGGCGGAGAGTGATACCACCCTGCGATGCACATGATGGCAGTACACCACCCTGCAGGACATGAGGGCAGCCTAGCCAACACCGCAGTACCGCCCCATGCCTGACGTGCACCTTCAGCCTCCTGAGGTACTCTGGGTACCTCCGAGCCAGGTCTTCTGTAGCAGTGGTGACACTGGTCCCCTGTCCTGGCCACCCCTGTGCTCTGCCACAGTGAGGCAGCAATAGCATGCCACACAGCCACCCAGGGCTGCTGCAGTGGCACCTGCCTAAACAGTTGGAGTGCGTGGGGCTGGATGCAAATGACAATATTGACTTACTCAACCTGCGTCCAGTTGGCTGCTCATCCTGCTTGCTGCTGCACCATGTTTCAGATGTGAGCCGCTCAGCAAAATGGTGGCAGTAGGCGCACGTGGCACAGCATGTGCCAGATGCGTGGGCTGAGGGGACATGTGCTGTGTCCGCACATCATGCAGTGTTGGAGTTGCATGGCATGGGTGTGGCTAGGTGGGGTCTTGGGTCTGGGGATCACCAAGGGGAAGAGATCACAGTAGGGGTCAGAGATTGGCCACCGCACAGTGTGCACATGAGCAATAACAGACCTGGTGTACCATGCGCCATGGCCCCTATCACGCAGTCAGTGCACAGTGTGCAATAGGTGACAGTGCACTATCCGACGCATGCGCACATCGGTCCTGAGCACTGCACATGCATGCGCATTGTGCCACAACTTGCTCTGGAGCAATCTCATTGCGCATGGAGCAAAATCCTGATATTCAGTTGCCAAATGCAAATGAGCTCATCAACCAATGCTTGGCACACTGGGGGAATTAGCATGTCATTACCGTTGAGCCAAAGCTTATTTGCATGCGATGCACTGTAAAAGCTCCATGGATCAGCAAAGGCCATGGACTGGTATTGCATCCTTTTTGAGGCAAGTTGCACATGCTGCTGGAGCACACTGAGCCCAGCCAGCACAGCGGGGGGGATGGAATAGGGTGCTGCTGCCACTGATACACTGTGCTGTCCATGTCCACTGGAAGTGACATGTTGGAACGTGAGGAGGCTGAGGAGTGTGGGCCTGCCCGCAAGCAAAGACCCAACTTCACTAAGGCAGAATCAGAGGCCCTGTTCAAGGCCTACCTCAACAGGGAGCCACTGTTGAGTGGTGCCACGGGCACACGACACGCCAGGGCTGGGGTCTGGGAGGAGGTGGCGGCATGTGTGAACCAGCAGGGCAGCCACCAGTGGTCAGCACAGGAGTGCTGCAAGAAGGTGGGCATGGACAAGAGGAGCACAAAGGAGAAGGTGGCGGCCATCCGTGTGTCCCAGAATGCCACCAGAGGGGGGTCTACTTATGCACCACAGCTCACGGTGCAGGAGAAGTTGGTGGCAGCCACCATGCACTGCAGCACCATGGAGGGTGTGCCTGAAGGAGGATTCCAGACAGGTGGGAACCCATCACTGCATGGTATGTGTGTCAGCCATGCACAGCTGGTGACATGGAGGGTGCATACATGGGCATGCTGGTGTGCATGCTGCTGCCATGCATGTCCTGTGCATGTGTGCACAACAATGCACATGCCATGCTGCCAGACACATGCAGTGGCTGTGTGGGGGGGGGCTCATGTGGGCATTGCATCACTGACACACCTTTATTCTCTTTCAGCACCGGCACGCCTGCGTGTGGAGGATGGGGCACTGGCAGCGGCCATGGAAGCAGAACCAGCCCTGGAGAACCAGCCATCCACCTCCATGGGCATCCTGGGGCCTGATAGGCTGCAGCACACCACCACCGTCCAGCCGGAGGTCCTGGGCATGGAGTCGGACGAGGTCCTGGATGTGTTCCTACAGGATGCCAGTCTCGGCATCCTCGGCTTGGAGACACAGATCAGGGCGGGGTCTGATGCCGATGATGACATCACCTTAATCCTGGACAGCATGGATGTTGTTGTAGGGGAGAAGCCCATACCAGACACCAACACAGGCAGCACTCCCAGTGACCTGACAGTGGAGGAACAGCTGCCTGCCACCACTGCGGGTGCAGCTGTGTGCACTGCCACAGCTGTGCCGTGTGGTGGTGGTGGTGGTGCAGCCATGCAGGCGCTGGGCAACATTCAGTGGCTGGACGGGCAATGTCAGCAGGCTGCAGGTGCCACAAGGCAGCCGGATGCAGGGCCTCCCCCGGGGAGCCAGTTAGGGACATACCCCATGAGGACCCCACTGTGCAATGTCCACCTGAGAGGGGGGGCTGCGCAGCCTGGCCAGTCACCAGAAGAGGGTTGGTGTCCCACCCGGGATTCCCAAGATGCCGACCCGTTTGATGTAGGCACTCGTGGAACAACAGGTGCAGCTTGCTGCTGGGGTACGTGCACTGTGCACGGAGGTGTGCCAGGCAGCCAAGCAGCATGAGAGGGGCACTGCACAGCTCCTGGCGGTGATACAGCCCATGCAGGAGGCCAGAACTGCATCCGAGGATTGCATTGCCATTGCGATGATGGATGGCCTTGCACTGCTGGCTGCCACAGAGCATGGCTGGCCACCACGGATCCCATGCAGTGCACTGTCCACCTCACAATCCCAGCATCGGGCAACGCCCACACTGTCGATGTTGGGCTCTGCTGTTGGCATCCCAGGCACGCCTCGGGCAGGCCTGTTTGGGTGACTATGCACCCCTGTGCAGACCCAGTCATGGTACCACAGTTCAACCCCTGGGAGGCTGTTGTACACACCCACTGTGGCCGATGAGCAGTCTGTGGCTGCCAATTGACCCCAGCACGGCCGCCCCATGGCCACGGTGGCTATGGTTCTGCATGGCGTCCCTGATGTGCGTGCTGCCCTGACTGCTGTCTGCAGCTGCAGGCCTGTGTGCGGATGAGCGGCATATGTGTGTGTGCATACCACTGGTGTGGCACCTGTGTGTCACACTGCACGCTGCCTGTGCGCATGCTTGCCCTGCCACTGGACCTTGTGGCATGGGTGTGATGAGGGCAGTTCAGCACCGGTTGCGCCTGTGCACTGGTGCAATGCATCTGATCCCAGCCACATGCCAGCGCCTGGGTGTGTGGGTGCCTGTGTGTGTTGCTATGTGATGCTGTGTAGTTGTGTATGGTTGTGTGCCACTGACTCCCCTATCCCTGCACCATGCCTCTGTGTGTGCATGCCCATTGCCATGCACGCCCCTGCTTGTGTGCTGTACCTGTGTGTGTGGCTCATGCATGGGTTTCCTGCCACCTACCTGCATGCACCATAGTGCTCCTGTGCGATGGTGTCACGATGCTGGTGCACCATTCTTTGCAGCCGGGGATCCCTCCACCCGGGAGAAGCTGTCCACCACCCTCCAGCCCATTGCCTCTGTCATCCCCACTACTGTCGCCCTCAGCAGCCTTGACAGCCATCCCACAGTCAATGGCCATGTTGTGCAGTATGCAGCAGGCTAGGAATAGGCCATGGGCTTTTGAGAAGCTGTACTGTAGGGCACCAACAGACCTGTCTAGAGAATGGAAACGTGCCTTCAGCATGCCGAATACACACTCAATGATGTTGCGCATGCCAGCGTGTGCCTCATTGTAGCGTTCCTCTGCTGGGGACAACGGGCGCTGGTAGGGGGTGAGCAGCCAGGGGCCTCAGTGGATAGGTGCTGTCTCCTGTGCAGATAATGACATGGTTAACCCTCTGCCATCCTTTGCTGTTTCCCTTGCCTGTCCCTGGCACCTTTGCCAGCATGCCCACCCTGCACTCCCCCATCCCATGGATTGCACTGCCCGTCACCCCTTGCCCGTTCCATACTCACCACTAGGTGGTCCGTGGGGATGTCCTCATGCTCAAACCTGTAGTACAGTGCAAAGCTGTGCCAGATGAATGCATCATGTGCACTCCCAGGGTGTGTAGCACAGACATTGGTGATGCACCCCATGGCATCCCACACAACCTGGCAATTGACGCTTGGGAACCCCTTCCTATTGATGTAGGCCACACCCTTAGGGCCAGGTGGCATGTGGATGCCCATGTGGGTGCAGTCAATGGTCCCAAGCACACCAGGCATACTTGCTACCCTGTGGAAGTCCTGCATGGTTGCTGTTTACTCTGCCCGTGTGCTGGGGAAATGGATGTATTCTGAAGCACGTGGCAGCAGAGCGTTAAGGAACTGTGTGAGGAGGCGTGACGTGGCCAACTGGGTTATGCCTGTGGTGTCCCCTGTTGGTCTCTGGAAGGTGCCCGTGGTGAGCAGGCACATGACAGCTCTCACTTTGGTCTTCACAGACATTGCATGGCTCCGTCTTGTGGGTGCCTGCATCTCCTCACTGCACAGCTCACAGAGCTGCCTCAGAATGGCCCTGTTCAGGTGGTACCATCCTACAATCTCCATGGCAGAGTAGTTCTCAAAGGTGATGCGGGCACGGTACCACCTGTTCTGGGCATACTGCCAATGGGCACTTCCTCGCCCACGTTGCTGTTCCTCCTGCCCCCTCACATCCCCCATTAAGGCCTCCATCATGAAGGTTGCACTATCCATGGCCCCTGATGTCCTATATCCCCAGGGCAGTTGTCTGCTGTGGGCTGTGTGCCACCCTGGTGCATTACCTGGCACTGTGCCTACCTGTTCCTCTCACACTCTCTCTCTGCCCCTGTCCTCCTCTCCACTGCCACTTCTGTCCCTCTCCCTCTGTGGCTGTCTCTGTCTGTCTGTCTCTTGCTCGCTGTATCTCTCTCAGTCTGTCTTTCTGTCTGTCTGTTCTTCCTTTTCATTTTTCTGTCACTCTCTCTCTCTCTCTCTCCCCCTCTCGCCTGGTGCAAGTGCTGTCTGTGTGCTTGCGCCCTGTATTTATAAGCTCAAGTCTGTTTGTCACATCTCGGATTTGCTCTGCACTTGTGCCATGGTTTCATGGTTGAATATCACACTGCGCCAGATATTCATGGGCACGCCCCCTGCACTTGTGCCTGCATTCATTATAGCTGCACATTGGTGTAATGGGATTTGTGCTGCGCAGTGGCTCTCACTGAATATCGCTCCTTGGCGCAGGTCTGCACTTGCGCTGGTGCAACTCAGTTGCGCATGTTGAATATCCAGGCCTCAATTTTTATTCTGTTTTAGGAGTGCCAATCATTGAGTACTTTTAAAGCCTAAATGGTGTTTTTTAGTATTCTTAGAGTCCTCTATATCAATTAACTCCTCAGTTGTTAAAGTTATGTGCCTTTTAGAACTACTTTCTGCGTTGGTTTTTAAATTTGAATTTTTTTTTTATTCACTGTTGTATTTTTCTATACTGGGATGTTCTGCATATCTTCCTCATCAGTGAACCTGAAACAATCTTCATGCTCATCCTCTGATATACTGATGTCAAAATGTATATTCTTTGAGTTAGCCAGGGCAAGTAAAGGTGATAACAGCGACAGGAAAAAAAATAATGGCTGTTACTTGAATTGTTAACATTTTAATAACTCTATGATTCCAGTTCTGGTCACTTCACACTGATAGCCAGACCTTTTTTTGTCCATGCATGGAACATATTTGCTGCACTAGGCAACAGCCAATCAGATTCCAGGATTCACCCTTACCATTTTATAACTTGGTTTAAATATACAGTCCACTATAAAAACTGAGCATGTTGATATGGCAAGCATATAAACAAAGACAGAACACATTGTATAGCTATTTAGTTGAAAGAATATTGTTTAAATGAATTCTGTTGTTTATAAAGATTCAAATCACTCACTTCGTTAAAAGCACTCTGGTTTGGATTTGAGAAGGACTTGGTAAGTAGTGTACTCACTTTTGAACTTTAACTATATTGGAAATACTACGTATAAAATAAACATCAAACATGCTTTTGTGTTGGGAGGCTCTGCGTTCGATCCCCTCAACCATGTTTACTCTAAACTGCAACTTTATCCTAAAATGACTTGTCTGTGACAAGCTGGTTCTTCTCTCACAGCAGCAGGTGGAATTCTTCTCGTTCAAGTTGATATTGGTGATAGCTGACTGGACTGCTTCTTCTGGGAGAAGACAGGCCATTGCTAGTGTATTGTATCTGACCCTGAAACTACAGCAGCCAAACGACTGCTACACACATGAGTGATGTATAGCAATAATGATAATGCATACCATTTCAAGGAAATATTTTTACAAAGAACATCTGGACACTGAAAGGACTGCTTGAAAAAAATATTATTTGGAGCCTACAGTACAAAGCAGGGATGGGCATTTGATTTGGTAATTATGGCCATTTACAGTAGCAATGATGGCATGGCTCACTTAAGGGAGACTACTGAATGGTGTAGAAGATTTGGACTGCTTGCAAGCTATCATAACATTAGATCATACCTCTTGGTCCAGCATACTGCACACCATCCTCTAAACAATCAGACGACTCACATACAGTACATTTAAATGTTTCACTACTATCTTGCCATCCATTTTCATCTTCACCATTCATTTCCTTTGGATACAGTTAACAACTTAACACATTCTGCTGGATAACCCCATCTACACTGAATACCATTTCTACTGAATAACCTCCTCTACTAAATATCCACTTTGCTGACTCACTCCTTATAATGAACCCCTCTTTGCTGAATACCCCATTAACTGAAAGTTCCTCGTTACTGAATAATCAAGTGTATTACATAATCCCTTCTGCCTAATACTCATTACTCTGAATCACCCCCTTTACTGAATCGCCCATCTACTGATGTCCCCCTTCTAGTGGACACCCCCTTCTGCTGAAAGCTCCTATTCATTAACCATGACTACAGGATAATGCCTTCTACTGAATACCTCATTCTAATTGAAAGGCTATGCCTGTAGTTCAGTGCTTGAAGCCCTGTAGTTCAATGGGGTGAGCAACTAGCCACACCCTCTTCCTGAGCTATATAAGCAGTTCCTCCCAGCCTACTTCTGAAGTACTTTTGCCTTGCTGGCTTGAGGCTTTGTTTGTCTGTCTTCTCCTTTGCAGCCTGCTGGGGCCTTGTCCCTTCCCCCCCCCCAGTATTGTTTATGCCATAGGCACTGCTTGTTTTCTGCTGGATTCTGTTTGTGTATTTCTTCTGCCTTATTTAGTATTTGTTTTGCTTCTGGCTGCTGTATACTTCCTTGCATGCTTGTTTTTCTGTTTTCCTGGGTTTGTGTTTTTTTCCTTTTTGGGGCTTTCTAGTTTTCTTAGCATCTTGTTGCTCTTTATTTGCACTGTGGTCATCCTGTGCCTGTGTTCCTGTCTCCAACCAATCCTCAGTTTTCCTGCAATTGTTATTGTATGTTTCAACCTACACTGCAGTCTGTTGCCTCCTGTGCTTCTATCTTAATTGATTCCACCTTACCCTGGCTGTGATGCTCAGCTAGCTGCTACTCACTGTTTTTACAGCTCTGCTCATGATTTATTCAGTGCTAGCTCCACTAGAACAAATGCTGCATTGCTATACTGAAACTTTCTGCTATTACATGGCTGCCTGGTCTCATGGTGCTTTGCTCCTTGCTCCCTGTTAGTCCTATGGCAGAGGGCTGTGGTGTCTCAGTGGTGCATCATGGCTCTGAGTAGCAGGAGAATGCTTTAAGTGAGTTAAATGAATCACCTGTTTCTTTGCTGCTCCTTGCCTACATATCCATTGCATGCATAGACTTACCTCACAGCTTACATGACTTTCAAGAACTCGTGCAGCTTACATGGCCTTCAGATGTTCATTGCATTTCATTACTGTGCTGCATGCTCCTTACTGGATTAACCTATCTCCAGCTTAATAGCATTTAAGGTATTCATGCCAGTCATATCAATTCACTATCCATGATGAAACCATAGCATCAAATGCTTTTATGTAAACTATGATTGCTCCTTTATGGAACTGGTTGGCAAGCATATACTCAATTCAGCTTAACTCCTATGCGATACATCATGCTTACCTATGCAGCTGCCCATTTTATTGCTGTTGAAAATGCTGTTGTAAATCTGGCTACTTATCTCCTATCTGCTAAACTTCTTTGATTCATTCATGCTAAACCTCACTGATTCAATCACTGGTATCACAGCCTCTCATAAACACCTACCTTCTATGTCACCATTAATTTGGCTTCTGTAATGTAACTGGTCACGTTGTTTCTGCTAGTTGCTACCATACCACGTTAGAAGCACGTGGCTATAGGAGCCTATAAAAGCACACCTCCTAAACTGTGTTTTCCTTTAACAGTGACAGGGGCAGAACAGCGAAAGATAGCAACCGCTACCCTTGTGGCTGTGAAGGCAAGGCGGGACATGGAGAAGTAGGGGAAAAATGTGGAGGCTGGCTGAGCTGCTCCCGTCGTGCAGAGGCCTAAGGCACAAGGGTTCTGTTCCCAGTCTCCTTGCACATGTTGTGATAATTTCCCCCTCCCCCAAAGTTAGTGGGTTTTTTTCACAGTCCATCCAAAATCCCTCCCACTTTCAAGTTTCTGCTTTTCTCTGAGGTCTGCCCCCCCTTAGAGTTGGTTATTTAAATAATGGGAGGGGATAATGAGGGGAGCCAAGCCCCACACAAAACATTACTGTATATTTTGTTTTTTGGGAATGGTAGCAATCATCGGTGTGGGGGAACGACCTCTACTATTGGCGAAGTTTTGGTTTTCTGTGTTTTGTCTTGGCGGTGTTGTTGACAGTGCTATTTGTACTGCACTGTTCTCGAAGGTGCTTTTATTGTTGGTGCTTTTTTAACCTAGTGCCAGTTGCTACTACTATTAAACCACCAAACACTGGCGTGCACTACAGCATCCTACCTCACCCAGACCCTGCCTTGGCAGTTCTCATGGTTGCAAAGTTTGCTTGCAGCCTTTCAATCACATGGTTGCAGAGTTTGCTTGCAGCCTTTCAAGGCCTGCTACCTAATCTATGGCTGCTGGCTTCTTCCGGCCTCCTCCTATCAAGCAGTAAAATTTGATTCATGCTCTCATTCATAACTCGGAGGCATACCAACCATATCCATTATGTTTTTTGGCTCAGGGCTCACCTTGTAAGCTGACAGTCTCACTCTGCACTCATGAAGTCTGCATCTGGAGCATGTGAACCTCAGGTGGGGTCCTTCTTATCTGGCCCATAGTGGGAATGTCCTTGCTCCAGGTGGAGCTTTAGTGTGCAGTCAAGCAACACACCTCTTGATTCAGAATTTAACACTTCAGCTGTAGAGGGGTGGAGCTCTCACAGCCCAAGAGTACTCCTTTTGCTTTGATGTCACTGTGGCACCTTCTGAAGTTATTCTCCCAACAACCACCTCTGGTTCACCTGGTTTGTCTTAGTCAGTAGGCCAGCTGAGTGCCTCAGTGGTCATTGATCCTCCTGCCTTGGGGGTCTGCTCTCACTTAGAGTACCTGTTGTTGCAGAGACCTTTCACAACCCTTCATGGGATTTCCATTGAAGGGATCGTGAGTGCTTACCACCAAATTGGAATATTTCCTCCCCTTTTATTGGGTTTCTAAATTGTAGCATAGAGCCATCACCAAATAAACTACCCCTAGCCTGGAGGGAAGGCAACTAGGCCTGGGATCCCCAGAGGTGTCCTCCTTTTAAAATATTTATTTTCCTTTCCTCTTCTCTGTGCCAAAGATTGTAATATATAGTCAGTTGTTAATAGCAAATTCCCTAGTTTCCTTAGGTAGGTTCCCGCTGTTGGATGGAGATGGATGGGGGCCCTACTCACCATTACCTCTTTCCTTAGGAAGCCCCCGATGTCATCAGTGCAATCCTGACAAACTGTGCATGTCATTTTTGTTTCATCAAGTTGTCTCTCTGCTGTCACTCTGCTTCTGTACCTCATAGTCAACATTTACTGCTCAATACAAACAGAGGAGAGAAAGAAGTAAGTGCCTCAGCTAGGACTTGAACCCAGGCCACCCAGAACACCATTCTGGTCATGCTAACCTGCTGCACCACAAAGGCAACTGGAACCTAGGCTGTCCTGGAGCACACTTTACTCTTTTTCTAATGTACAACCTGGTGCTGCACAAATAATAACTTAATTTACAATCACATAGGGGCAGTGTGCAAATTTATGGAACACATAGAAAGAGAGAGGAGAGAAAGAAGTAAGTGCCTCAGCTGGGACTTGAACCCAGGCTGCCCAGAATACTGTTCTGGTCATGCTAACCAGCTGCGCCACCAAGGCAACTTGAATCTGTGCTGTCTTGGAGCACACATTATGCTTTCTCTAATGCACAACCTGGTGCTGCACAAATAATTACTTTGTTTTCAATCACATGGGTGCGGTGTGCAAATTTATGGAACACTTGCAATAATTGGCTGGTGTAGGTTACATTAAACACCTTGGCCTTTTGACTTGGCATTTAATGACCCCACAGCAGCAGATTATTGCAAGCATACTCCAACTAACTTAATAATATCACTTAAATATCCTCCACTGAATAACCTATATTACTTCACACCTTCTACTGAATAACCCCCTCTGATGAATACCCCTTATGTTGTAAACTCACTGTACTGAATTACCTCCTCAGAAATACCCCTTCTACTGAGTAGCCCCCTCTACCAATACCCCCTGTTACTTAATCACCCCAAATCACTAGCTCTACTGAACACCCCTGTACTTCATCAACTCTTCTACTAAATACCTTTTTTTGCTTAATACCCCCTTCTACTGAATTGCTCATTCTACTGAACACCCTGGCTACAGAATATCCCTTCTACAGAAACACCTCTTCTACTAAATCAGCTCTCCTGAAAAGCTATCGCTACTGCATCGGCCCTTCTACTGAGCCAGCCCATCTACTAAATATCTGATCCTACTGAATAATTGCTCTAATGAGTAACACCTTCTACTTAATACCCCTTCCTCTAAAAATCCCTCCTTTTGGATACCTCTTCTACTGAATATATCCTTCTATTGGATAATTACATCTACTGAATGCCCTGTAATGAATCACCACTTCTACTGAATACTCTTTCAACTGAATACCTCCTTCTATTGGACAACCATGTCAGTTAAATCACCCCTGTACTGAATCACTCCTTTTACTGAATCACCACTTCTACTGAATATCCTGTTCTACTGAATATGCCTTCTGCTACATATGACTTCCTTGCAATTAACTTTATTGTGCTTTCAGAAGATAAGAAATATATCCACCTCAATGACTCAGTGATTCATCAGTTCTTTTCTAAATAAACATAATGAATGAATGAAATACATTATTACATTCATAGTAATAGTTCAATTAGAACAAGTAAAAGAACAACATGAATTATATGTAAAATCATTAAATACAAAAAATATATGTCATTTAATGCATAATAAAAGCACACAGTATTTTATTACCAGCTCATAATACGGCTATATTTTACATCAATTGGACCTGACAGCTTGCTCAAGATAGCAGGCTGTTTGGTTTAGGATGTTTATAAAGAAGCGGATTAGTTGTGTTTGTGTGGGAAGGGAAATGAGGGAAAGTGAATAGCTCTCTGGCAGTCTGAGCCTCATGAGGGTTTCTCTGTCTGTTTCGACAGAACTTGCATAGGTTTGGGGCTGCACAACAAGGTGAATGCTAATATGGATCCCATGTGTCATAGAAGTGGTCCAGTTTCCCTAGGTTTATATGAGCTAAATGTCTGTAGCTGGCTCAGGAGACCATCTTCCCACCCACTCAACAAAACAGGGTAGGCTGACAGCAGTTAAATATGTTGCATGTACCCATAATTATTTAGTTTGGATACATTAGGAGTTCAATGGAAGAGTCATAACAGGGTTCCTTGTGATGATTAGGGTATAGTACCTCACACCACATTCTGACAAGCAGCCATATAATACCGAGCTATTAGTCAAGGGTTGGACAGCTCCAAAGTATACAAGTGTTGTGACTTTCTCTTCAAATACATTGACAGATACTATTTGTATAGATATTTTAAGTTTACATTGATTGGCCTGAGTATAGTGCCTCCTATGCCATATTTAATACTGTGCAACCCTTCCTTTTGTTTTCCTACATGCTTGGGTAGTTATCTTCCAGCATGCTTATCAGTCCTCCTGTATGAGGTCTTTATTGAACAATAGTGAAATGACTAGTGTCTGCATATTTACTGTCCTACATTTTCAATGTTTTCCCAAATATGGCTAGATATGTGGCAAAGTTTAAATTCACTGGCAAAGTTCGCACAAAGTGGCTAAAATTCACATTTTTCAGAGCTTTGTAAAGTTTTCCCAGAGCATAAAAACTTTGACTTCACCCCAACGTCAAAGTTTTTGCTGCAAAGTGTGGAATTTTGCCCTCAAAATTCTACAATTCTCGATCGATCCACACTCCATGAGTTGCACGAATTGTATGAAATTCGTGAATTAGCGGAGCAAAATTTGCTGACTTTGTGCATCTCTAAATGTGACCACCTCACATTAACTATAATCCTGAAATAATTGACCAGTTAATCTGTGGTATGGCCACAAGGCTGAATTAATATTTCTTGAGGCTGTGCCTGGTCAGATTTCATTAACTAGCACATTAGAGTTCCAAAATCAGCACTTACAGCAGGAAGACAGGCAGAGAAGCAGCTCTTTGCAATGCTAACATAGCAGCATAGTACTTTAATGTTGGAAGGAACTCTATGTCATGTTTGCTCCCCCCCTCCCATCATAAGCAGAGGCCAACAAGTATGCTGTGCAAACATATACTAGACTATAGGGATTTCCCATTCATTCTACTACCAGGTGTTCTGTGATTCCTGTGGCAATCAGAAATTTGTTCAAGCATACCTTGAAGGCCTGTACTGTTTTCATGTTCACTGTTTTCACTGGTTGGCTGTCCATAGGTTCAGTGACTGGCTATTCCACAGGTTCACCCTTCTCTGGAGAAGTGCCTTCCAACTCCCCTATATTTACCACCATTAAGCTTCAGGGTGTGTCCCTGTATCCTGTTGATGCACACTAGATCAATTATTTTCATCAATCCAACCTAGTCAATACCCTTCGGTATGCAGAAGACTGAGATAATGTCCCCCCAGCCTCCTTTTCTATGGGGAAATGTTTTAAGGGACTTCAGACTTTTCTCATAGATGTTATCCTCCATCCCACTGGCAATTTTGATGGCCCCACACTGCACCCTCCCTACTGACTCGATGTCCTTCTATAATGTGGAATCAAGAACTGCACACAGTACTCCAGGTGGGTCCCAAGCAGGGCCTTGTAAACTGGTAGGATTACTTCACCTGCTCTGCAGGTCATCCCTTTTCAATGTATATTTATTTATTTATTTAAAGTTTGGTAACCGGGAGAGGTACACTGAGCCAAGGCTCATTTCCAGGTGTGTCCAGGGCAGCGGGGGAAGGAGGAGAACATGGTACACAGTGCCGATAACAGCATAAAAAGCATGAGTTAACAGCATTAACATGACAGAAGTTGATGTTTACAATTCAAAGAGTTAAAAAGGTATACTGAAATAGCTATAAGTAGTAAGAACAATGCAGATATGTAATGCACATTCCCAGGAGGAGGGAAGGTGGAGGCGAAAAAGGTGATTAGGCAAGCAAAAGCAAGGGAGAGGAAAGGGGGGATGGGGAGGTAGAAGGTAGCATTTTTCCATATTTCATTTCAGCATCAGCTACACATTGCTTGTTATGTTTCTCTCCTTGACTAATATGACCCAATACCTTTTCATCTTACTCTGCAGCAAGAGGAGCCTCAGACAGCAAATTCATCCAATCTCGGTTTTTCTTCATGAAGTGTAGCATCATTATTTATTTATTTATTGCCTGTGTTTGGGGGACCTTTGTCAGGAATGACCAAGGTCTAGACAGACAAAGTATAAGCGTGGTAACAAAAATATACATAGTTATAAACAAGCTGGAAAAAACAGGACATACAGTCAAAATAAAAGTAAAATTAGGATAAAATTTCAATAAAGTGGCACAAAAGCATGAGATATAACTTAGATTCCATAAAGCAGCACATAATAATGGAAACAACGGTGCTAATACAGCATAATGAAAACAATGTTGTTAACATAACATATTTATACAGGCAAAATAGAGTTGCTAGCACCTTATCTTATCTAGCACAGTTGCAGAGAGATGCATTCAATAGGTGATCCAAGAGTTGCAATCTAAAGACAGAGTGGTAAAGGGCAGCTCTTATGCCCATGGAGAGGGTGTTCCAGAGAGACATGCCAACAGAGGAGAAAGTCATTTTGCCCATGCTAGAATTAACACGAGGCGCATGAAGCAGAAGGATATCAGAGTACTGCAGCTTTTGTAAGTTAGCTTTGTGAATAATGAACCTCGACAAGGGAGAGAGTTTTGGGGTGTGCTGTGTACTGTCAAATGGATAACTGAGAGTGAGGGTCTCTGCTCACCTGGGTGGAGAGCAAGCCAAGGTTATGGCAAAGGCCATAATGGTGGGCTCTAAAATGGATCAAAGAAGCAAATTGGCATATGTTGTAGACTGTAGCTCGCTGGGAGATTTATTTCAGAGCAGCTTGCAGAGAAATGGAGTAACATAGTCCAGTAAAGGGAACTTAGTACATTTAGCAATTGTTAGATGAACTTGAGGTACCATGGAGTGCTTTAATCTGTACGCTATATCCAATTTTCAGTGGATTTTTGTACTCATGGAAGCAATGTGATCTATGTAGGTAAAGAAAGAATCAAGTGTGACACCTAGGTATTTGAAAGTGTGTACCTTCTCCACAAGCAGGCCATTGCAGTATGCAATATCTATGAAAGAGGATTGGTTAGAGAAATTCAGTTTGGAGCCAAGTAGCATGGATTTGATCTTTTTGACAATGAGCAGCAGTACAGTGGTGCCCACCAGGATGAAACACAGTGTCACCGTTTTCCTGCATTACAAAAAATAATTAATTCCCATTGAAACTGTCTTGTTTCCTGCAGTAACACTGCTGCAGAATTCTACAGAACCGGGTTTTGTCTTGGCAGGCTTCACTATAAGCTGTCCAGGAACAAGTTTTGGATATGGGAGAAGTCATCATTCGGGTTTTGAAAGAAGCTGATTGGGACTTGGGAAATTCTAAGAGCATCAGCATACAGGATAGTGTTACAGTGTTTGCAGGCTTGGAGAAGATTGGCTAGGACAGATATATGACATACCCCATACTTAGGCTGAGGAATAGAGAGAGTGATACCAAGTGAAACACATTGGGATCTACTGGATAGATAGTTTACAACACAGGAGATAGCCTTTGGGGATATCCCAAAATTTAGGAGTTTATCTGCTAAGATAGTGTGGTTAAGATCAAACACTTTTGTCAGATATACCGCCCTTGTATTATCCTTCCTAAAGCCATGTTGCTCAGGGGTGAGAAGGTTGTTCCTGTTTACAGAGGAATGGATTCGGGCAAAAACAAGTTTTCATGGAGTTTGTGTAGTGGATATAGAATAGAGATTTGTCAGTAGTTTCAACACATGAAGGGTTTCCTCCCTTGGGTACAGGCTGAACACAGGACTGCTTTTAGGTAGCAGGTAGAGTTGATGAGATGAGCAATAGACTAAAGATTTTAAATAGGGGTTGGGTGATGGCAGGGGCAGTTAGTTTCATAAACCAGGGATCAACTCCATTACTGCTACTGTAGCTCCAATGTTTGGTAAGAAAAGCAGGAGTTTGTTGGCTTCACCAGGAAGGGTACCTTGAAATAGAAAGGAGGGCATCCAAGTTTGTGGGAGAAGCCATCAGTCTTGACTGATTTGGCAGTTTTGGCTAGAGGAGGAGAGGTTTGGGAAATCCGGGTCACAAGTACAAAACTGAGACATATAACTAGATAGGTTGGGAAAACTCTCATTAAACTAGTTTACTATAGTGGTGGGGTCATTGATTAACAAAACATTTTGTGAGAGACTAATAGGTTATAATTAGGGGTATGTTAATACCTTAATTTGAATCTTCGGATGGATATTTGTATTTGGGAGCCAGATATTCATTATTAGTTATTGCCCCCCCATAAGTTTGTTTTTTCTAAAGACAATGTAACATTGCTAAACTCCATCACTTCCTTTCTTTTGAAGTACACTAGGAAATTTTGCCATGAACACTCCCCAACAGTCTTTCAGGGACCAAAAAAGGCAACAAACTACTGCAATGATCAGTGGTCAGGTGACACATGGTCATCATAGATTGAGCAAAGACTACAGATGAGGTGACGTCTTGTGTCTTGTCTAGGGTTACTAATATGGCACTGGCATAAGTGCTTTGTATTTCCACCCTGGAAGAGAGAAAAGCGAGATGTGCTATGATACAGACCTATACAAGTACCTCACAGAGTGAAGACAGGGCACATAAGGGGAGTCTCTTTCAAATGAGAAAGAGTACAAGTACCAGGGGCAATGGGTGCATGTGATGAAGCTGACCGGGGAGTCCATCAAGACAGATGTGAAGAAATATTCAAGGAAGGCATGGTAGATAACTAACAGAGACTGTAGGCATAAGTGATGGCACTGAAAACAGTGTGGGGTTCAAGCATGTGAGAGATTGGAATCAGGCTGGGGTGTATTTGAAAACAGGCAGGGAGGCATCAGGGTTGCTTTAGGGTCTGCAGATGAGATCGATAAGGCAGGGATGGACAATCTGGGCTGACTGTGTGGGCCATGTGGTCCTTTTTCAACAGATAATTAGTAACCTAAAGTACGTAATAGTAAGGTCACTAAAACATGATACATTACTTAAATGTTTCAGTTTAACAGGGGCCTCATGGTGGTGCTGCAGTTATATGCCATGGAGTGGAGACTCAGTTACCCTTTTAACTAACTATTTTACATGATAGAAAAAAAGGAAGAGTGAGCCAAAAAAAATGACCTTACACTTTTGTAACATTAGGCAGATTGAGAGTTGTACTGCAGCACCAGTTTTATGTGGGCAGATCATATTTGTAGCTAATTACTGGTAAGTTTAGCTTAAGGAACATTGGCTGTTCAATGTGTTGAGGGTCCAGCTTGGAATGGTGTTGCTCAACAATGTCACCTTAAGTGCTAAACATCCTCTTGGATGGCACACTTGTAGGAGGGCAGCTTAGGTATTTACAAAGCAAGTTGTGCCAGGTGATGAGAGGAGCTGATTTTCTGAACCCAGTAGCCCATTGGATCAATACCAAATGGCTCAATTGATTTTGCAAAGTAGCCATTAAGTAATGCAGAAAGAGACTGAGACTGTGAGCATTTGTGTTGCTGTTGATGCAATGATGTGCCGAGTACTGCCCAGTAACACTCCTGTACACTGCCACTATGCCATCTTTCCCCATCTCCATCAGCATCATCTGAATCCAAACCACCACAGGCCTGGCTGTCTCCCTCAGGAACCTGAACTGGAGCATGTTCCTCCCCTTCCAAGTATCTGACTGCCTGAGTAGCACTATTTAACTCTTCATTGAGCTGTTGCCTAAAATGAGTCACCCTGTGAGTGTCCATGGCTATATGAAGGATCTCGCATTTGATCTGAGGCCCAGATATTCAAAAGGGTTGCGCATGGTGCAACAGTGTTGCGCCATGTGCAACCCACTAATGCACCCCAGTGCGATATTCAAAAGGGAAAAGTGTGCGGCACAAATCCTGATGCTCCAGAGCACATCAGTAATGTATGCAGCACAGGTGGGGGGTGTGTCCATGCATACTCTGCACAGCAATATTCAACCGAGGATGTGCAGAACATGCACAACCCCCTACCTGTTCCAGCACAAAGTTACGCAAAAAGGAACAACTGATGGCCACCCACAGGTGAGCTGCCACATCGCAGGGCACAACACGGCAGCTGCTACCTGTGGGTGGCCACCCAAGTTCCAGCTGCACCTGGCAGCACCCCCCCATGCCCAATCATGGGCATCTGTAAAAAAAGGAGAAGTTGTCCTATATCCCTGGTGGTCCAGTGGAACACTATCTGCCGCCCGATCGCGGGCATCTGTACAAATAATAGAACTCATCCTCTATCCCTGGTGGTCCAGTGGACCGTTATCTGCCCGCTTTGTATAAATAAATAATTCCTATATACCTGATGATCCAGTGGACCCTATCTGCCTGATCGAGGGCATTTGTAAAAACAAGATAATTCCTATATCCCTGGTGGTCCAGTGGACTGCTATCTGCCTGATTGTAGGCATTTGTATAAATAAATAATTCCTATATCCCTGGTGGTCCAGTGGACCGCTATCTTCCTGATTGTAGGCATCTGTACAAATAATAGAACTCGTCCTATATCCCTGGTGGTCCAGTGGACCGCTATCTGCCCAATCAAGGCATTTGTATAAATAAATAATTCCTATATCCCTGGTGGTCCAGTGGACCCTATCTGCCCGATCGCAGGCATTTGTAAAAATGAGATAAGTCCAATATCCCTGGTGGTCCAGTGGACCGCTGTTTTCCCGATTGCCGGCATCTGTAAAAAAAAAATAATTCCAATATCCCTGGTGGTCTAGTGGTGCCCCTCCACCCGCCCACTGAGACCCACTGCCCGATCCCCCGATCGGCTGGCAGGTGGAAGCCTCCACCTGCCTGCCGCCCGCCCCCTGCCGACTGACACCTCAGTAGGGCTGTTCACCATTGGTCCTGGCGGTGAGCCAATGGGCGTGCAACCCGTGCTGTACTCACATTCAGATATGTGAATGATTCATTCACATATCTGGAATAATATGAATGTCTGTTATGGGCTGCATGCCATTAGCTCACGCTGTGGACCAATGGGCATACAGCCCTACCGGGTGTCAGTCAGCGGTGGCAGGTGGGTGGGGTGCTGCCACCCGCCAGCTGACAGAGGGGGGACTGGGACGGTGGGTCTCAGTGGGTGGGTGGGGGCTACAACTAGACCACCAGGGATATTAGAATTATTTGTGTATTACAGATGCCTGCTATCGGGCAAACAGCGGTCCACTGGACTACCAGGGATATTGGACTTATCTCATTTTTACAAATGCCCACAATTGGGCAGATACCGTCCACTGGACCACCAGGGATATAGGAATTATTTATTTATACAAATGCCCGTGATTGGGCAGATAGCGGTCCACTGGACCACCAGGGATATTGGACTTAACTCATTTTTACAAATGCCTGCGATTGGGCAGATAGGGTCCACAGGACCACCAGGGATATAGGACGAGTTCTATTATTTGTACAGATGCCCGCGATCAAGCAGGTAGTGGTCCACTGGACCACCAGGGATATTGGACATACTAGTTTTGTTTTTTACTACAAATGCCCACAGTCGGGCTCAGAGGAGCTTGTCCCCGGGATGGTTGCCCGGCAGGCGCCAGCAAGTTGTCAGGGATTGGCGCACATGCATGCAAAAGGAGCCATAATGGTATGCAAATGGTCCCATGTGTGCCTTGCATACATTATGCCTCATTTGCATGTCAACTTTTGAATATCGCGGTTGCTGTGCATGGTGCAATGGAACTTGCGCTAGTGCATTCCCATGCTCCACTCTGGCCACTTGCGCTGGCACAGTGCCACTGCACCATGCACACTGGGGGTGGTCAGGGTGCGATATTCAATGCTGCTGAGCCATGGCACAGCTCCGTTGAATATCGTCCAGTCCACACCCCCCCGTGCAGCCAAGTTGCGCTGCGCCCAAGCTTGCACCACAGTCTGGCGCAGTTTGAATATCTGGGCCCTAGTGTCCAACATGGTAGCAACACATGATGGCAGGTATCCATGACTGTAGAGAACCTTGCATCAAGTTCTGCATCGAGATGATTAACAAGGTCAGTGACCTCTTGTGTACAGAGTGTATTGTCAGCCAAAAACCATTGTAATGATCTTTTGAGAATATGCACAGCAGAGTTAACCTGATTAAGTAAGGCTGTGAAAGCACTTATATCATGTGTACTCCTCTCATATGACATGAGAACCTTCACCATGCCCTCAAGAACTAACCAATCATGATGTCCTAGGACCCCTCCGATGTCTGCCTCCATAGACATTTCATGTAGTGCCTGCTTTTCCTCAGGAGAATTTAAAGCATCAGGTATGAAGAATTCAACTGAGTACTCTTGTATTACATGATGATGGGGCAGACCAAGGCATTCCTGAACTTCTTGTAATTTGCTAGTGGCTTTTACAGAGTGATGGAAATGGCTGCAGTTGGAATGGGCAATGGATAATATGCCATTGGTCCTAGTACTACTACGCAGTGTGTGAGTCACCACTGAATTTAATATCTGTGCAAAGCAACGAATACTCACAAAATGGCCATCATTGATGGCTTTCACCATGTTTGTGCCATTGTCTGTAACAAAAAAGCTAACTTTTAAATTGGTGTTAACACCAGTCCAGGACCGCAACATGTCTTGCAGGAACATGAGAATATTATGTGCTCTGTGGTCTTCCTCCATCAGTCCAACATTCAGCAAAGCTGACCTAATGAGACTACCAGATTTTGGGGGGCCAAGGGTGAGCCATAAGGTGATGCATTGGAAACAGCAGCAGCAGGGTGTTGCACACACCAGTGTGCAGTTAAGGAGAGATAGGCAAGCACAGAGTTATTGCTGGTCCAGGTATCTGATGTGCAGTGAAAAACACCACCAACAGCCTCTGCAAGCAGAGCAGCAACAGTAGATAGCACCCCATCACACAGTCATGGCAATACACTTCAAGAAAATGAAGTACGAGATAGGATCTGATAACGTGGGTGCAAATAATTGAGAAGCCATTGGAAGCCAGTATCTTCCACAACTGACATAGGCTGGAGATCCAATGCTATCATCTCAGCAGTCAACTGTGTGATTTGTTGTGCTGTTGGATGTGAGGCATGATACTTTGTTTGTGCACGCAGAGCATCCATTATTGGATGTGCCATGGGAGACATCGATGTGGAACGCTTCAACAACGGTGGTGTGAGAAGTGCTGATGACTGTCTCTGCCTTGTAGTATCACTGGAGTCAGAAGTGACCACCTGAGTAGAGGCCGGACTTTGTGAGGGGGAAGAATGTCGTGACAACTGGGCTGCTCGAAATCAGATCTGTCATCGGTACCTCCACCACTGCCAACTGTGCATGCCTGTCCAATGGGAGGGGTTTAGTCTTGGTGAAACCAAGGGTCTGGATCCAGACCCAGACGAGCTTTGATACACTTGAGGGTCCTTAAGCTTCAAATGGTTCTGTAATGATGTTGTGGTTAAGTTAGAGAGTGATTTTTATCGGCTTATAGTGGCGTTGCAAAAATAACAGACTGCCTTCCTTGAGTCCTCCTTTAACACAGTGAAACAGAGCCACACAGTACATTTAACACTGCAGTTACCAGTGATTCTGCTAACACCACATTCCCCAGTTGTTATTTCAACATATATGCCTGTCTTGTTCTTAATGTTCTTGCCCTGTGACAATTGCCCCTGATGGTGCCATGTCAGTACTGCAATCACTTGGCTATCTTTCAGGCTGTGATGGAACCTGTGGAAGAAATGTTAGTGTTGCTTGTTTGGTCTTCTTAGAGGGAGGAGGACCCTTACCCTTACTGCTATACTTCTACTACCCTTGCTAATAGTGCTACAGCTAGAGGCTATTTTGCCAGCCACCATTTTTTTCTGCTCTCAAGGTACATAGTGTACTCTGCCTCATCTTCAAAGTCACTCACATGTGCCTCTGATGAAGAAGATGATGTGTCACTTGGCAATTCATCATGTGGAGGGAAATACTCAGAACCAGATGACTCGTCATCCTCTGCAATGTTTTCAGGAGTACTGAGAAGCTGAGAAGCAGGAGGCATAACTATATCAACTGAAGTACTCATACTGGTAATATGCACTGTGGCAGGGATACCAGACTACTGTGATACTGTTACAGTAGTGGCAGGATTCATAGTGTCAGTATTGGCTATAGTAACAGTTGCAGGACTGGCTGTAGTAGTCATGCTACCCATTGTTGTGGAAGAGGAAAAGATGGTCTCTATAGTGGTGGTGGCAATGACAGATGTGACGGTACTGGTGAGAGATGGGCACACAATTGGTGGGTGTGGTGGGAGTCGGGATGGTACTGGTGAGAGATGGGCACACATTGGTGGTTGTGGAGGGAGTCAAGAACACTGTCCTTCTGCTTGTGCTTCTTGTATCACTTTGTCCTGTGCCAGCCAGAGTACTACTGTTGCTGGAAGACATAGGCTTGGAAGGGGTAAAGAATAATTTTGGGCATCGAATACGGGCTAACGGTCGCTCACATTCAGGTTCAGCATCACCAACCTGTTCCTCCATTGTAGATCTGCTTGGGCTGGACCAAGTTGGTTTTTTTCCACCTCTATCTGTCTTTGTCTTTGTCTATGCCAACAAGTTCTAAACACTCTCAAGTACTTGATACTTAATAAATGTAAAATTGTACTGCTTTATTGTTGCACAGAAACATTATTGCAAGCCCCTCCGAAACTGCTGGTGGCTAGGCTACAGACTTTCGTGAAACCCTAGCCCAAACTCAGATTACACCACAAATATTTCTTACACAGATTTCTATGGCAGAACTACTGCAATTCACTTTTTTTTATTTGTAAATGCACGCAAGTTCTGCATGCTACAGTACAAAATGGTTTGCAAGCAACAGGTACTGCTTTATTTAAGCACAGAAAAATTGCTGCAAGCAGCACGCACACAGGGCAGGCAATGGTGCGCACACACTACAAGCATCGCTAGCTAGCCCTAAACCATGTGGGTGGGAGCACAGTCAGCCAACTGCCCTCCAAGACTGCTGGCAGCTACTGACTTTTGTGAAACCCAGGCCCAGACTCAGATTACACCACAAATATTTCTTAGAGAGATTTCTATGGCAGAACTACTGCAATTCACTATTTTTATTTGTAAATGCACAAAAGTTCTGTTGTATTTCAGTACAAAAAATGATTATAAGCAGCAGAAGTGCTTTATTTTGGCACAGAAAAATTGCTGCAAGCAGCATGCACGCAGGGCAGGCGAGGGTGTGCGCACAGTACAAGCGTTGCTACCAAGCCCTAAACTGTGGAGGGGTGGAAGTGCAGTCAGCCTACTGCCCGCTGAGACTGCTGGTGGCTACTGACTTTTGTGAAACCCTAGCCCAAACTCAGATTACACCACAAATATTTCTTACAGAGATTTCAATGACAACACTACTGCAATTCCATTTTTTTTATTTGTAAATGCACACAACTTCTTCTGTATTGCAGTACAAAGAAATGGTTGCAAGCAGCAGTAGTGCTTTATTGTCACACAGAAAAAATAATGCAAGCAGTACGCAGGCAGGGCAGGTGAGGGTGTGCATACCCTGCAAGCATCGCTATTTAGCCCTAAACTGGGGGGGTAAGAGTGCAGTCAGTCAACTGCCCTCCGAGACTGTTTCTGGCTTCTGACTTTGTGAAACCACAGCCCAAACTCAGATTACAGCACAAATATTTCTTATACAGATTTCTATGGCAGAACTGCTGCAAAGCACTTTTTTATTTATAAATGCACACAAGTTATGCTGTATTTCTGTACAAAAAAGTGGTTGCAAGCAGCAGTACAGCTTTATTTTTGCATAGAACAGTTATTGCAAGCCCTCTGAAACTGCTGGCGGCTAGGTCGCTAACTTTCGTGAAACCACATCCCAACCTCAGATTACAGCACAAATATTTCCTACAGAGATTTCTACAACAGAACTACTGCAATTCACTTTTTTTATTTGTAAATACTCTGAAGTTCTGCTGTATTGAAGTACAAAAAAATGGTTGTAGACAGCAGTACTGCTTTATTTTAGCACAGAAAAATTACTGCAAGAAGTACGCACACAGGGCAGTAAAGGGTGCACACACACAGCAAGCATTGCTACCTAATCCTAAACCATGGAGAGCGGGAGTGCAGTCAGCTAACTGCCTTCCGAGAATGCTGGCGGCTACTGACTTTCGTGAATACCCAGCCCAACTACAGATTATACCACAAATATTTCCTACAGAGATTTCTACGACAGAACTACTGTAATTCACTTTTTTTATTTGTAAAAGCACACAAGTTCTGTTGTATTTCAGTACAAAATAATGGCTGCAAGCAGCAGTACTTCTTTATTATAACACAGAAAAATTACTGCAAGCAGCACGCATGCAAGGCAGGTAAGGGTGTGTGCACCCTGCTAGCATCACTATCTAGCCATGAACCATGGTGGGTGGGAGTACAGTCAACTGACTACCCCCTGAAACTGCTGGCGGCTACTGACTTTTGTGAATCCACAGCCCAAACTCATATTATGTGTGGTTCATAGCTCAGTGCTTATGTAACATATAGTAAAATGAAGATGGTTGTTGGATACAGAGGCCAGCATTACGAGGACACTGTTTACTAGGTAGTAGTATAGAATGATTTGTGCTTAGGTGCTTAGATGCTTGAATTTGAGTTGATTGATAATATTTGATGGTTTTGGCCTTTCTCTTTATCCCACCTGTAGGAAAGAAGCTTGGTTTAGAATTATGAAAGCCTCAAAAGAACAGATATATCAACGATTGTTCTGTAACCGAATGCTGAGAAGTCGTGCATGACAATACCTAATAATGATAGGAATAGACGATCACCTCCTCCAACTCCAGAGAGTGTGACCAGTAGCACTCAGGAGAGGAAAACCCCCCTTGGGGGGAAACCTCTGAGGACCCATGGCTACTGACCTGCCCGTCCTTCTGGGCATACTAAAGGAGAGAGATCCTAATTAAACTAAATTAATCAGCTAATCTGATTTCTAATTTGTAGAATTCAATCCAGATAAACGAAGCTTGTTTGTTTGTTGAATTTTGTTGACCCGGTAAGCCCACTGGGCCTAGAAGTCCCTTTTTCAGGGGCGACCGGGGGGAGGGGGGGGATACAGATGGTGAGCAACTGAATTTGAACCAGATTAAGCTGTTGGTGGTATTTTTAGTGAATGAGGGAAATTTGGCCAGGACACGGGAAATTCCCCTGCACTAGATAAGTGCCATGGGATCTTTAACATCCACCTGAACACCACCAATCCAGGCAGATGGGACCTCGGTTTAAAGTCTCATCCGAAAGACGGCACCTCAGAAGTGCAGCACCCCTCTCATGCTGCACTACAGTGTCAGTACTGGGATATTAACCCAAGTGCCAGATGTGGGAACTGAACCCACGGCTCTCTGATCTCCCGGCCTCAGAGGCGAGTGTGCTACCTACTGAGCCACTTAAGCAAGAACTGAACTGTAAATGTCCAGTGAAGTAATTTCCTCCTAATAAACTCTAAGTCCAAGAATCCATGTACAATTCGGAATGATGGAGAGTGTATATATTGAAGGACCATCTTCTGAACTCCAGTTGACAGAGGCATTATCCATGGAATTGAATGATGGTGGAGATGAAGTTGATGACTGACGAACTCGACAGGAGACCAGAAGCAGATAGTTGCATTCAAGCTTTGACGTCAACGAGGCAGGACGAATAGAAGTAGTATGACTTCCAGGTTTCTAATAATAGAGGGCTTGTATAGTATGAGGAATGAGAGAATGCTTGAAGCCAGACTTTCGAGTGATGAATCCAGTTCTGATAAGTAAAGTATAGTCTTTAGGAATTTATTTATTTAGTTTTTGTTAACCGGGCAGGTGCACTACCCATAAAATGACTAGTTTCAGGCACGACCCGGGAGAGTACAACAAAAGGAGAACAGCTGAACAACAGCAACATGGGTACAATAATACAAATAGAGGAACAGTATAGCAGTGCTACAAAAATACAATGGGTAGAAACAACAACAAATAATGGCAAGCATTATACAGATAATGGCAGTAAGATATATAATAAGTGCAGAAACCATGGACCCAACCTGTGGAGTGAAAGGATTAATAAGATAGTAAGGTTATTTAGAGAGAAATGTGAGGAATGTTCAAACATAACAAGAAAGACTGACAGAAGGAAGGTCGGGGTGGTAACTGGCAAAACAACAGTGGATGGTCAGCAACAAGGTTCGAGAAGGAAGAGAGCTAGTAGTCAAGAATTATTTACAAAGAGAAGGAAAATATGGGGAGGGGAAAAGAGGACAGTCTTGGAGCTGGATTAGAGCAGAGGTGACATTACTGGTAAGTCTCAGGAGCTTCCAGGTTGGGTCAAAGCATGTACAAGCATCAGCTAAGGATAGATAACGACGATACTCACTTTTAAATCCAAAGTGAGACTGAGACAGCTGGAGATTGAGTGGAAGAGCATTCCATAGCCTGGGAGCAGAGAACTGGAAGACCCCTGTGCCTTTAGTCATCCGACATCTTGGAACATATTGCAAGGATTTGTTAGCTGATCGCAGGCCATGGGAGGATGGTTGAGGGACCAGCAACGCCGCCAGCTGGGATGTTTTTTTTACCTGGATGATCTAAATCTAAATTGATATAAAGCAAGGCTGTAGAGCTGAGCTGGAATAATGACAGGCTGTAGAGGATAATTGGAGACTCTGGTACGAGGTTATGAAGCATCCAAGTAGTACAATATGGCGAGCCCAAAGTAAGTAAGTCAGGTGGACTTCTAATCCAAAGTGAGAGGTAGTAGGAGCAGGATTGCACCAATGTAGGCAGAAAGAGGGAACAGGACGTGGCAACCAGCCCCTGAAGAAAGTGTAGCGGAACTGATAGCTGGTGAGATAGGAGAGAGGCAGCTGATTCCAGTAAGGGAAGCGCAGCCAGACCCAGGAATGTCTGCTGGCAGAAATTGGGTGTGGTAGATAGTCCCTCGATGATGGGCAGGAATCCATCAGCAGGAGAGGTACGAATCGCATGGAAGATACTGAGGCTGAGAGATGGCAACTGGACAAGAGGAATAACATCGAGAATTGAAGGTATGCAAAGTTTAAGGTAAGAAAACCAGACGAGACTCGAAGAGTCCTAGATGGAGATAACTGAAGAGGCTGAATCCAATGAATTATCATTGTCACAGGCCTGAAATCGGTAGAGCACAAGCATGATAATGAAAGTCTGCAGGAGATGCCAACCAAGTCCTGGAAAGGGAAGCAACAGTAATTTGATGGCTGAGGCAGCAGGGCAAAACAACCAAGAACACATGACGAAGAATAAACGACAGATGAATCCAGGAAATGAGCTTGTGATCTGCCGACACGGCAACAAGTAGGCACATAACAGAAAGTGAGGAACTCCAGGCCTTGAGCAGGGTGCAACAGAAGAGCAGAAGCAAGAAAACCTCCCAGCCATAAGGGCAAAGGCAGGTCATAAAGCTGTGAATCTCCAGGCTCAAGCTGAGCGAGCAGACAAAAGTTGAAGTAGGTAAACCTCCCAGCCTGAAGGGCAAAGGCAGGTCGGAAAGCTGTGAATCTTCAGGCTCGAGCTGAGTGAGCAGACAAGACTAGAAGTAGATAAATGTCCCAGCCCAATGGGCGAAGGCAGGTCATAGAAGCAGGCGAGTACGGTGTAGTAGGATAGAGAAACGAAGGACCTCTGAGGATCACAGGGCATAGGTCCGAGAGGCAGCAAGTATCAGGGAACTGAAGTAATACAATGTAGGAGGTAGTGATTCAATCAGGGAGGCAATAAAAAGTACAGCAAGGAATACTGGCTGAGGCAGCAGTACTAACTCTGGGAAAGTAGAATTAACATGAAGGAGCATCCAAGGCAGCAAAGGTAGGCCAGAATCAATGAGCATACCGATAGGAAGCATCCAGGGATATGGAGGCAAGTCCAAATGAGGTGAGGGTGCCAGGTCCAGGATCCAAGTAGGACGACTGAAGATGAGGAATAGTTGGCAATGCATCCAATGTTGAGAAAGAAGTGAATGGAGAGAAGCAGCTAAGCCCCACGAAGGCTAGTAGGTGCAGCTGGACCCTTTGCAGGTCAGCTGGGGGAAGGAAACTCCTATGACGTAGTCCGATAGGAAGCCACAATAAGCACAAATGGTCCTGGACTGATGGGAAGGAGCGAAGGGGCAAGATAAGCAGCAGCAGCCAGAACTCGAACAGTAGGACTGAAAACAAGTCATCCTGGAGTACGTCCAAACATGATAGAGGCTCAAACGATGATCCACAGAGAATCGGAGCAGGTTCTGAGAGCAATGACAGGATGCAGGCCGAAGTGCATGGTCGGAGGACTGAAGCAGAAAGCAAGGAAGTATACAAATAGTCCATTCTGCAATAAAATAACATGAGCATGTCCAAATTAAAAGGTACAGGATAAAGGACTAGTCCGCCATAGGGAGCTCAGAGTAAAAGAATCCGAAGGAGGCAAGTCCAGGTACAGCTGATCATCGTTAGGAGTGCCATAAATGAATAATGGGTGTCTTGAGCCGCTAGAGGAGAAACCAAGTGAAAGCCAACTACAGCACTAAACGCAGCAGTAATTAGTGTCAGTGACTGCCAGTGACGGTAGCCATGCAGCCTACCATGCAAGAATCTATATCCAGGCATATTGCAAGTGTATACGCATCCAACGTGCCATATATACTGGAATCTTAGATATCGAGTCCTCACAGAGCATGACGGAGCAATGAGGAGGTGCTGCTGAGCAACAGGGAATAGTAATGCGCCGAATAGAAGTGGCCAGCAATGGCAGTGCACTAAACAGGACAAGGCAATAAAGCAAAGCCAAGCAGTGGCAGTTCGAGACTTCACAATGTGCTACTGCAACAAACATTATGCTTAGTAGCAAGGAAAAGAGAAGTGCACTAAATGCGATTAATGTCAAAGGGTGCTCGGTCCGCTGCATGCTAGCAATGCACCGAGATGCTACGTTAGGAAGGAGCTTCGATATGTATATGTTGAGTGTAGCATTGGAACAAGCTGTGATATGGAGCAAGGTGAGCTACCAAGGCTGGCTAGTATCATAAAATCCACAAGCCTCCAAAGGCAGAGTGAGGAAAGCTCCGAAACCTGCACAAAATCAATGCAGTAGCTGGTACAGTTTATAGACAGGTGTAAAGCTGGTACAAGCAAGGCAGTCATAGCTGTGATCTGGATAGGATGAACGTTGGTCGAAAGCTGTCATTTTTCCCCCAGGGACAGCAGAATGGCGTGTAGGTCGAGCAAAGGGAAAGGCGAATAGGTAGGTAGGCAGTCAACTGACTGAGAGGTCCAGAAGTGGTGGCAATGGATATGATATAGGAGGCAGGTGCAGGAATAGGAGAATGCGGTCCTTGGCTGAGCGTAGAAGCCCAACAGGCAGCCAGCGAGCAAGCAGCAGCCAAAGTAGGTAGACGTCGGAGAGCTGAGGAGCAGGTAGTCGACGCGGTGGTGCTGTAAGAAGTGGTGATGGACTATGCATGGAGCCAGGCTGCCAAAAGGAAAGACAATGATATAAGAATGGAACAGACAGGAGAAAAGGGGAAGCAGGTAGAAAACAAAAGTATCTGTCAGAATGTAGCCAGACCATCAACGAACAAAACCAGGAAGAAAACAAACGGTGGGGGGGGGGAGGCGCAGGAGAATGGAAGCAGGGAGAACAGGCAGGAGGCATAATGGAGCGATAACTAATAACAAATAGGGAAGAGAATGAACGGGGGGGGGGATCGAGGAAGAATCAAATGGCAGGACGGGTGGGGAAGGAAAGGGCAGCCACAGACCAGCAACGACAAAACAGCGAGTGCGACTCACTCTAAGCAGAGTGGAAGGCATCTGCTTGATTTAAATAGGCTGAGGGGGAGGAGCTCTTCCCCCACATAATTACTGGCAAGTCCTTCAATTATACTGCAAATATTTCTTACAGTGATTTCTCTTTCAGAACTACTGCAATTCACCTTTTTTATTTGTAAATGCATACATGTTCTGCTGTATTTCAGTACAAAGAAATGGCTGCAAGCAGGAAAGCTGCTTGATTTTCACACAGAAAAGTTACTGCAAGCAGCATGCGGGGCAGGCGAGGGTGTGCACACATTGCAAGCATCGTTACCTAGCCCTAAACCCTGGTGAGTGGGAGTGCAGTCAGCCGACTGTCCTCCAAGACTACTGACAGATACTAACTTTCCTGAAACCCCAGCCCAAACTCAGATTATATCACAAATATTTCTTACAGAAATTTCTACAGCAGAACTACTGCAATTCACTTTTCTTTTATTTGTTAATGCACGCAAGTTCTGCTGTATTTCAGTACAAAACAAGCATGTGTTAATGCTGAATGGTTGCTTGCTGGTATTGGCATTGGTACTGCTGGAGTTAGAGAGATGCATAATAGGAATGGCAGTGAAGTATTGAATTATCATCAACCTCCACCCCACCCTGCAGAGACTGACAGGTGTTGGGGTGTGCCTTTGGGTCGTTGACCATAACGCTCATGCCATTCCACCTCACCCTACCCTGCAGACACTGAAAGGTGTCATAGTGTGCCTTGGGTCTTCGGCCTTTACTCTCACCCCATTCCATAAGGAAATAAACTGAGATGGGTGAAGTTTAGGAGAATGGGGTGAACGTTAGGGCCGAAGACCCCAAGGCACACCTCAATGCCAGTGACTGGCTGCAGGGTGGGGGTGGGGGTGGGGTGGAATGGGGTGAGCATTACTTCTAACAACCCCAAGCCACACCCCCAACACTTGTCAGTCTGGACAGGGTGGGGCGTTACAGTTGGAAACCCTAACACCCCAAGCGTTTGTTGGTGTTTTTGCTCCAAATTTTCAACATGGCCTTTTTGAGACCCCACCTCATGAACAGTGGTACTATCATTTCATTACTCAATCCCGAAAGGTGATTTCGCACAGCCAATGCGCCATTTGGCACAACAGGTGTGAAAAGACATTTTGGGCAGGATGTGAAAAATTACATCTATACTGTTCATGAAGAGGGTGTGAAAAAATGGCAATGTTGAAAATCTGGAGTGAAAATATGAAAAATTGGAGAAGTTGTGAGCATGCGTAGAAACTGCATAACACACGCTCATAACGCTGTCATTTTTTAGAATTTGTTCACCAGATTTTCAACATGGCCTTTTTGGGACCTCTCCTCATGAACAGTGGCAATGTGATTTCATTAATCTCTCCCAAAAGTTGATTTCACACAGCGACTGCGCAATTCAGCGCCACAGGTGCAAAAACATGTGTTAGGCAGTATGCAAAAAAAATGACAGCTGTGCAGTTCATTAGGAAGTGTGTATAAATGGCAATGTTGGAAATTTGGAGTGAAAATATTAAAAATTGGCAAAGTTACGAGCTTGCGTACAAACTGTGCAATGCATGCTCGAAACACAGTCAGTTTTTGGAATTTTTTCAACAAACTTGCAACATGGGCTTTTTGGGACCACACCTCAAGAACAGTGGCGCTGTCATTTCATTACTCAGTCCTAAAAGGGGATTCGGCTCAGCAACAGCAAACTCACATTTTGGGACTGAGAAACAAGCAAACGTATGAGTGTTCATGGTGAGGTCTAAGATCTCATGTTGAAAATTTGGGGCCAAAATTCCCCAAAATGGCTGTGATATCAACCTAAGTTGAAATCCCCCATTGATTGCCATTATAGGGCTTACCGTGCTTTTCTTCAGTTTGTGGTCAGCTTTTGAAGAGTGCAGATGTGTTCCCGGTCCACAGAAGATTGTAGCATCTGACCTACGGAGATAAGTATGGGTGAGAAGGGTGCAGGGAGGTGGGGTGTGCAGAGGGAGGGTCAGGATGGGGGCAGGGCAGCGAGGACTATGAGGGACCATTTTCTTTTTCTTTGGGTTTAAAAAAGAAAAAGACTTCTGGGTCGGTTTTATTTTTGCAGGTGAAATAGTATGAAAAATAAATTTTTGGACACTGGAGTGGGCTCCCAGTGTGCCAGACTAGTGGGGGGGGATCAATGCTGACCCCGGGGATTGGGCACCCAGGATCAGCTGAAAAAAAGTGGGCATGGGGGCATATCCGACACCGGAAGTGGTCATCCTGGTGTCGGGGAAAAAAATAAAGAATTACTTTGGCACACTGGGGTGGGCTCCCAGTGTGCCACAATAGTGGGAGTGGGGGGGGGTCATACTGACATGGGGATTGGGCACTCTGTTGTCAGCAAAAGATATGTTCGGGCTTGAGGGGGGAAGTCATCTGACACCGGGAAGGGGCATCCTGGTTTCAGAAATATAATTAGTTTGGTACACTGGGGTGGGCTCCCAGTGTGCCACATTAATGGGGGGAGGGGGGTGCATGCCGACATGGGATTGGGCACACCAATCTTGGTTTTGGGAGGGAGTGTGTGGTTGGCGCTTGGAGCCGTCAATCATGCAGAGCAGAGGTGTGGCTAATTTATTATGTTTGCTTGTTTATTTATTAATGTTTCACTGAGAAAGGCACACTGAGCAAACGAGTTGCTCGTAACTCCAGCCATGTGCATTACTGTGCACTGTAATGTGCATGCCTGGAATGTTACTGGTTGCCAGGAAGGGGGGGAGAGATCTGCCAATGCAATGACAAAACTGTCCCTGATTGGAGTGGCAGATTTCTTTCAAGTGTGGCGCTCGCTCTGAAACTGCCATCATCGGCAGCTTCCCTGTTGATTGGTGGCTGAGGGACACGCCCATTAAAGCATTCCCTGCATTAGCCTGAGCACTGCCACACCCCTGCAATGCTCCTACTAACCTCAATATGTTTTTTGTGTGCTGCATGTGCAAGCAAACATAAAAATGGTTGCAAGCAGCAGTACTTCTTTATTTTCACATTCATTATTTTGAAGAGTAATTATTGCAAGCCCTCCGAGACTGCTGGTGGCTAGGCTACTGACTTTCATGAAACCCCACAAAATATTTCTTACATAGATTTCTACAGCAGAACTACTGCAATTCCCTTTTTTATTTTATTTGTAAATGCACAAAAGTTCTGCTGTATTTCAGTACAAAAAAATGGTTGCAAGCAGCAGTATTACTTTATTTTTGCACAGAAATATTACTGCAAGTAGCACGCATGCAGGGCAGGTGAGGGTGTGAGCACACTGCAAGCATCGCTACCTAGCCCTATACCATGGGAGTGGGAGTGCAGTCAGTCAATTGCACTCCAAAACTGCTGGCGGCTACTGACTTTTTTGAAACCCAGGCCCAAACTCAGATTACACAACAAATATTTCTTACAGAGATTTCAATGGCAAAACTACTGCAATTCACCTTTTTTTATTTGTAAATGCACACAGAAGTTCTACTGTATTTCAGTACAGAAAATGATTGCAAGCAGCAGTACTGCTTTATTTTCACACAGAAAAATTACTGCAAGCAGCACACACGCAGGGCAGGTGATGGTATGCGTACACTGCAAGCATCACTACCTAGCCCTAAACCGTGGCATGGAGGGTGGAAGTGCAGTCAGCCGACTGCCCTGTGAGATTTTTGGCTAGACTACTACTGGGTTTTATGAAACCATAGCTCCCCACCAGAAATACTTATTGTTTACACCACCAAATTAAAGAGTTTTGTTTTTAATCAGTACTGTACAGCAGTCAAGGTAGAAGTTAGAACTACTGTAATTAAGGAGGTAATCTGCAACTTAAATCTCTCTACAGCTCTTTCTGGCAAAATAAATCAGACATTTTCTATAGGGAAAATACAAAAAAGTCTCACACCACTATCAGACAAGCAGGCACTAAAAAAAGAAGAAGAAACACTACTCCTTAACTTTCAGAGCACAGCACACAGAGGCCCCTGAAATGAAGGTATACTAGTTTATCTCTGCTGCTCTTAGCAAAAAAAAAAATCACTGCAACAGACGATTTATCCAGGAAAAAAAAAACTCCCAGTGCTCCCAATAGCACTAGGCACTAAAGACACATGATACAGATCAATAACATAATGGCTTTGTGAGGAAAATATTAGTTTTTTGCAACTCCTAATCTCTACTGACTCAGAGCTCTTTCTTCACTCTCCACTATGATCTCTCCACGAGTTTCGAGAGGCTCCTGAAATGAAGGTACATTGTTTTCTCTGCAGCTCCTAGCAAAAAAAAAAAATCAGTACATCAGATGATTTATCCGCAAAAAAAAACTCCCAGTGCTCCCACTAGTACTAGGCACTAAAGACACACCATACAAAACAAACAAATAAAGGTTTTGTGATGAAAATATTAGTTTTTGCAACTCCTAATTTCTGCTGACACAGGGCTGTATCTGCTCTTCACTATGATCTCTCTCCACTATACAGCAATGTTGAACTGTTATGTGATCTAGCTTTGTCAAACGCTCAGCAATTGGCCAGCAAATCCTGCGAGATCTTGAAATCCTGCGGGGACGTCAAATACCGAATATTGCTGAATAGCTGCGATATTCGGTATTTGGCTACCAAATACCGTATTATTCATGGTATTTGGGATTTAATATTCCTTACTCGCACACCTCTAGTTATAATGTTGAGACAGGGTTTATAAGAGAAATAATTGCAGTCCAGAGTTTGTTATTTTTAGTAATTTTTTGGGGGGAGGGTTATTATGGTTCTGGGTCTATGGAGACTGGAGCTAAGGGCATTTAAGTCTCCAAATGTACTGCTTACGTTGGTTCTAAAGGTGCTTATAAGTTGACCAATTAGTAGGGGATTGGGAGAGTTTGTAAACTGGCCAATTTATTTGTAGCTTTCTTTTATAGTAAGTTTCTTTCATCAGCCATTTGCTATTTAATCCCCTCACTCTCCTAGTGATGAGAGGGAAGTATTTAAACCTGAATAGTCCTCAGTTTGGTACAGAAGAAAGTGGTGACTATGCCAAGGTCAAGGAGCAAGTCATGTCTGGACTTGTCTATAGAATTAAAATCTGATAAGATATGGGTAGTATCCTTGATGAAGAAGGGGCACTAAGTCAGGATTTTAGGGGCTGGTCGCTACAATTTGCAAGACCAAACACAGCATGTAGGCGAGTGACCTCTAATCAGCAAGTACTCCACCTCCATTAATCCTATTGTCATGGTTGGATGACACCCAATGCATAATATTATGGTTATTACTCTTTAGGTTTAGATGTGCAGGGGTGGCCATGAGTTGGCTGAGGTTCTGTCTTTTAGGATCACATTGCAAGTATGCTGGTTTGCTTTATTTCTGTCAATGTTAAGCTCCCCAGTAATTAGTGTGAGTGTCTCTGTCTGAGGTATGCAGCTATCAACAGTTCAATAATTTGGGTTATATCTGGCTCCACTGAATGAAAGACCTCGAGTCTCATCAGTCACCCTGCTTTTTCGGGTCCTTGAAGTTTGTATCCATTCTCAAAGGAGACCCCACCCTATCTATGGCCCTGCCCCCACCCACCTCCCTTATCAACCCCTTATAGAATGTGATCACGTTGGTTTGGCATTAGCTGCACCACACAAACATGTGCTGAGAGAGATTAGGAACCTTGGACTCAATCAGTTGATGCATTATTAGGTCTTTGATAATGGATTCCATGACCTTACCCAGCACTGATGTCAGACTGACAAGCCTGTAGTTGCCAAGATCTGGCCTTGCCCCCTTCAAGAAGATGGAAACCACACTGGTCACTTTCCAGCCTTCCAGCACCACACCTTTATAGACAGACTCATTAAAGAGTACAAGAGGACTTGCTAATTACCATTTAGCTCCACTATGATCCTGGGATGTATCCCATCTATTCCATGGGATTTACCTGGCTTGAACTTTGCCAGGTAGTCAGCTACTGTGATGTCTACAGGTTATGTCATGGTTACCCTTGATGCCAGGAGGCCCCCCTATAAGCACCCTACCCCACCCCCTTGGGGCCCTTTGGTGAACACTGAAGAAAAGTATTCATTCAGCATCTCATCCATTGCTGCTGGGTCATGCACATGTTCCTTCTGTCCCTTTCCCTTGTTTTCAGTGGCCCAAATCCCCTCCGTCATCTTTCTCCTTCCATTTATGTTCTGAAAGAAGACTTTGCATAATGCTACTGAATAGGTCTACGGTCTGTCCTCATCATGAGTTCTGTGTCTAGTTTAGGGCCCCAAATCACAGATCAGACATAAAATTGGGGCATGGGAAATTTAAACTATGAGGAGAGCCTGAAATCATTAAACTTTTACTCACTGGAAGGAAGGGTTAACGGTGATGCACTCTTAGTTTGCAAGGTGATAAGAGATCCTCGTCTGGATAATGTCCATTTTAATATTGAAAATTAAATATCATCAACTAGACATCATAAATTACAGTTGACATATAAGCATTTAGAATAGACAGTAGAAGAAGGCCTTATGATCTACCAGTCTGCTTGATTGTGAGACCCCTGATCCAGAGATTACAGTGTGTCTCGTCTCCCTTCCTGCCAAACCTGACCCTCACCTTTGCCCTGTCCTGCCCTCTCTTGAACTCCTAGCTCACCGTTTTTTAAGTGATGACCTCAGCTGGGAGTTCATTCTACCCTGACTCCACCCACTCTGTAAAGAAATGCCTCTTGACCCTCCTTCTTGAAACTTCCTGGCACCAGCTTATAACTGTGCCCCTTTGTGGTCTTGTTTTTATTGCGACAGAAAAGTTCTCCAATATCCACTTTGTTTATACCTTTTGCATACTTATCGTGTCCACCGATCCTCTTCTCGACTGAGTACATGTTGAGGTCTCTCAGCCTGTCCTCATATGCTCTGCTGCCCCTGAGCCATCTTTGTCACTAAGCTGGTTGATATCCTTTTGAAGGTAGGGGCTCTAGTATTACATGCTGTACTAGAGGTATGGTCACGCTAAGTATCTGTACAGTGGCAATATAACCTCCTCTCTTCTGCTCATGAATCCTCTAGCAATACAGGCTAGTATTCTCTTATTCTCCTTGTTTGTCAATAACCTACCTTTACACTGTGGTGGGTCAAAGGTCACTCTATATGCTGATGACTCAATGCTGTACAGAACTGGAAGGGAGATGGGGTCTCTAAACCAAGAGCTGAAACAGAACTTTGCAACCCTTGAAGAATGGTGTCAGGCAAACAGGCTGGTCTTAAACAGCAAGAAGACCAAAGCCATGCTCTTTGGTCAAAAAAAACTTGGCCCAAAGAGATCAAACCTTCTATCTCTCTCCACTTTAAATGGTACAAGGATAGAAGTAGTGGACAATATTAAGTACCTAGGAATGTACCTGGACCAGGAGATCTCCTTCAGAACACATATAGACCACCTTAGAAAAATGGTTAACCAAAAACTGGGCCTCCTTTATAGGCTGAATCCCTACCTGACCAAAGAAACCAGAAAAGAGGTTGGCAATGGGACAGTCCTACCCACTCTGTTTTATGGAGCGACTATGCTACAGACACTGAGGTCAACGGAAAGGCTGCGTCTGAGTACTCTGTACCATAGGGTCAGCCGGTATACCACTGGAGTGCAATGGATGGAGCACCACTGCAATGTGCTCCATGCCCTAAACTGGCCTTCACTCGAAGCCAGACTAGCATATCCCTCTCTGTGCCTGGCATATAAGCTACAACAACCTGATGCCCCCCCCCCCCAGGTCTGCGGGGCCTGCTTGCCTCCAAAACTAATAGAAGAGAGCTCAGGTCTACTGATCGGAAACTACTTGAAATCCCAAGAGCCAAATGATCCCTAGGTCAACGGTCATCCAGGGTAGCCCTACCCAAACTCTGGAACGATCTCCCAAGAGAGTTACAGGATAGCAACTCTCTTGTGGGTTTCAAGAAAGGGCTAAAGTTACACGTAAGCCCTGGGTCTCCATACCACTGCCCTAAGGCCTGCCAAAGGGATTCTGCTAAGGGTGTCAATATTTAGTTCCTATGGAACTCATTATCACCAGCTGTTAGGGAAACCCCTTCAGTCAAGGCATTTAATATCTGCCTTAAGACCCACTTGTTTTCTTTAGCTTTCCCAGACATTGACTTGTAGATATATTAGTAGCTGTTATATAGATAATGCCTATTCTTTTTGCTTTAGCCTGCAGTTCTTATGCTACTTATGTAGTCTTTTAACTATACTTCTGGATTTATGTATTTATTTATGCACTGTCCAACTTTTAATGTTTGTATTTGTACTGCGCCCAGATGCTCTGGAATCGGGCGCCTAAGAAATAAAACTTGCCTTGCCTTGCCTTCCTCCCACAGAGCTTGGTGTCTTCCAAAGAGAGTCAGATCTTGCCTTTAATTCTATCTCCAATGTCATCAAAGAACAGACTGAACAGCACTGGGCTGAGAACTAACCCCTGTGGCACAGCACTTGTAACTTCCCTTGTACCTGCCAGTTTGCACCCACTACTATCTTATGAATCCTGCCACTGAGACAATTTGCCACCCAACTGGTTAATTTTCTCCCTGCTCCTAGATCCTCCAGCTACCTGATCAACCCATTCTGGGCCACCTAGTCAAAGGCCTTGCTGAAATCCACATAGAATGTCAACTGAATGACCCTTGCCCACCTCCTTTTTTAACCAAGTAAAAGAAGTTGATAAGGTTGGTTTGACAGGACATCCCTGACAGGAACCCATGCTCTCTCTCATCCTGTAATAATATAATAATAATAATACACTTTATTTCGCAAAAGTGCCTTTCAGGCCATCAAGGCACTTTACAAAAAGATAAAAGCAGTCATAATAAAACAGTAAGCATAATAATAAAATAAATAACAAGAGGATCCAAGTTACTCGGTGCCACCAAAAGCATGACACCATAAAAAGGTTTTCAGCGCCTGTTTAAACCCTCCCGTAGTCATGCACTCCCGAAGCTGACGGCATAGAGAATTCCAAAGGGTTGGGGCCATGTGCATGAATGCATGGGGCCCTGAAGATTTCAAAGACACCCTTGGAATCTCCAGCAACCCCTCGTCATCCGAATGCAACTGTTGCATTGGGTGGTAAGGCACAAGAAGCTCTTTCAAGTAGTCAGGACCCAGTCCATATAGGGCTTTATAAGTCAGTAAACCAACTTTAAAGGTGATCAGCCACCTAATCGGCAGCCAGTGCAGATCACGCAGCACAGGAGTAATATGGGAGGCTCGAGAAGCCCGTTAGCAATCGTGCTGTCATGTTCTGCACGAGCTGCAGGCGGTGGATTTCAACCCCAGAAAGCCCTAAGTATAGGGAGTTACAACAATCAAGGCATGAGGTCACAAAAGCATGGACCAATGTAGGCAAGTCCCCGGATGGAACCAGGTGCTTAATCCTGGAGAAATTCCTAAGATGATAAAAGGAAGTCTTGATGACGGCCGACACCTGAGATCATAAAGTCAGCCCGTCGTCAAGCACTACCCCCAGGTTTCACACCCGTTCAGAGGATAGGATCTGAGAGTCTCTTGAGAAAAAGTCCAGAGGGCTGATCAGCCCACAACCCCTCTATCTGGTGACCTGGGTCCACTACCATCACCTCCATCTTTCTGGCTTTCAACTTTAACCAGCTCAAGTTCATCCAGTCCTGGATTTCAGCAAGGAAGGTATTAAGTACCGAGACAGCTCTATCCTGGTTGGGAGCAAAAGATGGGTAGAGCTGGATGTCATCAGCATAGCAGTGAAATCTCAGCTCATACCATCTTACAATGTCTCTGAGGGGCAGCATACACACTGCAAACAACATGGGGGACAGCACTGAATGCTGGGGAACCCCACATGGCAGGGAGAAAGGGTCCGAGGAAAAAATCCCAGACACCACTCTTTGACTCCTGCCAGTGAGGAAAGATGTAAACCACCTGAGGACCAAACCTGACAGTCCACAGATGGACCTCAGATGTCCAAGCAGCACCCCGTGGTCTACAGTGTCAAAAGCTGAGGAGAGATCAAGGAGCACCAAGATAGAATGGTTTCTCTGATCTCTCGCCATCAGGAGATCATCGAGCACCCGAGCCAGTGCTGTCTCGGTACTATGCCTCTTTCGAAAACTGGACTGGAGCCTTTCATAGATGTTATGGATGGTCAAGTGGTCATCCAGCTGTACTGCTACTACTTTCTTACTCACCTTCCCTGTTTGCTTCAAGCAACTCAACTAGTCTTTCCTTCTGAATAGTTTCCATCAGTTCACCCACAGTGGAGGTCAGACTAACTGGCCTATTGTTCCCAGGGTCATCCCTGGATCCACTCTTGTGAAGCAGTGCCACATGTGCAATTCTCCACTCCTGCTGTACCACTCCCACATCTAAATAGCTGTTGAACAGATCCACCAGCAGTCCCAGGGACTTGTTAACCTTTACGGACATGAGTCCTTTCTTAACCCAGTCCACTATCTTGTCCTCAACCATGTTCTCCAATCCTTCTCTTCCTCCCATCCTCCTTTGCAGCACTGTTCTATCCTTTTCTTTAGTAAAAACAGAGCAGAATTATTCATTCAAAAACTCTGCTTTCTTTTTGTTGCCTTTTACCTACCATTCTTCCTTTTTTTTATCTTCACTATGCCTTCCTTTGGTATCACGCTGCTGCAGTGAAAACCTTTCGCTGATGACTATTACAGTTACAACAACAATGACAGGTTAATGTAATGGTCGTGCAGGACCCTGGCACTGCTTCTCCAGGTCTTGGGCCCCCTCTCTGAAACAACTCCAACCTGGAGTTAATTATATAAAAGTACAGGGTGTGTGTGTGTGTGTGGGGGGGTGCAGCCCCCCCTACTAAAAACAACTTTTTCTCCTGACAGCACGATGCCGACTGTGATCACTGTTGACATTGTGCCATCGCTCTAATGCCAGTTGACAGGATTTCTGTCAAATCGGCATCATAGAACCCCTTCCTTCATGTCTCTCTTTTCACTGATATACTTGAAGAATGCTTTCTCTCTGTCCTTAATCCCCTCTGCAATTTATAGCGCCTTCCTAGCCTTGGCCTGCCTGACTATCCTCCAGCTTCCCTAGGTTTCTCCAAGTATATCCCCTCATCCTCATCTTTCCAGGATTTGCTATACTTCGTGTATATGGTCCTCTTATCTCTCACTGCCTGCCTCAGCTCCCTACTGAACCAACATGGTTTTCTGGTTTTGGAGTTCTTCCCCTTCTGCATTAGGCAGATTTTAGTGGCTGCCACAATCCCTTCCCTGATCACTATTCACTTTTGCTCCTCATTCATTTCATCCTTAAAGCTAGTCAGATGTCTCACCCATCTTTACATAGTCAGCCTTCCTAAAGTCTTGCACGTTTTTCTTCATGCATGGTGCTTCCTTCTCCATGTCAACTCTGAACCATACTGTTTGGTGGTCACTGCTCTCCAAGGTCTGGGCTCCTACACTGTGATGTCCCAAACATGATCACTGTTAGTCAATACAATTTCAAGGATGGCTTCTCTCATGTCAGCTCAGTCATCTCCTGAACCAGGAACCCATCCTACACTTCATCCAGAATCACTTGGCTCCTGGCACAGGCAGTGGACAGAACACTGTAGTCCACCGTAGGTAAATTGAAGTCCCCCATTACCACCTCTTCTTCCTTTTTCAGCCACCATCCAGATCATGATGCCAAACTCCCTCCCTCCCTCCCTCCCTCCCTACCATAGTCCTTGTCCTGGTTAAGTAGCCTATACACTACACCCAGCCTCAATTTCCTTCTGCTGCCATTTGGATTTGTACCCAAAGTGTCTCTATTTCCCCTTACCTATTTCCTCTCTAGTGGCAGTAATGATGTCCCTTATGTATAGTGCTACCCCCTTTCATTTCTCCCTAACCCATCCATTGAGGGCATACCTTGGATTGGAGAGGTCCCAGTCATGGCTTGCGGTAGCCCAGGTCTTGATGACTGCTGCCAGACTCACCTTTCCCTTTGCCATCATGATCTGCAAGTCATCCAGTTTGTTTTAGAGATTTGTAGCACTGAGGGACACTACACTCCACTACTACTGGTTCCCTTACTTCTTTTCTGACCAAGTGCCTCCTTCCTCCTCTGTTTGGCTGCCTGTCCAATCCGTCTTTTTCTTTTGGTTCAGGGCATTAACTGGGGAAATAGTAAATAGTGAGAAAAGAAATTACTTTTTTACACAGACAATACTTTCAGTTTGGAATACAGTAGCTTGCCACCATGTGTGGCTAATAGCAATACTGTGAGTGTGTTTAAAACACAGATAGGTATATGGATACTATGGGGGATTTATAGCTACCCTTGCTAAGTAACAGTGGACAAACAAGAAAAAGACCACTTTAGTTTATTTTTTGCTCACACACTTCTATGTTCCCATGTGTTATGTACAGCTCCTGCTGCTATTCTGGTTTCCAGATCTGATACACCTTTGTTAATTGCATTTTTACAGTCCATCAGTGTTGCTGTGTAGTCTGCTCTTCTCTCTTGTCTGGGACTACACGTCTCTTTTCAGAAGTTATGGATCCTCGTTTTGTGTAGAATCAGTTGCCTTAGGTTGCTGCTAAACTGGGGGGAAGCATTTCTTGGCCCTTTTCCTCTTATTTCTTACAGGGATGCAGACTAGGGCTGGCTCCAAGACATGGCACTCATTAGAGATAGGCAAATACCTTTTTTCAAATATTAAGCTGAATATTCGTATTCAGGGCCCCAAATATAGAAACATAGAAACAGAATTTGTCTGCTGATAAGGATCGCTTGGCCCACCTAGTCTGCCCATTTCCCCTACCTGTTTCATATACCACAGATCCTAAATGATCTGCAGCTTACCCTTTCTTTTCTATTGTTAGAGTTCCTTTACATCTGTACCATGCATTTTTGAGTTCCCCTACCATTTTGGCCCCTACAGTCTCTGCTGGGAGGCTGTTCCATGGATCCACCACCCTTTCAGTGAAAAAATACTTTCTCACGTTACCCCTACGTCTATCCCTCTCTCTGTCTCTCTTCACATTATGGCCCCTTGTTCTTGAACATCTTTTTTTTGAAAGATGCTACCCTCTTGTACCTTATTTATACCCTTGAGGTATTTGGAAGTCTCTATCATATCCCCCTCTCTCCTCTCCTCTCCTCTCCTCTCCTCTCCTCTCCTCCAGGAACTACATATTGAGATCCTTCAGCCTCCCTCATATGACTTTTGGTGCAGCCCCATGCACCATTTTTGTCACCCTTCTCTGAATTGTTTTTACGCTGTCTATGTCCTTCCAGAGATGCAGCCTCCAGAACTGGGCACAGTACTCTAGATGAGGTCTCACAAATGTTCTATACAGTGGCATCACCACTTCCTTCCTTCCTTCCTTCCTTCTGCTGCAGATACCTCTTCCTCTACACCCCAGCATTCCATTGGCTTTCCTCACAGCTTTTTCACATTGTTTGGTAAACACAGTTATTACATTTCTTTTTACTCTTTACATCCTTGTGATCTGTATTCAATTCATACAATATTAACTCACATATATAGCCATACATACAAACAACAGTTCTATCCGTTTAAGAGTTACTTTGTTGCTATAATTTCATCATTGGTGATAACTTTTCCTCTAATATCTTCCAGCTTGTCCGTACAATATCATTTTCATCTTCTCAGATGTCCCACCATAGTTTCTCATGCATCATTGAATCTTTAAACAGACTATATTTTTGCAATATTAACCTCTTTGTGGCCATGGTCTCTAATGCTAGTATTTTTAATGAATGGTTATTGTTTAGTAATTCCAGTAAGTAATTAAAAAGTAGATTGACTGGTTCACATTTAATATTTATTTGAAGTATTTGTGTTAATATCTCAGCTTGTTCTCCTCCACCACAATTGTATTTTTTGACAGCTCCATAGACAATGTTCTAAATTAGCTTCTTTACCACATTCTTGCCAGCATTTCTGATTAGTGTTATTTGTGATTTTAGCTATATTTGCTGGTGTGTATTACGCTCAGTCAATTATTTTCCTTTGACTAGATTTATTGCTTGCTGATATGTATAATCTGTTAGCAATGATTTTTATGTTTAACTATTGTTGGTCCGTTAAAACCTTATCAATTTCTTTATTCCATTTATAGTTTGTTTTGTTATTTTGTGATTCTTTATTAGTTTTTTATTAAAATTTGATATAACCTGCTTAATAATTTATCCTCACCATTATTAATTATTTTACTTTGTGTAAGGAGTATTTTAGAATACTTTGGGCCAGATATTCAAAACTTTGGGCCGGGCAAAAAACGTTTGCGCAGGTTTAACGCGGGATTAGCTCGGGTCTGCTATATTCAAAAGGCCAAATAGTGCAGGCAAACTGCATTAGCGCTGGGCAAAATTATAATGTATGCAAGGGGCAGAGTGAGCATGAATACAGGCGCCAATGCTATATTCAGTGACTAGCGCCGCGCTAAGTGGTTTTGCGCGACTTAGCGCGACACTTAGCGCGGTGTACATTACCACCCAGAAAAAGCTTATCTTAACCCTGGGCAATCAGCTTTGCGTGACACTATGGCTTTGCGCGGTGTTTGCATGGGTTTAGCGTGGGTTTTGCTTGACCCTAACAAAGAAATATGACACATAGATAAAGCCAAACATAGAGGAAGCATGCTGCTAACTGATGGCATCACAATGATGCCATCATCTGCCACCAGTCCCAGCCATGCCAGGCAGTAAGTGGTGACCCTGCTGCCAATGGACAGCATGGCAGTGTGGTCATACTTCACACACCTGCGGACCACACTTCTGTGGACACCAACAGATGCCAGCACACACATGCAGCACTGTGGGCATGGAGGATGTTGAGGGGAGTATGTATGGGTGGCGAGGCTGTGCCACTGACCAGGTGTGGCCACAAGGCTGGGACACATCATGCAGTGCACATGGGCCAGTATTGGGAATACCCCAACACCAGTGTGCCTTTCGGATAATATATGCACCCCCCCGGCCACATACCACACAGCTGTACAACTGCCACAGCACACAAAGCCAGAAATGTACATGTCACTGTGAGCATCCCATGCCACAGGTACAGCATCTGTGGATCACACAACAGCGTAACAGTAATGTCCACTGTCAGTAAACACCTGCAGGTTGGGCCTCTCACTGTGTATAGTGCAGTCATCATCACTGCCCTACACACCATAGGCAATGCTGTGTCCCACACTACTGGCCCCTTGCTGCATAGTTTCTGCTGCACTGTATGACCTACAATGTGACAGTTGCATGCAGCACCACCACCATCTGTGCCTATGCTGTATTGTCCAGTACAGCTTCAGGCAGCTTTAGCGCGCTAGAAGAAGTAGTGTTCAAAACTGTATAATATTCCCCAAGCTGTTTGCAGCCAACTATGCTTTGCGCGGGTTTAGCCAGGGCTAAACAGTTAGCCCGCAAACTGCATGCAAATCAGGGCATAATGAGATGCTAATCTGGATGTTTGCCCACAGACTACCTAAGTAGGCTCATTTGCATGTCACTTTTGAATATGGCAAAGTTTAGCGCCGGGCAAATGTGTTTGCTCCAGGCTAATGGTTTAGCCCTGTGCTAAACCCGCGCAAACGTGTTAGCGCTGCGCTAACAGTTCGGGGAATATTTTACAGTTTTGCACATTGTACTTTCACATACACTGCTGCCTGCAGCTGTACTGGGTCCACGCATTTGCTGGCACACACATTGGCCACATAGTTCATCTCACCTACCTTCACATCGCTGTGCACTGTGTTGCTGTTGTGGTTTGCACTTCCTGGTTGCCATATTCAGAGCTGTCTTATTCCAGGGCTAAGTTTGCCTTGCACTCCCAGCCCAGTTTGCCCAGCCTCATTCCCATGCTATATTCAGAAGCTGTTTGCCCTGGGCTATTCCTTTTGAATATAGCTTGCTCTGTGCTCCGGGCTAAGTTTGCCCACCGGGCAGTGCTAATTTGGCCCCGGGGCAAAGTTTTGAATATCTGGCCCTTTGTCTTTTCAGTTGTGCAGTATTGTTTAGCAAGTTCTAAAATGTTTTTCCTTGATGATCAAATAAATAAAGTTATTTCTTTTCTTTGGTAGTCATATAAATCTATATCTTCATATGAGAGGAATTTGTTGTTTTGTAAACATTTTTTCCATACATCTATTTTTTGTTTAACTTCTAAAGGAATTTTAATTGTTTTGCCATTCGACCAGCTAATGTGGATTTGCTGCATTTTAAAATACAACAATGGAATCTCTTCTTTGTTTAATGATTTGGATAGATTTTTAATAGTTGTGTAACATGACTTATAAAGTGGTATTTGACTTTTTCCTTTGGAGTACTCATCAGTAGACTTTCTATTTTTATCTTGTTTTTCTTGTTATATTTTGTTCCATAATTTTGTTTATTAGGTTGTATTCATTCCTTGGGGAAAAGGTCCATTTCCATAATATTGATGCATATTGAGCTTTTGCATATATTACTGGGTCAGGACATCCTAGACCACCCTGGCTTCTTGATATTGTTAGTGTACCCCATGTGATCCATGGTTTACCACCATGCCATATGAATTTTTTAAAACATGTTTTAATCTGGGAGAACCTGTTGTCAGTTGGGAGCCCCAAAACATTTTGCATTACATAGATGTAATGAGGCATTGCCATCATTTTAATTAGATCTGTACTACTCCATAAAGATAAAACTAAGTTTTGCCAATAATTCAGTTGATCCTTTATTTTATTTAGTGTTCTGTTGTAGTTAATTGAAATGTTTTCTTTCTGATCGTTGGTTGTCCTAAATATATATATTTTTTTTAGTATCAAATTGGAATTCATTCCTTATTCCTGGTAATATTGTTTAATTCCTACCACTTAACTGCATTATTACTGATTTTGTTTTATTAAACTGGTAGCCAGATATTTCTGAATATGTATCCACCAGTTCCAAAAAGTATTTTAATGAATGATTGATATTTTTAACTATTCATTTTATTTTATTGATTTTAGTCTTTGGTAACCAGGTAAGGCCCACTAGGCACAAGTGCCTGTTTTTAGGGGTGACCTGGGAGCACTGGGCAGTTAAGTGACTTGTTTAGAGTCACACAGTATGCAAGTGGAGGTTGTGAGAATCAGACCAAGGTCTGGTTGTTCCAAACTCGTTCACAGCTCATTACTCTAACCTCTAGGCTATACTGCCAGCCAAATTATTAATAATATATTGTCTGCAAATACATTAACTTTCATAGTTGTATCCTGTATTTGGACTCCCTCTATCTGCTCATTCTCCCTTATTTCTCCCTTATTTTATTTAAGAGGGGCTCCAAACCCAGCACAAATAAAATAGGGGCTAGTGGGCAAGCTTGCCTCACTCCATTTCACATCTCAAATTGTGGAGACAAATATGAATTTATTTGAAATTTTAACATAGGTTGTTTTGTATAGTGTTTGTATCATTTTAATAAAATTGTTGGTATCCCCCAAGCTTTCAAAGTTGAGAACATATAAATTCTATTCAGGACATCGAATGCCATACTGTCATCAAGTGCTATTGCATAGTAGTTTTCAGTTGGGTCTATGTTTCTAATATAGGAAAATAGTTATTATACTTGCTTATTGGCATCAGCTATATTCTTACCTTTTATAAATCCATACTGATTGGAGTGTATTATATATGGTATTGTTTCTTTTAGTCTATTTTCAATAACTTTAGCTATTATTTTGTAGTCCAAATTAAGCAGTGCTATCAGTCTGTAATGTTCTGGGTTGGTTGTAGACCTCTTTATGAATTAGTATAACTTTGGCTTCCTGCATTGAGGTTGGTATGTCAATGTTTTCTTTGATGGTTTGTATTATACTTTTTAGTAACCATGGGGATAATTCCATTTTGAACACTTTAAAAAAACTCATTAAGTGTATCTGTCTAATTCTGGTGTTTTCTTATTAGGCAGTGAATCTATTGCTTTGATTATATCTTGTAGTTGAATTTGATGTTGATCCCATTGATCGTTATTCTTATTTAAATCATGTGCATAATCATTTATTGAATCTTGATTAATTCTGAGATCATGTTGACATATTTTTTGATAACACTTAAAAGAGTTTCCCTCTAGATATTCAATTGTTTTAGCCCTTTCAATTATTGAGCTTTTTTTTTGATTAAATTTGTTTTTGATTTCTTAATTCTTCCCATTCATTGTAATGTTTATCATAATCTGTTATCATTAACAGATCTTGTTCTTTTAGTTTTTTTATCTAATTGAGCATTTTTTCTCTACTTTTGCAGTTAATCTTGGCTTGATCAGCTGTAATGTAGCCCCTTATTGTTGCTTTTAGTACATCCCATAATTTAACTACTAATTCAACTCCTATAAAGTTCTTTTCCCAAAACTCTTTAATTCTTTCTTTTATTTGTTGAACAAAGGTAGGATCTTTAAGTAGCTTATTATTGGATGACCAACTTTTAATACATTCTCTTTCTTTTTCTGTAAAGGTTATATCGAGTCTATTCATAGCGTGGTCAGATATTACAATTGAATTGATCTTGGAGTCAGTAATTTCCATTATTAGTGACTTGGATACAAAATATAGGCTGTTCTGGTAAATTGTAGGTCTTTTTGTCATGGTGAGAGAATTCTTTATCTGCATCATGTTGTATTTTCAAACTATCCTCTAGATTGCATGTTCTGAAGAAGTTGTGAAATATCTTAGATAAAGCTATGTTACAGGGTGTTATTTTACCATTTTTTTTCTAATTTTGGCTAATATAAAGTAGTTGATATCACCACCTATTATTGTGTGTACAGATCCCAACTCTGTGATTCTTTCAGTAAGCTTTGCTAAAAAAAGATTATATTGGTTGAATGGAGCATACACTGATCCAATTATTATATCCTTATTATTAATATAAATTTTTATTAAGATTATACAACCTTCCATGTCCTGAAAAGAATCAACAAATGTAAATGCTATTTTTTTTTAATAAGTATCACCACTCCAAAACTCTTTTTAGGACCTTCGGAGAAAATACAAAAAGGGTAGCCATTTCCTTTTTAATTTAATTATTTATTTTTTTCCCCCAAATGTACTTCTTGGAGCAATATTATGTTGACTTTCATTTTTTTTACATAATTCAATATTTTTCTCTTTTGATTGGGGTATTAATCCCATTTACATTCCAAGTGGCAATTCTTATTTTGTCCCTTCTGTCCATTTTATTTCTTTATTTTAACCAAGTGTTTTGCAACTCCTTTTCTTCTACCTCCCAACTGTAATTTAACTACTAAACTTCTTATTATGTGTAACCCCACTGAAAATGGGGGTTCCTGAAAAGTCTTCCTTAAGCTTGCCTAAATGCTCACTGCCAGGCTGGTGTCCTGCATTTTAGCAGTTAAATGTTATTGTCAGAGAGTGTCTGTATAGCCTCTGCATACTGTCTCTTTAAGGGCTGCCTAGATTGCAGTTATAATTAATCTGGCAGGGGGACTGAGTGTTTCCATGCTCGAGTCCTGCCTGGGCTGCCACTTGCCTTCTTTGTAGCATGGACAGTTTCCGTTTATCACCACCATTTTAGTCCTGAACTGCTGAGTTGGACCAATCAGTACCTTTGGGGACTTTAAAATGGAGTCTGTCCCCAGTGGCTTTGTAGGAATTGTAGTTTTGGGCTTTTGGTGCCTAATTGAGCCTGGAGGGAGAGCCGTTGTTGTGTCTGACAGATGGACCAGCCAATTGGACCTTTTGGATCCAGGGGAAATTCCTGGGCTGCCTGCAGCAGTGAGGCAGAACTGGGTTGAAGCTGGAAGAGTGAGCTGCTCCAGCTCGAGGAGCTGCTGCCCCCGGGGTAGTGTGGGGACTTGGTGGAAAGGCTGAGTCTGGCCTGCCTGCCTTCATCTCTCCCCCATATGGGGAGATAAGAGAAGCCTCATTTTAGACTGCATCTCTGAGCCATTCCTTGGTGCCCTGAGTTATGGGCACAATGAATAGGAGTCAGATCTAAGTTGGGAAGTGAAGAAGCAACAGCTCAAGACAGTGGAGCAGTCATGCTGAGTAGTTTTGTATGGGAGAACTGTGGAAAGGCTTGAGTTTGGCCTCCTTGTTTAACTGATGCACCTGAGAGGGAGAAGAGAATTATTTTGGGCTGAATCTGAGTTTGTGAGAATGAAGTAAGCCACTGAACTGTGACCAGGCTCATACCTGAAGAAGACCAAAGATTTGCTGAATGCGATTGACCTGTCAGGAGTTCCACCCACCTCTGAACTCCTGGTTTGTGCAGAGACTCTGTAATGATGACCAGATAGTAATCTGCCTGGTACAGTAGAATTTCTGTACATGTAAATGTGCTGTGTGCTGATAGTGGGTCCTGATTTGGTTCCCCACTGTATGAATTGTGTTCCGCTTGCTGGAGGCAGCATTCAGCTCCAATGGACTGAATCCTTTTGCATTTCCATTCAGCCTGGGCCTTGCTAAACTGGCCCAGCCAGACCACCCACTGCACAGAGAAAGCCATTGACAAGAGACCTGCCTGGGGATCAGCCCCCTGCTCAACGTTTGAACAGGAATGATGCCTCGGTGATTCATGCGGGCCCTGCTTCTCCTGGCACTCCAGCTTAGCAACCTGCAGACTCCATTTCATCCTGCCTGTGTCCTGTACTGGGTATCATGAGTAACTATCAGGGTAGCTCCCTGCAACATCTAAATCTAAAAGTGTTGTCATCTGATTGCCTTGTTGTCTTACTTTCATGAACTGAGTCCTCTGGCTCCAGATTACAAATAGTGTGCATTGTGCGTGTTGCTTTTCTTCCATCACAGGGCCCCAACCAGCTGTGACACTGGCCTACCCCGGGCAACGTTCCTGGCTAACCCACCTCTTTTCCACCTGCGTACCCAGAGTATGTGACTTTGTAGGGATTTTGAAGTGCATGCATAACTGTCTAATTGATATAGTCTTTAAGCAAATCAACCTGGTTATGCTCCTCCCTTATTCGAGTCCCTTAAATAAATCAGATCTGACTCTTTTTGCATTTAACCTGACTGTGGTTCCAGTTTGTGCCAAATGTATTGTGCTGTTGCTGTTTGCTGTGCTTAACCTTGTTTTATAGGGGGGGGTCTCTAGGGTCGAGTTAGAGGAACCAGCCCTGGTGGTAAGTGCAAACAGTGTGGGTAATTGCATGGTGAACAAGGTCATTGTGAAAGTGATTATTGTGTATTGTTCAACCCACTAGAAGAGAAAAAGAGAGGTTGCAGTGTCCCAGAGGGCTGTGCCTAGGTTAGCTTGACCACTAACAACCCTGACCTCTGGGTGGAGGCATCCATTTCATTACTCAGGCCCCTTAACCTGCAACCAGCCAAGCAGGCAGAGGTAGCAACCCTTGAGGTAGGGCCACCTAGGGGTTACATATGTGCCCATCACCACCAATTCTAACCTTGTGTTTACATATATTCCTCTTCCCCCTAGTTCCTATGTAGTATCTTTTGGCTACCAAAAACCCAGTAGCCCTCAGTCCCTTACCTATTCCATTGTTCTGCTCCCCTCTTGTCCCAGTCCTTTATACAAATCATTATCAGCCTGTTTATAATTATTCTCACCTCTTTCCAACCCCCTCCAAAATTAGTGTTTCCAGTTTACCAATGTAGGTTTTTTTTCTGTTATTTTACTATTTTATAATTATATATAATATAGTAATTAAGCAAGAATTCAATAAGAGGCAGAGCAAAAGTGAGAAGGCTGAAAATAATGAAATAATAAAGGAATCATTAAGGTCTACTGATAAAGAACAGCAGGTAGAGATGGGTATAATTATTCTCACACTCTTCCTTAAGGGCCTACCAAAACCTAAAAATGAAAACCGCATAACATTAAAGATGAGTGTTTATAACATGTGCAAAGGTATTTTGGGTAAATAATTTTCCTGGTCTGATATTAATTATGTATATAGATACAGAACTGGTAGAGAAAAGGGATGGGTTTGTCTTGTAACTAGGACTATTGCTATAAGGTGAAAACTTTTAAATAAGAGGGTTGATTTTAAAAATAGTGGTATTAAGATGAAGGCATCTATTGTTGAAAATGTATTTTTGGAAACCTCACCCTCAAAACATTCTGGAAAGATGCCAAAAAAGTAGTCGGATCAGGGTATGTATAAGGGGAAAAACTTGCAGAAAATGCAATAAAGGATTACAAATTATGTAGTACCAAATGTAAGAGAGCATGTTTTATTGTCTGATGACCATCTAATACAGCTGGAAAATAGGATAATGATAAGAGGCAGAACACAGAAATGCCCAAATATAAACTCAAGTATAGTCCTAGAAAGTCAAGACAGTATAAAGGTACTCATGTCTGTATTACTTATTAATGTTGATGAAGGCAACTATGAACAAAACACCAAAGATACATCCTCTTTGGAGAGAATTATGGAAGTGTTTTGCTTGAATGACACAAATATCAACTTAAGGGCCAGAAATGTAATAATAGTAAGTTGGAATATAACGGGGGCTATTGGCAAATTCAAAGATGTGGGTTGTAAAAAATCTTGTCTGCCTTCCCAATGATAATGTTACAAGAAACTTGGGTATGTAATCATGAAGACTGTCTTTTGGAGGGTTATCAATGCTGGTGTATAGAAGCTAGGAAGAACAGTATTTATGGTAGGGCAGCTTGAGGTATCTGTATTTTATAAAAATGGGTTTAGATTTAAGTGGGAGATGTATAATTAATGATAGAAAGTATTATATATTAGGTATTGAACTTTTAAATAAAGGTAAGACTGCATGTATTCTTGTAAATGTATATATCCTCTCACATTCCTCCAGCTCCCATATAATGGGTCCTTTGACTGCTCTTGAAAAAGTGATTCAACAGATTTACTTACAATTTCCAGGCACTATGGTATTAATAGGTGGGGATTGTAACCCTCACACTGGTACATGTTTGGAAGATAAAAGTGTGAAATGGAACATAGATGATACTCTGAAAATTCCGATCAGGAACTCAAAAGATAAAGTAATAAATAAACAAGGAGAACGTTTATTAAACAGTTTAAATAATATGCATTTGCATATCTTAAATGGTAGATGTAAGGGAGACTGGATCAGAAAGCTTACTAATGATTTCAAAAGAATAGGGATTGTGTTGGATTATATGATGGTAGATATATTTTCATTTCAGAGAATTAATAAGATGGAAATTTTAGATATTTGGGATAGTGATCATAGACCCATTCTTTTAGAAATGATTGGTATGGGAAAAACAAGAGAAGAAAATGATATGCAAAGGAAAGATGCAGATAATAATATGATGATTTATAATGCTAAAAAATTAAATTGACCATCTTAAATATACAGCTTGTAGTAAATAAACTCCAATCAGATGGGATAGAGCAATTGAAGCAAAAATGCATATTGGATCTTGACCTGAATTATTACAGATGGAAATTGGCTTCTACAGCCCAAAAACAATACATTAACTTGGAGCATTTTATATTACAAGAAATGAATACATTTCAGAACAATAAAAGAATCAAAAAATCGTACAGGGCAAGTTGGTTTGATAATGAATGTGCTAAAAAAAGAAAATGTGTCTAACAAATTGGCAAGAGAGTAACAAGATATATATGTATTAATGATAGAAGGGCATTAATACATTTTAAAAAAGTATACAGAGGATTATTAAAAACCAAAAATATTTTCCCCTATTTTGGCATCTAGTTGCTCATGGCACTAATAGCATTAGATTTAATTTGGAAGCTGTTATTCTCCCGATACTTGGAGAAATGTTTTTGAAGAGATACTCTTTAGTCCTTTATTACAAGATTATCCAATACTTAGCAGGTAAACACTACATACAATTGATTGGCCATCCATCACTAAGGCAGAGGTTATACAAGCAATTAAGAACCAAAAAATAAATAAAGCACTATGATCAGATGGCATTAGTGCAGAAATAAATCACATGGATCAAAATTGGTGGGCCGACCTTCTGGTTCCTTTTTATAATAACATAATAAGGACCCAAAAATTACCGGACCATTGGAAAATAGGGGCTATAGTCCCCTTACATAAAAAAGGTTCCTTAACAGATCCTGAAAATTATCATCTAATAACCCTTCTTAATATTAACACTAACATTTTCTCAAGATGAAGTCTAAGCAGAATTCAGTTCTGGATGTCTGAAAATAATATACTTTCAAAGAACCAGGTGGTTTTTTGTAAAGGGCAGTCCACAATAGAACACATTTTTATTTTAAGGTATATTTTAGGTAAGTATATAGTGCAAAAGAAAAGGAAAACGTATGCCATTTTTATAGATATTCAACAAGCTTTTGACTCTGTTAATAGAAGTATGTTGTGGAAAATTTTTAAAGAAAAAGGTATGGAAGATAACTTGATTTCCATTATTAAGTTATTACATGAAACCGCTAATATAATAATAAGATAAGTGAAAGATGGACTAACAACTGATCCAATAATAACATCTAGGGAACTTAAACAAGGCTGCATACTTGCGCTAGCACAATTTAACATATATATAGATGTTTTGGTGGATGATTTAGATAGAGCAGAAACATTTCCTGCAAGAATCAGTAATGTACCAATTAAAATACTTTTATATGCTGATGACGCCATCCTTAGAGCTCAAACACCCCTCAATATTAAAAGGGCATTAATGACAACAATGAATTCACTGAAAAAATTTTAATCTAGCCCTCTAAAACTCAGATAATAGTATTTGGTGATTGAAAAAGAGTCTTAACCCCATGGATACTTAATTGGGTAAGTTTTGAGGAGGTATTGGAATTTTAATACTTTGGGGTGATATGTAACAGGAAGTTAGGATGGAAATCATATTTATCGAAAACAAAGAATAACTAATTAAAAGCTCTCTTAGGAATTAATAGGTTTGCTAATACTTTTGCAAACAATTCCTTTTTAGCGCAACAGTGCTGTTATGAATCCAAAGTTAATTCCCAGCTTCTTTATGGCTCAGAAGTATGGGGCCCTTTTAATGTTTATGATATTGAATCTGTACAAAATCAGTTTTAAATAAATCTATTAGGGTGTCCTGGAATTTACTCATAACACTGTGGTATGTTCTGAGACAGGCAGCTTCTCAATATTAACCAAAATACAGAAAAGATGTATTAATTTTTTTTAGAGGAAAATAAGGAAATCTCCATCTGACAGCAAATTGTATTATTGTTGGATAGAAGACCAGAATACAATAGTTGTCATTAGATGTGTTGATTTGGAAAAATAAATTATCTGTTAAATAGAATGGCCTACCATACAACTTTAGTTTTAAGGAAGATCTAGATGTTGAACAGTTTACATCATATGCAACCCAATGTTTGTTATATATCTCTATGCAACAAAATATTGCTAAAATTAAAGATGCTTGGGAATATTCAACTTATAAATTACTAAAACAGAACTTTGGTATAGAGAAATATTTTAAGTCATGTGAAAATGCAAGACAGAGGAAACAGCTAACAACATTAAGAATGTGGTTTCTATTTAACAAGAATTAGACCCGAGTCTTCCTTGTATATGTTCTGAAGCCTACAAACTGAGTAGGCATCACCTGCTGTTTGAATGTGAACAGCTAAGAGAGGAAAGAGTAAATCGTCTTAGTCCAGTCTTCAAGGACATAGAATTATCAAGAGATATTACTATGTTACATAATGTATTAAATACAGATACAAAATTGAGCATTTTTGCACTAGAAAATTTTGCATATAAAGCTGCAAGAAAGTTGAATTGGAGTATTTAATTTTTATACCGTCGTGGGTATGTATTAAGGTGTTTTTCTTTCATGGTATTTTAGAAGAAAACTCTGTCAGATATTGTTTTTAATTTTTTGAATTTAATAAATTGTGCTTTATACATGCTGATGTTACTAAACTGAACTGAACTGAACTAGTAATTAAGCAATGTGGAAGGGAAACAGTGAGACGAGAAAAAAACAGGCATACAGTATCTATTTCTTAAACACTTGTTCCTATAAGTAAACTTAATTGTACACTTAATACATTTCCTCTTATTTGTATCTCTATTTTAAATAGTTCTTTGAGAATCCTGGTTGTGTCCTCTACTCTTTCAAAGGTATGTCGTCTTCTGTCCATCATCACTCTGAGTTTGGCTGGATATTGCATGGTTGCTTTCATACCTTTAGACCATAATATTTTACATGAACTGTCAAACGTTTTCCTTTCAAAAATTATTTTGGGCAGAAAATCATTAAAGATTGATATTGCTCCATTTACATTGATTCTTTTTTCCTGTATACTATTGACATCAAAGAATCTTTGTCCTCAGATTGAAAAGACTTGGCTACTTTAGGCCTAGGTGGGCCTTGTGTTCCAACATCTGGTTTATAGGTTTGGTGTACCCTGTCAAAATCCATTTGTATGGCTTCAGTTTTGACTTCTAAATAATGAGCAATTATTGTTCTTAATGTTTGTTTAAGTGGGTTGTCCTTGCCCATGTCTCTGGGACTCCGAGAACCCTTATATTTTTACATCTCAATCTTGCTTCAAAATCCATAATTTTAAGTTTAATTTCTTTGTTCAGATTTATTAAGTCTTTTATTTGCCTTTGTTGGGGGATACTTGCTTCTTCTAGTGCATTAGTTCTGTTTTGTGCTTCCAATAAATCCTTCCTTAACTATTGATTTTCTGTTAGTAAGTTATTAACTGTTTTTGAAAAGGCTTGAATCTGTTCAGACATTTCTTTATTTGCTTTGTCTGTGCTGTCCATTATTTTAACTAGCTGCTGCATCATAGTTAAAGCTGTAATATTTGCACAATGTTTTTTTGTCAGTTTCACAGCTGCCTCACAGGGAGAAATCAGTATTACACAGAGTGAACGGGAACAACGTGTGCTGTAAACAGTTAAGCATTTAATTAGTAAAAAAATAACACATGTAGCAATGTAAAACATGTAAAACATGCACTGATGTTAAAATCGTCAAAAAGTCATGTAAAATAATTTTAAAACAATGCAAATACTGTGCAAATTAATTCTGCTGAAGCATCGAGTACACCTACAAGTTCTCTGTTTGATGCTGTGTTTATTGTCAGTAAGCATCGAGCCATAGCTGGGGAAAGAACGCTCAACAGTGGCACTGTAAACTGGTGTGCTTAAACAACTCAGGGCAAGGTTGGTCAGGTGGGGAAATCTATCGTTGCAGGCATATTTCATCTTCAGACACAGTCATAGTATCAAGTCAAGTAGGGTTGAAGACTCTAACAACAGCAAAGAATGTTGCTGCCAACTGGTGGAATTTGCTTGTCCCAGACATGTAATTCTGTATTTTTTGTGCACAAGCAAACATTGTAGTTTTGGTGGGCAGGTATGTTGCAGTTTCAGCTTTAACCTCAAGAAAAGTCGCAAAGTCCATCAGGTTGTCATATATCAGGTGCAACTTAAATTCATCCCCCTCATATTTCTGTAACATCTGAACCAAAGGAGGTGCATGAACTGACACTTCTTTAATACCAAAGATCACAGACTGAGTGGATGCCATGCTAACAACATCCTCACAAGTTGCACTTTCATCCCTAAAAAACTCAATATATTCTTCCAGATGGTCTGAGTGGTAAAATACAGCTTGGAATCATGTATTCCATTGGGTAATTACAGGCATGGGTGGCAGTGCAGTGGACTGTTCCTTAGCTGTTAGAAACTGCTCGAATCTTGCTTTGCATGCTGGGCATGCAGTGAATGCCTTCTTGACTGCAATTACAAATTTGTTCACTGCTGCATCATTTTTTTACCAGATGTTTTCCAGTAAGTTTAACAGATGTGCAGAGCAGGTTATCTGAACACCATTTAGTAAAACATGTCTTAGGCTCTGCTCCCAACATTTGTTCATATACATGGCGTTATCTGTGACAAAAGCTGCAACATTTGTGTATGGAATAGCAACGATTCGTAAGCAGTTTAATACAGCTTGGGAGACTGTTTTGTAATTGGTGGCTTGTAGTACAATGCAATCTAACAGAATTGCTCTAATTGAGTTTCAGTGTGCACATTACTTGCTTCAAGGGCACCTGTGTGTATGGATGGAGCTGCCACTGTATTTAAAATATATCTTTATTGGACGTCTGTGGTCTTGTCACAAACAATGGACACAGACACTGCTTCAGAAACCTCTTCTTTTAGCTTCTACCACATGATATGAAATACCTTTGGCAAATACTCAGTTCTTAGTCAGTGTGATGTGGTAATTACCCACAACAGATTTTAGATTTTCTTCAAGATAACTGTGAAGGGTTGAGTTGTCAAGGGTATTCAACAGTATATTAGCTGCCATGAAATCTTTAACCAACGTAATGAGGGCTACCTTTCTAGTTTCTTGGTGTGCAGATTTTGTAGAAAACAGTTCACGAACCGTGACTTGCTTCTCAACCACAGACATTGTGGTAGCCTCCAATTTCCTCTTCTTAGCCAGATGGGATGAGGCTTCTAGGTGTCTGTCACAAGATGCTTTTCTTTTGTGGTCCACGGGAATGTTACAGGATGAGCAAAACATTATTTGACCAGATACATGGAATGTACCCTTCTCATATGAGCTGCTTTGTCTTCTCAGAAAGAACTGGAAGGGGACAGGATCAGTTGTGTTCCAGGACAGTAGCTGCTACTTGTTGTTTTCACAGGGTTCTTGTGGATTTTACTTCGTAGAAGGTTAGTTCTTTTCTTTCTTACTTCTAAGGGGCTAGCATGGTATTGTTTTGGGGGATGCTGGAAGTTTGAAAACTGGTTTGGTGGCTGTAAGTGGGCTCATTTTGTGGATGTTTCACTGTGTAACAGGCTGCGCTGGTGGAGGCTGATTTCTTCTGATTTAAAACCTATTTGGTGGGATTTGCTTGGGCCTGGTTCTTTGGCTGCTGGGCTTGGAGGAGACACAGGGCTGATACCGCTCTCTCGAGTCAGGTGTCTGCCCAAGACCCACCCTCCCCACCCTCCTCCCCAGAATTCTGCTAATTTATAGGGGAACACCTGCCCTGCAATTGGAGGAAAAGGCTGCAGGTGCAGCTCATGTAGTTCTAGCCACTGAGGGTTGGATTTAAAGGCTGGGAGAGAGGAGCTTAGGGAGTTGCTCATTTCCCTTATAAGTTTAATGTGTTGTACTGCACCTAGTAACAGGGTTACTGGTGTACAGTGGGACTGTCTCTAAGATTAGTCGGTGACCTGATTAGGCAGTAGGGTGTATCTTGGACTGGGAGGAACCTGGTGGCTCACCCAAGGAAAAATATTTGGAAGGGGATGGAACCACACGTCATTAGGGCCGGCATCTTTGGGAAGGTGGTGGGGTGCACAGGGTGTGGAGCAGCCATGATACTGGACTGAGCTTGGAAGTTCGGTGGTTGCCCAGTGTGCTACCAGCTGGCACAGCTTAGGGAGGAGGTTGCGGGGATTAGGAGACAGCTGGGGAAGGGTGGCGGTATGGTTGGGGAAGGGGCTGGGGATCTCCCACGGGGTTGCACCAAGCACTGGGGGCAGGGGCATAGGGAAAGGAGTGCAGGAGAATACTCAGGGGTCACATAGGGACCCTGGCAGAGGGGGTCCAAAAGGACACTACCAAGGAAGCAGGCAGGTAACTGGGGACCCTCACAAAGGAGGGACGGAGGGACAACATTCTCAGGGAAGTAGGCAGATGGCCAGGGCTGGACAGAAGGAAGCAAGGTGGGGAGGTGGATCAGACCTTACACTCAGTAACTGCTTCAAATCTCTTCTTCTGCTCGAGGATGAGGGGGGTGATGTAGCCACGACAGGGGTGGTTAGAGATGGAAAGGGAGTGGGGGGCAGGAGGCAGGGCCAGATAGCAGGAAGAACAGGGGACCTGGAATGCAGGAAAATGGGGAGCAGTGAATCAGAGCAGGAGGGGCAGGGAAGAGGAGGAAAGCGCAAGGAGAAGGACCAGTTGGGAGGAAGGTAAAGGAGAAGGACCAGAAGTACAAGGAGAGTTCAGTAAAGGGAGCTGAGGGGTTTAGGCCAGGGGTACGACGAGCAAGGATGAACTAAATGGAGACAGGAAGGAAGGGAGGACAGGCCAGGCTAGTTTAGCAGATGGGGAGAAGGACCAGTCGCGAGCAGTGAGGGGGGAATTAGCAAGGTACAGAAGGATACTCAGGAGGAGGAGGAGGAGAGGCATAGGATTGGAGGGAAGGGGGTGGCCATGGTATATAAGGAGGGGGTGGCATGTGGCACCCAGATAGGGGGAGGAACAAGGAGCTGGCTTGGTGGAGAGGCCGGTAGAAAGGATGAGGGACATGGAAGGGGGAATGGAGGAAAAGAGCGGTCAGAGTGCTCCTGTTGGGGGATTCTATGATCAGGGGTATCAAATGGGATAGGGAAGGAGAAGCCTGGCCAGTTAGAACAAGATGCTTCCCTGGACTAACGGTGCACAGGGCTAAGCACGAGGTATATCAGCTGGCAAAGGATTGTGGGGGTTCCCCGGACATACTGGTCCACCTGGGTACAAATGACATTGAGGGAAATAGCGAGCTAGAGATACAGGCAAGATTCAGGGAGCTTGTCAGGGTCTGTCATGACATAGGATGCATAGTTTCCTTCTCAGAAATCATGCCGGTGCCAAGGGCTAGTGGGGAACACAAAAGGAAGATTAGGGAGATAAACCAGTGGCTCAGGGAGTGGTGTGAGGCCAGAGGGTATGGGTTGATGGGGATTGGGGGGAGACCTGGGAGGATAAGGAGCTGTATGCTAGAGATAGACTCCATCTCAATTTGGAGGTGGAATCCTTAAGTTGAAAATAGAGGATTCATTGGTGAAAAGTGGGGTTTAAACTTGTGAAGGGAGGGATGGGAGAAAAGGCTGTCAAGGGGTGCCGATAAAGGAGGACTCTGTCTCCACCCCTCTGGGGAGCTGGAGGATTGTGAGAAAAGGCCGACTGGCAAAGTGCAGACCAGGGAAAAACAGAATCCCCATGGGAACACGAGCAGGGGAAATGGAACTATAGGGAAAGGGTGGAAGGTAGTCCTACTAAATGCCAGGAGCTTGGGCAATAAAATGCCTGAGCTCCAGGCGATGCTAACTGATGGAGCAGTGGATGTGGCAGTGGTCACTGAGACTTGGGCCACTGCAGGACACGACTGGGACCTGAACCTGGAGGGTTACACTATGTTCAGGAAGGACAGGGGGGAGCGAAGGGGAGGAGGGGTAGCAATGATAGTCAAAAACTGCATTGGCATAGGGAGAGTAGAGGAGGCGGATGGAACCGTGGAGGCAATTTGGGTCACCTTGATAACAAGGGGGGGCAAGAGAGTAAAAATAGGAGTGGTGTATAGACCCCCTGCCCTGGCGGAGGAGCTGGAGGACAGTCTGGTGGCAGATGTTGGGAGACACTGCAGACTGGGTAGAGGAATGGTGGTGGTGTTTGGGGGACTTAAACATGCCAGGAACAGACTGGGAGACTATGACATCCTCTGTGACCAGGGAACAGAGGTTGTTGGATGTCTTTCAAGACGTGTTCCTAACTCAGCAGGTGAGGGAACCGACCAGGGAGGTGCGGGTACTGGATGTGGTCCTGGCAGACAGTGACCAGATTGGGGGCCTGGAGGTAAGGGACCTATTGGCGGGGAGTGACCATGCCACAGTCTGTTTCTGCCTGGACCTAGGAGGGGTAGAAGGCTGCACAAAGACAGAAGTAACCAACTTCAGGGGGGCGGATTTTAAGGAAATGGGAAGGATCCTTAAGGAGCATTTGGATGGGATTGGGTCAGACATGGACGCTGATAGTAGGTGGGAAATCATCAGGAGAGGGGTGCAGGATGCTACCAGCACCTGTGCAAGAGTAAGACAAAAATGCGGTAGGGCCCAAAAACCCTGCTGGTGGACCAGGGAGGCCCAGGAGGTGGTGCGAGGAAAGAAGGCAGCCTATAAGCAATTCAAGTGCTCAAGGAGTGAAAGGGATTGAGGGGAGTACGAGCTGATGGCTAGAAGGGCCACTAGGGTGGTGAGGGCGGCTAAGGCAAGAAAGGAGCAGAACCTGGCCAGGGAAATTAGGAGAGGGAACAAGGGGTTCTTTAGATACATTAGGGAAAAATGAAGGGTGAAGGGGCAGATTAGCAGGATTAAATCAGGGGAGAGATTGGCACAAGACCCGGGGGAGCAGGCTGAGGTACTAAATGAGTGCTTCACCTCAGTTTTCACCAAGGAAAATGGGGGTGCTGCATCATACATGGGAGGAGACAGAGATACTGAGGAGGGGACCCTTACCGATGCACGGGTCTGGGGAGGGAGGCATCACTGGCAGGAGAGGAGGGCTAAGCAGGAGAAGAGATACCGGAAGTGGAAATCACAGCAGAGAGAGAGAGTGAGGAAGCCCTCAGCTCCCTTAAGACAGAGAAGCACTGGGGCCGGATAAATTACATCCCAGAGTGCTGAAGGAACTTGCGGATGTCCTGGGAAACCCTGCAGGAGCTTTCACCATCTCTCTGAGGACAGGGTGGGTGCCCCAGGACTGGAAGGTGGCGCATATAGTGCCTATCCACAAGGGGGGATCAAGGGAGGTGGCAGGGAACTACAGGCCTGTCAGCCTGACATCGGTGGTGGGCAAGGTGATGGAGGGCATTGTCAAGAAGAGGCTAGGGGGGGACCTGGATAAGTCAGGGTGCCTGGACGATAGACAGCATGGATTCATCCTGGGAAAATCATATCAGACAAACCTGGTGGAGTTCTATGACTGGGTGATGAGTGCCTTGGACCTGGGTAGACCAGTGGACATCCTCTTTCTAGACTTCAGCAAGGCATTTGACTCTGTTCCTCACGCGGGCCTGTTGGATAAGCTGGGAGAAATGGGGTTGGGGAACCAGATGATCAGATGGATAGGCAATTGGCTCCAGGACCGGACCCAGAGGTCGTGGTTGTGGGATAGTCTCATCCCCAAGGAGGGTCATTAGTGGGGTTCCACAGGGATCAGTCCTTGGGCCCCTTCTGTTCAACGCCTACGTCTCTGACATAAGGACAGGAATCAGGAGTGAGATGAGTCTCTTTGCGGATGACTCGAAACTGGGGGCGGTGGTGGATGGGGAGGAAGGGAGGGTAGCCCTACAGGGGGACCTGGAGGCTCTGGAAAGATGGTCTAGAAAGTGGAAGCTGAGGTTCAATGCAGGGAAATACAAGATACTCCACCTGGGGGCCAGAAACCCGGGCCAAGTGTACACCCTGGGGGGGGAAATGCTACAAGTCTCGATGGCTGAGAGGGACCTGGGGGTGGTGGTGGATGTCAAGATGAACAACTCTGAGACTTGTAGGAGGGCAGCAGCCAAGGCCAACAGGATGCTGGGATGTATCGCTAGGGGGATTACCTCCAGAAGGAGGGAAGTGATACTCCCTCTGTATAACTGCTTGGTGAGGCCGCACCTTGAGTACTGCGTGCAGTTTTGGAGGCCACACTTAAAGAGGGACATTAACCTGCTGGAGAGGGTCCAGAGGAGGGCAACCAAACTGATTTGGGGCTTGGGGGACAGGACCTATGAGGAGAGGCTCGAAGAGCTAAATATGTACACATTGGAAGAGAAGGGACGGGGGACATGATAGAAGTCTTCAGGTACATGAAGAAGGTAAATAGGAGGAACAGTCAGGGTGTTTGAAGGAAGGAGGAGGGGCCACTGAGGGCATGGGTGGAAGCTGGAGGGAAGATTCAGGGGAGAAAGGAGGTGCTACTTCACTGAGAGGTGGTGGGGCCATGGAATGCGCTGCCTAGGGGGCTGGTGGAGGCAGAGACAGTGGAGGGTTCAAGAGGAGTGGGACAGGTACAGGGAAGGGTTCTGGAAGCAAAATACAATGCATCAAGAATATCCAGAACTGGGAAGGGAGAAGCCAGAGAAGGCGAGGGGGGCAGCAAGGTCAGCACCCAGGGTGGGTGCTGACCAAACGAGCAGACACGAAAGACCGTTAGGCCTATTCTGCTGGCATTTTAGTATGTTAGTATATTGTGCCAACTGTTGTTTAGCAAACACATTGCATGCCTTTGAGGCAGAGGAAGGTTTATTTTGCACAGACATAATCATAGTGTGGCATTCTCAGTCAAAAACAATGTCTGCCATTGATTGTGTTGTTTAATGAGGGGATTAAGTACAAGCTGTGGCAGCTATTAAGGTAACTGATGTGAACAGGTGCTAATTGCGAAAGATTACCGGAAAAACAGGTAATTAAAAAACTAAGTGGGAAGCATAACCTGTCTCCCGTCTGTCTCCAGTATGTTTCTGTCTAACTACTTTATTGCAAAACAGGCTAATTCACGTAACTTTAATTAAAAAAGTGGAATACATGTGAATTCCATGTGGTCGGTGGATTAAATTGCTGCCTTAATCATAGTTAATGCCCATGGGGGGTCTCTTCTCAAATGTCTTCATTGTGATTAGCAGGTTGCTGAGTCCTCAGTTTCTGAGAAACTTTTATTTATTTCACTATCCCGCCATCTAGATCTATTTATTGTCAGTATTTTGTAGTTTTGCTGTTTATTTATATTTTGGGCATCTAGTTCCTTGACATTATCATAATTTTTTTCCTTTGGTTGTTGTTCCTTATTTTCCCCCTTGTCAGTGATTTTATATTCTACAGTCTCTACACCATCTACAGAGGTTAGCTGAATCTTACTATGGGGTATGTAATGTCTATTTAAATGCTGATTATCATCATTACTTTGACAGTCACTTGCAGTCCCAAAGATATGAGCACCAGCCAGTGGTGTGCTCAAAAGATTTAATTCTGCATTATTGCAGGTTCTAATGCTTCACAAAAGAGAGAAAACAACTTCTAAAGGCCCTGACCGGTTTCCTCTCTGAGGAAGTGTGCATGCACAGAACCGGTTGGGGCCTTTAGAAGTTGTTTTCTCTCTTTTGTGAAGCATTCGAACCTGCAATGATGCAGAATTAAATCTTTTGAACACACTACTGGCTGGTGCTCATATATTTGGGACTGCATGAAGTAATGTTTACTGAGCACAGCGGTGTACTGGAGCTACATTATTTGGTACTGTTTGACAGTCATTTGTAAGAATGTCTCCCTCCAAATTTAGGTTACCACATACCTGTTGCTGTTGAGTGTAGCTTTTGAGGAGATGCAATTCTCCATCTTTTTCTTTGCTCATAACAGTTTCTTGACTGGCATCAGCATATGAGATTTCCTGCTTCTTATTATTTGGCTGAGATTTTTAGCACCTAGCATTTTCGGTATCTAGTTTTGTTTCTTGGTATTCTTTGTCCTTCTTTCTGCATCACTCATAGGCCCAGTTATTCAAAAGGGTTGCTCCATGCACAACAGGGTTGCGCATGCGCAAGTCCTACATTGCGCCATTCTGCGATATTCAGCAGGAGGCAGTTGCTCCACTGGCAACAGGTTGCGCAAAAGAGCAATGCAAATGAATGCATGCTCAACAGGAGGGGGAGGAACCATGCATAACCTGCGCAACCTGATATTCAGTTGGGTTGTGCAGAGTTGTGCATGCGAAACCCCCAACCTGCGCCTGCACAACCTTGAGCCAAAAAAAAAAAGGATCAAGTTGAGGGCCACCCACAGGTGAGCACTGTATTGCAGGCGCAACACAGCAGCTGCCACCCTGGCTGGCTAACTCGATCCTATGCCCCCCACCAGCCCGATCAGCAGGCATCACAGTTACATGAAACCCCTCCCACATCTCCACAGCCCGATCGCGGGCAGTACAAATCTGAGCCCCCACATCTCCCACAGCCCGATCGCGGGCAGTACAAATCAAAGACCCCACACATCTCCCACAGCCCGATCGCGGTCAGAACCTGTATGACCCCCAGTGCCCGATCGCGGGCAGAATGTAACCACCCCCAACCGAATAACTCCTTGGTGGTCCAGTGGACCGTAAAGCCCGATCGCGGGCAGAATGTCTAGCACAACCCCCAAACATCTCCTGGTGTCTAGTGTCCCCCCACCCACCCACGAAGCCCCTCCCCCGCTCCCCCGCGCCGGGGCGACAGCATCCACCGCCTGCCGCCCGCGCCTGGCCCAGCTGTCGGTAGGGCTACGCCCAGTGGTGCAGAGCTACAGCCAATGGGCGTGCAGCTCATACCGTACATGACAGTCGAGATTTGTGAATGATCATTCACAAATCTGGTATCATGTCTGATATGGGCTACATGCCCATTGGCTGTAGCTCTGCACCATAGGCGTGCATCTCGCGATAGCCGAGCGGCGGCAGTGGGATGCTGTCGCCCGCCCGGCTGCGGGGAGTGGGGTGGAGAGCTCGTGGGTGGGTGGGACACTGGGCTACCAGGAGATGTTTGGGGGTTGTGCTGTGACATTCTGCCCGCGATCGGGCTTACGGTCCACTGGACCACCAGGAGTTATTCGGGTTGGGGGGTTACATTCTGCCACGATCGGGCACTGAAGTCATAAGGTTCTGCCCGCGATCGGGCACTGGGGAGTCATGCAAGTTCTGCCCGCGATCGGGCACTGGGGGTCATACAGGTTCTGCGATCGGGCTGTGGGAGATGAGTGTGTGGGGGCGACATGTACGTGTTCTGCCCGCGGTCGGGCTGTGGGAGATGTGTGGGGGTGTCATGTAACTGTGATGCCGCGATCGAGGCTGCATTATGCGTCGGTCCCCGATGGCTGCTGCCTGGCAGGGTGGCCAAGGAGCAGATCCTCGAGATCAGCCTTTTCCTCTAAATAAGGCATGCAAATGGGGCCATAAATAGATGCAAATGGCCCCCGCGCCTTGCATAAATTATGGCCCCATTTGCATGTCACCTTTTGAATATGGAAATTTGCATGGCGCAATGGTACTTAGCCACCATAAGTTGATCTCAACTCGGCAGCTTGCAGTAGCGCCAAGTTCCCTGCGCCATGCGCAAGTGCTGTGGCTCGGGGGTGATATTCAAAGGAGTTGCTCAACAGCGCAACTCCTTTGAATATCACCCCGGCCACACCCCTGCGCAACTATTTTGAGCAGCGCAGGGGCTTGCGCCTCAGACTGGCGCAGTTTGAATATCTGGGCCATAGTTTCTGCTATTACTGGGTCAGTTTTATTCTTGCCAGAGTCTGTATTTAGTTGTTCCAGTGTTACTTTAGCTTTGTGAGTTCTTTTCTTCAGAACAATCGGAGCCATCATTTCCTTTTCACTGGTGGAAAGTTTATGCTTCTCGTTTATGTTAATTTCTTTTTGGGGTAACTCTGATGGAAGAGACCTTTCATTTACGTTACAGGACTGGTATTTGGATGATGTGGTGGTTATTATATTGGCTTGATGTCTAGTCTGCATCTTGAGATGCTTTATTGAGCGACTCATTCCTTTGAGTCCAGTTGTTTGCTTTGTTTGTTCTTTTATTTTCAGTGTCACTTTTCCTGTTTAGTGCCTCTCTCCTCAAAAAGATGTTGAGTAAAATACAGCTGCTCATTATTTATTCATTACTACAAGCACTGCAGCAAGCTTCTTGTTTGATTAGAAATCTTTTTGTTTAAAAGTGCACCCACATCGAGTCGTTATCTTGGTCCACAACCAGGTCTCCAAAAGTTAATTTTTTTTATTTATTTAGCTATATTTTAGCACCTTTTATGGATTTCAGTGAGCTGCGGTGTGCTACAGCCATTCTGTACCAGGGTTTTTTTCCCACAGAGCCAAGTGTCAGTCAGCCCGTGTCATCATCAGGTATGCACCCTCAAATGCTCTTTAAAGGGACACTGTCAGCATTTGGGATTAATTTGAAAGGGTGAAAATGAAGATGTCTGGAGCAAGCTTTACCAATGTAAAATACATAAATAGCAGCATATTTGTGCAGAAGTGCTAGATAGTTATTATTTTTGTAAAAATTACATTTTGGTCATTCCAACTGAAATGTTGAGTCTGCACGTCAATGAGCTAGAATGGCACGGAGCCAAGGGGAAACTCATTCATCAATAAATTACTTATTTTTGGTCCCATATGTGAAAAATGTATCAGCTGTTACCGGTGACAATAGTGAGTAGTACAATCATAGTCCCATTCAAAAATGAGAACTGTAACTTATTTTATTTTGTATGCAAAAATTGAAATCATGACTCCGGGCATGTGCATTGTTGGCTTCAAGCTTTGCATACAAAATTAAACAGGTTATAGGGCTCATTTTTGAATGGGACTATTTTTGTACTACTCTGCATCATTACCAGTAACAGATAAGACCTTTTTCACATATGGGACCAAAAATAAGTAACTCGTTCAGAAACCAGTTTCCCCTCTGCTCCGCACCATTCTAGCTCATGGACATGTGGAGCCAACATTTTGATCTGGATGGCTAAAACATATTTTTACAAAAACAATACCTATCTAGCACATCCATGCAAATATGTTGGTATTTATGTATTGTACATTAGTAGTACTTGCTCCAGACACCTTCATTTTCTCCCTTTCAAATTAGACCCAAAGGCTGTCAGAAGAAGAAGAAGAAGAGTCAGGATTTATATAGCGCTTTTCATACACAGTATCCCAAAGCAGTTTTACAAGCAATGCTAGACTGGTAGTGAAGTGACTGAATGTGTGGTGGTGGCTATATAGCACATCATCACCCACACACAGCCTGGATAATTGCATGAACTGGTTTATGGGAAGGGGAATGTTGGCCAGGACACCGGGAATGTTCCCTGCTCTTTGTGAAGAGTGCCCTGGGTTCTTTTACTTCCACCTGGACACCCACCAGGATGGGCAGAAGGGACCTCGGTTTAATGTCTCATCCGAAGGATGGCACACCCCAGCAGTACAGCACCCCCCAAACCTGCACTCGGATGCCAGCGATTTTTAGGGGCAAGTCAGATCCTGGTGTGGGATGAGAACCCACGACCTTCTGGTCCAGAGGTGGATGTGCTACCAACTGAGCCACTCTGACACCTGACAGTGTCCCTTTAAGGTTTAAATATGGTATAATAAAAGACTTCCATAATGGGTGACCAGCACAATCTGTCTGCCACTATGGCTGGACGCCATTTCTTCACATGCTTTTTTGTTGTTAAACAAAAATCACCCCCCCCAGCAGCATCCCCAACTACCACACTCCTCCCCAGCCCTCAAATTTCATAATATGATGAAGCACCATCCCCCAGGCTCAGCGAAGGCAACTGGTGCAAGTCACCCTCCTCCATGGCTGGCTGCCTTCTTCTGAATAGAAGCACTACCACATTTACTCGCATAGTACAGCAGCTGACCACATGATATGAAATTATGGTGCTGGGAGGAAGAGAGTGGGAGTTGGGAGCTGCTGCCAGTATGGGGGGGATCATTTTGTTTAAAACCAAAAAAACATGAGAAGAGATGGCAGCCGGCCATGGTGATGGGAGGGTAGTGCTGATTCCCCATTGTGAAAGTTTTTTTATTTAAACATATCTAAACCTTAGATTGTTGGTGTCAGGGTGGAGGAGGATGGGATTGTTTTTGTTTGCAGAGGGTGGCGGGACGGTGATGTAGTTTAAGATGATTGGGCTAGGTAGGAGGGTTGGGGGTTGTGTTTTTACTTCCAACAGGTACAGAAATAATGAATATGAATGCCAAATTTCTGAATATAGGGGGTCATGAATGCAGATATTGAGCTGAATATTCCAAATTAGGTATTTTCCCACCCCTAGTGAGTGCAATGTCCTGGAGCCAGACCTTGTCTGCATCTATGTAAGCAATAAGAGGAAACAGGCTAAGAAATGTCCACCCCAACTTAACAGTGACCTAAGGTAATTGATCCTACACAAAAAATTGGATTCATAACTGCAAAGAGAGACAGGCAGCCCCAGAAAAGAGAGAAGTACAAATTACAGAGCAGCACTGATGGCCTGTAAAAATAGAATTAAGGAGGGTATGTCAGATCTGGAAACTAGAATAAGAGTAGGAGCTGTATATAGCACATGGGAGCATACAGGTATGTGAGCAAAAAGTAAGCAAAATTGATCTTTCACTTGTTTGACCACCTTTACTTATCAGAGGTAGCTGCAGTATAAATTCCCCTTGGTATCCATATACCTATTTGTGTTTTAAAAACACTTACAGTATTGCTATTAACCACATATGGTGGCAAACTATTTCAAACTGAAACTACTGTCTGTGTAAAAAACAAAATCTTCTTTTCTCACTATTTACTGTTTTCTCAGTTAATGCCCAGGACCAAGGGAAGATGAGAGACTGGGCAGATAGCCAAACAAGAGAGGAAGGAAGTCATCAGTCAAAAAGGAGGGGAGGAGAGGAAATAAGGAGTGGTAGAGTCACTTAGCACTAGAAGTCTCAGAAACAAACTGGACGACTTACAAGCAATGATCGCAGAGGCAAAGGTGAATCAGACATTGGTCACCGAGACCTGGGGGAAGGAGGGTGGGATTTGGCTTTGTTGCAGAGGGCAAGGGATGAGGGGAGATAGTTTAGATTATTGCACTGTTATTATTTTGTTGTTTTTTTGTTTTGTTTTAAGTGTAGTATTTCTCAAATACAATTAGGCATGAATAGTACTTCCTGATAATTATTTGTAGCCTAATAACAAATAGTGCATTATTTGTGGTATTCAGGAAATACTATTTATTACTCACACACCCCTGGCAATTATTATCATAATGGTATGAACAAATGTCTCTTTATATGCAATTGTTATTAATAAGTCTATCAATATGTGTTACTCAATGTGTTTTTTTTACTGTTTCTGCAGGTCACCCTATAGATCCCTCTGCTGCTATGACCCACAGCCTTCTCCTCCTCTACCTCTATGATATGGCCATCACTACTGTGATGATAAGAGTTAGTTTTGTTTTGTTAATGCTTCTTATTAATGGGCTACTTGTACAGGAAGCCACTAGGACTGTAACAGGCAGAAAGAAGAAAAACTTGGAGTTCTGTTCTCAGTCTATTATTGCACATGTGACTCATTCTTTTTTGGGGGAATGTTTTTACAGGTTCTCTTACAGATCCCACCACTGCTGCTGCTGCCTGCTCCTCCATGTCTTCCTCTTCATCTTGCCTGTGGTGCTGGCTAGAAGAACTGAAGCTGATGTACCTCATCCATTGCATTCACCTATCATACTACCCTCTGTTCTTGCTGCTGCCCTCTGCATCCTCCTCTTGCCTAGAATAATGACTCCACTAAATAAAGAGACATACTATGGAATGTGCTGGTGCTCCTGCGTGTTCCCCTTTCTCAATATCCTACTCATACCAGTTTCATACAGTCTTCCACTCCCATCCTTCAGTGTCATTTCTGTTGGCAATGATTTTACTTCACAGTCACAATCTGAAGTACGACTACAAAAGTTTTAAGTACCATCATTTTTGAATGTAAAAAATACAAATGTAACATGAACACTCAGAACTATTTACAAAACATCTATTTACAATCACTTATACAACACCAGTGATTAAACATTCTCACATTTCATGCTTGGATCATGATAAACATCCATCAAAACCAACCTTTGCAGGCAATTTGCTCAGCTTGTTCAGTACATATGGTGATGAAACCGCCCTGACCAGTCCAGAATTAAACTGGTTTCCATCCCTTCCTCCTTTAAGATGCAGCCGCTCAGTTTTAGTGGTCATATGCTTCCACCCACCTTAATGCTGGGAAGGGCTGAAGTACCAGGAGGATACATGAATTTGTCAAGGTCACACAGTATGAACTGACTGCTTTATGTGCAGTTCTCCAAACCACACACATACTTTACACACTCAGTCCCAGTGCGAGGCATCATAGGTATGCACATCCTTGTGCAAGTCTGGCTGACAAGGCATTGCCAGAAGAGACACATTGCTTTGGTGTGATTTGAACTTAGATTGTAGTTCTGGGCACTAGCCATTGCTATGCTACCCATTCCCAACCATTTCCAGTGGTTCCAAAATAATATTTTTTTAACATGTCAAATTTTACTGAAGTTTTTGAAAATGAATAGTCAGTCAGGATAACAAAGAGTATAGATCACATTTCATCCAATATCAGTAGCACTTCTAACAAGAGTTGAGAGGATAACCTACATATAGTAGTCATAACTTGACTTTTTAATTAATAGGTGCCTGAATAACTTCTATTTTAGCCATTTCCTTAGAATATTACTTAGGCCTAGACAAGGAAAAAATGCATTGTGTACATATGAAAGTACATATCATGATGCACAAGAGCAGAATGGTATCACCCAATGGATCATGACATCTTTGTACATGTTCTACTCTGTAAATCTTACATGTAGAGGTGAGGAATGCAGGATGACATTGCTAATAGCATAGTCTCTGAGGTTCTACCAATTTCTTACCTTAGAGAGTACAGCATGGTAGATTTTGGCCATGTAAACTAGAATGTGGGAGTTACAGTGTGGCACACAAAGGAAAAGACTGCACTCAGCTTATATCTCCTGTAGCCCTAGTCAGCCAGTAGGGATTAGTTCTGGTGGATTACTGCGAGCCAGAGGTAAGATAGAACAGAGGTGGGACTAAGATATTGGGCCCATTTCAGGAGTTACAACAATAGCCAATGTGTTGTTACAGCTGTCATTCTTCCACATAGTGCCAGTTTTGATAAGGAGGTGTGCCACAGTAGTACTGATAGCACCATTTCATAAAAATTGATCTGTTAGCCTCCACAGGAGCCACAAGTACCCAGTACTGGAGCTGTTGGGATATGTCACTTAATTGTGTAGTATCTCCCATAACAATGAGTTGTGGTTTGGTAGGAATGGGCACACCCACGACCAAGGAGTAATCCTGCAGCATTCCTGCCCAGAACGTATGCAGTGAATGTTATTCCCACAGTCTGGTATCCAGTTGTGAACACCTCCATCAGTTTGAAGGGGGGTAAGTCTGCCTTGTGCAGTGCTGGGGGGGAGGTCTTGTCCAATTTGTGTAGGATTTTGGTCTGAATTTACTGCCCCTTGGTGTCCCTGTATGTGTAGTGTGCTGACTTGAGACAATCGTCCCAGACATCTTGAGCCAGCACAATGCCCATTTCATTTTCTTGGTCAGTTATACATAATGGGGGGATTGGCTGTCTTGAATGAAGCAGTTCAGTCTACCAGCAATACCTTTGGTCATTGTGGGTTCAGACAGTTGATGAGGCCACATCCATGGCTCAGAGTTGAACACCAAAATAATATTTTAACTTGCCCTGTGGTTACTGTGATTAAGATGTCTCTTGTCTTGTCTGTTCTTTTTTATAGCCTTATTCTAATGTCAGAAATGCCTGTCAGATACTTTGCCACAAGGAATGAAGGGGATTTTGATTTATTTTATTTCTTTGGCACCCCCACAAAATGCATCATAGAACTGATAATAAACTTACAGTTGGACTTCAGTGAACCTTCTGTAATGAGACCCTAAAAAGGAAACTGTGCTCTTTTAGACAGGAAAAACACACACACGGTGTTTTAATGCAGTAGAAAAGGGAATTGATAAAGACTTTGCTTATGAGTTTGACTATACAAGAACAGCCTGACATCATCTCCAAACCAGACCTTCCTACTCAGGTCAAACATCACTTTCAGAACACCCTCTGCATTTAATTATAATACTGCAAAAATAAAGGCATCATTTTGTTTCCACTTATGAGTAAAAGGTGACAGCTGAGGAGGTGAGGTTATATATGAAACTTATCTTGTCATTATCATGCCTTTCTTGACCAGTGGAAAGGTTTAATGTGGGTTCAATAGAAGTACATTTTTGGCTCCTGCCCCTGGACTAGTCTTTCCATGGGACATCAAGCCACTGATTGCTCCACTTTGTTTTGATCTCATTTGTAACACCCTTTACTAAGGCCCCTAACTGTTGAGGTTCCCTTGTACTGAGTTCTACTCTAACCCATATTAATCTTCATACTGCACCCATGTGTTCCTCATTTGCACTTGTCTCATTTCTTAATTTACTTTCTACTTCTGTCTTTGTAATGCTAAGAGAGGTGATATACAGTAGGCAATGAAAAAGCTCCATGGGATATGGGATGGGATGGGATTGCTAAGCAAGCCAAACTCTTGCTCTGGGTCTAATGAAATTCCACAGTCTATTCCACTGGGTACACTTTTCTCTTTCAATGATGTGCATGGGGCTGAAGAGAGGTGCGAGTACCAAAAAAGCAAAAATTCAGCCCCTCAGAAAAACTTATATAATCTTCTGTATTTAAACCATTTCACTTACCACCATTCTCTGTGCCTGTTTCACCCAGTTAGACTTCCTCAGAGGATGAAGATCCTTCACAGAAATATAGTAAAGAGTATATAAAAAGCTTTCTGAGTGGCTGAATGTTTGTTTTTCTGACATCCCCCCACCCCGTGTCGGAATTTAGCTGCTCTGAAAATTGTCTCCCCTTGGGCCCATAGTTATAAATGCTCCCTTAGTTCTCAGATTTTCCCCTTGCTCTGGAGACATACTATCATGATTCCCTCCAGAAAAGGTGGCACCACTGATTTTTTTTTTTTCAGTTAATCATTTTTATTAAAATGTTTTTCAAACACAAAACCACTGGCAGAGAAAACCATGTGCAGTGTGTCTAGCAAAGTTACTTAACCATAGAAACACACACAGGTTATTAAGTACTGTATGAACAACAGAAATCATACAAATATAGTATTATCAACAGGCAAGAGTCTGGTAGTGCCGTGTGTTCATGCAGGATCTTGGACTGCATACTGGGAGGAGAGGAAGGGGGCTTACATCTGTTGGTAGGAGGCTTTAGTTTTCTTGTCAAAGTGTGACACTCTATCCAAAAACGCCAAGTTCCTGACTGCAGCTAGCCAGTGGGTAATCGAAAGTACCTTCTTTGATCTCCATGTCTGAAGAATTAAACAGGCATCACTGACTCACCAATCTCCCTACTCCCTATTCTATCAAAAATCCTTCAGAGACTAGCTGCCAAGCAATTCAATCTACTACTCTAAGCAATGTTTCTTTTCAAATTACCAATCTGGATTTTGAGCAGCTCACTCTATATCCACTTCCCTGCTAAGACTCACTGACTCTATTCTCTCCAGCATAGACAAGGGTCTACCTACCTTCATAAACGTTGACCTGACTAAAGCATTTAATATGGTTGATCACTCTTTCCTTCTGCATAAACGCTCTGCCTCTGGTCTCACCTGTTCTTTTCTTTCCTGGATCTCCTCATATATGTCTGGTCACACCCAATCTGTCTCCTCTGGCCTAGCCATCTCTGATCCTTGACAGATTAGTAGGGGGTCCCTCGGTATCTGTACTAGGAGTCCTTTTCAATATTTTTGTAAATGACCTGCCACGGACTACTAAATCCTGCCATATCTATGTGTATGCAGATGACACCATCCTATACACATCTGGTCACAGTCTCACTGATACCTAAGTAGCATTGCAGACTGACTTTGACATCCTCTTGTACAAAGGTGTGCAAAGTTTCTGAAATATGTTCTACAAAACAATTTGAAAATTTTGACAAATTTTCTTCAGTTCAGGTGATGACTGCAATTCACATATTTATTTGCCCACTGAATTGATTAGATTCATATGGTGAATCTACACAAATTGCCAATTCACAAGTGAATTAGGCAATTTGTGTACTCCGTCATACAAATTTGTGAAATTTACCAGTGAAAAACTCATGAATTGCAGTCATCTGCAGCCTAAAACTGTAAGTAAATACTTCCCCTCACCCCCTGTGCTGTAGTACTATCCCACCCACCTACAAAAAATGTTATTGTCATATAACCACCCTCCTAGACCCCACTGCAACCCTCCTCTCCATGCTCCCTTAGGATATTTCACCTAGTAAGTGCACTCCAACCTCATCCCCCACCCAAGTCCCACTAGATCTATGAGTCATAACATCCCTCACCCAACCCTGCATGAATGAGTATTGACATAGTTTGCTCCTAGTAAAACCTGCAAACTTCCAAAGGTACACCCACCTACTTAGTTAATCCACTTCCTTTTAATGTAATTGTTAAATCTCTTCTGGTGTGTCTTGGAATAAATAGAACTGAAGTCCCATACTTCCAGTGCAAAATAAGCTTTAATATTTGTTTTTTATGAAAGTATTTCCAATATAAGTACTAATGTGGCCTGTGTCAAAAAGGGGATCTGATGCACCAAAGTAACACCCTCCCCCGGGACGAGGCTGAAAATAGGCAGAATTGTCTAGTCCTCCTTTCCAGGTCAACAAAAACTAAATAAATAAAAATAAAAAATAAATAAAACATTGCACCAGTCTTGTGACCCAAATCAGGGTGTGCCATATCACATGGGTGCTTACACTATGTTGGGGATGCAACATTCTCTTTCTTGTGAGTTTGCAAGCCCCGCCATAGATACAGCACAGGGCTCCACATAGACCAGTCAGGAGGTGGTCTAAGTGCCATGCTCCAGTGTCACACACTGTGATGAAAGGGGACAGGGTCTAACACTGGGTGAGCAGAGGGCAGAAGGGGCACAGAAGGTGGCATAGGGAGAGTCAGGGTGACAGCTCCCCAACTCCCCCATGTCACCTCCCTTGCCCCTTCTGCCCCTGGTCCCCTCCTGTCTGGCAGCTTCACCATCACCCCTAACCATTCTGGCCCCTCTAGTGTTGCACCAGCCAGGAGGGGGTCCAGATCCCTGCAGCAATTCATGTAGGTGCACCTTATGTTTGGAGCTAGTCTGCAACTCCTGAGTCTTCGGTGCAGGTACCCCTGCTTTTACAAAATTGCTGCAGTGTGCATGATGCACCTGGAGTTCACTGCAGCCCTAGATTGCCACAAACTGCAGTGATCTAAGGGCTCTTTGAAAATCGAGCACTGAAAATTATTATTACAGAAGGAGAACACAAAGATGTGTGCACTCCTATAGCCGGCAGAGCTAGATGGTCACTAGGGTCTGCAGACCCCTCACTCCTAAAGCTGAATGATCAGCCAGTGCATCTTGAGCCCCTTACTTCAATCAAAGGGGTAACATTAATTAAACAGACATCAGGCAGGTTAAAATTATGGGGACTACAGAATGGCTGCATTTAAGCATGTATTCAATATGTAGAGAGAATACAGGCAACAGAAGGAATATTTCTGAGAAAAACTTTATGTTAAAGTTTGTTTTACCATTGAGCGGGTTGCACACTGTACAGTTATTTGGGCCTCCATCCATTGCTCAAAACTTTCTCTGCATTTTACATCTTGACCTTTTTCCAGTTTTGATACTCATGAAAAAATTTTTGTGACTAAATTATGGATTATTTTTGTTTGGATGATTAGAGGGAGTAGAAGGAGAGGATGGCTGGGTGAAGGAGAGAGGAGAGGAGAGGCAAGCAGGAACAGTAGCAAGTGAGTATTTGGCCATGAAGGAAGAACAGTTAGAGAAGCACTGGACATCAAGAGAGGAGAAAGAGAGACTGGCATAGAAAGCCAAGTATAGTGACTGAAATATATATTTAAAGGGACATTGTCAGTTATTTTTGATTTGCAAAGTCCTTGGTATCAGTTGTCCTGTTGGCATTACAATGGTTAAAAAAATGCATCCCTAGAGCTGGCCAACCAGTGCAGTGGAAGAACTACCGCTCATAGTAGCAATGACCCAAGGTCGAGCGTGACTTAAGGAGTTGGAGGGTCGGCCAGAGGGGAGGCATATCAACTGTCCCAGGGACTGCCCTTCTGCTCCAAAGGAGGGGTAGGACTAGTGTCCAGCACTATTCTGGTCTCTAGCAGCAGCTGGGGGGTTGGTACTCTGAGACTGTACACAAGGGGGGGTGGAAGCAGGGCAGATGTCAGGTGTGCTGCATATGGGGGCATTCACAGCACGGCCATTGGTGTTATTGCCCACTACTTCCTCTGTATCAGGGTGGAAGAACAAGGGAAAATTCTGACCAGTAGAATGGCATAGGTCTCCTGCAGGCCCCGCACTTTGCTGTCTGGGTACGTCCAGACAAACTGGATCCTTTTCCTGGTGGGTCTTGAGGGAGACCCCTCAAATCCTGCCTGGGGACAAGCACTGAGGGAAAAGCCAGACAAGGTAAGTCCCAGAGGATGCCAGAGTGATGGGGCAGGGGACCGATAGAGGGGGCCCAGTCAGCACGAGGGAAAAACAGATGAACAAACAAAAAAAAATGCATACCTGCCACAGGATTTACTTCTTTCAGTGATTTATTCTTCTTTTTTTGTTAAAATCAAGATTCAAGTGACCCACCCTGGCCAATGCACCACACATTCTTAAATACGATAATGCCCCTAGCCATGAGTAAACTCATTCATGGGAGAGTTATTAATTTTTTGTATATAATGTAAATACAGTGCCTGTTAGTATATTGTACACTAATATCAGTAATGCCAATCTGGTTTGAAAGTGAGCTGTCTAACTGGATAAATGTGTATTTGAAAATTGCAGTGGTGACTCCAGTGGATCCATGACTGGTCATCCACAAAAATTTTGTTGAATGTCCAGACAGTGAATCCGGCAGGTCAACTGCATTTTGCAGTTGGCTGCCTGTTTTGAACTACATCAAGTGTTTTCTTCGGGATGCTTCTCCCCTGAACCCCTACATGGGGGGCTGTGTCCCTTGCACCTCCCCCACTTAGAATTCTCAACTCTGAGTTGGAGCTGATTTGGGAGGGTGCAGGACCCCTTACAGACAGTGCCAGGTTCCAATGCAGTCCCTACAGCGAGATGGTGCTGTAGTCGCTGTAGGGGACTGCGCTTTCAAAATGTCACAGTCGGCGAGATAAACCACTCCAGGCATGAGCATTAGCATCAAAATTAATGTGCATACCCAGAGTTACATCTGCAATTTTCAAATACAGATTAACCAGGTTAGACTGCTCTATAAACTTATTTTAACAATTTTCTTCCAAGAATTCCTGACACAAACCTTTCCCAGCATATGTCTCACAAATCTGGATTGCAGTCTGCAGTGAAGTCAGCAGATGGAGGTTGGAGAACACTATGGATCTTTTTTCTGTATTTAAGCCTGTAAGTTTAACTTCCGTTCAGATAAAAAGGCAGCACTTCCTGGAACCAGCATGGTGGTGCAGTGTGAGGCGGCAGACCCCAAACATAACTCCAAAAGAACTGCACTTGGGAAAACAAATTGAGGAACCAAATAAAAGCTAAGTAATGATCAAAAGGAGATTTTTTGAAACCTCAATAGCACGAAGACTACAGAACCCTGGCACTTTGACGTAAACAGGTCTCTGTTGGGATGATGCCCCCGACAAATATCTGTTTAGGTCAAAGCACCGAGTTATGTAGTCCTTCTGCTATTTAGATTTCAACAAATTTCTTTTTGTTATTTACTTAGCTTGTATTAAGTTTAATTCCTGGCATGTGTACCCTTTATGTTAGTGGCATGGTAGAGCCACTACAGTTAGGTTTGAGCAGTGGTTGCTGTGTTAAAGGCTCAAACTTTGCACTTTAATATCTTTGTGATCTTTCAATAGATTTGCACGAAATTGTGCTTGCACAATCTCAGGAAGTAGATCTCTTGACATGACTAAGTTTTGTTCCAGTCGAATTTAGGGGTTCCAAAATGCAGACAGCAAAAAACATTTTCTAAATCACGTTTTTTTTTTTTTTGTCATTGCCCAGTGCCCAGATGGTGCGGAATTTTGGTCTGAAATTCTCCAGGTAGAAAGGACTTGGCCCACAGATGTGCCTTTTGCTGACTAGGTGTAACAATATTAATCCATTCCAAAGTTATTAAATTGTAAAATGTTGGTTCTAAGCATGCTTAGCACAGTCTTTTGGATAGCTGCTTTGAACGAAAAAATAATTTAGTCCCTGTAAAAAAAGATCCTTTTTCATATGGGGTAATCCTTTTTTGTGAGGAAAAAATCTTGCTTCAAATGGACGCCCTCTTGTTTCCATTTAAAAAAAAATTCAAAACCCACAAAGATGATATCCCTCACGTGCACCAATACATGTAACATGCTGTTTGGAACCCTCAGGTGGATTTTGCACTTAGTTTCTGGAAAAATGACCCAGAAATATATTCTTTTAACATTTACAAATCCTTTTTCGCGAGCTGATTTTCTGTTTTTGTATGGGCATACAAATAAAATGTGTTCCTTACAAAACAAGGTGACTTTATATGAAAAAAAGAATTTGGACTTAGTTTTTTTTCTGATTCTATTTTCATATGAACATAAAAAGCATACGAAAAAGGATGCCTTCATATGAAAAAAGTGGGAAAAATAGTATGAACAAAAAAAGGCGTACAAAAAGGATGCCTTCATACAAAAGAATAATGGACAAAAAAAGCATTTCGTATGAAGGCATCCTTTTTTGTATGCTTTTTTCATTCATACAAAAAAAGAATGCCCTCATATGAAACAAGAATTTGAACTTAATTTTTTCCCATTCTTTCTTCATATGAAGGCATCCTTTTTTGTATGGCTTTTTTTGTTCATACAAAAAAAAAGAATACCCTCATACAAAAAAAAAAAAAGATTTTGGATTTAGTTCTTTTCCCACATTTGAACTTCAACAAGCCATAACCCCCTCAGTATTTGGACTTAAAGGACAATCTATATATCAAAACAAAGGTCTTAATGAGTACTGCAAGAATAACACATATCCACATTAAACATTTAGGGGCAATATAAAAAAAAATTTAAATGAATATTCACTCAATATTTGGACTGAAGGGACAATCCAAAACAATGGTCTTAATGAGCACTACAAGAATATCATATATTGCCCCATTAGTATTTAGGGACAAAATAAAAAAGCATAAAAAATAAAATATGCAAATTCCCATAGTATAACACTTGAAATTTAACAAGCAGTACTACAAAGGAAAGAAATTGCTGTTTGCAGAAATTAAAGCACAGGGCCCAAAGGGCCCTACACTTCCACAGCAACATACATGTATGCATCTATGGAGGAATTGAAGCGAAGAGCCCTTTCCAACAGGCAAATGAGGATACCATTATACTATCTCAAAAAGTAAGGAAAGTCATTACAAAAAGCTTTGTTAATGCACTAGTTAGGGTTAAACCAACAAAAGCAGGGAAATGTGGCGTTAGGGTTCCCAACCCTAATGCCCCATCCCCACCCTGCAGGCTACAACAGGAAAAAACAGTATTTGAACTCTCTTGTGTCATCGCAAATCAGGTGTGGGGTATGCCTTGGGGTCATCAACCCTAATGCTCATTCCATTCTCAGATGTTGCACACATTTCAGCTTATTTACTGATGGAGTGGGGTGAACATTAGGGTTGACAACCCCAAGGCACACCCAATGCCTGATTTGCAAAGACACATGAGAGGTCAAATACTAATGGTTTTTCCTGTTGCTGCCTGCAGACTGAGGTGGGGCATTAGGGTTTGGAACCCTAAAGAGACATTTCCCTACTTTGTCCGTTTAACGCAAACTAGTGCATTAACAAAGTTGTTTGTAATGAATATAAACATTATGTTTAGTCTATTATGTTTATGCTGCTTTTTGTATATTAATATGCTCATTGTACTCATGTCTGAACTCCTAAATGCTACATTACTGATATGTTAGCCTCACTGCTGTGTTGCCTTCCATTATATAATTTGCTTGCTATTTGCCTTACTGTAAGCCTGTCTCTCTCTCTTTCCTCTTTCTCTCCTCTCATTTCCTACCTTACCACTATCCCCCAGTTTTTGGCCATCTGTTTTTCTGCCTTGCTCCCTGCCTTTCTTCACTTCCTTCTCAGCCCAGTTATCTCATTACAAGTCCTTCCTACCCTCCTCTACCTCACCTCTTTCTTCCTGCATCCTATGGTTCTACAATGCTTCTCATTCTTCCAGTATTGGTTTTCTAACCTCTATACTCCTTTTCGATACATAAGTACTGTCACAAACTCTCTCAGTTGGTCAGCCCTCTACTCCCAAAGTGCCAACCTCTGAGCATATGATTTGTGTACAGTGAACAGAACAAGGTAACCCTCTTGTCTGTTTTGTGGGTTCAAGTCACCTTAGTCTCAAGCTCTGGAGGGATTGAAACTGATAACCTCTTGTTAGCATACCCAATTATCAGGCTCAGATAATTCTGTCTTTGGGAGGCCAGATATCTTTTCCTACGGGCACCCAACCAGGTCTCTCAAATGAACCTTTAGAACTCTATGCAAGACTTTAGAGAACTCTATCTATTTCCCAGTTTGGTATACAATAAGCTCATACACAGTGTCACTTATAACATTTAAAAGCTCAACTTAAAATAAAAAGAAATGTCAAGGCACTCCAGACAGTTTCCATTGAAAAATCTCCTTACTTTAAAATATCAAACCAGAACAATAAGTACAGAACAAATATACATCCCAACACATACAGCCTTAAAACAAACAGGTAAAAGTGCAATTCCTACAATTAATAACTTCAGACTAATCTTGTCTAAGGTCCTTACTTCAGTGCTTTGATGGTCTCTCTTCTCTCAGTCAGAAATATTGTCTTGTGTGTCTCTGTCATGGTTCTCTCAGCAATTAAACACAGTTCTGAGCCGGCCTTCTCATGAGGTCACTAACTCCACATTGGCGTATCCAAATCTATATTTTACCATACAGGATGTCCAAATAAAATATTTAAAAAAACATAATAGGTGACCTCACTGACTTTCCTCTCCAAAGGTTAACCAGACAAAACCGATTTGTGCTCTGCTACACATACATCTCAAAAATGTCTTTGATCTAAGTCACTGTATTCAAAGCAAAAGTATATTTGCCTCTTTAATCCCATCTGGGACAGCTTAAGCAAATGGTCTACGGAGGACCGGTTGGATATAAATCGAACCTGCTAATAACTAATGAGATTGGACCACACTGCCCCTATCCTGGAGGCTAAAATTTTTGATAAGATTTTAATATCTGTGATTTAGCAGGGAAATCAGACGGTAGCTAGAGACTACTTGGGGAGCTTTCCCCTGGTTTCACCAGAAGAACTATTAAGGCCTCCAGCAGAGTGCAGTCCGAAATGCCTGACTCATATATGAATGCAAACAAATGATGCAAAAATGGGACTATGTCTGGGGCGAAAGCCTTATAAAAATTGGGAAATAGACCATCAGGTCTAGGAGCTTTATCTGAAGCTAAAGAGGTAATGGCAGCCAAAATCTCGTGGTCTGAGATAGGCTCCGAAAGATAAGCCTGCTGTTCAGGAGTTAAGGCAGGAAGCGGAATACCCGCTAGATACTGGTGAACCTCCAGTGGGTCAGGAGGATCCATCATGGGACCATACAGGGAATTATAATATAGATCAAATTCCCTATCAATATCCCTCAGTGAAACTTTAATAGTGTTATCCCTGTCAGAACGAACAGAGATGATAAGCCATGTAGCGTCCTGTTTCTGCAGCCGTAATGCCATTAACCACCCAGCTTTCTTTCCTTGGTCAATGTAAGTGGTACAGGTTTTAAAAATAGCATACTCTGCTTTTTCTTGCAAGAGATCAGCATATTTGTCTCTAAGTGTTATAAATTCTTTCCTTATTAATTCTGGTGCAGAGGAATTCATAAATTTTTGTAGTTCTCTTATTCACCATAAAAGAATGGTGGCCTCAGTGTCCCACTGTCACTTCTGTTTGGATGCCAAATGAATAAATTCCCCCCAATATAGCTCTAAAATGCACACCACTCTATAGCTACATGGTCTACTGTACCTTGATTAGTGAAAATAAAGGATTTAATTTGATCCTTAATTCTATCTATGATACCTTGGTCTTTGAGAAGTTGGTTGCTTAATTTCCAGGTGGAGTCTTTATGAAGGAAAGTTACTAATGTTAACTGAATCCAAACAGGTGAATGACCCAAGAGAACCTGAGGCTCACTCTCCAACCCCAGCACTCCACTTGGAAGACCCAAGCTGACTAAAAAATAATCTATCCGGGAGTGAGTCCCATGTGCAGCAGAATAAAAGGTATAATCTGTGACATCAGAATGGAAGAGACGCTATGGATCACATAATCCAATTGAATCCACCAAATCTCTGATGTAGCACTGGGCTGGCTAGAGACCAGCTGAAGTCCCTCTGGATCTATCTTTATCTTGAGTAAATGGAAGATTCCAATCTCCACTGAGTACCAATGGAATATTAATGAATGAAGCCAGAACAGAAGCTAAGTCCATAAAAAATGCAGGATTATTGGCATTAGGACTGTATACACTTCCTAACAGTACTCCAGCATGATCTAAACTACCATGAACCAGGACATTGTGACCATGGGGACCTGTGGCACATTGGGTGGATTCAAAAGTCGTACCATTAAAAATCAAAATAGCAACTCCACCCTTATTAGTATAAGCTCTGGCTGAGCACACCTGCACTACAGACACTCGACGAAAAGAGAGACTTTCTGAGGAGACCAACTAGGTCTCCTGCAAAAGGGCTATATAACACTTGGTATGCTTGAGATGTTTAATAATCTGGTACCATTTCACCTTTGAATGGGCACCCCATATATTCCAAGAAACACATTTATGAGAACTTATCATTAAACTGAGTTAAATAATAATTAACACAAGTAAGCCACACCCAAATGGCTAGACAAAATAAGAAGACAGATCAGCAGCCGCCCACCCCTAAATTACTCCTGAGATAGAAACAATATCAGGAACAAGCAGATAAAACTTGTATTCACCCCTCCAAGAGAAAAGGAGTAATCCCAGCAAACCTCCCCCCCCACCCTAAACAGTGCAGACCAAATCTCCCGAAGGATCTAGCTAAACAGCAGTGCCCCTAGCAAATCTAGCTTTATAAAAGAAATGGAAAATAGTTTTTGGAACCATAATACACTGGAATGTCTAAGAACAAGGATACAGATTACCCCCCCCCCAACCAAACCCATAAGGTAACAAATGATGCGAAAAAACTAATAACCGTAGCCACAAAGCCCACATTCCCAACTAATACAGACCAATGTGATAACTGAGGCCAGAGAGGGGTGTCTCAATGAAAGGGTCCTACCAAGCCAAAGGTACTAGAGAACCAAAATAAACATCTGGCCCCCAGTAGCCATCTAAAGTAAAAAGGTAGCATAAAACCTTGGCTCCAAGGGCTAGAAGTAACACTCTCCATACAGGGAATAAGGGACCCCCCCACCCACTATTCTGGTGCATGAGGCACACATCCATTAGCAGTGTTTCACTCTGCCTAGCCCACTCCCACCTGCAACTACATACCAAAGTTATCTCACTAACTAAAACCCAACGATGAGACAAAACACCCCAAAAGCCACTGTGTCAGAATGACAGCCTAATAAAACCAATTAGATCTCCTCCCCCTCCCTGGGATCCAGCATCTGCCTTATCATCTTATAGTTGAATTCTGTCTAGACAGTATTATTAAGGCAAAACATATCTAAATAATGTCAACCATCCAAACCTGCGACCCTGTCAAAACCCCACAAGGGGAAGGAAAGAAAACTAAATTAAAAGAAACCAGATGCTCCTCTGGACACCCTTAGAAACTGGGATATAACACATTAAAGTGGATCCCCAGATTATATAATAGTAGGCCATGTGCCTACACAAGCTGTGTAAATCAAAGTGCTACAGTTGGTTGTTCCTCAACCCCAGGTTGACCCTGAAAAAGGGACTGTAATTGTTTCAGTGGACGTATCCGGTTACCAAAACTCAAAGAAATAAATAAATAACTATCATTATAGCCCATCCCAAACTTATAAACATAAATTTCCCAGATATCTTTGATTAAATTGGGATGAGCAGGGTATAAAGAATATTCAGGCAGTAAACATTACAATAGGTTGTAGGTGTGCCAAGATCATCCTAGTGACCAATGTAGGAACCAAATAAATAATGAAGACAGTGCCCAGATCGAATATCCATTGCAAGGGGAGTTCTTGCCATTCAACTGATAAATGGTAGGTAGGTCTAGAGAACCATGTTCAGTTCAGGATCCTGAAACAGGGAGAGGGTGCCGAGCAGTCCAGTGAAATTGAAAGAGCATTACAACGTTCACACCATACAATGTAAGGACCTGAAAAACAGCTGCTCAAACCACTTATACTCCACTGTAAAGCAGGATCTACTTTTGGAACAGATCTAGCAGCCAAAAACAATAGATCGCACAATCAGGAACCAAGAATTTGATAACTAAAATTCTCCATAGATCGGGAATCATCAGGTCACCCCAGAGTAGAAAATACCAACATAGTTCACCTGGATAAAGTATTTGCTTATCAAACAAAACCCAGAGCAGAGGTCCAGAATCAAGGACAATACACTGTACAGCTGCAGCAGAGATCAGAGACTGGAGTAGAGTCTTGCTGCAAGGGAAGAAATCGCTGCCATGCTGAACATTGAGCCAGGATCTCAGTATTAGTAGCTAGGCTCCAACAATTTGTCTGTAGATGTGAAAAAATGCTCAAGTCAGCTCAAACAGGAACTCAGAAAGCAAAGAACACAGAGCTCAAGAGAATACTCATCACAATCTCAGATCTTGCAATTCAGCTGTTGAAAGTAGGATAGGACCATGACCGGACCAGGATCCTTAAGCATAGAAAATATAGAGCAACCCCAATTGATTGTGAAAACTTTACAGGGTCCACACAAAGCAAAGTAATATCATGCAGAGTCATCTACTTTTAAAGAAGTCTAGCAGGAGTCTCTTCAGTTTGTTATTAACTTGCTCTCTGGTACTGAATCAATGCCAAGTCCTTTGAATTAGTACCTGAAGATGGGCAGGATGAAGAACACAGAACTTAATGTCAGCAGTGAGGAGCTTAGTTACAACTGGATGGAAAGCAGCTCGCTTCTGACAGGTGACAGCTGGCAGGTCTTGCGAGATATGGATCCGTGTGCCTTCCCAAGTGATTTTCTTAAGCTCACGTACCTTCTGCAAAATATGCTGCTTGTCCAGATAGTTCAATAATTTATGGATAAGCATGCTGAGAGGTGAGCCCACAGGAGGTCTAAGGTGCAGAGAGTGATAAACCCACTCCACTACGTAGCTCGTGGTATTTGGAGAAGGCTCTGCTATCTTTTACAGAAATCTCTGAGTGAACAAAATTGGTGTGGAGTTTTCTACATCCTCAGGGAGACCAAATATGATTAAATTATTTCTCTGACTTTTCCCCTCTAGGTCCTCCAATTCAGTCTCAATTTTGCTCATTTTTTGCCATAGAGAGGCCATCTCAGTTTCCACTCAGTCTCACCATTTTTCGATGGAGGTGGTGCAGGCTTCTATGTCACTGACCCATTGACCCATATCGCATAAATCTGCTCGCAAAGATTTAAGCTCACAGATAAGCTCACTGAGGGAGCTCTTAAGAGGCTGCAATTCTGATAGAAACTTTTCTTCCAATAGCAGTACCAGCACCAGGGTTGAAGTAGTGGAGCGAGTAGAGTTAGATCCATGGGCCTTTGACTGCTTGGAGTTTTTGTCTGGGGTCTAAGGTGGTGTGTGATGCGGTAACACTTGCCACATTTCTGCCTCCATAATTGCTGTAAATTCGACCAGCCAAACATGCAGCACACTACTAGACAGCTTCCACTAGACAAATAGGTAAAAATAAAGAGGATTGCCCATGTAAAAGAGCAAACCCCATTGTCACAAGTCCCTGACAAATAGGTGTGGGAAGCTCAGGAAGTCAGGGAGAGGGAGGGCTGAGGCAGGTGTGGGATCCAAGAAAGCCATCAGGTCTCAGAAGGGGAGGACCTGGTGAGGTCATGAAAGGGGCGGAGAAAGGGGAGTAGTGTGAACAGTGAGGTTTTAGCAGGAGAGTGGCCCAAGGGAGCCAGTGGAGGCACAAAGGGGGCCACTTATAAGGGGCTGCTCAGCAAGGGGAGCTCACAAAATTGCTCAAAGAGTATTTTCTCTGGAAGCACATCAGTTTGGCAGAAGTCTTTGAGCCAGAAGCATTTTGTATAGGCAGGTATTCTGAGTTAAAAAAAAGGAGATAAAACTACAAGAAGTTTAAAGATGACTCTAAACTTAAAGTCTAACACATTGGAACTGAGCTGTGGGGCTTACAAAGGATTGCAGGAGGGTCAGGCTGGTCAAGTGAGTAACCCAGGCAAGGTGCAGGATCAAGGTAAGGAACCTAATTGTATGGCTGGGGCAGCATTGGATGCAGCCTGAACAAGCGGTGGTCCAAGAGAATATGAAGCTAGTAACATGATACAAGTGGCCAGTTTTCCTGGTGAGAATGTGAATTCAGTTGGAGCAGGGGAGCAGTATTAGGCTGGGAGAAGGATTCAATGGCACACAGTAAATGGGGCCACTCTTGAGGCACCTGTGGGGATGTGAAGGGAGCAAGGATTCGGTGCGTAGTGGGTAGGAGGCTTGTATAGCTTATACATGAAATGAGTGGAAGCTGGCGATGGTAAGTGGCCTTGTAACAAAGTGCTGGAGAGATCAGCAGTCGGGGGATTAAAGAGCATAAATATAATTTGTGAAGAAAACGAGTAATGGTACTGAAAAGTATTGAAAATGATTGGTTCAATTGTGATTGTTTTTTGACCAGTATTAGAAACATAGAAACATAGACTCTGATGGCAGATAAGGACCACTTGGCCCACCTAGTCTGTCCATTTCCCTTCCTATAGGATAAGCCGCAGATCCTAGTTAACCAGCGGCCTATTTCTTCCTACCCCGCACAAGAATTGCCTTATGTCTGTCTCATGCATTCTTGAATTCTCCCATAGTTTTAGACCCCACAACCTCCTCAGGAAGGCTGTTCCATACATCCACTAGCCTGTCTGTGAAAAAATACTTCCTCACATTGCCCCTGAAATGCCCTCCCTCTGTCTTTAAATTGTGTCCCCTTGTTCTTGCATGTCTCTTTTTCTGAACAATGCTACCCTCTTGGACTTTGTTGATTCCACTGAGGTACTTAAACATTTCTATCATGTCCCCGCCCCCTCCTTTCCTCAAGGGTATACATATTAAGCTCTTTTAGTCTCTCCTCGTATGGCTTCTCTTGCAGACCCTGCACCATTCTAGTTGCCCTCCTCTGGACTGCCTCTATCCTTTCTATGTCCTCGCAGAGATGGGGTCTCCATAACTGGATGCAGTACTCCAGACGGGGTCTCACCAACTGTCTGTACAGAGGGATAACAACTTCCTGTTTTCTGCTGGTGATGCCTCTCCCTATGAATCCCAGTATACCCCCAGCTCTCCCTACTGCCTTCTTACATTGCTTGCTAACATTAAGGTCATCTGATAATGATTACCCCAGGTTCCTTTCATTTATTGTTTTTGTTACTACCTCCCCCCCATTGTGTAATCTTCCCTTGGGTTTTTGTTTCCCAGGTGCATTATTTTGCACTTCTTTGCACTGAATCCAAGCTGCCATACTTCCGACCATTCCTCCAACCTTGCCAAGTCCCTTCTCATCCTTTCCATGCCTCCTTGTGTATCAACCCTGTTGCAGATCTTTGTGTCATCTGCAAAGAGGCATACTTTTCCTTCCAGTTCCTCTGCAATGTCACTTATAAAGACATTAAAAAGGACTGGACCCAGTACTGAACCTTGCAGTACCCCACTAGTAATCCCTCTTTCTTCAGAGTGAACTCCATTTACAATTACCTTCTGTGTCCTGTTGTCCAGCCAATGTTTTACCTAGGCTACCACCCTGGGACCCACTCCCAGGCTGGTTAATTTGACTATTACTCTTTTGTGTGGGACTGTGTCAAATGCCTTGCTAAAGTCTAGGTAGGCAATGTCCACAGCCCATCCTTGGTCTACTACTTTGGTCACCCAGTCAAAGAAATCAATTAGATTCGTCTGACATGACCTTCCCACTGTGAACCCATGCTGCCTTGGGTCCTGTGCCCCACTGGCCTCTAGGTACTCAACAATTCTTTCCTTCAGAAGTTATTCCATTACTTTCCCTACCACAGAGGTCAAACTAACAGGTCTGTAGTTTCCTGCCTCTGTCTTGGTCACAATTTTTTGAAGGGGAATCACATCCAACTTCCTCCAGTCCTCAGGTACCACACCATCCTTCCATGATTTGTTAAAAAGGGTAGTCAGTGGTTTCACTAGTTCTCCCCTTAATTCTTTTAGAATTCTGGGGTGAATTTCATCTGGCCCCATTGCTTTGTCCACCTTCAGTTTTAGGAGTTCTTTCAGAACCCTTTCTTCTGTGAAAGGACTGGGATTGACCCCCCTATCCAGAGTGCTTCTGTTAATTGAATTACGCACCTCCCCCTACTCTTTTGTGAATATTGAGCAGAAATAGTCTTTCAGTATCCCTGCATTTTTACTATCCCCCTCTGCCCACCCACCGTCCATTCTATTCAGCCTCACTATCCCTCCCTTTGTCTTTCTACACTCCCTGATGTACCTATAAAAGGTTTTATCCCCTTTCTTAACCGAATTGGCTATACCTGCTCCTTCTGTGTTTCCTTATACTTCCTGAATGCTATCTTTTTCTCCCTGACTTTCCCCTGCCACCTCTTTTGAGAACCATAGTGGCTTTTTCTTTCATTTTGATTTGTTTATTTGCTTTACACAAAGGCTTGTTGCCTCCGTGATGGCAGTTTTGATGATTCCCTATTGTTGCTCCACCCCTCCTTCTGGCCGGTTTGCTAGTGCTTTTCTGAGGCACTCTCCCATCTTGCCAAAGTTAGCCTTCTGAAGTCCAGTAACCTCACTTTTGTATGGCTTGACTCTGTAGCTGAGTTTAACGTGAACCACACTGTTTGATGGTCTCTTGTTCCCAGATGACAACCCACTTCTAGATCTGAGATCCTCTCACTGTCCCCATTTGAGAGTATGAGGTCTAAGATTGCTCCCTCATGAGTGGGTTCCAAAAGTAGCTGTCTGAGGCATGCCACCTGTAGGGTCTTGAGAATGGCCCTGCTTTTGGATGTGGCTGCAGCAAGTGTGCTCCAGTTAACATCTGACATATTCAGGTCTCCCATCAACAGTATCTCCCCTTTCTCTGCCATCCTAAGAATGCATTCTATCCTATCCTTGTCTATTCCCTCCCCCTGACCTGGGGGTCTGCATACAACCCCTGTGCAGATTGTGGTGCCACTTCCAGTCTCCAAGGTGACCCACAGTGCCTCCTCTCCTCCCTGTTTACTCTTTTGTTCAGTTGCTTTTATCCCTTCCTTTACATAGAGAGCTATTCCTCCCCCTCTTCTCCTCTCCCTTTCTCTCCTGTAGGTTACGTACCCTTGTATGTTAACATCCCAGTCATGGTTCTCTGTGTACCATGCTTCTGTGACTGCTATGATATCCAGGCAGCCCTCTTCCATCAAGGCCACCAGTTCAGGGAGCTTGTTGCCAAGGCTACAGGCATTGGTACTCATTATCCTCCATTTCCTGATGGCCTTACTCCTTTCTGCCCCATCCCTGTCCTTCTTGCCTTTGTCACTTTCTCCATTTACCCCTGCCCTTCTCCTTATCAACATCTCTATGTTGGCGTTTACTCACTTATTGTACATGTTGTTATGTTAAATGAGAATTGGGGGTAATATGGGTAAGCCAACGGAGCAGAGCACAAGAGCACAAGGTAGGTGGTAGAGGAAGGGCAAGCACAATGGAATCAGTGCTACAGGTGGATCCACAAGTCAGGGACAGAATCGGAATGGAGTGTGAGCAGAATGCCCATTGTGGCAACAAGGAGAGTGAGCAAAGTACTAATTTCTGTGGCTGGAAGTATTTTGTTTAAACAGGGAGTCACACGGCTGAGAGGCAGGAAGCCTGGGCCTACCACATGGGATGGAGTCTGACATCATCACCATGCAGTAGGTGGCCCGGGATAGTGAGGGTTGATTGCTGATTAGAGTGCCCATTGTGGCAACAAGGAGAGTGAACAAAGTGCTTGTTTCTATGGCTGGAAGTGTTTTTGTTTAAACAGGGAGTCGCATGGTCAAGAGGCAGGAAGTCTAGGCCTACCGCATGGGATGGTGTCTGACATCATCACCATGTGGTAGGTGACACAGAAGAATGATGAATGATTGTTGGGTGAGGAAAAAGACAAGGGAACAAGTGGATGTCTGTGGGGAAGGCCGGGGGCTCGTTTGTTTGCAAATTCAGGGCCCACACAGTTATTTGTGGTTGGTGGGACAAAAGAAGCCAGGCTGAGGTGCCTCATGGCAAGGGGTCTTGGGAGGCATTGAAGAGAGTAGCAAAGCAGGGAATGACAGGACGCCTGGGACTACTACGTGGGATGGCGGCTGAAGTCATTGCCATGCGGTACAGGGCCCGGGGGTGGAAAATAGATAACTAAAACAGGGGAGTAGGGGAACAGAAGGGCCCCCCTCTCCCACAGCACAGAGGTTACTTTTCCTGTAAGGGGCACTGAACAGGAGGCAGGAGACACACCTGGCCATTTCTTGGAAGTGGCTTCGAGAAAGGAGCATGCAGTCCTGCAGGGGAGAGGAGAACAAGGGGGAGTGCAGGACATTGTAGCCACAGCACGGTCCCTCGCAGGTTAGGTGCATTTTGTTTAATTGGCATTCGTGGGGCATTTTGAATGTTTTAAGTAAGGACAGAGCCCAGGATGACCAGGAACAAAGGCAATAGGGAGTCAAGTGGGACACTGGAAGGAATGCTTCATGAATTGATGCCAGAGCAGAGGAAGGATCCAGGCCTAGTCAAATTGGCAAAAAGCTAACGGTTATGATTTCTTTTATCAGGTACCGTGGAGGCAGCAGGATGGCACCAAAGAGAGTCAAGCCTAACAAAGAAGACTGCTACTGGGCAGTGATGGATCTGGTCGAAAAAGCAAACTGGCCGCTGGAGGTAGCAGAGCCAGATGAGGGGTAGAGAGGCACTAAATGAAAGGGGAGGCAAGGGAAGGAACAGGAGAGGAGTAAGAGGGTGCCTAGAAGGCACAGGGTGCCCTAACAGAGGAAGGATATACCGGAACCTGCCCCTCAGGTTCCTCCTCCCTGTGACTTGATTCCCAAACCAGACCTGGAGCCAGTCCAGCACCAGTGATGGAACCCCCCACGCCCGTGATCACGCTGCCCCTGCCAGAACCGGTACTGCCACCACAGGTCACTACACTCATACCCGGCCCATCAGCAGTGCTCCAACCGGGGACCGGCATGCCACAGCCAGGCATAACAGGTAATCAGGTGTTCACACTGGAAAGCAGTATAAAAGGATATGTGGAGCAGGTGCTAAAGAGTATGGGAGAGAATGGCTTGGGAAAACTGGAGAAGGCTTTAGGTGAAATTAAGAGGACGGGGTGGATGGGTGGTCAGGGGTGTCAACCGTGGCCCCATGGTGGAGTGGGAGATCGGGGCACCAGAGGTCTGGCTGGCAGATCACGTCCTCATGGCTGTGAAGGAGAAGATCTGGAAAGGAGAATATGTGGACATATTCACCCTGCCGAATGTTGACACTATGGATAAGTATGAGGAGAAGGATAGCTTTGAGAAGAAGGATATGGCAGCGGCGGTAGTTTTATTAGGAAAAGGGGAGGAAGATAAAGTGGGTAAGGGTAAAACGTGGGACAATTAGTTCACAGGATTTACATATTTTATGGCCATAGTCATTGAGAAGCGGCTGAACTAGCTACCCCGCTCCTCACCTATTCACTCATCATTAAAAACGCGTATAAGAAAAGGGGTCACAGCTGGTTGCAGTACAATGAGAAATTTAGGAAAAGAATGGCACATTTTGGGGATGTAAAATGGGACACCAGGCAGATAGACCTGTGACTGGAAATCTACAGTGGCCTAACAGAGAAGGAGGTGGAGGGAGACAGATGAGGGGGGCAGGGGTGAAGGCTTGCGGGGGATGCAACAGAGCCTTTTGCTTGTGGCCTAACTGCCGATTCTGGCACATCTGTTCTAAGTGTAGTGGACATCACCCGGCATCCAAGTGCAGGTACAGTTGGGAAAAAGGGACCAGCAACCAGGATAACTCATACCAGCAACCCTTTTGGGCCAACCCAGCTCCTTTAGGGGTCCAGCAATGGAGGAGGCAACAGGAGGAGGGAGCAGCGGGAAGGGCAGGGGTCACTAGCTATCAAACCAACACCAGGACAATTGAGGACCAGCGAGAGTGGGTTTCCAGCTGGCCCAGACACCCATAAGAGTGGAGGCAGTAGAAAGGTGGTTGGGGGGGTTACCCGGATAGGGTGGTAGCCAGAAAATTACAGACAGGTTTCAGATCAGGTTGTAGTTTACAGTTTCAAGGAAAGCGGGAGGTAACGAAAGCAAGGAACATCAAATCCACATGGGGTAAGGAGGCCACGTTGACACAGAAAATTCAAAAAGAGGTGGCAGCAGAGAGGTTGGAAGAGCCATTTGCCGCCCCTCCATTGCCAAACCTAAGGATTTCCCCATTGGGTTTAGTGCCCAAGAAACAAGCAGATGAGTACCGGGTGATACATCACCTATCCTACCCTGAAGGGAAGTCAGTCAATGATGCAATGGGCGAAGAGGACAGTAGGGTCACATATGCCACCTTGGAGGATGCAGTGCAACTAATCAGGGCTAAGCAGAATGCCTGGTTGGCAAAAATGGACATACAGTCCTCATTCTGGTTACTGCCAGTTAGGCCAGCGGACTGGAACCTACTGGGATTTCAGGTGGATAGGTAGTATTATTTCGATAAGGCCATGCCGATGGGATGCTCCACAGCATGCACCACATTCAAGATGTTCAGTACTTGGTTGCAGTGGGCATTTTAGATGTGGTGCAGGTACCAGACAGTGGTCCACTACTTGGATGATTTCCTGTTTATAGGGGAAGGGGAAAAAGAGACCGAAGCCACGCTGCAGGACTTCAAAGTACTATGCCGAGAATTGGAGGTGCCCCTAGCAGAGGATAAAATGGAAGGGCCCAGTTGAACAATAGAGTTCCTAGGGCTGGAGTTGGATAGGACACAGAAACTGTACCATTTATCAGGGAAAAAGGTGGAGAGATTATGGGAATTATTGGGGAAGATGGGGGGCCGCAGGAGGGTGCAGCTACAGCAGGCACAACAGCTGTTGGAACACCTACATTTTGCATGTAGGGCCATTGCTCCAGGGCACATGTTTACGCGGTGTCTTGCTTGGGCAACGCGGGGGGGCAACACAGCCCCACAACTGGGTAGATATTAATAAAGGGACATGGGAGGATATGGTGATCTGGGAACATTTCCTGCAGGAGTACAATGGGCAGACTTTTTGGCAAGATGACTGGTTATACAATACCGATCTGCAGCTGTACACAGATGTGGCGGACGGATTTGGCATGGGGGTTATTTTCAAGGAAAATGGTTCATGGCAGCATGGCCGGACAAGTGGTTAAGGGAGGGTGTGATGAAAAACATCACCTTCCTGGAACTCTTTCCCATATGTTGGCATGGGGAAGCCAGATCAGGAACAAGAAAGTAACCTTCTGGAGTGATAATAAGGTAGTGGTGGAAGTGCTGAATAAGAAGAGGATGAAGACAGACAGGGTCATGAGGGTTCTAAGGAGGATGGCATGTCTAGGCCCGACCTTGGACATGTCATTCAGGACCAAGCATATTGATGGTGTGGACAATGTGAGCGCTGATTGCCTCTCCCGATTGCAGATGGACAAATTCCAGACTCTCACACCCGGAGCAGATTTCAGGGGGATCACCATCCCAGCGTACATATGGATGATTGGATTGGGGAAGCTGAAGCACTGTTCCACAACTCTTGGGTCCCAAGGACCCTTAGAGCTTATGAAACCTCTTGGAGGCCATTTCAAAAATTCCAGGAACAATATGACGGGCAGATAAGTGGGACAGTAACATTGGATCAAGTAGCCCGATTCATTGTAGCAGGCTGGCACCAACACATGGTGCATGTGACCATGGGGATGCACCTGGCATCTACAGGACAGATTTGTACTCTGAGGGGATGGAAGGACCCAACAAAAAGCAACCTGATCCTCAGAATGATGCAGGGCTGGATGAGGGGACAGGATAGGAAGCAGGATGTCAGAAAGCCAATATCAGAGACCTTGATGGGACAATTGATGGGAATATTACCCCATGTCAGCAGCTGTAGGGGCAAAGCAGTGCTAGTTAAAGCCCTGTACACCACCATGTATGGTGGGGCATTTTGAGTGAGAGAAGTAGTGGTGCACAGCAAAAAGGTAGAGGGGGGATGCAAAGGGAGGATGTTGAGTGGACTGGGGATGCAATTGCCATACTATTAATGAGATCAAAGATGGATCAGCAGGGGCAAGGCAGTAGGGTGTGGTTAAGGAAGCATCCTAATGCAAGCATTTGCCCAGTGGGGGCTCTGCACATGAATACGGCAAAATGCACCAAGGTAGGAGGCACGGTGCTGTTCATACATGGGGACAGCAGGCTGGTGTTGAGGTACCAGGTGACAGTGGTGCTGCACAAAGGCCTTAGATCCCTAGGAGAACCAGGGGAGGGATACTCCTCCCACTCGTTTAGGATTGGAGCAGCCTCTACCATGGCAGCGCAAGGCAGCAGGCCTGGAGAGATCAAGGACTTGTTATAAAAAGTACATATGGAAACTACCACAATAATGATGTTTTCTTTCTCTCCCTTAGCAGGTACAAGGGTATGGGGGGAAGGGGGAATTGGGGAATGGAAGATACGAGAGACTAATCATTTTGCTTTGGATTATACAGGGAGATCCCAGAGGCTTGAGGTGTGGATCTGTGGGCATTCATTTATACACTGGGTGGAGAAATGGGCAGCCAGGAGACAAGGGGAAAGCAGCTGTGTATGGACAGCGACACTGTCCGGCTGGTTTAGAAAGGACAGAGGGGAATGAAGTGGGCACAACTGTTGCCTGAACTCAGGGAGCTCAGGAAGGAGCATAAGCAGACAGATTTAATGGTGATACATCTGGGAGGCAATGACTTGGGTGCAAGGCCCAGGCTGAACATATTTTACCAAATAAAACATGATGCTGAAAAAATCAAAGAGTGGTGGCTGGAGGTTACATTGGCCTGGTCTGAGATCATGCCACGAAGGGTGTGATGGCAGGCGGAGAGTCACAAGGGAATGGACAGGGCAAGGAAGTGCATGAATGTGTGTGTGGACAGACTAATCGAGGGCATGGGGGGAATAGTCATCCGCCATGGCATTTTAGAATGGGTGGATGAATTTTATAGGGGAGATGGGATACACCGCTCAGGTTTGGGTTTGGCTTTGTTTAACTGAGATAGGGAACACCATCAAGTACTGGCTGCAGCAGAGAGGTGAAAGAGGTTAAGGAGAGGATGAGAGGACAGTAGGGGGATGGAGAGAGGGGGACAAAAGTGGGGAAGTCCACTGTCCGTTGCAAGCTGGAGGTGGACTAGTGAAAAAGGGGAGTAGGACAGGAAAGAAAGGAGGTAAAAGGAAAACAATCAAAAGACACAGCATTGAAAAGCAAGAGGTGAGAGTGCGGTGTGTATGCTCCTTTATATAAGAGGAAGAGGCAGAGCCCTCCCAGGATTTATGTCTGGGGGAGGCAGAAGAAAAAGAAGAAAATGATAGAATGTATCAGTTAAACAGAAATATAGATGTATATACTGTATATAAATATAATGGGGAAGAGATGAGAAAATGGAAATGTAGAAAACATATCATGTGATGACAATGTACTATGAACAATGATTTTGACAAATTAGTAAATTTATTACCAAACTGAGCAACCACACTTAAGTTGTTTTGTGTCTTTATTGAAGGGGTTCTGGGGACAATAGCTTTTAGCTGCAATTGAGTAATAGAAACAGAAAATAAAAAACGAAGTGGGCGGGAGCGGAGATTGAGAGCTGCTACTTCTTCAACGGCATTAAGTAACTCCTTGTTCTCAGTTTTTCTTAATGACCTCCCCAAGGCCAGTATCTTTTTGCCCACACACTTGTACTGTATGTGGAAAACACAGTGCTCTTGGTCACTTGTCCCTCTTCTCCTAAATTGGAAGGCTTTCTACAAGGGGATTTTGACAACATGTATCTGTAGTTCAGTGTACACGGACTCTCCCTGAATGCAAAAAATTAAACATCTTCATGACCTTTGATTGGAGACAGTAATTGATCAAACTCAGTGCTGCTGCAGTTTTCACCTTGAATGCCACCCAAATGGAGCAAGCTCAGCCTTTACATACCTAGGCATTTGGTTTAACCAGCACCTTGACTTTATACAATCATTAACTGGAGGTGAAGGATTTAGTAGGAAAATATTGACCCTGAAGGATGAACTATTGACTGGTAGTATTTATAGTGTCTGAAGCTAAAGGCTGAGGGCACTATAATGATTGGAAATCAATAGTTCATCTTGAGGGATCAATATTTTCCCACTATATCCTGAACTATCACCAGTAAATATCTGTTTTATTGAGCCTTGCTACAGTTATGTTGCCCCCCCCCACACACACACTACTGGTAGTTCAAATGACCCATTTTGGCTTTCACCTCACCAATATAAGTGCCTCAGTTTTGTAATCTTATCAGTGTAGAAATCTTCCAGAAATGCAATTACAGAAACATTATGTGGAATAGCAGGACTATTTAAAGGGAAAGCCCCCTAAACCTATTTTCTGTATACCAGTGTTGTCTGTAGACATGAACAATGATTCCCCCTCTTGCATCCACATTATTTCTTCCTAATTTAAATATAAATGATGTTGCTTCACTTTGTTTTGCCCTGGTGTGAAAACTTGTCTCTATTTCAAAGGACATAACTCCATTCTTGCAAGGTATCATGGAAGTTGATGATGCATACTTGCACAAACCAGCAGAAGTTATACTCTCAGTCAATTCTGTTGCATGTCTTGAGAAATCCCTGTATTCTCAAAATGCATTTTTTTCTAACTCAGATACACATTAAACTACAGAAAACAGCAGGGCACTTACTATGTCTTGACAAGGTTCGTGGCCAGCATAAGACAAAAACATAGGGACTGCAGAAGACAGCAGCAGCACTAATACTGTATGACTACTGCAGGTTTTAACATGAAAACATCATACAATTCCAGGATGCCTTATATGAGTAGGGTTATGACCTTTGCAATTGAGTCAAGCAGGTTTTCACACCAGACTTAAGTATCTACAGTATATTTACATTTAAATCCTGATGAAATTTGGAGGGTGCAGTAGAGATAATCATTGTTCATGCCTACAAACTACACAGGTAAACAGAATAATAGGCTGAGGAGACCTGCCCTTTAATGTCAGTGATAACATACTGTTGCTTGGTACAACTCAAACAAAGAATGTCAAAACACCCAAAGCAGTTCACCAGCATTTGCAAGACTACAATCTGTCATCAAATTCAAGCAAGTGTGAATATAAGAAGAAAACACTTGAATTTTTGGGATGCATATCAGAGAAAAGAGTATCATCCTAGCCAAAGAAAGTGTCAACCTTCAAGCAAGTTACTGATGCTATGAACCCCACAGAAGTAAGGAGCATTCTGGGACTAGCTAATTACTATGGATACATTATCCCTGACCTGACCACAATAACACAACCTCACTCTAGCTGGTCAGAAAAGATCATCCAAGAAAGTGGACAAATAAGCACCATGAAGCTACCAGTACCTTAAAGAAGCAACTTACAAGTGATACTGTCAGGGCTAATTTTGACACTGTTAAAAATACTGATTTGGTTGTAGATGCTATCCCTGTTGGACATGGAGCTGTTCTGACTTAAAGGAACTTTGAAAGCCATGTCCATATAGTTGCTTGTGTCAGCCAAACACTTTCACCTTTAGAACACTTCTACTCTTAAATAAAAGAAAGAAGCTCTTGCATTGCTCTTGGGGTGTCTGAATTTTTCTCTCTACTTGTATGGTCACAAGTTCATAATCATATTACAGCACAAACCTTTGGACTCAGTCTTCAAAGGTGCACCAGTAGAGCCACCACCTCACACTGAATGATGGATGCTAAAACTGCAAGTCTATGATGAAAAAGTGATCTACCAGCCAGGATTTCTTTTTCATTTATTGAAAACTTTGGAGAGTACCTTATTTAAAATAAAGAAAAAAAATAAAAATGTAAAAATAAATCCTACAGACTACATCTCTAGGCATATCTCAAAACCACTGAGAGTGGAGGATTATATAGAAATTGGCACTGCAGAAGCCTATGTACACTTTTTCCCCTCACATGTGGTCCCAAAAGCAATGACACTGCCCGAGATTCAGGAAGTAACTGAAGATGTAACTGACTATGATTCCAGCCTACAGTTCATAATTAAGACAGTTAAAAATGGACAATGGAGGCAGCTACTCACACAATCACAGCAAATGTCTCCAGCAGACAAAACATATCTGAATCATTTTCTCCATAAGAAAAAATGACCTAGAAATCTCAGGGGATGACATATTTCTACATGGTGTCAGACTAGTAATTTGAAAGAAATAGTGGAAACATATAATTGAGTTTGCATACAAAGGTCACCAAGGAGTAATGAAGACCAAGCAACTGTTATGCAAAAAGGTTTGATTTCCTGGAATTAATAGCATAGAAAAGACTGATTGCCATGTCATGCTGCAACAATTGATAATACTCAAAACTCAAGTCATTATAGATGTCAGTTTTGCCATTACGCCAGCATTGATATTTGCGATCCTCCATCTGGTAGGCATGTTCTAGTAGTACAGTGCTCCTTCACACTAGTGCACCCTGCTATAACAAAGCCATCTCACAATGAATATTTGTGATGGCCCCCAATTGTTTCCTACACGTAAGTATGCATATTACCCCTGGCTATGGTAAATCCTATTTATGGTGAACAAATCATCTGGCTCCAAAGATGGCCACTATAAACAGAGACCACTACAGTGGATGACTGCTCAAAATATCCAGATATAAAAATCATTATGACCACCTCAGCCAGAGCTCTCATACCAAACCTTGACAAAATCTTCTCAGAATATGGCATAATAAACCTTAGGCTGTTATAAAGAGACAATTGACCTCCTTTTAACTGCACAGATTTATCCTTGTTTCTAAGCTATATGGATTGAAAAACAGGAAGATAGCTCCATATTGGAAACAAGCAAGTAGTGAAGTGGCATGGTCCAAGAATATCCTGAATAAAACACTGTGAATTCCATTTTGGAAAGTCAAGACACAATTGCTGTATAAACTTTAAAGGAACCACCATGCAATTCCCTATAGCTCAGTTTTATCACTCTTGTGAAATTGTTCAAATTGCTGGTTTAGCATTCATACAATCTCCTCAAATTTCATTAAATTGTGTCAAAATTCAATGTCATTTGATTTTCCATTTTTTCTGGTATTGCTCTTTATTTTCTGTGTTTAAAATCCATATACGAACATACAAGAATTGCCAGCAGAAAAAGGTCAATTGGTCTATCAAGTCTGCTCGAAGTTATAGCTAGCACCCTTATTTGTATAGTCTACAAACCGCTTTTCTGGTGGTGGTTCTGGCAATATGGAACTCCATGTCTTTCCATCTGAGGAGTTCTCCCTTGGTGGAGGCATTTATAAGGGCCCTGAAAAGCTATCATTTTGACTTGGAACATGGGTTTGATGTCTGAGCTGTCCTGTGATTACCTCTTAGTATAGTTATGGCCTATTATTAATGGATTATTTTACATGTTTTTGGGCATATTTGTGTAAAGCACCCTAAGCATTCAGGATATGGTGCTCTAAAATTAAAATTCCCCTACCGTTTCAGAAATTGTGTATTTTTAAAAATGTGAGTTCTTCAAAAATGTGCAATTGCAGCAAATGGCACTATTTTTCCCCAAATGGCACATTTTTAAAAATGGAAAGTCTTAAAAATAGGCAATTTCAGCAAATGATACAATGGACTGAGCTCATCAGAAACAATGTTTCTCTTTTAGTATGCAGCTGTTAGTACAATCTCCCTTTACAATTTATCCTGGGGCTACTGCTATAGGGTACATTTCAGTGTTGATGCCATGGAATGGCAGCACTGCATTTGTATTGTGATGCTGTGTGCAGTGTAAGAATTCTTCTTGGATAGGGCACTTGTAATGCTACTCAATCAGAAAAAAACACAAACACTGTTTTCTTGTTAATATACTGGTGATAGCATAATTTTCCTGTACAAGTTATGCTGATGATACTGCTATACAGTAAATGACAATACCGACACCTTAGAATGACAGCTGTCCATGTGTACTGTGTTGGTTGGCATTCACAGGACCTCCACTTGAGTTATGTGTGTCTTTTTATTAGTATTTATTTATTTCAGCAGGAAAACGTTCCATTGAGCAAGCTTATTTACAAAGAGGTCCTGGGTAGGGCAGCATACAGAAATCAACAAACAGTGATACAGATACAAACTAATACATGACTGTAGAGCATTAGTTTACAAAAATACAGTCATAGGAAGAGCATACTGCAAGAACAGGAAAACATAGTGAAATTCAAATTAAAGTAGGTTATATACAAAAGGATCAATCGCTAGCAGATATTCTTGGCATGAGCAACACAATATGACAGAAATGGGAGAGTTAGCCTGAGGTTCAATGTGGGGGGAATAACTCCTCCCACATATGTAATATAAACCAGCCTCTCCCTGGACAACTCGCCCTAGTGTTTGGAAAAAAATATTCTCCTGCCTGAGCTCCAGTGTGGTGTGTGTGCTGGCTTCCTTGGCTTCCTTCCTGCTTTTTTTTGTTGTGTTCCCTTGCTTTTCCCCTTGTTATATTGTCCATTTGTGCCTGTGCCTGTCTCTTTGTCTGTGGACTCTGTCCAGTTTGGTTAGTGCTTGTTCCTCTCTTATTGCTGAAAGTTGCTTGATTTTGTTCTCCTAGCCATCCTTCCCTTCCGTTTTGTTCCCCCTCTCCTTCCCCGCTCCTACCTCTCAGTTGCCAGTTCCATCCCTTGCCTCAGTGCCACTTCCTTTGTTTTCTTCCTTCAGTGTGGCAGCCGCTTTCATGCCTCCATCCCTTAGAGCCGGCCTCCCCATTTTCCATTCCCCCACCCCACCCTTCGAGCTTGGTTCCATTTGCTCCCTTCTCCCTCCTGGAGAAGCCATGAGATGAGCTGCAGCTAGTTCATGTGTTGACGTCCTGGTTCCAGTTGCTTTTCGGGCTGCCCTGCTGTGACTACATATTTAAACTTCTACAGGCAGTCTCATAACCATTTGTCAGCACTGACAATGGGTTTGGAAGGCTTGCAGTCTATTTTTGAGACTATTGTTGCTGCCGAATTAGAAACACTGTGTTTACCCTCTGACCCGCAGAGGTCATCTTTCCTGTTCAGCTCTGTCCCAGAGACATGATTCAGGACATTTGGATCTTGTTGTGTAACTTGAATGCCTGCTCCATACCTGAATGGAGTTCCTATTTAATCTAGTGTGCATCTGCGGATGTAAGTGAATGCAGAGTTCCTGCCCACTAAGTAGTGGCTTCATTTTAGCTGACAAATCTGACCATTCCTCCTTCCTGATAATAAATAATAAAAAAAAAAACATGTGCCTCACTCATTGCATTGCAGATTCCAGCAGCAAACAGCTGGCTCCATGCCTGATTGGTATGGTAGTAGCTGAAGCCTGTCAAGCTGCTCTATGCCCAGCTGTAGTTTTGTTTTTAGCCCTCTTCGTGACTACTTAATTTTTCTCTTTTATTCCTTACCATTGCTTCTCCTTCTGTGTTCTTTTTTTCTTTCATTTACATCTCCCCCTTGTCTTGCCATTCCAGCAGACTTTGCCCAAGTCGCCTCCATGCAAACTGTTTTGCTCACCTATCATTAACCACAATATTGCTGAAATTGCTCCAACTGTAGCTGTGCTGTCCCACTTGGATTTAACTTCCTCCAGTTCCCCACCCTTCTCTCTTAGTGCTGCCCACTGCTTTCTCTGCTCTTATTGTTTCTGTCTACCATTCCCTTTGACCGCTGCCTCTCTTCTCCTTTCCCTTCCTTGCTACCTCAGTGCCCCTTTCTATTTTGTTTGTTTTGTTGTCTTCTCCTCTGTCCCTGTTGCTGTCATGCCTTCTCTTCTGTTTCAGCTCCTAGCTTTTGCCCAACGCACTCCAGCAGTTCTACAGTTCCTGTTCTTAACTCTGCTTCTGGGGTATAGAGTGAAGGTAGGCCTCTGTCTGCCGGGAATGGGAGCCCTGTTTATGCACTGCTCATTCTTTTAGTCTCCATCCTCCAGCTGCTGTGTCATATTCTGCAGTGGATTAGCTTGGATGGGAGTCTTGCTGCCTTGTGTTTATCTCATAACCTCTGCCTGGCACAACCTTGCATTGATTAAGGGATCATTGTGCATGTTATGCCTTGTATTGTATCTAGTTCAGACTCCATCCCTGTGCATTCCTAAATGCTTGTGCCTTTGCCTCTGGCGCTATGGGTTGGGAGTGCTGCGCTAGTCTAGCTGCTTGTTCTGTCACTGTTGCTGCTCTTGATCCCTGCTTGGGCCTTTGTTCTACCCTAAATATTTGTCTCTGCTTAAGTTGGTTACTGTTCATTCCTAGTTCCTGCTTTATCATGGCTTCCTTCTCCTCCTTGGATACTCCTTTACTGGATCCTGATGTCGATCCTCCTACAACTCTGGCCACTTCTCCTGCACTGCCACCTCATAGGAAGCATAGATCTGAGACTCGATTTTCTATATTGGATTGGGCTATGCCTTGTCCGACTGTGGAGCTTCACCAATTTGGTATTGCCTACACCACTTCTTCTTGCAAGCAGGACTTTTATGACCTTTATATCTCCAGTTTATAGCCTGTGCCAGCTCCAGTGCCTTCCCTCATGGCTACTCCATCTTCTTCTCCCATGTCAGAGATTCGTGACTTCATGGCTCAAATGTCTTCCCCCATATCTAATCTTCAGTTTTGCGTGTCTACTCTCAAGGCTTATCTGTTGACACAGCGGCCTCCTGCTCTGCCTGCTTCTCATCCAGTTGACCATCCTTCTTCAAGCAATGTTCCACCGCCTCCTGCTCCTCCAGTTGTACCAAGTCCTGCTATTGCTCCTCTTACCATGCCACATACTTTTCCCACTCCCTCTGTTCCATTTCTCCCATACATCTCATATCAGATCACCTCTGCAAGGACATCTTCATTGGCAAGATGTTAATTTGGTCTCCCTCCTGATTTCATCCCAGGATTTCATAGATAATCGCATCATTTCCTGCAGCAACGTTGCTATTGTCCTCAAATCTAAGGATCCCTGTCTCCTGTACAAGCTGATGATTTCTGAGTTTGTTCTTGCCTTTAGCCTTTATCAGGACATCCTTTGATCTGCATTTCCTGATCATCACACTGAATTGGATTCCTTCTTGTATCTCCTGGTGGATCTTAGTTCCTGTTATGGCAGTACACTCTTTTATGATTATCACAAGTCCTTTCCTGCTAAGGCAGCTGCCACGTTGCATCACTTTAATACCAAGTTAAACTTGGCAGACATCAACAATTAACTGTTTTGTCACTATTTCGCCAGCCAGAGCACTCTCTTTGTGGTTCTTTTAACCACTTTGCTCCACTGTGCTATTTGGTTGCGACTTCTTCCACTACTTCTTCCTCAAACTCCAAGTCTTCTTCTCCTTTGCTGCCTGTAACTTGTTCTGAACTCAACCGCATCATTGTGGACACTCAAGCTCATTCTGATGCTTTTGGTCATCCTGTCCAGATGTTTGGAAATCATCAAGTCTGCTACAGTTTCAATGCCCGAGACTGTTTATATTCAGATTGTAGATTTCAGTGCATCTGCAGTTATTGTGGTGATGCCCATGCTCGCTGTGTTTGTCCTAAGTCTCTCAAGTCTTCCAAATGATCCTTTTCCCATCCCTCGACTCCTCTCAACATCTCTGTGTTTGCGGATGCTTTGGCCTTCCATCCTTTCTGTACTGTTGTTGCTCACCTCCTTTTGGGGTTTCAGCATGGTCTATACCAGTATACTGTGGCTGTCATTCCCTCCGACTCTTACATCTGTCACAATCTGTAATCTGCTTTACACAAACCTAACATCATTAAGCAACTAATTCAGAAGGAGCTCCAAAAGAACTTCATCATTGGTCCATTCCTTTGGCCTCCATTTCCTACTTTTTGTATTAATCCTATCAGCATTGCAACATAGAAGTTCTCAAGAAAAAAGCTTCTCATTATGGATCTCTCTGCTCCTCACAGTTCTTCCACACCCAGAATTAATTCCTTAATTCCAGCTGATGAGTATTTCTTATCCTATTCTCATATAGACAATGCCATCATGCTAATCAAGCAACTTGGCTCAGGAGCATTGCTTTCTAAGGCTGATATATCAGACACAGTTAAACTATCTCTTCACCCCTTGCTTTGGCACTTGTATGGTATGTCTTGAGAAAATCAATGTTACTTTACAGTCTGACTTACTTTTGGATGTAGGAGAAGCCCCAAGTTATTTGATCAATTTGATGAAGAACTTTGTTGGGCCTTACTCAATGTATACCATAGACCAGCTGAGCTCCATTTTTGGGATGATTTCCTTCTAATTGATCAACCAGACTCCATTCCAGAGGAAGGTATAAATACTCTCATTCAGTTTTTTACATCTCTAAATGTTCCTCTAGCCAAAGATAATACCTTAGGCCTTGCTACTTCCCTTTAATTTATTGGCATCATTTTGGACTCTGTACACCTGGAAGCATACTTACCTGCTGATAAACTTCTTTGAATCCAAGACATGGTCCATTTCTTTTCAATAAGGTATTCTTGTTCTTTTATTTTTAAATTGAATAAACTTTATTAAAGGCAATAAAACAACAAGTTGTTGTAGCTTACAAATCTGGAAGTACAAATCTGAGAAAAGGAACAATAACAAACAAAAAAAAACAACAGAATAGGGAACATTTTGCGTAAAGTCCCTCCCTAGCCCCTCCTACCACTCCACCAACCCCCACCCCTCCTTGTCACCAAGAGTGGACCAAACCAGGACACACAAAGTACCAATGAACAGGAACCCAAGCAAGTTGACTTGTCTAATCATGCATAGGAACCCTACCAAAAGGCAGTGTCTCTTGCTCAGACAGTTAATAAGCCATACAAGGGTTCCCAAATTTATTTATATATATGACTTTTGCACATCATATTGGCTATAAGGTGTTCAGCTTGTAAAGCAAACAGCACTTCCCTATACCATTCAAGGAACTGAGGAGTGCACTGATCAAGCCAGTGCTGAAGGATAACCTTTTTTGCACAGGCTACAATCAGGGCCATATGTGGTCTTTGGTTACCAATCACGGTGCCAGTGTATTCCCCCAAAAGGCATATTTTGAGACAGAATGCCTCAGATAACCCAAGCAGTGGGTTTAGATGTGCTTGAATTAACTTCCAGAAAGGGACCACCATTTCACAAGACCAGAGGATATGAAACAAAGAACCCAGTTCCTTACCACATCTGGAATATGTGTTGGTGGGTAACCTACCCATCCTAAGTAATTTGGCTGGAGTGTAATACAGGTTACGTAAAATCTGGAATTGCATAAACCGGTATCTATCCCATTTTTTGTTTTCTTTTTTATTTATTTAAGTCTTGAATTACATATACCTTTGAGCTAGCAGCTCTTTTAAAAAGGTTCCATATCAGTAGAGAGGACAACAGATTAAACAGGACAATAAAGTATGCTACAATAAAATATAAATAGAAGATACAAAAATCATTATGGACAGTCAATGTAAAACAACAGAGACACATTATGCTAATCAGTTTCAGGCACAGAAAAATGCATACAGTACATTGATATCAGACAGCAGGCTTTGCCAAGACAAACAGGGCACAAGGTGTAAGAAGGGATATAGGAGGGTGGGCTGGGAAGAGTAAGGAAGGGAGGTGGGAGTGGAGGATATGAGGAGAGGTGGGGCATGGGGAGGGGAGGAATGGTGGAGAGGGGTAGATGGATGCAGGGGGAGGGGTAGGAGGCAAGATTGCTAAGTTACTATGAAAGAGGTCAAGTGCTAAGGTTGAGGTTTGGGAAAACATGGTTAAGGGAGACAGTCACAGGTACCAGCTGTAGAGATTAGTGACCGAAGTTTGGATTTAAACAAGCCCAGCTTAGTCTCAGAGGAGATGTCACTGTTGAAAGCATTCATCCAGAGCTGGGCCCTGTAGGCAAACAATCTTTGCCTCTGGGTGGTTTGGCAATGAGTGACCTGTAGGAGCTGAGATTCAGAACCTCAGGTGCAGCGTGGATTATGAGGAGAGCTTAGAAGATCTTGTACTCCAGGTGTCAACAGGCCTAAGGTTATTTTCTTGCCCGTCAGGCACATTTGAGTATTTGATGCGATTTTTATGCTGTAGCCAACCAGTTAAGGCATAGAGTTCACATGTGTGAGTGAGAAGATGGGCTCCTGAGATGAGATGACATGCCTAGTTAAGAGCAGTGGAGATACGCTGGAAGGTGGTATCAGTCACAGAGCCATAGATGATCAGTCCATAGTCAATTGCGGAAATAATAGAGCTCTGTACAGCTATTCATAAGGCTTCAGGAGTCAGAGATCACCTGTGTCTATAGAGTAGACCAATGCGAATATTTACAGCTTTAGCAATGTTATCTATATGCACCCCATATGATAGGTTGCTGTCTGTGGTGACTCCAAGACTTGTACCTGTTTGAGGGCAGCACCAAGGCAGTTAGTGATAGTCAGAGGATGTTGCCTATGCTTGTTATGGGAGCTGCTGGAGAGCATCAGCTTCGTTTTTTTATAGTTTAGTATCAGCTTGTGATGACTAAACCATTTCTTCCAAGGCAAATCTGAGTTGTAGCTGGTTTTCAAGGGGTATGGGCTCTGGGTGAGATGTGTAGATTACGGCATCATTTGCATAGAATAGTATTTGTTCAGGGCAGGAGCTTGGGAGACTGTTTAGAACAGACTAAATACCCCCGAGTGAACAGGTCTAGAGTCAGACAGGATGTAGACAATTTTGACTTGTTGAATGCGGTTGTCCAGATAACTTTTAAACCAGGCAGTGGAGTCAGAGGAGAGCCCTGCATTAAGTAGTTGTTCCAGTAGTAGAGGGTGATGGACCATGTCGAATGCTTTTGTCAAGTCAATGAAGGAAGCACCAACTAATTGACCATGGTCCAAGGAGTTGTGTATAGAACCAGTGAATTCCATAAGGTCAGAGGGGCCCTTTTCTGAACCCATGTTGTTGGGTGAATTGGATCTTATGTTTGTCAAGATATTCAGTAAGCTGGTCAGCTACAATGTGTTCAAGAGCCTTAGAGAGAGGTGGTAATATGGAGATAGGCCGATAGTTCACGTGAAGATTCCTGTCTCCAGTTTCATAGATCGGGGTAACCGTGGCTGATTTCCATTTATTGAGGAACTGTGCGAGTTTGAGTGAGAGGTTAAAGATACTGGTTAAAGGGGCTAACACTTCCTCAAGGGTGAGGGACAGCAGTTTGAGGTCAAGGGAGTCCCCACTGTGTCTAGATTTACCAATTGCTTTACAGATGTATTTTCAGGCTTCATGCAATGAGACTACTTTGAAGTAGAATGGCGGGTGACTGGTCATTGGGGGAGAGCTTACAGGATTGGCCAGGGTGACATCTGAATCAAAATAGTCAGGTGGAAGAACACTGCGAAGATCTGTGAATGCATTATTAAAGGTATTGGCAATAGTTAGGGGGTCCAGAGTTGTAGTCCCATCAACGTCAAGTAAAGTGGGTGATGTTTTCAGGTGTTTCCCTGTACCCTGTTTGATATTATTCCAGAAAGCTTTAACATTGCCCCACATGCCAGTAAGAACTCCCTTGTAGTATTTATTTTTCTTAAGAAAGATGGACCTTGTGCAATCATTCCACTCTCTTTTGTATTTCTGAATGTCCGATTGCATGCCGGTGGCTCACGCCTGCTGCCAGAGGTGATCCCTAGATTTCATATGAGCTAATAAGTCTGAAGAGAGCCAGGGGTTGCAAGGGCCTTTGATTTTCTGCTTTTTAGGGGTGCATGGGAGTCACAGGCAGCATTAAAGGTGTTGATGAAATAGTCAAGAGCCGTGTTGACATCCTTTGCACTGTTGATGGGAGTCCAATTTTGCACTCTAAGGAGGGATTTGAGGGGTTCAAGATGACCCCATGCTAGGACCCTGCTGGTGATTGTCTTTGGTGGAGGTTTGCAGAATTTGTTTGTCCACACACAGATGACAGGTGAATATTCACTGAGCATATCCAGGAGGACTGTAGTGTTAGTAATGCAATCAGGATGACTGGTTAGGACCCAGTACAGTAGGCTGATTGATCTCCTTTTGTAGTTGGATCTAGTCGGGGAGTTGACCAGCTGGGAAGAGTTTGCAGCAGAGATAGCATCTCTAAAGCTCCCATTCTCAGGTGCAAGCCAATTAATATTAAAATCTCCCATCACAATTAACTCCGAGCCAAGGGGTTGTTTTCTGATAAAGTCCATGACAGATTTGAGACCCCTCCCCTGTTCTTTAGGAGGGATGTACACTGATGCAACAGTAGGTGCCTTATTATGGGCACCTAGCAGAATTTTGATGGCTAGTATTTGCATGGTTGAACCAGCAGTAGGTACCAGCAGGGGGTGTCCCATAAGTGACTCTTTGAGATAGATTGCACAACCCCTCCTCTCTTAGTAGTCCTGTCCAGTCTGAAGATGGTGCAACCTGGCAGGGCAATAGCTGTGTCAGGGATTTATGGTATGAGCCATGTTTCAGCAATTGTCAGGACATCTGAATTGTGTTGGTTAACAAAGACTTGTAGAGCATCCAGTTTAGGGAGGCGAATACAGATGTTCATAGATGCTAAAGTAAGTAACCCCGGCTGCATTAAAGAGGCTGCCTTATGTGGTAGGCTGAGGCCAGGGTTTGGGTGAATATTGCCAGATAGCAGTAACAACATAAGTATAAGTTTGAGCAGGCATAATCTTAACTGCCTGTAGTCAAGTCTTGCCATCCACCTCTATCTGGTGTCCCAGTTTAGTTGTTGATATATAGATGTTTCTATATTTCAGGCCAATTCTAGGTGGGGTTATTGGTTGAGAGGGCTTGATCCCAATAGTAAAATCTAAGGCCATCTTCCTGCATTAGATAGTCCCTCAGAAATTCATAATAATATGATATATAGTGGGATGTGGGGCAGATTTAACTGGCGAAAAAACAAATTCCCAAAAGGGCTATGCCAGGGACCAGAACCGAAGAAGTGGTGGAGCATATGTGAGACTTGAAAGTATCAAAAGCAACAGGATGATGGCCAATGGTCTTATTGTTCTAAGCTGGAATTACTTTCTTTACTAGGCTACCTTAATTTTGCCATGAGGATCGTCCCACAAGGTAGATCATTTATATATATTTCCCTTTAAACTTGGATTCTTCAATAGAGAATCTCTACCATCTTGTTCAAATTATAGCTGCAGCCAAATGGGATTTAGCTATGTGGTCTTTATTCCTGGCTCATTGGAATGGTTGTTCTATGTTCTATCGAGACCCTTCACCAGACTTCTACCCTGGAATCTGCACAGATGCCTCATCTACATATGGATATGCTGCCATTTTTAGCTTCACTTGGCTTGTTGCCCCATAGCCTTCAAACATTCTGTCGATTCCTGAATATTCCTCGACTTCTTCATTATTCAAAATTTAATCCATTGTAGCCACTGTTTTTCTATGGGGTCATTCATGGACTTGTCAATCAGTTTTTATATTTTCTGGCAATCAAAGTATGGTAGACATTATCAGCAAAGGTTGCTCCTCATCCCTGTCCATAATGATGTTAATGTAGAATTTGATCTGGCTCTCACTTTACTATAATTTTACCATCCAATTTTTTCATATACCAGGTCATGTCAATAAGGATGCTGATGCTTTGTCTCGATTTCAGTTTCAGGTATTCCACCACTTATGTTCGGAATAGGATCCAGAGATGTCTCCCCCCCCTTCCTTCCCTCCCTGATCTCACAATGCCATAGAATTCTATCAGTGACAAGCTTCCTCAGTCATGTGGGAAATGTTAGCCCCTTCTACAAGATCTACCTAGTCTACATCCTGGTCTAATTTTGCACCTCACAGACACCTTGCATGACTCCTATCTAACTTGATCATGTTTTAGCATTTATGACATCTTGCCATGAAACCTTACACTTATCTCATGGCACTATTAAACAATATGTTGTGGGAATTCAAGTCATACATTCCCAATATGCTCCTTCTGCTCCATCAATCCTTTTCAATCCATTACTGAAACTTCCCTTGCTGGGTTTTCAAAAAGTTACCCTGATTAAAATTCCTCATAGACTTCCCATAGAAGGACCTCTAATGAGATGCCTTTTGGACTTATTGGATTCTAATCCTTTCAATTCCAAGTCCAATTTAATGATTTCCACTGCTATAGGTTTAGCTTTTTATGGATTTCTTTGACCCGGAGAATTTTCTGTCTCATCTCCTGCCTCCTCTTCATTCCTTAAAGTATCTGACCTTCAAAAGCAAGATGATTTCTAAATACTGCATCTACATTCATCAAAAAATGGATCACGTTCATGAAGGAGTTTCCATACCAATATTTCCTTCTAAGAACAAATGCTGCCCAGTCGCTCAAAAGGAAAACCTTATGCATTTTCATTCCAGATCAAAACATTCTCTTCCCTTACTAACCTCAATCCATAGTACTCCAATGTCTACAAACTGGTTTGTAGACCATATCAGACTTTTGTATCATCAGCTGGGACTCTATCCTTATTCATATTCTGGGCACTGCTTCAGAATTGGAGCAGCATCATCAGTTTCAAGACATAATTTCCCCAGCCATATTATAAAGAAACTTGAAAGATGGAAGTCATCAGTATATGAAACCTACATTCCGAATCCAAATTCTGAATTCAGAGTGGCATTTTTGATAATCTCCTCTTGTTACGTCAGGAGGATGAGCAGATTAGTAACCATGGGTCCTCAGAGGTTCCCCCCAAGTGATTTTTTCCTCTTCTGTGCATTACTGGTCATACTTTCTGTGAGTTTGATGAGGTTAGCAACATAATTTTGAGACTGTCTGTTCCTACAGCTATCTAGTTTAAAGTTCCTACACCTACCCATCTTAAAGTAATACCAATTATGGGAATAGAGTTAAGCCACAACAGAGTTTGCATAAGCATGAACATACATTATTCTGAAAACACTGAATGGGAGGGCTTAGCCCTAGGTTCAATGTGGGGGAATAACTCATCCTACATACATAATATAAACCAGCCTGTCCCTGGGCCCCTCACTCGAGTGTTTGGAAAAAATAGCTCCCCATCCTCCCCATCCTTCTTCAGCAGTCTCCCCTTCCTTGGTAGGAGGCTTTCTATTCCTACAGCTATCTAGTTTAAAGTTCCTACACCTACCCAGCTTAAAGTAATACCAATGATGGGAATAGAGTTATGCCACAACAGAGTATACACAAGCATGAACACACATTATTCCATAAACTTTGAACGAAGAAAAAGTAGTAAAAAAACACAGTTCAACCACAGAAGCAGATTTCAGTACATAGATTTCCAATGAGGGGTATAAAAGTTCTAACACTGACCAGAAAGTTAAGTTTCAAGGAGGATTACAATGAATTCCATGCTGTAGGAATAGCATGGCTGATTGCAGATTTTCTGTACTGTGCAGCATATTGGGGAGTGTACTGAAGAATCTAGTTGTTTTTTTCTTAGGGAGTAACTGCTGTGGGGCAGTATGGAACAGCTCAGTGATGTAGCATGGGAGTTTAGTATCACCTTATAAATCCATGTGTATAGATTAATGAACCTAGACACAGCCAAAGTGTGCCAGCAACCGATCCATACAATGCACAGGACTGAGTCCTGTGTGTTACATCAGTAATGAATCTAAATGCCCCATGATAGAACATATACAATTTTGATGAACACATAACAGAACAATGGCTAAAAATTAAGTTTACATAATCTAGAATAGGTAGGAACATTACTTAGACCAATCATTTCTGGACATCAGATGGAAAGCAACACTTGTTCCTGTAATAGAAGCAGAGTCTGACCCACAATTTTTGTGCCTAGGGTCTCAATGATATGTACAGAGCACAGTCATCTACATAAAAATGCAAACTAGCTTCACTAATGTTTTCTCCCAAATCATGGATGTACAGCATAACATGTAATGGGCAAAGAACAGACCCCCTGAGGAACTCCTATACGTAGGGTTGTGCAATCAGAGTATTGACCATCTGCTTTGACTTGTTGTAACCTCCCAGTTAAGTAGTTAGAAAACCAGCTTAGGGGAATTGCAACAATTCCTATTTTGTTCAGTTTTATATAAGGATATTATGATCAACAGTGTCAAAGGCCTTACTCAGATTGAAGAAAATAGCTTCCATGACTTGTTAATTATCAGTGGCCCCTATCCAAGCATTAATCACTTTAGCCAGGGCAGGGATAGTACTGTGTTTTGGTCAGAAGCCAGACTGATGGGGTGTGATGATGTTTGAGTTCTCCAAGAAGACTGTCAGTTAGGCATTGACCAGTTTTTCCAGGAGTTTAGCCAACATAGAGAGGATGGAAATTGGCCTATAATTGTTAAGGTTACACACGTCATTAGATCTGAAGAGAGTAATAATACTCGCTATTTTCCAGAGAAGGGAACTGTCACTACTGGATAGTGATAAGTTGAAAAGATGGGTAATGGGTGCTGTGAGCTGATCACACACATACAAAAAAAATCTGTTTTACTTTTAATATACAGATGCTAGCAAAACTTCATTTACAGTTTTGGTCTGCTGCTGTCATATGGTGAATTTCTGTACTGATATCTTGAGAAATATAGAACTGCACCCATTCCATGCTGTTGCACACAATGTAAGGCTCCCTTATTTGTAGGGTCTTTGTACTGCTACTGGCTGACCACAAGAAAAAATAACTCGTTCCTTTTAATATGTAATTGCTAGCTACTTGGTACGGTGTAGGCTGGCAATACTGTTACTTGGTGAATTTTAATGCTAACTAATAGGAATTACAACACTACACATGTACCACACTGATACACAGTGTTGGACCCCCTTATAAGTAGGACACTTGTACTGCTACAGGCTGATCACAAAAACAAAATGCATTTTTCCTTTTAATATACAGCTGCTTGCACAATTTTCCTGTACACTTTCTGATGGCGATACTGCTATGTGGTGAACATCAGTGCTGATGCATACGAATTATAACAGTGTATGTGTACTGACCTATGAAGCATGACGCAGGACTCCCTTATGAGTGGAGATGTTGCAAAGTCGGCAAACTTTACTCCACAAAATGTTTCATAAATTGTGCTCAATACGCAAAGTGCAATTCATGAAATTCACCAATTCGCTGAGTGCCGGATCGAATGCAAAGTGTGGAATTTCACGGGTGAAATTCCACACTTCCCACACAAACTTTGGCCACAATCCTAATAAAGTATATAAATCCATGGTGTCTAGTAGTCCCCACCACCACCGATCGCTAGACACAGTTTGAATAATTTACAGTCACTCCCGGACCTCACCCCATCCCCCGCCGATCGATGGCCAGTCGGGCACAATGTAAAAATATATATATAACTTTTTTAAATTAAATCCCTGATTCTCTGGTGTCTTACTATACGAATGTTGTGCACTTTTGAAAGTAAACATTTTTAAAAATGTAAATCTGTAAAATTGTGCAGTCTGATTAATCTTGCTCAAAAAGCCACATGGTGCTCCTAAAATGTGTTCCATATCATGAGATTACATCTATGACCTCTTCAACACTTGTGTGACTTCAAATTATTTTACACATACATAGTGCTGTGTATGCAAATTGTACTTTTAATATACTGTGCTCCATTGGCAAAATTGCATGAACTGTAGAGAAAATGGTGGAATTTTGTTAAAAGTGAGTGAAATGGATTTTCTCATTTTTGCCCAGCACTAACTGGTACTCCTCCAACAATGGTGGAGTATAAAGCAGCAGTGCAACAAAAATAGGCTAAAATTTGACCCAATCTTTTTTCTTCCTAACTTATGCAACATGTCTTCCATTTTAGTTTGGTGGTAACATTTTCTGTTTTCTTATTATTTAAGAATTTTATGCAAGTTTTAGAGTAATTATTTCTCAAGAAAAAAAGATGTCTGCCTCATTTTTGCACAGAAATAATATTGAGGACCAGAAGAAGGTAAGAATCCAGACAAAAATGCAAATGTATAGTAAACAGCATAAGAAGCATCCAGAAAACCCAGATCAACTGTTCAGCCATTATTTTTCATAACCATTGCAGAACATTTGCATTTGGAATAACTTTTTTTGTTGCACTGCTGCTCTAACAGAAATCTACAGCTCAAGTTTACTACTGTACTGAAAAAATTGGTGATGTGGAGATCCATCAGAGAAACAGAGCTGCCACAGCCTCAATGAAAGGCCAAGACCAAGACCAAAGACCAAGAGGTGTAAGAATGTGGAAGAGATTCCTATGCAGGTGAGAGGTACAGTTCTTGTAAGGAATTTATACCCACGTGATAAGCTCTCCACAACCTGCAACCCTCAACCTTAAGTTCACAAGACAGAGGGGACAATCATTGCTACACAATAGGCAACTATGTGTTATGTAAGCAATAAGACAAAATAGGGTGTTGGTTATCAGAGGCAAATGTATGAGCTGGTGTGTAAAAAGGGATGAGCTCTTCATCAAATACCCCTCTACTGAAAGGGGGAGAGTTGAGTATAAGAAGACTATGGAGATTTATAACTATAACTTATAGAATAACCAATTTAGTTCATAAAACATGTTTGTAATCATAAAAGAGTTTTGAAAAGACTACTTACACATTTTCATAAATTTAATGAATTGGGACCAGACAGATAAGACATTTTCCAGTATACCTTCCCCTATGTAATATAAACATTTTAGTCTGCTACAGTCTAGAATTACATTTAGTTGAAATGCTTTGCCTGTGGTTCAATGGGCTGAAGTAACCAGCCACACCTCCTGCTTGATCTATTTAAGGCAAGCCTTCAGTTTCCTTCAGAAGCATTTTGTCTTTGCCCCATCATCTTCCCCTCCTCCTCCTCCAGTGGCTCGTCTCCTTGGGGTTCCTTCCTAAGGTACTTTAAGCCAAGGTAATCATTTCCACGGAATCTCTAGGGGTGGAACCCTACTTCAGGGTTCTTTGTCATCGGTACCCCTACAGGGTGGTATTAACCATGAAATAGAGAAGCAAACAGCCAGAAAGTTTTAACCATGAATTGCACAAACATACCACTACACTAAGTTACGTACGCCCATTGAACCAGTGTTTAGAACAAGTGGGTAACTATCCTTCCAATGCATAAGTATAAGTTTACTTGGGTTTACCAACATAAAATCATTTGGAATTCTCAGATTAGTGGCAGTTCCAGGTTTACTCATGTATTTATCCCCTAATAAGTGAATCCCAGAATGAAAGAGGGAAGTCTGACTCTAAAAGTTATTGTATGCCATCTCTGCAGTGCAGCGCTGCTTTCTCAGGGTCTTGCACCCTCTCCCCAAAACAACTCTGACAACTTTTTCCTAGAGGGGTTTATGCCGACCGCAATTGCGGTCGACATAAATCCCTCACTGTAAGATTGTGCCAAAGTAAAGTTGTTACTGCGGCGTCATAGATTCAAAATTTATGACATAAGTTTGTATATTCCTTCAGTAATTTTGCAATTCACAGCAACTTACAAACGCATGTAGAAATGATAGTCTCGTAAACGAATCAGAAAGGGATGTGTTACATTTATTCATTTTGGATGGGGTTAAGTAGAATTTATGAAGTACATTAAATTGAATTTGGCACAGATTTACATTTAGAGATATTTGCATTGGAGTTTCTAGAATTCCAAATTTCGTCTTTTATGGGAGTAGCCAATTATTTGTTCTAAGAATTTAGAAGCTTTGGTCAACTATACTTTTTTGTTCCTGAATAAGTGCTTACATTTGTCTAATAAGTTTACTTGGTTCTAAATTCTCTGAAGTAAGTACTGATTCCAAAGGAGAAATATCCACCATGTTCCTTCTGGACATCTTTTTGGTATATTTTGTCTTACTTGTGAATACAAAAAAAGTCATTTCCATTTGGTACGTTGTGAAATTATGAATTTGTTTAAAGATATCAAAAGATATCAAAGTGCAGTATTATTTCTTTAAAAAAAGCACCAATTTGCAAAATGCCCTTTCTCTCCCATAATTGAAAAACTAAATGTTCCTGATATGCAGGTATTGCTGAATTATTTTCTAAGGGAGTAACATATGAAAGATTGCTATTATAGCCTATGGGTCTGTGAAATATCTTCCATATACTTACCGTGAGCCATGTAAAGGGAGATAGATTTGTCTCAACTTTTCTGATGTAATGTTCCTTGTGTAGTGTACTGTATCTTGAAGTGTCCGTTTGCTTAATATGTATTCTTCTTGTATCCAAGCTGGAGTGCCAACACTACTCATATTGTTAAACCATAGAAAAGTATTTTTCTATCTGAAAAGCCAGATAATACCAATAAAAATATAATTGCAATCCCACTAGCTTTTTTGGGGTATATCATTTTTCCAAACGTATTCTAGGGAAGCTATTTCTCCAAAGAAATCTCCTCAGTACTGTCACAGTTTTGGAAAAAAAAAAACACTATTGACTCTGATAAGGAAGGCCTGAAACAAAAACAAAAACAAAAATAAAGGCAAAATACTTATCTTTATAACATTTACCCTCCTTATCAGTGTCAATGACAGGGCGGCCCATCTGTCCAGATCTTTCTTGACTTTAGTGAGGAAAGGCAAATAGTTTAAATCAAACATTTTAGAAATGACCTTAGATATTGTTTACTCCTAAATGTTTAAACTTATTTTTATATTAACAGAAAGTTGGATATAGTTGAGTGACAGTTGGTAAGCTATTAATTTATCTGGTTTTTCACCAGTAAAATAATGTTTAACTTGTACCATCATAGAGCAGATTGTACATGTTTAGCAGCCACTGTATGCATTTATAGTGATTATTTTAATTAGCTTACAAAGGTCTCCTTCTGATGTTAAAACTATATGCTCATCTTGCACCTGTACAAGTTGCTTCTCTACAGGTCAAAATATTTTTTCCTTTTTATTATTAAATTGCGTTATAGTTACACCCTTAGAAATGATTTAAGAGAGTCCCTATATATTATAAATGGTCTCCATAAGAATATTTAATTTATTGTTTTCAAGAATTGCTTCACTCACCATTCTTACATAAACTTTGTCTTTAATCAAGTCAGACTCTAATCTCCATGAATGGTTCTGTTCCTCCATATCTTCATAACATAATGTAAATATTAAGGGTGCATGTTTGGATATATGAATGCTGCCACATGCTATTTGTTCTACTTTGTGCACTAACCCTCTTGATAATAAACAAGTATCTCTTCAAGAGGAAGAAAAATGAACATGAGAGTAACAGGAGTATATTTCTTTATCTGGATTATAAAATCTATCAGCACCAACTAGTCTGAAATCCAAAATAATATTATTAAGTTTATTAACTGATTTTAGCTTATTTTTCTTTGAACCTATTGATCTATCTAATGGTAATAGAGTTATAGTCCCCTACAGCAATATAAGATGATAGAAACTGTGCCAAATTCCAAAAACAATTTGTAAAAACAAAGTGGGATTATCATAATTTGGTGCATATACATGATTTAATGTGTATAAGTTCTGAACTTCCTGTATGTTGACAATCACATCCCTACCTCCCATGTACATATTGTTATCTGTGACTTTGACCTTAAACTGCCTTGAGAAAATGATGACTACCCCTCTAGAATCAGTTTTATAAGGTGTGTGTATTTTCTATCCACCAACAATATTTGTGCAATACTTAAAATCTGATTCTGAAAACTGCTTCTCTGATAAGAATATGGACAACATGGTAGTTGCTCCACCTGTGTGCATCCATGCCCTGCAAACAGAAGACATATTGATTGTGGATCAGAGGAGTGGTGGATGTTGCCTACCTGGACTTCAGCATGGCCTTCAACACTATTCAACATAAGAGGCTTGTAAACAAGCTAGGCAGCATAGGAATGGGTCCCAAGGTGATAAACTGGGTTAGAAATTGGTTGAGGGATAGAACACAGAGGGTGGTGGTAACAAAGTGCAATCCAAGGAAAGAAGGGTGATCAGTGGGGTGCCACAGGGATTAGTTCTGGGGCCAGTCCTATTTAATGTCTTCATAAGTGACATTGCGAAGGGGCTGGAAGGAAAGGAATGCTTCTTTGCAGATGACACTAGGTAGACACTCCGGGAGGGGTGGAAAATGAGGAGGGATCTAGGTGAACTAGAGGAATGGTGAAGAGTGTGGCAGCTAAGATTCAATGCAAAGAAGTTCAAAATCATGTATTTGGGGCACAGGAACCCAGGTGAGGCTTTTATAATGGGGGGGGATACTGATGGCCACAAAACAGGAAAGGAATCTTGGGGTAATCATATCAGATGACCTAAAGGTGGACAAACATTGTGCCAAAGCTCTGGGGAAAGCCAGTGAGGTACTGGGTTGCATAGGGTAAGGTATCACCAGCAGAAGAAAGGTTGTGGTGATGCCACTGTACAAATCATTGGTAGCATCTTATCTGGAGTACTGTGTCCAGTTTTGGAGGTCGCATCTCAGTAAGGACATAGGCACAGTAGAGGCAGTTCAGAGAAGGGCAACAAAAATGATGTAGGGTCTGCACCAAAAGTCATATGAGGAGAGAATGGAGGACTTTAATATGTATACCCTGGAGGAGAGAAGACAGAGGAGGATATGATAGAGATCTTCAAATATCTCAAGGGCATAAATAAGTTACAGGAGGGTAGCATCTTTCAGAAAAAGATGTTCTAGTACAAGGGGTGATGACATGAGGCTGGAAAGGGGTAGACTAAGGGGTAACATGAGGAAGTATTTTTTCATGGAAAGGATGGTGGATGCATGGAATAGCCTTCCAGTGGATGTAGTGGGGACTAACTTAGTAGGGGAATTCAAAACTGCATGGGATAGGCATTGGCAAACCCTAGCAACAGGAAAGAGAGTAAAGCCAGAGATCAAGTAGGGTCTGTGGTTTTTGCAGCAGGCAGGGACATTGGCAGACTGTGTAGGCTTAGTGGTCCTTATTTGCCTTCAATTTTTATGTTTCTAAACAGAAAAAAAGCTGGCATCAGATGCTCTGAGTATTAAACCACAGAGTTCTGTTTACAACTTGTAAGAATAAGAAATTAACTATTTGCCCTTTAATACAACTAATAATATTTCTGCTCTTAAGTCTTTCCCTTGCGCCTTTCAGGATTAAGATAAGCATTTAGCTTTAGTCATCTAAAATAATACAAATGATAATATTATTTATAAAAAAAATCTCCTTGTCTTCCAGACATCCTTCCCCCATTTAACATAAATAGAATTTTTATCCTTGTGTTTTCTAATTTAATAAAATGCCAGAAATGTTGATCCTACAAGTTTCAGTAATTTGTATACTTGAACCCCTTTTTATGCAATTAGACCAAAACCAGACATTAAAAATTATTGTATTAAAAAAATGAAACTATGTTTTAACCCAAATAACCCCACCACTCTTTCTTCCTGTATCTCTAATTTAGTACCAGTCTAGCCAAATCAAAAACTAATGTAAATCATATGATAGCTCTACCTACTACCTTATTCCTTCATGCTGTATTTTCCTGCTGAATTATTTAAAAAAAGTGAAATAATTTAAAGATAGAATGAACACACTTTTCCAGAGAATAACCCTCCCTTCCACTATCTAAAGTAAAAAAATACCAAGGGTAGAGGAAAGCACTCAATCTCCCTTTGCAAAGAGCTAGCTGACTGTCCTGTATGCTAATCCTGCAGTAAATTTCAAACATTAGCCAATCTCTTGCCTTTCCCCCTGCACTCTATGCTGAAAAAATAAATCTCTCTGAATAAAAAAAAATAGTGAATCAAAGGAATTTCAGTTACTCCATTCACTTCTTCAGGTTTTTGCCTTGTCTTTCAGTAAAAGTACCGTTCTTAGATGAACGTGCTTGTTCATGACTTGGCTCTTGGCAATTAACATCTTTAGCAGATGCCTTGTTAAAAGTGCCACCATTCAGTTTGTATTTATCTTCGATCAAGGATTCACATGGAAAATCTGACATTAAACTGATTTTTATTTCATTTTCTGCCTCGTATGGAGTAGTACAAATTCTGAAACGTTCTTGTAGCTTAACTCAAAGTTTGACAGGCAGTATCATTGAAAAATGAATAAGCAAGTCTCCAACTTCAGAAATAATTTTTCTTTTAGCAACCACACTCAGGTGGAAGTCAGGGTACTCTTGGTTGAGCAGGTCTTTCACGTGGACATATTTTCTGGCCCAGTGTTTCTTGAAAACAGCCTCATAATAGTGGGGTTTAATGAAAACAAACTTGGGCATTTCTCTCTGACAACTGGGATTATGTCGGCCTCTATGTGTTCTGTCATTTTTCTGTCATTATCAGGATACGATCACCCTATTGCCTCTGCAAATAAGTGTTCAAAAATCAATGTATTTGCTTCTTTAATGCCCTCTGTAATGCCAGCTAGCTTCAAATTTTCAATCCTGACTCTTGGTTTTAATTCCTCCCTTTGTTTTATTACATAATTAGAATTAGCATGTTAAGAGCATTTTAAGAGTATTTCCCATAGGACCCACTTCATCCTCTAGGTTGGAGATTCTATTTTCCATGTCTGTATTTGAAATTGACAGTGCTTCAGTATTTTTTTATGTGAATCCACAACTTAGCTACTGTATTTAATTTATCAAAGGAAGCCGATATATTGTTAAAACCTTGAATCTTTTTTCAGGATTATCTTCTGTTCTTCAATTCTGTGGTCAGTTTTACCTTCAGATTTAGCACTTCTAGATTTCCAGGAAGTCATTTTGGAATATTTATTAAAAAAACTCTTGGTTTGGAGAAAAATCATCTTCACTGCTACTCAGATGCTCTGATTCTTTAGTCTCATTAGAGTTTTGCATTTTTTCAGTAATTGTAGTAGAGTTTAGGGTTGTTGCGAAGTTTAAATCCACTGGCGAGGTTCCCACGAAGTCGCTAAACTCACTCTGTGAAACACTTCACATAAATGACTTCTCTGATGCTAAAACTTCGCTGGGAAACTGCGTCAGTTAACTTCAACTTTTTTTAGTAACTTCAAAGGTAATTGTCTTAAGCTGGTGCCAAAACTACACCGGTTAACTTCTAAAGCAACATTGACTTTGTTAGTAACTTTGAAGTTCATGAAAAACATGGTGTGTCACATTTTTTTTTTATTTATTAAACTCTAGGATTGCAAATACCTTTGAACAAGAACTACTCATTTACAAAGGTTCCATGTCAAAGGATAGAAGATTAACATACAAACAAAGGTAAATATTAATACAGAGTCTCAAAAAACAAAATACCGTATTTCAAGTGGAGAGACAGCAAAAGGATAGTAAGGCCAGATGATCAACCAGTAGGGGTGGGGAGGGTGGGTGGGGGTCAGGAAGGAGTGGGCAGGCTGAAGGTCATTGTCTGGGGGTGGTTGGTATGAGAAGTGCAAGGTAGAGGGGACAGAAGTTTGAAGTGCTAAAGATTGGACAGTGTGGGTGAGGTAGGGGAGGAATGAAGGGAGGGGTAAGGTGAGAGGGAGGAAAGTGGAGAACAAGGATAATTGGCCAGAGGGAGCTTAGGGTCACACAATGCCAGGCATGAGTGTAGAGGCTGACCAATTAGGAGAAGCAGTCACATTGGCTGGTAGTTGAGAGGTGAAGTCGTAATTGCCCTTTAAATGGGCTGAGCGTAGTAGCTGAAAGGGATTCCATGTTGAGTAAATTAAACCACTGGGAGGCCCTGTGGGTGAATGACCTCTGGCCCATAGTGGTCCAGCATCTGGGGACCTGGAAGGTTTGACTTAACGGGTGTTGGGTGCTACAGTGGGCAGTCAGAAGCTTTTCAACCCCAGGTGACATCATCCCAAGGAGAACCTTTTTGGTTAAGAGGCATGCCTGGTATTTGATCCTGCTGATGACAGGGAGCCACCCAGACTGGGCGTACAAGTCACAAGTACATGTTAGGCAGGAAGCACCCATAAGAAGTCTGAATTCTTTGTTGAGCACCACAGATATCCTGTGTAGGGCTGTAGGAGAAGCAGAGCCATAGATGACGAGTCCATAGTCTATGATGGAGGTGACAGAACTGTAGATAGCCAGTCTAAGGGCCTCTGTGGTCATACATTGTTTGTGCCTGTGCAGCAGGCTAATCTGTATGTTAGTGGCCTTTGTAACATTGTCAATGTGCTGAGCGTAGGAGAGGGAACAGTCCAGAGTAACACCGAAGTATTTGAACTGAGGAATCTGCTCCAGTGTAACCTCAGAATGGTTAGTCATTTATTTATTTATTTAAACTTTTGTTTTCCGGGTAAACAATATGAGCCAAAGCCCTTTTTCAAATGCAACCCGGGACCATAATCTATGTTACAGTCAAGATGTAATACAAATGTATATACAATACAATACAATCATACAAAAACATAAAATATAATAACATACAAGCAACAGATGATTATGATGATGAAGGGTAGAGAGCTGTGTTTGCTCCTTGCATTGTAGAAAGTCAAACTTTTGTCTTCATGTAGTTCATGACAGGTTTGTGCGAGCTGAACCATTCCTCCACGCGTTTGAAGTCATTCTGTAGCTGCCCTTCTAGATGCTTGGTGTTACAATGGGTAGAAAACAGGACTGCATCATCCACGTAGAGAAGTATTTTCTGATAACAGACACTAGGAAGACCATTCAGGAAGAGACTAAAGAGTAGGGGTCCAAGGATGGACTCCTGCGGTACTCCTGAGAGGACCAGTTTCTTATCAGAGGTGACCTCAGCAATCTTAACTCGCTGGACCCTTCCCTCAAGGTAGCTTGTTATCCAGAGCAGGGCATCCTTGGAGAGCCCGATAGTTGACAGTTGACTGAGTAGGAGTGGATGACTGACGGTATCAAATGCCTTTGTAAGATCAATGAATATTGCACCCACACAGTTTCCTTGGTCAAGGGTGGTGTGGATGAATCCCGTAAATTCCAGTAGTGCAGTGGTAGTGCTTTGCCCTTTTCTAAATACATGTTGTTCAGGGCACTGGATATCATATTTTACCAGATACTCAGTTAGCTTGTCCAGCACAATTCGTTCCAGGGCTTTAGATAAGGGGAGGATGGAGGTGGGTCTGTAGTTGGTATGCCGTGACCTATCACTGCTTTTGTGTACAGATGTAATGGTTGCCTGTTTCCAGAGAAATGGGAATTAGGCCAGCCTTAGAGAGAGGTTGAAGATCTTTGCCAGAGGGTTCAAGGATTTCATCTAGGACAAGTGCAATCAGCTTCAGGTCAAGGGAGTCACCACTGTACCCTGAATTGTGGATGGCTTTGCGAATGTATGTACGGGCTAAGTGCATTGGGATCACTTTGAAGTAAAATTTTGGGAGTGAGCAATCATTGCCAGCAGTGTCATGATGAGTGCTTGTGGAAGGGGCATCGAAAAAGTCTAGTGGTAGTACATTGTCCAGGTTTGAAAATGCATTGTTAAAGGTGTTGGTGATAGTACCAAGGTCAAGCATAGAAGTTCTGTCAATGTTTAACATGGTGTGTGGAAAATTAGGGTATTTCCCTGTGAGGTCTTTCATGTTACTACAGATTTTTTTTCCATCCCCCCATGTGTTGGAGAGTGCCTCCCTGAAATATTTGCTTTTTGCATTCCGTATGGCATGTGTACATTCATTTCAAGCTGTTTTATATTTAATTATATCCCAAGGCATAGATGTAGATCGAGCAAGGAGCCCAAGGTGGCCCCTATGTTTGAGATGTGTTATGAGTTCGAGGGTTATCCATGGGTTGGTCCTTCCTTTGACCGTAAACTTCTTCACAGGTGCATATATGTCACAGGCCACAGTAAAGCGGTTGATGAACATGTCCAGGGCTTGGTTGATATCATTGCTTAAGTCAAGTGTAGACCAATCCAGTCTGTGTAGATGGATTTTTAGTAGCTGTAGATTCCCATGATTCATCACCCTGGTGTAGATTACTTTAGGAGGGGGTTTAGTGAATTTATTGGCACAGGTACAGATAAGGGGTGAGTTGTCACGTATGGTGTCAGGAAGCACCGAGACCTTTGAGATTCATTCTGGACAATTTGACAGAATCCAGTCAATTAGCGAAAGTGACCCAGTCCTATAATTGCACCTGGTGGGAGTGGAGACAAGTTGATTGAGGTGCTGTGCCATGACAGCATCCTGGTATATGTTGGCCTCAGGCAAAAGCCAGTTGATGTTGAAGTTGCCCAGTCGCTTACTGCATGTCACATGGGAGACTGCAGGCAATCAGAAAGTTAATGTTTCACTTTCATTTTGGCTTGAAGCTGAATGAGAATGGAGAGTAGACAGTGTGATTGAGGAGAGTAGAGAGAGCATTTTATATATCTGATTATTTAGAGTTTTTAGACTAGAGTTGAATATTTTACTCCTTTTTTAGTTTTAATCCTTATCTTTCTTTACTGTACTTTCTGAATATATAAATTATTTTAGTGTATACTTTTTTCTGAGTTCTTACTGTCTTTTCCTTTCATTTTCTTTACATTTCTGTTTGTGATGGAGGGGCAGCATCAGGACTCGGCTGAGTCCAGACCGGGTGGTGCAGGACCACCAGTAAGGCACCCACGCCTTAGCAGCTGTGTTTTTCCAAAAGGGACTGCATCACCCCCCCAGCTCAGGAAGGGAGTTCTGCATCAGCGACAAGAAAAAGATAAACAGCAGGAGTAGGAAAAACAGCAGCAGCAGCCAAAAGTTCCTCCCTCCCAGCAGGATCCTGCCGCCTACTCTTCTAGTGCTCCCTCAGTCCTGCAGCGCTCTGTGGTGTTTTTTTTTTTATATGCACCCTGCAGATGAGACAGTGGTCATCTGCAAAGTGTGTGGGTGGTGTGTGAGGTGTGGTAAAAATGGGAGCCGTCTTGGGAATGGTGGCCAGAAGATGCACCTCCACATCCACCACCTCACTGAGTGGAGGGCCAAAGAGCGTGATATGGCTGCATCATGTAATGGTGGTGGTTATGGTCTTGGGGGAAATATGGAGCAGAATGAGGTCAGCAGTGCTGCTGGAGCACCAGCAGTGAGTCAGCAATGGCATGGCAGGCATGATGTGCACCACAGCAGTACTCCTCATGTACCTCAGCAGCACCGTCATGACAGTGGCAGTGATGATGACCCCATGGCACCTGCCACAAATGGCCATCTTGTTGTTTTGTGGGCTGAGGTGGTGAATGAAAGAATTCAACACCTTCTGGCAGGAGGTGATGGATTGACTGTACAGTATCATGTCCAGCCAGGAGAGGATCCTCACTCTTCTATCTGATCTGCGTGGTGGTGGGCATGGCTCATCATCTGGCAGTGCTGGTGGGGTGGTCTGAGTTTTTTTGTTTCAAATTTTATTTTAATTTATATGTAGTTATTCTGTCATCTGTGTTCTTAATTTCTCCACTCTCTAGTTCCGCCATTAAAATTAAAAAAGACCCCCAAAATATAAAAAGTTAAATAAAAGATCTGTTGTTTTAAGGTCTGTTTTCTCTATCCTCTTTTTTAGTATTGTTTCATTCGTGTGGATGTCCCTTGCTTGTCCAGTTCTTTCTTGAATTCTTTTTACACATGATGAACCACATTCCTTTCTTTCATTTTTGTCACTGGTTCATCATGTGTACTCCCTCCTTCTATCCATAAATGTCTAGTATTTGACACATTACATAAATTATGTCACCATGGTATGAGATGGTGCATAACTGGTAGTTGTGTTGTGTGCAACCGCCAACCACCCAAAGAAGTGTAAACCATAACACAAACATGAGCTATTCTGCTGAGAAGTTAAGCATCAATCTGTTTTAAGCACTTAACATGTTTACTGCATTTGCCAGAAATGTGAAGTTGTGTCCCCAGACATTAATTGCTTACCTTCTCTGAAATACGGTTTCCGCACACACCAGAGAAAGTGGTGCAAAGCATATGTGAAGCTTGCAAGAGAACATAACATATTTATTGTACTAAGCATTTTTAGGCCTGCCACCTCACCACCACCTGACCACCACCACCAGCACTTTGTCAAAAATATGAAGTTGCATCCCCAGAGAGAAAATGCATCTTTTCAGTCAAATACTGTTGCTGCACACACCAGAGAAGGTGAATCAAAGCATATGTGAAGCTTGCAAGAGAACATAAACATATTTCTCATACTAAGCATTTTTGGGCCTGCCACCCCACCACCACCAGCACTTTGCCAGAAATGTGAAGTTCTGTCCCCAGAGAGAAAATGCATCTTTTCAGTCAAATACTGTTGCCGCACACACCAGAGAAGGCAGTGCAAAGCATATGTGAAGCTTGCAAGAGAACATAAACATATTTACCATTCTAAGCATTTTTGGGCCTGCCACCCCACCACCACCACCACCACCACTAGCACTTGCCAGAAATGTGAAGTTGTGTCCCCAGAGAGAAAACGCATCTTTTCAGTCAAATACTGTTGCCGTACACACCAGAGGAGATGGTGCAAAGCATATATGAAGCTTGAAGAGAAACACTATTGCCACATGGAGAGGGTGATTTGATGCTGCTGCTGTGTGCTGCTGTTGTTCCAAAGTTAGAGAAACAGCCTCTTGCTCGTTGTGGTCCTAGATTCATGATGGCATATAGACACACTGCACAGGTAAGTACTTTTGTTTTCTTTTCATTGTAATGGAGGGGGATTAATGCTACTGTTTGAAGTCTAATATATTTGTAATTGTCTGTCATTGATTTTCAGTTATTTGTGCATATGACATATTACACTGCTGGACATCTACAACATAGATGCTGTAGTCTGAATCATGCCTACCATTGGCTAACCATGAAGGTAAGTATATTTTTTGCTTGTGGGGGAGACTGCTAGCTGGGGGTTCATGATGGCACATAGACATAGTGCACAGGTAACTACCTTTGTTTTGTTAAGGGAGGGGTGATTATTGCTAATATATTCGTACTTCTCTGTCATTCATTTTCAGTTATTTGTGCTGAATGCAGATAGATGACATCATACTGCTGGACAGATACAACATAGATGCTGTTAACTGATTCATACGCAACATTGCTCAACCACGAAGGTAAGTATTTTTTTTTTTTAGGGTGTGTTGACTTGTTTCTGTACCATAATTGACAAATTAATTTCATTTCTTAATCACTGACTCTGCTGTTCTTCCTTATCTTTACAGGTACTGTATTCCTTGTGCCTGAATTTTTTGCAATGATGTGCTTGATGATTCACCAAGCAAATGATGTCAGTCCACACAGTGGCGTAACCATGCATATTTTTGTACGCCATTGCGTAAGAAAAACTTCCAAAAAAAAACAAATAAATTGTCCGTTTAAAAAAAAAAAAAAACTTCCCGCCATTAAGACCCAACTTAGGTCTGAAATCAGCTGGGGGACGCTACGCATCGCCACCAGTGTCAAGTCCATCACATGCAAGTGTTTTTTTTTTTTTGGCTCTGGAATGCCCCCCACTACTATAGCCAATCAAGTACTGTTATTTTCCTGCCGCACGCACCTACGCGGGGATATCAGCTTAGAAGAAGTCATTAAGCTGCCATTCTGTTTGCAGTATCCATGACCAGACCGTTAGTGCTGTAGCTGTGTCTGCTAGTCCCGACTCCAGAGACTGCGAGTCTGCGATCGCACACTGCTTCCATCCCGATCGACCACTTCCTTGATTACTCGAGTGGTACAGTGTCAGTCGAGTACTGATTTTGGCTGTAAGTACCAGAGAAAAATTGCACTGTTTCCACACAGTGGAGTAGCCAGCCTTTTAAAAGTAATGGGACAGGGACCCACTAAATTAGCACTAATGGTTACATTACATGTTGGCATGATCATCTACTGCTCAGAGCGTCTCTCAGAGTTCACTGTCAGCACAAAGGGAAAAGAGCTGCTGTCAGTTGTGACTGATCATGGGGCACTGCTGCTGGTGGGGCAGGGGGTGGCCAGGGGGGACCCGCAAAATTTGGAAGTGCAGTCATTTCCATGGGCGATCTAGACTGGGTGGGACTGGGAGGTGAGATGGGTAGAGGGGCGAGATGGTGACGCAATCGGTATGAACGAAGCAGCTGTGTAGCAAGGTTAGAACGCTTTCGCAGGGAGCGGTAGAGCGCGAGCAAGAGATTGGGACAGCCGAGTGGGCAGAGTGGAGAAGGGGGTTTACTGACAGATTGACCTCACGCCCGTCCCCCAACCAAGCTGTGAAGAGGGGACTCACAGACTGATCTCACGCTGTCAGCCCCTCAGCCAAGCAGGGAAGATGGGCTTATTACTTGATTTTTACCCATTGCCAAAAAATATTATCCTACCTGAGCTCATGCTTTCTGACCGCTCCATGAGCTAAATAAGGAGCAGAAGTCTCAACTCCCTCAACAGTCCCCTGAGTCAAGAACCAAACGGGGAAGACAGTACACTGGCTGATCTGACACCCTGTCTGTGCAGAGTTTAGCAGGGAGGAAAAAGTCTGGCCTGAGTCAGTGAACATTGAGTCAATAGTCCATCAGGAAGGAGGGTGGCTAACTGGCCTTGAACTCCATCAGCACCCTGAGTTAGACAGAAGAGGGTAGGTGAGCAGGGCACTGACTGCTTATACCACAGCAGAATTACTAGTCAAGAACCTATCACTTGGGGTCCCTGTGACCACTTGGGCACTGTGGTTTGCAGCACAACATTCACTCTACAGTTTATTATCACCCCCCCCCCGCCTTGCACCACCACCACACTGGTAATGGGTCTTTAATCCTAGTTGCCACCTGTGGGTTATTAGTTTGACAGACTTAATTTTTAGGGGTAGCGACCATCCACAACTGGTGAATTGGTTGCGGCCCTCCCAAACTAACTTATTTTGGTAACAACCTTCCCATTGCTTACCCTGTTTAGGTGACAGACTTCTTGTAGAGGTGAAGGATCTTCCCAGTTGATTAATATAGGTGACAGTTTATTTAGGTAATAGATTTCTGTGGTTGGTTTACCAGCATGATTTGACAGATCTCCCTGGTTGGTTTATTGGTGTGTAGGCCCCACAGCTCATTTATTGGGGTAATGCATCACCCATTGTTGGGCTAATCGGGTGACTTGGCTTTTTGTTCACTTTATTAGGATGGTAGCTCTTCCCAGTTGGTTAACTGGTGACAGAGCTCAGTACTTGTTTTATTGGGATAAAACATCTCCCATGGTTGGTTTATTCAGGTAGCCCATCCCCCCACAGTTGGTTTATTGGGGAGAGACATCTTCATAGTTGGTTCACTGTGGAAGCGGGTTTCGCACCATTGGTTGTCATTTTTTCCTTGCCATATTACAGTGGAAGTTTTCCTTTTTGTTTGTAGAAGGGCTTGATTTCTTGTAGGTTCCCTGAGGTGACATCCTACATACAATACTTGGATTTTTTAGGGTCACATTGTTCCCCACTGATTTATCATTGTAGCAGTCCCTTCAGTAAATCTCATGTAGTGTGTCCGCTCTATCAAGGCAGTGCTCTCCTCCAGTTAGATTCCCAGCTTGACAGATCCTCTCCTGGTTTATGTTTTGTGTGGATGTTTTCCTTCTTTGAATTATTGGGCATACTTACTGCAGCTTTGCTTCATTTATTGGGGTGACAGCCACCTGTATTTGGTTTAGTTGGGGCAACAGTCTCCCTGTGGGTGCTTTGGGCCCAAACAGACAATCTTTGATTCCCACCTAATTTTGCAGACCCTGTTTTGGGGGCACTGGACACTCTTGGCCACCAGTGAGGGTAGTTTTACCTGAACAATGAGACGGACGGACACTGAAAGTAACAGCGGTTTCCTGTCAACGTGCACTTCTGAATCTGAACAGGAGTATGAGGTAAATATATCTACATTTTAATAAAGTACTTGCAAGATTTTAAAGTACTTATTCAGTAATGATGTTGAGTGAAGTTACATACCCTGGGCAAAGCCAGAGTTCAGTACCCATGGGCACATTATTGTTATTATACTTTCTGTAGAGCGTGGGGGCATTAAATGCAATTAAAAAAATCTTCTGTATGCCAAACTAAGAAAACAAGAATACCTTTTTACAAACTAAGTTTTTAAATACTGTGTTTACAGGATAGCACAGCTGCGATCAGATTCCACAGAGAAAGTCTGTCCCGATGCTGCTTTCGATGCGGCGGGTTGTAGCTGTGTAATGTGAAGGAGAAAAGCGGGGGGGGGAGCATAGCTAGAACACTTGCCACGCATTCCCGTCACCGTTGCTTCACTTGCCTTTGGCTTTGTTCATCTCCCAAGTTGCATTGGGTTACGTTTACATTGATTGCGGCGTGCGATTTTTTTTTTTTTTTGCAGCTAACAGATAGATCCAAATGGGGAAACAGGCCGGTAATCGTAGTCCTTTTGGGAGGACCAAGATCAGAGATATTTGAGGGGTGAAGTTTAGGGGGGTCCTTCTAAGAATTGTATTTGTAATAATATTTCTTCCCAGAATGTTTGTAGAATCAGGCATGACCAAAGGACACGACTCTGGTTAGCAGCGAGTGCTGTCCCCAGTTTCCCCAGCATTCGCTGTATCTGCTGGGCATATATTTTGCTAATATTGTGGGGGTTCTAAAGTATCTATATCTCACCTATTGAGTGTAGGATGTTGTCTTAACTGCTAGAATGGCCTGCTTGAGCCACGTTTCGTAGTCTATGTTAGCATTCATTTCTCTATTCCAGCTCTCCAGGATTGACTTGGTAGAGTCTCCCAATTGTTGTTGGAGTGTCTTGTATAAATTACGTATAAGGTGTCCCCATAAGGAATTCTTCTGAGTCTCTATTATTGTCATTAATAGGGGGGATCTTTTTGTCAGGTTTTTGCATTTGTGTAGTAAATAAGTTTGGACTTGTAGGTACCTGTAGTGGTCTCTACCACTTAAGCTATACATTTTTTGTAGTTCTTCAAAGGGCCAAACACCATAGAGATCTAAGAATTGATAGATGTATGTCAACCCAAGCTGTCACCATCTGTGAAATAACAGGTCCATTTGTACGTGCACAAATTCCTCTTCTGTCTCTAGTACTCTGCAGTAACAAAATATCTCCTGAAAAGCTGCTTGCTTTTTAATTGTGCTCCATACTCGCAGTGTATTTCGGGTTAAGTGAGTGAAGTTCATGAGAGGTGGAGTGGAGCGGGGGGTAGACAATAGGATGCAGCCTATATTGTACATGTCATTTAGATGGAATTCTGTCTGTTTCAATGTTAACTTGGTAGGTTTACTGTAACCCGCAGTTGGCTGAACAGCTGCAGGGTATGCGCAAGGGTCACAGACAGTTGTTCCCTGGATGGAGTGTTAAGTAGCCAGTTGTCCAAGTAAGGGAAGACGTAGAGGCCCTCCCTCCATAGGGCTGCTGCTACCATCGCAAGACATCTGGTAAAGACCCAAGGTGCTGAGGATAAGCTGAAAGGGAGAACTTGGAAATGGTAGTGCTCCCTTAAGAACAGGACTCTGAGGTACTTCCTGTGGAATGGGAGAACTTGATATGCAGATAAGCGTCCTGCATATCAAGGGAGCAGATCCAGTCACCCTACTGAAGCAACAGTAACAGGCCAGGAAGGGTGACCATCCTGAACTTTTTGTATTGAATGAAGTAACTCAAGTAACTCAAGTTGCATAAGTCCTGGATGGTCCTCGGGTCCCCTGGGGATGAGGAAGAAGTGGGAGTAGAATCACCTGTTTTGCTGTTCTTTAGGAATGGGTTCTATGGCCTGTTTCACTAGGAACATCTGTATCTCCACTCGCAGCACCGACGCGTGTGTGGGAGGTTAAGTGGAGAGTCTTGGTGGGAGGTCTGGAGGTATCTCCATGAATTCCAGAGCATGGCTCTGGCATATAAGCTGAAGCACCCACATGTCGGATGTAATCTCCCACCACCCATGGAGGTGGAGGGAAAAATTACCCTTACGACCACATCCTGAGGAACCGGATTTGGGGGTGGGGTGGGGTTAAATAAGGAGTCAGGTTGTGGCAGAGCTGCTCCTCCACCTTGAAAACCCGCACAAAAAGTGCAGTATGTCTCCAGGGCTGTCTTAGAAAGGACACTGGGTCCGATCTGAAATGTGGACTGCAAGGACCAGAACTGACCAGCTTCATGCAGTGGAGAGTGCTGGCAGTTTAAACAGAAAGTAAGCTTTAGCACAGAGCAAAGCACAAGTTAGCAGTCCTTTGCAAGCTCCTTTGTGTGTGTAGCCATCATGGCCACAATGCAGTGTACCCTACAAGAGAGTATGTATGGACACAAGGAGTTGGCAGCCATATGACGAACACAACTGTAAACAAAAAACAAAAAGGTAATGAACTGACATTTTTGGGATATTCCACAACAAGGAAATGGTGGTCTGAAATTTCCCTTAGAGTCCCCCAAGGACAGTCCTATGTGAGTTCATTATGAGGTTTCTGAGTTTTGCTGAAAACCGCATAGTTGTGCCCCTATAAAAGACACTGTAATAAGGACCGTAAGGGTATTTGATGTTCTTGTGTTGGCACTTCCCTCAACAACAGCAGCTGTCTGTCTGCTGCAATTTCATTAAATAAGGGATCATCTGGGAAAACAAGTTGAAGAAGCCAGCCACCACCCCTTAGTCATAGGAGACACTGGAGATTATGGTTCAAACCCCACCAGAGCTGTTTATTGATTTATTTAAAATTTAATGACTAGGATGGGCACACTAAGCCAGAGCTAATTTCAGTTCGCGGTTGACTTTGAAGAGTCCAGACGTGTTCCTGCTCTACCGAAGATTAACTATCTGTTTCCCTTCTATTTTTTCATAGATAACTATTGCTGTTGGAATATTCTAAAGCTGATGGCACTGAGTCACCATCCCCTACTACCAGGAAAGTCTGCCATCCAGCCACCCCCCACACCTGATGAACAGTAAGGTAACAGTGTTTATTTGTAGTTGAAGGGATGATTCCATGTTCATGAAGTACAAATTAGTGGCGGGATTGTTAAATTAGTTTGATAATGTAGAATTTTGGGATGAAATAATACTGTTATGCATGGAATTTCATGGCTTTAATATAGGGGAGAATGTATGGTCTTTACTTAGTAATCCTGTTGTAAACACTTCAAAGAGGTTGCCATGACATTGTAAACTGCGAGGGAAGCTCGAGAGGTTTTCAGATGTCATGGGAACCTCTTGAAGTGTTTACAACATGGTGTTTTGTAACTAAAAAGACCATACATTATATTTTACACTGTATAGGCTGCCAATATTGTGTAATCATGGATTGAATTATTTTACTGACTTGCTTTGCAATATTTGATTGTTGTGAACATTATGTTTTGTTATACCAATTTGGGCAGGCCGGCCATCAGCTTGCCTGCTTTCTACCACCACTGATGGACCTTCAGTGGTGGTGGAAACTGAACAGGCTGATGCCGAAAACTGCCAATGTGTTCAGCCTCAAGCTGCAACATGACAATACAAGGTTCCAGTCTCACCATTTATTCGCTGTCTCTGCGTGTCCGTCAAGCCCGGCCATCAGCTTGCCTGCTTTCTACCACCACTGATGGACCTTCGGTGGTGGTGGAAAGCGAGACGAACTGATGCCGAAACTCCAATGTTCGTACTCAAGCTGCAACATGACAATACAAGGTTTCAGTCTCACCATTTATTGCACTGTCTCTGTGTGTCCCTCAAGCCCCGGCCATCAGCTTGCCTGCTTTCTACCACCACTGATGGACCTTCAGTGGTGGTGGAAAGCAGACAGGCTGATGCCCGGGGCTGCCCAATGTGTTCAGCCTCAAGCTGCAACATGACAATACAAGGTTTCAGTCTCACCATTTATTCATGCTGTATTGTGCCTGTAAAGTTCTGGTCTCAGTCATGTTACCAAGGAAACCTTGATAGAAGAATATCCTTGTGTATGACTACTCACACAGTCCTGTAATGCATATGGCACCTAAAAAAAAAAAATTCTGCTCCCCTCCCCAAAGTGAGTAGATCATAACATGTAACAATACACTTTTCCAGCAGAATGGCTTTGGCAACTTAATTTGATTTCAAAAGGAATGGGGGTCTTTTGGTATTCACCTCTGGACCCTGTGAAGTCAGGCAACCCAGCTGTGAAGTCACCCAGCTACCATCGTTGAGGTAGACCACCCTTCAGCTGGGTTCCTACTCCCTAATCACAACTGCATCTGCCTTAAATGTCATTCCTTTATAAAGGCAGCAGCAGCCAAAATAGGATTAACATGTCCAGTTGTCTGTGCAGATAAATTGTGTGGAGGTAGGCAAATGAGAGCCATAAACTTCCTTCACAAAACTTTCAAACGTTAGCTTAGCTGCTAACCCATGCTCATTAGCAAGCAAAGAAATGACGCGCCTTCAGTTTTACTCCTAAGTACAGGTTATTAGTTTTTGTAATGTAATGATAAAAATATTATAACAATTGTACTCTATAGAATGTTGCCAGTGATCTTATATAGACTAATGCAGTATGAATTCAAATTAGAACAGAGCAATACTACTTGGAGCAGTGTCACAGAGGCAGTGAAACTAAGTGAATAGAGATGGAGTGTGAAGGACAAGTGCAGGAAGTCGCCAGTAGACAGACAGGTAATGCATCTTGTAAGGTAATATGGACAATTGAAAGGGTTGTAGACAAAGTATTAAAATTTTACTCTGTAACTTGGTGTTACCACTTTATTAGTCGTGGCCCATTATGCAATGTAGCACACCATGGGAGGAGGAGGAGGAGGAGGAGGAGGAGGAGTAGCAAAAAATAAAATTTAAAACCATTTTTAAATAAAATGGATCTTGTACTGCATAGTGCAAGTGCACATATTACGCACAGCATTTCAGCTCGTCTTCATTTTGTATTAGAATAATTATATTGTCCCATCCTATACCAGCTTCAATTAAGTTACAACTTGCAGTTCCATGTGATCAGCACTATGTAGTATCCCATATCCAGTAATGTAGATATTGCCATCCTATTTTATGATAAATAACTAGCGAAAAAATTGCATATTTAGTGGGCAGTTTTAAGTTGCATAGTCTAAAAGATTTAAATGTGTATTACCTCTAGGTAGAGGAAAGCGTACAGGAGCAACTTTAGAGAAGTTTGGCTTCGAGATAAAGGAGAAGGCAGGCAAAATGAGCATAGATGCTACTTCCACTAGTGAGATTCAGCAGGAAAATGTTCATTCTCAAGTTCATGCACTTCCAGTATTGCATACCATGTCCACTCATAATGCTCCAACAGCCGCAGATAGCTTACTTTCTACACCAATACTTTCTTCTAACTCTGTTAATGTAATGGTTACACAACCAGAACCACTTCAGCTTGTAGTTGTAACACCACCTCCACCCGTTTCTCCAATGCCAGATGTCTTGCGTGAATCTGTTCCTGCTATTGATGCAGAAGGCTGTGACATTGGTCGGCTTGATCGAAGCTTGCTTAGTGACAGTGACAAACTTGATGTGCTAACACGGCACTGGATGCCACCCAAAAACTACATTTTCCCTCTCCGCCATAGCATTGGTGAAAAGACTAGAAACCGAAGAATGACTTTCAGTCTTCTGAAGGAATCCTTCATTCGTTACTCAGATTTCAGGATGGTCTGTACTGTGCTCATGTTTGTTTTTTGTCATAGTAAAGACACTACACTTGTTCAAAAGCCATTAACAGACTGGTCTAATGCAGCAAAAGTAATAGATCGACATAAAAAAAACAAAGAACATCAGGACTCTCTATGTCAGACTGATAGCTTCATTACAGTAGCACAACGTGGAAAACCTAACATATGCCAACAACTGTCCAGAGCTTACCATGAAACTCTAACTCGAAATAGACACATATTGTCTCAGATAATAAAAACAGTAATACTATGCGGTCGTCAGAACATTCCTTTATGTGGTCATGTCCCAGAAAAAAGTAATTTCATGGTAATCTTGCATCACGTTGCTGAAAGTGGAAATGATCCTATTTTACTCCGGCATCTACTTGACCCACAGCATAAAATGCCACATACCTATCAGCCAGCAATTCAGAGCGAGTTAATGCATCTTATCGGACTGCAAATTCAAAGGAAAATAATTGCAGCTGCACAGAAGAGTGGGCCCTGGGCATTCATGGCAGATGAGACTACTGACTGCAGTAAGAAAGAGCAAGCCACACTCTTCATTCACTTTATTGAACGAACTGACAATGGAGTTACTATCCATGAGGACTTCATTGAATTCATAGGAGTGCATTCCACTGCTGGTAAGGACCTTGCCAAAATATTTTTAGCAAGGATTACTGCATGGCCTCTAGATATTAATAAACTACGAGCTCAAGGTACGATTCTGGAGCAATATGTCTGGGCAGTATCGTGGAACTCAACAAATGATTAGAGTGGCTCCTTCTGCAGTTTACTGCATATGCAAGGTCACGGATTAAATCTTGTAATTGTTCATGCTTGCACAATCCCTCTAGTTAAAAATATGTTGGGCACAACAAACAAAGCTATTGTAACAACTAGCAGTAGTGCAAAACGACACAATATTTATCTTGAAGAATTCAAGAATTTGGTGATCTACTAGACATGGAAGATGGTGAACAGAATCAAGATGGTGGTATAGCAATTCCAAGAGCAGGTGACACTAGATGGATCAGTCATGCAAATTCATTGAGGAAATTCAGGGATAGATTCATAACAGTTGTATCAACATTAGAGAAGATCTCTGAATTTGACAGGGATGCAGGCAGAATTCTGTATTCATTTATGAAATTTGAGTACATTATTACCCTTGTAGTTGTAGGTGATATTCTTCAGTATTTGGTTCCACTTCATCTGTTTGTTCAGAAACCTTCCTGTGATCTACTTCAAATGGCAGAAGAGGCAGAAACCCTCATTCGTGTACTCTCAGACTGCAGAACAGACGATTATTACGAAAAATTGTTCACAGAATCGAGTAACCTTGGTGCTAAAGTCTTCATAGAACCTTCCTTGCCCCGTGTGTGTGGACAACAGATCCATCGCAGCAATGCACCATCAAACACTCCTCTAGAACACTACAGACATAACCTGTTTTACCCATTTATTGATCACGTATTACAAGAATTAAAGGAACGACTTCTTGATGGCAAAGAAAGATACAGTGCACAGATGCTAATACCAAGCAAACTTCAGCACAATGAAATGAACATTCATGACATTTTAAAGGGATTCGAACAAGACGTCTCATTGACAGCTGATGAGATAAATAACGAATTTACTAGATGGAAGGCTAAGTGGTGGTCAAAAACATTCCAATAACTTGCCATCGACACTAATTGACACCCTAGATCATATTGACCCAGAATTGTACCCAAACATCAGTCAAGTACTGACTACCCTGGCAGTTATGCCTGTGAGTGTTGCTACACCAGAACAAAGTTTTAGTTGTCTCAAACGGGTTAAAAACTACTTGTGCTCAACTATGAAACAGAACAGGCTCACAAGTTATGCACTCATGAACTTGCACCCTAACATTTCTATTGATGTTGATGAAGTAATCAGAGACTTTCATCTTCGTGGGGGAAGGCGAATGTCTGTCTTGCTTGATCCATCATGTAGTGGCAGTAGCAACACCTCAGAATGTAGCCTGGGTGGAATTGCATTATGCTGAACCATTGTTTTTCACATTTTGCTATGTTTTTCACACAAACTTACCAAAAGGTAGTTTATAGAGCAGCATGATTACATTGATGCTAGTTATACAAAAAGCTTTACTTTGGACCTGTAATAGCAGCAAATATCATGCCCCACCATTGCGTTTGCAATGACTTAACACCACTGTAGTGTGTAAAACTAATTCCCTGCATTGAAGTCTGACAGTGCACTTCCAATGCAATACATTCATGATGACTTGATGTGCATCATTTTTCTTCAATACATGATGCCCAATATTATGGGTAAATAGCATCGTAAACATTTGGCATATAATCGGGTTAACCAATTGAACAGACTTTGGCTGAAACTGTGTAATCCATTGATTCTTGCCTACTATCTCCTTGATCACAACAACTGGAAAAAAAAAATACTTGAAACCAGGTGCAGTTTGAGGACCTCAAAAATGTGAAGTTGTAGTAAACTACTTCTAAACCTTGCAGTTTCATTTTTCGACTACATGTTTGTAATGGCTATTACATTCAGTGACCAACCTACAGTGCCTTCAGAAAGTATTCACCCCCTTGGATTTTGTCACATTTTGTTACTACCAGAATTTTTAATGCATTGAAATGACTTTCCCCCCCTTGATTCACACTGCATACTCAACAATTTAAAGGGGCAACACTATTTATATTGTGCAACAAAATTTATGAAACTTTAAAAACTGAAATCTTGTTTTCTTAAGTATTCACCCCTGAGTCAATACTTTGTAGAAGTGCCTGCGGCTAATTACAGCTTTCAGTCTTCTTGGATGTGTCTATCAGCTTTGCATATCTGGATTCAAGTTTTTGCCCATTCTTCCTTGCAGATTTGCTCAAGCTCTGTCAAGTTGGATGGGGCGTCTGTGAGCGCAATCATTAAGTCTTTCCACAGATTCTCAATGGGACTGAAGTCTGGGCTTTGGCTGGGCCACTCAAGGACATTCACCTTCTTGTTCTGAAGCCACTCCAGTGTTGCTTTGGCTGTATGCTTGGGGTCGTTGTCCTGTTGGAACGTAAATCTTCGCCCCAGTCCAAGGTCTGTTGCAGACTGATGCAGGTTCTCCTCAAGGATGTGTCTGTATTTGACTCCATTCATTGTTCCCTCTATCCTGACAAGTGCCCCAGTCCCTGCCGCTGAAAAGCATCCCCATAACATGATGCTGTCACCACCATGCTTCATGGTAGAGATGGTGTTACATGGGTGATGAGCTGTGTTCGGTTTGCGCCAGGCATAGCGCTTTGCATTCAGGCCAAAGAGTTCAATTTTTGTTTCATCAGACCAGAGAATCTTTTGCCACATGGTCTGTCTGCCATATGCCTTCTTGCAAACTCCAGGCATGCTATTTCTGGCCTTTTCTCAGGAGTGACTTCCATCTAGCCACTCTCCCATAGAGGCTACATCTGTGAAGTGCTGCAGAGATTGTTGTCCTCTGGACAGGTTCTCCCATTTCAGCATGGAACTCTGTAGTTCTGTCAGGGTGGTCAGTGGGTTCTTGGTCACTTCCCCTGACCAAGGTCCTTCTTGCCAGATGGCTCAGTTTGGGATGACAGCCTGCTCTAGGAAGAGTCTGGGTGGTTCCATAATCTTTCAATTTCCTAATGATGGACTTGACTGTGCTCCTGGGAACTTTCAACATCCTAGAAATGTTTTTATACCCCTCCCCAGATCTATGCCTCCTCACAATTCTATCACAGAGTTCTACGGACAACTCCTTGGTCTTCATGTCAGTTTCTGCTCTGACATGCACTGTCAACAGTGGGACCTTGTATAGATGGGTGTATAGCATCTGAAATCATGTCAACCATTTGAACTGACCACAGGTGGACTCCAAGTTTTAGTGATCTCACAAGGAAATTGGATGCACCTGAGCTCAATTTGGAGTGTCATAGCAAAGGGGTGAATACTTATCAAATCAAAACATTTCAGGTTTTTATTTTAGATTACATGTACAAAAAATTCCAGAAGTTTCATTCCACTTTGACAGAGTAATTTATGTAGATACGTGACAAAAAAAATCCCATATAAATGTATTTTAATTTGAGTTTACAACATCACCAAATTTTACAAAATCCAATGGGGGGGGGTGAATACTTTCTGAAGGCACTGTACAAACAGTGAACCAGTATGCAAATGAGAACCTGTGTATATCTATACTTATCATTATACTGGACCTAAAGGGACTATTTTATTCAATCATAGTTTCTTTTGACGTACACAATGGCATAACTTAGAGATGAAAGATGTAGACATCGGTGAATTGGTCACACAGTGAGATACTATGAAAGTTTCACAACATACAACCTGCCAGTCTATTCAGTTCCTCACTACTACTATACAGTAACGCAGTCTGGTGTGTTATCACCTCAAAAGCTTTAGATTTCAATTTCACATTTAACCATTTATTAATACCACAAGTAAGTTCACAGGAGACCATGACATCACGATTTCTGCTCGTGTTTCATGTTAAATCATGGTCTTCATACTACAAGTAACTTCAAATCGAAAGTGGTCATAAAACCAGTGTCCTGTCTCTCTGGGGGGTCATGTATACCATTCAGATTTGCCTGATACTTCACAAACATTTGACCATTTTAGTATAGGAATCAATAGATACTAAAAATATTATATTGCATGTGATCATTTGTGGTAACATGTTGTGAATGCAATTCATTGTGGTCACTAGTAACTATCACTAAAATGTAATGTCATTTCATTCTGAGCAGTCATCCTTACAAAAAAATGTAACAATTTGATAGTGCTGCTACTACAAGTAACTTCAAAACTAACATTCTATCAGAACCAGTGTCCTGTGTGTTTTTTTTTTGTTTGTTTTAAATTTACCTATTTATTTATTTTTGGGGGGGGGCAGCTACATCATTCAAATTGGTCAGATACTTAAACATGCCATTTCATTCTGGGGCAGTCATTACTAAAAATATAACATGCATGACTGGTCAGTGTATTATGTGCAGGCAGTAATCCTTACCAAAAAAATATATGCTGGATCCTTGTCAGACTCCTAAACGGATATAAACTGGATAAATTGTGGACATAAACTGGATAAATTGTGGACATAAACTGGATATATTGTGGACATAAACTGGATAAGCTGTTGACAAAAAAGTCTCATCCTGTCACATACATTCCTCCAGTGCATCATCTCCTGATATCTACATTTTCCTATTTCACCACTGTGTAGTGGATATTGGTCCAATGACACACTAAGGCATCCATTGACCTCATCGGAGAGTAACATTGGTTATTCACGATTCTGGAGCAGTTGAAACTTTATGTGAATAATTCAAGTAATTACCAATTTTCTGACACAACTGGACTCGTTTCGCTACCACCATGCTGAGGGTTATCACTGTCTGGTCATCAGCATCAATGGCTGCAGAATACAACCTCTTGGCAAAAGTGGACTCCAACTGATCCCACAGATTCATCACTTCTCATTATTTGATCACATTGACTTACTGTTAATCCTCACATCTCATGCATGAGGTGTACAGACATGGAACTGGACAGAAGTACATTTCAGTCTTTTCACTTTGAAAATACATTGCCACAAATTTGATGTCAAAGTAATAATGACTACTGCCCTTCTTGCAGATCACTTTTTCCATGACCCTCAAGCTGGTGGTAGCACATAATAAAAGGGTAAGAAAACATTAGATTTGTTTCACCATTTACTCCATAGCAAATTCTTAATAGTAGATATGCTGTAGTAATGCATGCATATACTGTTAGGAACTGGGATACTACATAGTGATTTACCATAGTATAATTCATTCCCAATGCTGAAACTGTACAATGGAGAATAAACATCACCATTTATACATAAATGCTATGTTGTCTGATTTTCTGTATACAGTACACTGTGGAATTTGCAGTAGAGTACTGCAAATTCCACAGATAGTGTGCTGTAGTATGAAAATCAGAATATAACATATATGTAACTGCTGTATATTCTCCATTGTACAGTTTATGCATATGTATAGTGACTAACAAGTACAGAAAATTATAAAACATTTAACATTTTGAAAAACACAAGCACAACTAAGTGCTTTCTGATTCTGAACATAAATGAAGACAAGAGTGTAATGTATACAGAACAATAGCAAAGTTCAGTTTATAGCACATATAGTACATGAAGCCCACCAGGAACAGCAGTGTGGTAAGGTTTACTGCATGACACAAGGGAATGGAGTAACTCACATTGACATTGCATTGTATTCTGCAGCGCTGCACTGAATCCTTCTGGGCTTCACTGTAAATATGCCTGCATTGCTGTATACTCCCACAACTGGGCCCCAAAATGCACAGGAAACATCAAAATGCTAACATTTTCTTGGGGCCTAGGTGCCCCCGCTGATCGGCTGGACTCTTAAGTTGTGCGTACACTTTTTAAAAGGCTGGCTACTCCTCTGAGTCCACAGAGAGCACCTGGAAAACAAGAAAGGATTTTTGTGAATGAAAGCTGTGGAAAGAAAAGTAAAGGAAAGCAAAAGAAAGGAGAGGAAATTAAAGCAAAGGAAAAACATTAAATCACAATGATACTGTTAGAGTACTACTGCTGGCTGTGCAATTTTGTTTTGGTGTCTGCGTTCTGTAGTAGAACCAGCAAAACCTGCATGAAGAAGATATTACAGAAATTTTTTTTAATGCTGTAATGAGTCTCATCAATCATGGTCTGATTGTAGGGGTGTGTGAAAAAAAATTCCACCAGTGGAATTTCTGCGAAAGTGCGAATTTCACTACCCGAATGTTCAGAAATCATTTTCACAACTTCCATGGAAATTCCACCTTAAAACTGCAGAATAAATATACAAACTGCGAGTTAATTTATTAAACTGTGGGAAAAAAATCCACAGAATGGATCACTGCCAGTAGTCAGTTCTGAGACTTTTCTTAACAGCAGTATAATTCATTAAACCACCCCCCCACTGATCAGGGTTCCCAGTAAATAAATAAATACTTCCCATCCCTCCCTCGGACCCTCCTGGTGTCTAGTGGCCCCCCACCCTCCGATTTTGGCCCCAAAACATTTTATTTCACTGGTGTCTAGTGGACCCCCCATCCTGGATTCCTTAATCCACAAAAAGCAGCCAGCAGTCTACCGATTCATCCCCCTCTATTCCTGTATTCCTTGGTGTCTAGTGGACCCACCATCCCTGATCCCTTATAAAAAAAGTAAGCCTAATTTCATGGTGTCTAGTGAACCCCACCACCCTTCCACCCTGGCAGTTCATCCGCCACCACCCTGCTCTCCCCCCACCCTGCTCCTGAGTGGGCCACTGGTGCAGCCCTCCTCTCTCTTCCACTACTGGTGGCCCACTGAATTGTCAGAGAATGACTGCATGGTTGTACAAGCATGCGCTCATTCACTGACAGTTCATTAAACTTTGGATAGAATAAATTCCGCAGTTTATATGCATTTTTCCACAGTTCACAAAAACGTCTATGTAACTCGGTGAAAATCTGCAGAAAATCCCAGTTTTGCCAATGGCGAAAGTTCCACGAAATTTCTGAAATTTTGCAGAAGTTCTGCAAAAGCAGAATTCGCAACTTTCACCCATCCCTATCTGATTTTCTGCCTCAAGTAGGCTTACAGAAGTGCTGCAGTGTCTGAAAAATAGTGCAGGTATCTTACCAATAGTAAATGAAGAAAGTCCTTGATGCAGTGTGGTTACACTCGCATGATGATAACTTGCAGACTTCAGTTAGTGGCTTGATGAAGGAGGAAGAGGACCAAGATGAATCTGTCAAGAGGAAAGTTTTGAAGAGGTACAGGAGATGATTATGTTTCACGTTGGTGTCAATGAATCATCAGTCACTATGGTGATGGAAGTGGTAGTGAAGCCAATGCTGTTTCTTACTTGATGTGATTATGAGGAGAAGGACATTGCTGAAGGAGCCCAGGGAGTACAGAAGAGGTAGAGGAGGTGGTTCTCTTTAATCGGCTGCTTACTACATATCAATACCACTGGTGGTGGAAGTGCTGTGCCATGCTGTTTTGGCCTGTGTTGGGGGAGGATCCAAGGCATCTACAGTACACACAAGAAATAATAAGAGGAGGAGAAGGATGAGGTGTTGAGCTCACTGCTGCATGGCTGCTGTGTTTCTTGCTTGCTAGAACGGGTGTTCTGTTCAGTAATTTGTAAGTGGCATAGTGCATTGTTTACAGCTGTTGAATTTGATGTAATTAAGAAGCAGCACTAATTAATAGTTGTTGATGTATATCTCAGCACTGAATGTGATACATTATTATTGTTATTAAGTTGACATCCAGGAGTACATGTTTGTGGATGGGTGGGGACATGGAGGGAGAAGGGGAAAATAAATAGTAGAGTTCATTATTCTTCCACATCCTCCATGAAGTATCCCTCACAGTCTTCAATACTGGAAGTGTCACCATACGGGAACTCCCTCTCCGTCACTGCTTCATCCACTTCAACGTTGCGAGATAATGATGCGGTACATCCCTGTCTGCCTAAAGTACTTTCATCATCATCATCATCACCACTGTCAATTGGTGCTGTTACCATGGCCTTTACTCTTTTTGAGGGTATGTGAGCCTCATTCATTTTGATAAATGTCAGCATGCCAACATTTTTAGGAGATAGATTTGTGTACCTGTCACGCACAATGGTACCCGCTGAACTGAACAACCACTTAACGCTGACACTGGACGATGGGCAGCAGAGATATTTCAGGGCAACCTCTGTTAGTGCTGGCCAGTCATTGACCCTAGTGCCCCAATATAGTAGTGGCTCATCTCTAATGGTGAGGTTCTTTGTATCTGCAAAATATGCATCTACCATGCATTTTGCAGTCGAAGACATGAAGCCTGATCCTCCTCCTCCTCCTCAGTTTCCTTCATGTCTGCGACTCCCACCTGACTGAGGGCAGCCCAAATGGAATTCAGCATAGGTTCCTTTACCTTGCATTGCTTTTCTGCAGTTTGACACCCTGGCTGAGATGAAGAGAAATGGGTGGCAGCAAAGCTGGATCGCTGTGCAGTACCATCATCTTTCTTTGCTCCTTTGCCCATAGTAACAACTGTGCACCACTTACCCGTGAATGAGTAGTTCTGTCAGTCTCTGCAACTCATGATGCCTTCCTTGTAATATGGATGCCAGCCCATATTTATAACATGGGTTAGCACTGTTGCAATTCCAAGCTCCTCAGACTGCATAATATACATTATGTGGGTGCTGGAGTTTAATGTGTACAGCATGTGTTTCATTAATGAGCAAATTGCTCTGTTACCACCTGCCTCCAGCTGTTGCTGCATGTACAGCAGTGTCTGCCTCAGCAACCATTTCAAAGGAATGGACTCACTGATGCAGGCAGTGTCCCCACTCACTACCTATGTTGCATGCTCGAAGGGTCTCAGAATCAAAATGAGCCCATCCATGAGGTGACACTGCTCTGTTGTGAGAAACATGGATGCCCCACTGTTGTAATGACATGGATGAATTTGCAGATACTCAGATATATCCTTGTACTGCTGGTATAGATGCTCCACCATGTACGAGGCGGAGTTCTACCGGGTGACAACGTCAAACTTTAAATGGTGCTGAGGCAGCTTGTTCTTTACCTGCAAATCACAGAGATGGTCATGTGCTTTCACTGAACATGCAAAGTGGGCACAGATGCTTTGGGCAACAGACAAAACTTCTTTTATATCCTAATGGTTAAGGAAAGCCTGCACCACAAGGTTAAGGCAATGTGTCAAGCATGGCACTGTAACAAATCCCCTATCAGTGATGCATTTCCACACATTTGAGCCATTATCACTGGCGATGAATACAGCTTTCAGTGCATGGGGGTGGAGCCACTGATCAATCTCAGTTAGTATGAATTCCAGCATCTTTTCTCCAGTGAATGACCTGGGGATACTCTTCATGGTTAGTGTTATATGCTGCTTTACACCAGGCATGTTGCTACCACCACAGTTTCTCCTAGTACAATTCTGGCCTCTTCCCCAATCAGCCGCTACTCCAGTTACCTGTGCCCTGTGTGCTGTAATGCACAGGTAATAGCTACCCAATGTTTTCCCACTGGTCCACATGTCCATGCTCAGGTGGACATACTATGCTGAGGAATGCTGTAGGGCATGATGTACAGTTCAGGGATGACACACCTTGAAAAGTATGTACATGATGGCACCTGCCATTTCAGCAAGGCACGGGCCAAAAACTGCCTAAATCCCACATTCCCTACAAAAGAAGTATGGCAACAAAGCCAGATCAATCATTTCTGCATGCGCTGCATTCAAGTCCCATGCTGTACCATGATTAGGTGGGAATTTTGTTTGCCTGTCCAAAAACGAAGGTAGCGTTGGCTGAACATTTCTTGACACTACTGCTGTCAGTGGTTCACCTGGTGGTGTGACAAACAGCTTGCCTCATTTTTGTGCCAGTAAGAGGGTGCCCCTTGCCTGGGGGCTGCCAATGCTGTTCATGGCCTGTGGTGATGCACATCACACCTCAGTGGCTTTTTATTTTCATAACTAGTGGGGTAGCAATCACATTTTGGGTTGGGGTGGTACTCCGGATTCTAGTACCACTACTTTTCCCACTGCCAGAGTCCTCCTCATCCAGTGCAACAATGATGTCCTCCTCCTCACCTGAACCTCCAAGTCCCTGTAGTGGTGCTATGTGTATTTTGCTTACATTGTCCTCTGATTGGGATGTACCAGAACCACTGGTGCTGGTTGCCTTCTGGTGTTGATGCCACTGAATTGTGTACCTATTTTTAAGGTGTATGTGTTGTCCACCTGTGCTGAGATGACTACCCTTCTTACCCCGACTTACTCGGGTTTCACACAGTTGGTAAATAGCCACTGTCCCATCAGATGGGTCCAGTGCATAAAAATGCCACACTAGGGATTTAAGGGGCCTTGTATTTACTTGGTGCCAAGATGACCATGATTGTGATAGCAAAGGAGAAGATTTGCTGTTTGTTATGTTGTGGGGTGACTGGAGCAATGTAGAAAAAAATGGGAGAATCAGTGGTTGGGGTGACCTTCTCCTTGGTGGTTTTAGCAGTTAAGGCAACAGGAAAGACACACTCTGTAACACCCTCTTTTGACCTTTTCTTTTCTGACTCCCATGAGGGATCCATGTCATCTGACTCATCTTCTTCATCCACATCATAGTCTGGAGAAAGCTGGCAGTCTTATCAGCCTCAGCAGGTCTGCCTGCCTCAGTAGCAAGTGCCACAGGCTCTGTAAACATGCACCTCCTCTTCATGACTGTTGTCCTCTTGTTGCTCCACAAGTACCACCACCTCACCCTTACTCACTAAACATGGACACACATTATCTGGTTCTGCCTCCACCCTGCCATCACCAACAGCACCATGTTCAAATTGCACTTTAGCACCAACAGCCTTTAAGCCCACAGTTGTTCATTTACTGGTGGTGCTGCTGCTTCCTATCACTGTGTCACTTGACATTGAGACATCCATCAACATGTCTGCCACAGATTCTGGAGAGAAAAACTTTATGGCAAGAAAGCCAACACCAGGGCCATATACTTTGCTAGTACCTGCCATAGAGTCATCTGAATGCTGTCTCTGTGATCTTACAGACAAGTTTCTGGTTCCTGCACCACTATCAGGATTAGTATTAGGAACCACAAATTGGCAAATGTTCTTTGTGGCCACTCCATGGCCTTTCCCTTTAGTTGCCCTTTTCTTCCCAGTCATTTTTCAGCACATGTAGGGACACAACAATCACTCGGGATAAATTGCTGTCTGGAGAATAGCAATATTTTTTCCTAAATACAGGTGTGCATGCAGTCACACAATAATCACTTGGCTTTAAATTGTTGTCTGGAAAACAGTGATTTTTTTCCCCTAAATACAGGTATGCATGCAGGAACACAACAATCACTCGAGTTAAATCACTGTCTGGAGAACAGTGATTTTTTTCCTAAATACAGGTGTGTGCTCAGTCACACAACAATCGCTCAGCTTAAAATGCTGTCTGGACAACAGTGATTTTTTTCCTAAATACAGGTGTGTATGCAGTCTCACAACAATCACTCAGGTTAAATCATCTGAAGAACAGTGATTGCTTTCCTAAATACAGTTGTGTATGCAGGGTCACAACAATCCCTGGCTTAAATCACTGTCTGGAAAACAGTGATTTTTTTTTCCTAAATACAGGTGTGTACACAGTCTCACAACAATCACTCAGGTTAAATCATCTGAAGAACAGTGATTGCTTTCCTAAATACAGTTGTGTATGCAGGGACACAACAATCCCCGGGTTAAATCTCTGTCTGGAGAACAGTGATTTTTTTTTCCTAAATACAGGTGTGTACCCAGGGATACAACAATCACTCAGGTTAAATCGCTGTCTGGAGAACAGTGATTTTTTTCCTAAGTTTGGGTGTGTACACAGTCACACAACAATCACTTGGGTTAAATCACTGTCTGGAGAACAGTGATTTTTGTTTTCCTAAATACAGGTGTGCATGCTGTCACACAACAATCACTCAGATTAAATCACTGTCTGGAGAAGAGTGATTTTTTTTCTAAATACAGGTGTGTAGGCAGGGAGACGACAATAACATGGGTTAAATCACTGTCTGGAGAACAGTAATTTTTTTGTCCTAAATACAGTTGTGCACGCAGTCACACAAAAACTACTCGGGTTAAATCACAGTCAGGAGGATAGTGATTTTTTTTCTTAAGAAAAGACAGGGCACTTGTCAACTGATTTTGTTCAGAAGAAAACTGTGCCTTCTAAACTGCCCCTACCCCTCCCCCTGGCCCACACAAGCCACCAAACCACACTTTTGAACAGAAAACTAAATACTGCAAATAAACCTTACAGGATGGAGAAAAGCAACACAAAAATCACTGTATGTGCAAAGAGCACTCACAGTAACAGTTCTGAAGCAATATAACAAACAAAATACTCTTTTTTATAGTGTTTTTAGATTTGACTCTAAGCTGCAGCACAAGCACTGCTTTCTAACTCTCAAACACTCTACACTCACATAATGAGAAAATTAGCTTCTCATTGGCTGTTCAGCAACATGAGACCTCATATCCCATGGTTCTTTGTGCACTTTGAGTCTTATGCTAAACAAACTTTGATGGCAAAGTTCAAGCTTTGTGGATCTGGGACACCTGTACCATTCACTGTAACAGGAATCAAAGTTTTTGACTTCATAATTTCATGAATCCACCCAAAATGCTTTGAAGCAGGGCTTCAAATGGTGGAAATCTTCATGGAATAATCGAAATCCATGAAATGTTATGCTGAGTGAATTTTAACAGCTTCGCACACCTCTAGTTGAGTTATGCAATTTACCAGTTAAATTTGGAGAACTTAACAGTCTCTTACACAACTTCTGCTATCCTGCCTTTCTGTAAAGGTTTCAGTTTTTAGTAATTTAGATGATTTAATATGATATTATTGATGTGGTATAGCAGAGAAATTGGCAAGTAAGGCAAAATGTAGCTGCCTTAAAAAGGTGTTAACAAAACAAAACAAAAAAGTAAAAGTATGTGCAGGAGGAAGGCCGGGATTGGAATAGGTTTTTGCCCTATTTGCTGTTTGCATATAGAGAGGTACCCCAAGTCACCACTGGGTTGTCCCCTTTACCATGCTATTTGGACATAACCCTAGGGGTCCCTTGAATGTGGTAAAAGAACACTGGAAACAGGGGACTAATATGGCATCTAAAACATTCTTGAATATATGACTGCATTAAGGAAATGACTCATGAAATATGTTACCATAGCACACAAGCATGTAGACCAGAGACAGCTTAAGCAGAAAGAATTATATGATGTGGGATTGAAAAACAAGACATTTGTGCCCTGTGAGAAGGTACTGCTGTTATTGCCTTCCACTGAAAATAAGTTACTGATGCGTTGGCAAGGTCCATATGTGGTACTACACCAGACAGCACAGTCAATTATGCCATTGAAATGCCAGGTCATAGGCCAGTAAAAATAATATACCATGCTAATCTTTTAAGAAAGTGGGTAAAGAAACCACAAACACCGGTGTTATTTATCCATACTGATCAAGGGAGGACAGAGTTAGATACAGCATGTGACAGGTTGGATAAATCTATCAATGAGGCTGACATCCAGATGAATCCTGAGCTGACCCCTGTTCAGATAAAGGAGTTTGATCATCTTTTAAAGTATTTCTCTGATACCTTCACTAAAAACCCAGGGAAAGCCAAAGGTGTGGTACATGAAATCTGAGTTACCCAGCCAAAACCAATCCATCAAAAGCCATATAGCCTACCAGAAAAGATCAGACCAGAGGTAGTTGCTGAAGTGAAAAGAATGGAGCAAGCAGGGGTTATTGTTCCCTCCCATAACCCTTGGCCATCACCACTAGTAGTAGTAGTACAAAAGAAGGAAGGTGGAATCAGGCTATGCCTAGACTTCTGGAAAATCAATTAAGTATCAGAATTTGATGGGTATCCAATGCCATACATTGACAATCTATTAGATCAGATAAGATCTGCCAAGTACATAAGTACATTAGATTTAATAAAAAGAGTATTGGCAGATACCCTTAGCACCCCAAGCCCAAGAACTAACTGCCTTCTGTACCCCACTTGGACTGTAACACTTCACCACTATGCCATTTGGCCTTCATGGAGCTCCGGCTACCTTCAAATGGTACATGGATTATGTTTTAAGATCTTATAAAGGTTACAGCACAGCCTATTTGGATGACATTGTTATCTACAGTCCAGATTGGGATACGAGTATCAAAGACGCTGGGCTTACCATCAACTCATCTAAATGCGCAATTGCCAAGACAGAAACCTGTTATCTTGGCTTCATAATTGGACATGGGATGGTAAATCCCGAGGTAGATAGGGTGGAAGCTGAAGTGAATAGTCTCATTCCTACAACCAAATGTCATTTTAGGTCCTTTCTTGGATTAGCAAGTTATTACTGCTGTTTCATACCCGACTTCTCAATCACTGCCACACCTCTCACTGACCTTACAAAAAACAATTCCAAAATAAGGTAAAGTGAAGTCCAGCTTTTGATGAGGCATTTAAAAAGATGAAGGTCATTTTGTGTTCAGTTCCAGTGTTATGCAGCTCTGACTCTACCAAACCCTTTGAAATTCAGACAGATGCCTTGGATACAGGCATGGGGCGGTATTGACCAAGCATAGCCACAGAGAAGAGCACCCCATTCTTTTTCTTACTAGGAAGTTACATGAAAGAGAAAGTACTCAGCTGTGGAAAAGAATGTTTGGCCATCAAATGGGCAGTAAAAGCCCTCAAATATTACTTATGGGGAAATGAGTTTACGGTGGTTACAGACCACAACCAATTATGACGGTTGAACTTCATGAAAGATAAAAATGCACGCATTCAAAGGTGGCATTTGTCTTTGCAACCTTACAAATTTCACTGTGAAATATAGAGCTGATTCACAACATCAGAATGCTGATTTCCTGTCTCTTTTTGGTGCTGACCAGGGTATCTCTACTGCACCAATGGTGAATGAGATAATCATGTGTTTAAGACAAGGTGCCAAAGAGGCACAACCTCAGGGAATTGATTGTCTCAAAAAACAGTATTGCATAGTCTGAGAAGGCTTATTCTTATACTGTTTGTTAATTAGGGTCCTTGAGGGGATCTTCTGGAGAGGGTGGGCAGAAGTTCCAACCCTTCCTAAGGGTGAAGGGTCTTGGGGCAACATTGAATTTATTTGTTGCCTTTCTGTGTGGGGAGGAGTGTGCCAGTATCACTTTGTTTCTTCAGGCAGTCCTTATTTCTCTTTCACTCTGTCCTATCATCTTCCTTTATTTTCTTCTGTCCTTTTATTTCTTATCAGGGTGGCCAACCTGATATTCTCACAATCCTGTTGCTTTTCTATCCCTTTTTGCCTTAAAAGAACACAGCCTGAACACCCCCCAATAATGGGAAGCATTATTGTATTGTATTGAATAAAGCAGTATGATTATTAAGATATTCCCCTGCTTATAAAGCCTTATGTTTATTGTTGCCATGGTATCCTGTTGGAGTACTGTCTAAAGAATAGTAAATGAATGAAAGTCCCATTGAAAGTGCACACCTTCGCACGTTCGTGCAGCCCAGTGTGATAGTGTGAATGATCGAGCTGCCACACAGCTCCTTTTGTGCACAATCGAGAGAAATGCAGCTTGAAAAAGAAAATATTATAAATAAGTAAAGAAACTGCTTGTTATGGTTTTTGTGGGTCAGGAAGTGCCTGCTATGCTGCAAGAGTGCTGAGCTGCTTCAGGCTCCAGAAATGAAATGCAGAGAGATCGCTGGTGGGTGGGGGACCAACGCCCAAAACTAATGTAAAATAAAGGCAGATTAACACCCTGGTGAGCCAAGGGGACTTGGAAAATGTCCCTTTGCCAGAGTGTCTACCTGCTTTATGTTAAAAATGTGCCCAGCTCTCTGAAAATGTGGAAGTTGTTACTCATTGCACTACAAGACTGAAACTGAAATTTATAGCCGATGGCTGAAAGATTTCAGCTCTCTAGAATTTTTGAAAGGTCCATCAGAGTCCAAAATACTTACTGCACTGCCCAAATGAATAAGGGACATGTTTCTTTTGATTAATTAAGGCTGCCCAATGTTTCTTTTTCTCCTCTGAATAAAGTAAATATATTCATGATGGTTTTTGGGATATTGTACACTCAGAGAGCATTTTCCCTTACAAAAATAAGCACATAAAGGAGCATGCCCTTATCTGCCTGGTTTTCTAAGAGGAAAAACTCTAAACTCTTCAAAAATTTAAAACATGTTGTTTAAGAAGCAAGCTAATCAAATCATAAATACCCAGTCTGCAGTGCTGTTCAGCTAGGTCCTGCTATAGGGTTGGCTTCCCCTGAAGTACCCAGTTTTATGGACCTAGGGGAGACTGATGTCACAAGGGGGAGGAACTAAATCATCATTCTGACATCATCAGCCTTCTAATTAAATGTTTTTGCTCTATTATATGGGACTTATTACACTGGGTAAACCATTTGTTGAAAGTCTGCGAGTACTAGCATATGCTAGATGGTTCATAAAATGTTTATATACCTAAGCATGGTCCAGAACCCCAGTTTTAACTTGATTGTGCTAGCACCTGATCTCTGAGGTCGCTTCTTAGCAATATAAAAATGTTCCTCTAAGGGAACAAAAGAGATAGGTGGTCAGTAGCTTCCTGACCACAGTGAGAGAAGGAGCAACAGAAAGAAATGAGTGTGCAGGTTTACACACTGTCTGAGAGAGAGGAGAGAATTCAGGAATTCTTTTAAGTCTGATGGAAGAAGAATATCCTGACGTTTAAAGGGTGTGAAGGACTAACACTATTAATTTTTTTCTTTCTGTAAATATTGGATTCTTCATTATTTTAATTTTTTATTTTATTATTTTATTTTATTTTGGAAACAATAAAGTGATAAACACAGATTTATGCATTTTTTATGCACCTTACTTGGTTGTATAATCTGTTATTGGAACCCACACTACCACACACAGACATTGGCATTCTAACATACTGCAGCACCATTTTTTAAAAAGCTTTAAAAAGCTAGAAGCAAGGACAAGACACAGAAGATAAAAGTGCTTTCAGTCTATAAACATTATCAAAGCTGAAACTAAAGATTGGAACAACTATAAAACTAACTTGGGGAAATTAGAACAGAAAGTGTTCAACCTAAAATTAAAATATTAGGACCTTAACTTGCACTGTAAATATTTTTTGACTTTTTGGTCCTTTGAACTCATGTGTTCTGCTAATTTATATTAGGTAGTTATTGAAGACTTAAAACCCTGTGTTTCTTGTTAGATGATTAAAGTGGCAGATTTTGCAGTGTTGAAGGAAAGTTTGAAATTGGGTGCTGATTTTCTGAACACCTTTGCTTATGTATTATATCTTCTGACAATGCCTGGAATTTGAGGCAGAATACTCCCTCAAAAAAGGTAAATATATTTACCAGCATATATTTAGTTACCTTAGTGGATCTCAGATTTTATAGGGTTGGAGCTTTTTTTTTTTCACCTCTATTTTTCTTATTTTATTTACAAAGTCATATTAAACCATTTCAATATTTAAAAGTTCTATAAAAACTTTTAGCAAGTTCCAAGGAATCATATGCATGTATGACTACATATCTTGAGTTTGTCATTTTAAAAGGAGAATTAAAACCAAAGGAGAAGGAAGAGGGTCTGCTTATTGGGAAATTGAAAGACTGATTTCAGGAATTTCTATAAAAGACAAGCTTGAATACACAAATATGGAGCCTGAATTTTTCTAAAAAGAACTGATATGCACAAGATCCATCCCTATCTACTCACATAAAGTTTATTCTATTGGATCAACCAAGAGCTTGTAGTGACTTTAACCTTTTGGATTTTTTTTAGGATTTTTTTTTTAAAGTATTCAGATTTTTGATACCTGTAAGCTTTATTAATATTTATAAGTCTGGTCCCAAAGGACCATCTGGTTAAATCAAACAAAGTTAAATTGGTTTCATCTTGTTTTCTGAAGATTGACAACAATAACTTACAATTGAGTCTTACGCACTTTCCACTTTATTATATTAACTGGTTGAGTGTATCCACTTTAGTCATGGTCTCAACAAGAAGTGGTAAAAATTGTTCTATGAACTTGGATGTAACAGAGGAACAGACAATGGGAAAGGGGAAAAAGTCTAAACAAGTGTAGAAAATATTAACATATAAAAAATACTTACAAAGATAACTAACAAACCCAAAATTAAACAACCAAAAATAACAGTTTTTCTTTGTGAACATTTAGATACCCCAATAATATTGTCTATGTCTAAGTTTTGTATACAAAAAGATACAGGGCATATTATAAATATGGTCTCCTAAGAATATCCTGCAGATATAAAAAAAAATATCTGATATTTATGATGCACAAGTGGGGGATATTTCCTTCCTTGTATATGGATAGGAGTCCTCAGAATCCCAAATATTGGAGCTGGATAAATCTAATCCAGACTCCTATGAAGCAGTTTTCTCTCCAGAAAATTTCACATATGGAGAAGTAACTTCTAACTCAGTGGCAAACAATTCTTATATCCCATTTTCCTCCACCCACTTGCCTCAAAGAGGAAAGAGGGGTAAGAGAGGTTTTAAGAGGAATGGGGGTGATAACTTGGCCTCTGTGATACAGGAATTAAGTAATATCATAGATGACCTAAAGAAATTAGGCACGGTGGGCCATATTTTCAAAGCTCCACTAAATTGCCACAAGTTGAAGTGATATAGGGGCTTTGCCACATCCCAGCTATATCAGGGACCCTGTGGTTTATTCAGGTACAGCAGGGTCCCTGCACCAGAACTCTGGGATGTGCTACATCCACGTTCATGTGCCAAAGCAAATGGCAGACCCATGGTTCATGCCACAGGGATCTGGCTGCTCCCCCATTAGTGCAATGGAGTAGGTGCCAGGATGGCTGGTGGAAGAGTCACACACTTGGATGGTAAGGGGGGGTTCAGGGGTGTCATAGCCACGGGATGGTACTGTGGCTTTTGGGGAAGGGGTGGGAGAACATGGCAATGGGTTACACCCAATGGGGGTTCTGCTTATGGTAGAATACTGGCATTTACTCCATAGGGTGAATGGGGGGTATATCGTCAAGCAGTGACAGGGCCCCTTGGGAACATAGCCCTGGAGACTGTTGCCAGGGTCATGCCCACATGGGGCCCAGGCACTGTGTTGATATACACCCCTATTCATCCTTTGGAGTTTGTGCCAGTATTGTGCCATAAGCAGAACCCCCAAAGGGTGCAACCACATTGTAATGCTCCTTTACCACTTCCTCAAAGGCCACAGTACCATTCTGTGCCCATGCTACCCTGTACATGCCTGATAGTGCCTCCTACCCACACATTGCCCCAGCTTCTGCAGTGCCACAAGTGGCTTAGACCAGGTTTTCACTGGTCTATCTCCAGCTCCTTGCTACAGCCATGGTGGGGCTTCTTGAATTTCACACAAGGGGATGTTGCAGCCCCACCATGATGCAAGCCCCCTTGCGGCTAGGCACACCCAAATTTTGGTCGCAAGTATGGTGCAGCACCACAAGGATGCAGGGGCTCCCAATTTAGATGCAGCCCACATTTCTAAATTGTGGATGCCACATTTTTTTGACATAAGGTGCAAGTTGCATCACCACTATTTGATGCAAGCACCTTGCAACTGTTGTAGTATTTGAAAATCCTCCCCGAAGTACATCTTGAGTATAACAGTGAACCTCAATCAGAAATGGGAACCTGTCCTGAAAATCTGGCACTGAAAGACTTGAATACAGGTCAGAGTGTACATCCTATAAATTATAATAAAGAATATTTTACTGATGAAGTGGATTTTACATCTAACTCTATTTTTCAAAAAAGATGCTTGAGATGATAAAGAACCCCTATTATGCATATGTACTAATCTTGGAGAATATTGCAGCCCTTAAAGAGTAGATTGCTACCCTAAGGACTGATGTCTTTTGAAACAAGATATTATTAGATCAACTAGGCAGTGCTGGGGAGCACAGTGAGTTTAATTCTAGTATGGAAACTATAACCAGAGAGAAGCTACAGTGGCAAGGAAATAATTTGATTATTCAAGTAAATTTGGCTTCACCCTTTGTAAGAGAATGTTCATCCCCCCCTTTCTCAAACAAAATTAGGTTTAAGGAGAGGATCTGGGGAAAGGGAAGGAAGCAAGGGAAGACACATAAGGAAAAAAGGAAGAAGGGGAGGAGTATACAAAATTGTTCAAAGGAAGAAATTAAGACTGGAAAAAATGAGTTTGAAATAGATGGGGATTTGAACAGGTTGAACAAAGATTCAAATCAAGAAATTCCTACCAAGGAAGAACCTGACACAGAAAGAGTTACAGAGATTAACAGCAGTGTTAAAGAAGAATAGGCCAGGGGGAAGGCCAAGTCTAAAGAAACAGAGTCCCCAGAAAAGGTTTCTGAGGAAGCACATGGAATAAATAGTGAATCTGCACCCAGCCATAGAGAATAAAATGGATTTGAATATACCTTGTTTGGCGTCTTTAAAGGTGGTATAGATTGTGAATTAGAATATTAGGTTGAAATGCATGGAACTGAGCTTTTGGAAGAAGAGACAACAGAAAAGTTGGATAAATATATAAAGAAGTTACTATACATCAATGAACAAGAAAAAAACAATATATGTTGTGTGATTACCAAATCCTACTATTCCAGACTGTCTCCTTGTGTATTTTCAATCTTGGACACTGAAGATATAGGCACACACAGGAATACTTAGAACAAAAGGCTTTAATATAACTCAGCCACAGAGGGTTCCTATTAATAAAGATCTGGAATTTAGGAATAACCAAAAACAGCAATGGAGAGGGATATGGGAAAGGATGATAGAGAAATACAACATCTCATAAAAAAATAATAAAGGAGCATGAAAAAGAAAACATATTTAGATTGAGAGAGTCAGAACATTTCTATCTTTGGATGGAATACTCTGGGAGATAAAAATCAATAAAGAGAGTTGGAAAATAGATTACTTCCTTTTTGATGTGATCTCTTAATATTGAGATTCCTACCTATGCAATATATTGTATACAGATTCAGAATGAAAATTTGGATACATCACAAATACACATAATATTTAAGAATGTTCAAGTGGTTATGACAATTTTGGATAAGGCAACACTTTTGGACAAATTTGGTATTCTTATAATGTCCCTAAAAGTTTGTACTACAGAAATAACAAGTCATCACAAGGGAAAGAATATTCAGAAACATACTTATAAGATCGATAATTATATGACTTGCAAAAAACCTGATGGAGGAACTGTAATAGGTGGAAGTCCACACATAGAGGTAATAGAAAATCTTGCAGTACAAGAACTAAGCACTAAGTGATAGAAAATAGGGATTAAGGAGAACCACATGGAATTAAAAATCCCGTCATGTAGTATCGAAGGAGTTAAGTATAAATTGGGAGACAATGAAATTAAAGATTTTTAGGGACACATGCTATCTTGTATCTACATGAAACTTGGAGTAGCAATTTTGAAACATGTTCGATCCCTGGATTTACAGTGCATGGAGTTCCTGCAGTTAGAGATAAAAAGTAGGATCATCCTGAAGCAGGATTTATTACTTATGTGATGACTTCTTTAAATTTTAAAATAACAAAATTGAATGTTACAGAGATACTACAGTATCTTACTCTTGAGGCTGAAAAATGACACAATTGGGCTATTAATAACTAATGTTTATACACCTTCTAAAACCAAAAAATCAGTAGATGCATGGATTGGCAGTAGAGAGGCCTTGGAAGCCTTAATAGTAAAACAAGAGACAGGAGTTCTGTCCAGTCTTAGTACAATACTGGGGTACTTTAATGCTAGAATCCCAGAAGGAAAAGAAAACAAGAGATCTGTATAAGGATCTCCTACAGAGTCTTCCTGTCAAGAATCCCAAGATAAAATACTTTAGGAAATCTGAAAACAAAAAAAAAAATGAAAACAAAAGATGCAAGGAATTAGTAGTCTATGGCCTTTTATCCAGGAACTAAGATGGTAATTATACATATATAGGCTCAATGGGTTCCTCTATTATTGATCTGGTTTGGGCCAATGTGGAGGCTCTCAAAATACTGTACAACCTTATGGTCCTTGATCATCCAGATTATTTTCATTTTCCAGTTTTAATTATGGCTCAGATACAAAATACTATTCATAAACAAATAAATGAATGCAATAATAATGAAGCAATGGAAATCTTAAACCTTAAAAGGATTAAATGGCAGAGATACACCATTAATATATTTCAGAAACTATGTATGGAAAGTATTCTGGAAAAACAGTGGTAGAATTCATTGGAAAATACTAACTACATAAATGTAATGAAAGAATGGCAAGATATAAATACATACATTAGACCCTTTTGCAAAACAAGTCAATTACAAAGACAGGGAAGAAAACCTGGTTTAACAGTATCTGTAAGACAGCTAAACAAAATTTAAATTGGAAGGCAAGAGCTATGAAGCAAGGGAAGACCTGTAGAAAAATGAAAGATTTAAAGGGACGCCATCAACCCCCTTAGGCCTCAAAGTGTCCCTAGTTTAAAAAACACATTTTATGATTGCCAACATTCTATAAAGATTGTTGATGTAGCTGGCAGTTTGATTCTGACTCTTTTTTTCTCTAAAAAAATGAAAATAGACTGCCCACCATACTGGTGTTACCACACAAAAAACAAGCTTGTTTACTTTTCTGGATCAGTTCCAACTGCATCTTTCCTGGACTTGGAAACACCCACAACACAGACTAGCCACTCATGATCCAGTGGGAGGAAAGCAGCCTAATGAATCATGAGTAACTGCACCATGTTGGGGGTGTTTCTAATACTCAGGATGTATGCAGTAAGAAAAGATCCAGAATTGTAAACAAAACAAGGTTGTTTATAAATGTGCATTACCATGCATTTCAGTTTTACTAAAGAAGGAGACAGATAAAACAAACAGCAGCATTGATACATTTCAAAGAAGGTAAGCAATCATAAAATATAGGTTTTTAACTAGAAATAATATGATGAAAAACATGTTGACAATGTCCCTTTAAATAAGGCTAGAAAGGCTTACAAACAACTGTTGGAACAGGAAAGGGAAAATATAATATGAAACAATGGGAAAGGCTAAGGAAAGCAGCTAAGGGTAACAAAACATTTTGGAAAATTGTCAATGGAGGCTTATGGCCAATATTCAACTGAGATTGAAGCTTATGTGACACCCAAAACTTGGGAAACTTATAAAAATATATATTTCTCAGGAGAGAAAGAAAATAAGGTAAATAATAAAGTAAAGGACAGGACTGATAGAGTACACATATTCTATCCAACCCCTATGTGTGTACAGTATGAACAAATATATTTAGCACTTGTCACATTAACTTCAAATAAGACCCCAGGATCAGATTATATTTTGAGAGACATATATACAACTTTTCCAGACTGGAAATTCTATTCAATTTACTAATACAAGGCAAGATATTCCAAATAGTTGGAGAGGAAGTACTATATTTCCCATATATGATTGATGCTTCTCAAAAGGTGTTTTGTAAAGTCTTTTTATATCAACTTCAATCATGGATCAGTGCAAATTGTATATTGACTGAATAACAAAATGACTTTGGAGCCAGAAAGTCCACAATTCAGAATTGTTATGTACTAAACCATTTAATTTGGAAATATGTGGCATTAATTAATTAATTAATTTATTTATTTTTATTTATTTCAATTTAGGATTACAATACCTTTGAGCCAAGGCTCTTTTGCAAAGGTTCCATGTCAGCGTGTGCAACAGTCATCATTTTTAGTTACAAACATATAGTCACTGACTTTCAGACATGTAATAACCAGTACAAGACTTGAGCTATGAGCAAGACAAGGGAAGGGGTTCAGTGGGGAGAAGTGAGGGTAGGAGATCAAGTGGGGTAGGAGGTGCAGGGGTTAAGGGGGAGTATGGAAAGTGGTTGGGGCAGGGGCTGGAGTGGAGCTATGGGGGAGCTGGGGGAGGGTGGGAGACAGTGCAGCTAGGGGGTCTTGTTGAGGGAACATGACAGGTAAGGTGCTAGGGGTGCAAAGACTGATTGTAAGTGCTGGGTGCTGGGGCATGTGCAGCTGGAATGGTGGAAATGTTAAGATGGGCAATCACAGGCTACCAGCAGTGAGAGGTGCAGCTTGGACTTGAAGAGGCCGAGTATTGGAGCAGTCACTATGTCACTGCCAAGAGAGTTGAGCCAGTTGGATGCCCGATAAGCGAATGATCTTTGTCCTTGGGTCATGCGACATCGTGGGATATGTAGTAGATGGGAATTGGATCTCCTTGTAGTGACATTCCTATGTCTAGGTTTAAGGAGGGCACAGACAGCATGTGGGGCAAACCCCATTATAATTTTCTTGGCCATGATGCAGGTTTGGTATTTTATGCATTTGTCCAGTTGAAGCCATCCAGATTGGGAATAAAGGTCACATGTGGGGGTACAGCGATGTGAGCCAGTGATGAGATGATGGGCCTTATTCAGGGAGGTCACAATATGTTTGAGAGCAGTGGTAGTTGCAGACCCATATACGATAAGACCATAGTCTATGATGCTGACAATGGAGCTTTGGACGGCCACTGACAGTGCTTCTGGGCTTAGGTGTTTCCTGTGCCAGAATAATATGCCTAACCTTGCACTGGAAGACTTTGCCACATTGCTGATATGGACAGTGTATGAGAGGTGGGGATCAAGGGTGATGCCAAGGTACTTGAACGATTGTGTTTGCTCTAGGATGGCTCCTTGTGGGGTTGCAATGGAGAGGTGGAGTTGTTTGTTTTTGTTGTGGGGGCTGCAAAGACCACAGACTTTTTTTTCTGATTGAGAAGCAGTTTATGATTTAGGAACCAGGATTCAATGGAGGAAGGCCCACTGAAGTTTATTTTGTAATTGGATTGGATCAGGGTCGAGGTGAGATCACAGCATCGTCGACGTGAGAATTATTTGTTCTGGGCAGCTGTCCAGTAGTGAGTTTAGAATAGGCTGAAGAAAAGGGGTCCCAGAATGGAGCCCTAGGGGATTCCTGAGTAGACCGGTCTAGGGTCCGAGAGTGTATCAGCGATTCTTACTGTTTGGGACCGTTCTTCAAGGTAGCTCTTAAACCAGCCAATGGTGTTGGTTGACAGCCCAGTGTTCTGAAGCTGGTCAAGTAGGAGGCAGTGATTGATGGTGTCGAAGGCTTTAATTAAGCCAATATAATGATATTAAAAAAAGTAAATTATTTTGTTGCTTTGTGGCTCTATCAGCAGCTTTTGATAGCATTAGCAGGGCATTGTTATGGGGAAAATTGGAAGAGCTTGGGACAGACACTACCATATTGGATATATGTATTAGGTTATACAAATATCACTGGACACAGTTTGAATAATTACAGTAATCACCACCAACCCCCCACCAATGGTCCACAATGCCATTCCCCCATCCCACCCTTCCCTCCTGCCGGTGACCAGAACAACTCCCTCTCATTCTCTACCCCCCCAAAAGACTGCCTAAAATGACCTCAAGCTGCTGATGAATGAGCGTCTGCTTTTACAAGCATTCTCTCATTCATTAAGAGCTCAGTTGGGCTGCCAGGTGTGGAGGTGAGTGGAGGGCTGTGCCAGTGTCCCACTCAGGGCTGGGATGGGGTGTGAGTGGTGTGGCACTGGTGGAGCACACTCCCTGATGGGGTAGGGGTCCACTAGACACCAGGGAATGGAGGATTTAATTAAAAAATATATATATATTTTTCCATTTTAGCCAACAGGCCAGCGATCAGCGGGGAGGTGTGGGGACTGGGAATGATTGCTGTAATTATTCAAACTGTTTCTGGCTATTGGCAGGGGAGTGTGAAGTCCAATAGACATCAGGAATTTTTTTTTTAAGTTATATATATATATATATATTTACAGCGTGACAGACTGGCCAGTGATAGGTGGGGGATGTGGAAGCTGGGCTGATTGTTGTAATTATTCAAAATGTGTCCAGTGATCATGGATGGGGGTTGCGGGTACACTAGACACCAGGTAATGGGTATTTTATTTAAAAAAAGTTATATATTTTTTTATATTGTGACTGACTGGCTGGGGATCATCACGGGTGGTGGGGGTGGTTGTAAATCATTCAAACTGTGTCCGGCGATTGGTGGGGGGACTACTAGACACCAGGGATTTAGACATATGTAACTTCTTCTTGCTTTGGGTTTTTTAAGTGCAATTTGCACTTAAGAAATCAAAAGCAAGTTGACGTTGCAAATGGCGAATTTTCAGCTGGCAGTCACAAATTCGCAAATTGTTTCATGCATGCGAATTTTGTGACTTCGTTGGAAATTCAAATGTGTAGCAAAGCTTTGCTGCATCTCTACTTATAACTAGAGTCGCTGTACTGCTACTTACTGATAACAACACAAGTGCCACTGTTTTCCTTTAAATATAGAGCTGCTAGCACAACATGCTTGCACAATTTCTGATGGTGCTATTGCTTTATGGTACATTTTAGTGCTGACACGTAATTACAGCACTGGACATGTACTCTGCTGTGATGCATTATGCAGCACCTCCTTATGGCTTTTGCACTAAATTTTAAAACATAACAGAAAGCTGTTTCATCCTTCCTTAACTACTTTTTGATGACAAAATTAAATCTTCCTAAATATACCCTATAAACTAAAGGCATTATGCAAATAACATTAAAATGGCTTGCCAAGTGTTTTCTAGCAGATTGCAAAAGAATAACATTGATTTAAAATGTTATTTTTATTAACAATTACTCTAGATTGTAGCTCTGCAAGTCTAAGTCTTCTGACAACTAGTCTCAAATTCATTGAGATGGCTGACAAACTCTGGAGAATGTGCAGTGTAATACAACCAGGAATCCAGGGAGAAACCCTCCCTCCTACTAAAAAAAAGATATTTCTTAACGTTGTGCTATTTTTGCTATATGAATGTTGTGCACTTTTGAAAATAAACATTTTAAAAAAAGTGAATCTGTACAATTGTGCAGTCTCATAAGTTTTCCTCAGAAAGCCACATGGTGCTCCTAAAATGTGTTCCATATCATGAGATTACATCTATGACCTCTTCAGCACTTGTGTAAATTCAGATTATTTTACACATACATAGTGCTATGTATGAAAATTGTACTTTTAATATACTGTGCTCCACTGGCAAAACTGCATGAAATGTAGAGAGAATGGTGCAATTTTGTTAAACCTGGGTGAAATAGATTTTCATATTTTTGCCCAGTACTAACTGGTACTCCACCAGTGATATTAGAGCTTAAAGCAGTAGTGCACCAAAAACGGGATAACATTTGACCCAACCTTTTTTTTTCTTCCTAATTTATGTCACATGTCTTTCAATTTATTTTGGTGGTTACATTTTCTGTTTTCATTATCATGTAGGAATTTTATGAAAGTTTTAAAGTAATTATTTTTCAAGAAAAAAAGATGTTCACCTCATTTTTGCACAGAAATAATATTGAGGACCTGAGGAGGGTAAGAATCCAGACAAAAATGCAAATGTATAGTGGAGTCAGCCATGATGAAGTGCAGTAACTTGCAATAATGACATGTCATAAAATCCTGCATGATGAAAGGGCTTAATTGCCATTGACTTACAATGGTCCCTGAAGTAATCTGCAGCATTCTATGATATTCTGTAGCATTTCTGTGTTGCATCCTGGCTGTCACATCTGTATAGTAAGCAGTATAGAAAGCATCCAGAAAACAAAGCTCAACAGTTCATCCATTATTTTTCATAACCATAGCAGAAAACTTTTTGGAATAACTTTTTTTGTTGCACTGCTTCTTTAACAGAACTCTACAGCTCAAGCTTCCTACTCTACTGAAAGAGAGTGGTGATGTGCTGATCCATCAGAGAAACAGAGCTGCTACAGCCTCAATAAAAGGCCAAGACCAAGACCATGACCAAATACTAAGAGGTGTAAGAATGTGGAAATGATTTCTATGCAGGTAAGAGACATAGCTCTTATGAGGAATTTATATCCATGTGACAAGCTCTCCACAGCCTGCAACCCTCAACCTTACAAAGTTCACAAGACAGAGGGGACAGTCATTGCTGCACAGTAGGTAACCATGTGTTATGTAAGCAATAAGACATAACAGTGTGTTGGTTATCAGGGGTAAATGCATGAGCTGGTGTTTAATAAGGCATGAGCTCTTTATCATATACCCCTCTATGGAAAGGGGGAGAGCTAAATCTGAGAAGACAATGGAGATATATAACTATAACCTATAGAATAACCAATTTGATTCATAAAAAATGTTTGTAATCATAAAAGAGTTTAGAAAAGACTATTCCTTTTCATAAATTTAATGAATGGGGGCCAGATAGATAAGAAATTTTCCAGTTTACCTTCCCCTATGTAATATAAACATTTTAGTATGCTACAGTCTAGAATTACTTTTCGTTGAACTGCTTTGCCTGTGGTTCAATAGGCTAAAGCAACCAGCCACACCCCCTGCCTGAGCTATTTAAGGCAGGCCTTCAGTTTCCTTCAGAAGCATTTTGTCTTTGCCCCATCATCTTCCATTCCTCCTCCAGTTGTTCATCTCTCTCCTTAGGGTTCCTTCCTAAGGTACTTTTAGCCAAGGCAATCATTAGCTCAACACCTCTAGGGGTGGAACCCTCCTCCATGGTTCCCTGTCATTGGTACCACTACAGGGTGGTATTCCCCACAGAATAGAAAGACAAACAGCCAGAAAGGTTTATCAACTAGTTGCACAAGTATAACACTACACTAAGTTATGTAAGCCCATTGAACCAGTGAATAGAACAAGTGGGGAACTATCCTTCCAATGCATAACTTTAAGTTTACTGGGGTTTACCAACATAATACTTAATAGAATTCTTAGATTAGTGGCAGTTCCAGGTCTGTTCATGTATCTACACCCTAACAACTGAATCCCAGAAAGAAAGGAAGGGGAAGTCTGACTCTAAAATTTATTATATGCCATCTGTGTAGTGACATTTCAAAATCAAAGTACATTACAGTGGCAATTCACTGTTTTCACTGTAATGTACCCACAGGACCCTGGCTTCTTTCTTGGGGTCTTGCACCCCCTCCCTGAATCAACTCTGACAAGGTTTTCCAAGAGTGGTTTATGCCGACCGCAATTGCGGTCAACATAAGTCCCTACTGATAAGGTTGTGCAACAGTAAAGTTGTCTCTACAGCATCTTAGATCCAAAATTTATGACATACGTCTGTATATAGCTTCGGTAATTTTGCATTTCACAGCAACTTACAAACGTGTGTAAAATGGGTAGCCTCATATACAAATCAGAAAAGGATATGTTATGTTTATTCATTTTGAATGGGGTTAAGTAGAATTTATGAAGTACATTAATTTGATTTTGGCAGTTTTCCATTTCTAGATATTCGCATTGGAGTTTCTAGAATTCCAAATTTCATCATTTATGAGAGTAGCCAATTCTCTGTTCCAAGAATCTAGCAGCTTTGGCCAACTATACTTTTTTTGTTCCTGAATAAGTGATTACATTTGTCTAATAGGTTTACTTGGTTCTAAATTCTCTGAAGTCAACACTGATTTCAAAGGAGAAATATTCACCATGTTCCTTCTGGCCTTCTTTTTGGTATATTTTGTCTTACTTGTGAATAAGAAAAGTCATGTCCATTTGGTAAGCTGCGAATTTATATCAGGATATCAAAAGAAATCAAAGTGCAGTATTATTTCTTTAAAAAAAATCACCAATTTGCAAAATACCCTTTCTCTCCCATAGTTGAAAAATTAAAAGGTCCTGATAAGCAGGTATTACTGAATTATTTTCTAAGGTGGTAACATATAAAAGATTACTTTTATAGCCTATGGGTCTGTGAAACATCTTCCATATACTTATCGTGAGCCATTTAAAGGGAGATAGATTTGTCTCAGCTTTTCTGACATAATGTGCCTTGTGCAGTGTACTGTATATTTTTTCTTTGTACTTTATGTTTTATTTTTCAGTAAAACAAACACAGTTATATTCCAAGCACTGGTATTATACCTTATAACAGCTATGTGTGTATGTATATATATATATATATATATATATATAGAGAGAGAGAGAGAGAGAGAGAGAGAGTGCTTCATAGAGGGCACCACTCCACTTAATATTCACAACTAGTCTTTCTAGTGCTTTACAGATACATTCTAGGGATAGTAAAATACTATTCCTTATAGTATTACAAATATTTTCAATGCTGTAATGAAGCCCATGAGCAGCCTGGATTTTATCTTTATATAAAAAAGATATAATAAGGTTCCAAAGTCCATTACCACACAGAGTGGAACTGGTGACCAGGCTTTAACAAATATGAACACAACTTTGTGCATCTCAGATTCTGATCAGACCTAAATACTATGTTCAGTGCTTTAAACTAGCAACCCATTATAGAATAACAATATTCAGAACTGGAGGGAGTTAAACTGGAAAGTTTATAAGAGAGCTGCAGCCAAAAAGTGAAACAAGGGGCCACTTAATTCTTAAAAAAAAAGGTCAACCATGTCTCTCAAGTGTTCTTAGTCCATATTTGTTGTCCATATTTGTTGAAGGCATTAAGACTAAGTAGCCATTACTCCAACATTTACTAATAAGGAGGACTTAAAGTACCTGGATATATTTCAGTTTATGCCCCAACCATGCCAGAATGGTGGAATCATGTTTCATTTTCATCAGAAGATTGCTGGTCCATTTCTTCCTGTTGTCGATGTGGAATTGCTTGCTGGTGGCTCCATTTTAAGGCTTCAGCTGGGTCGTTGAACAAGTAAACCTTCCCACGATAGGTGATCTGCAGTTTCGCAGGAAAAAATCATATTACAGTATTGGGAATAGACGCTTCACAAAGCATGGCTCTCACCCCATAAAACCACTTTCATTTCTGACAGGTGATGTAACTGATGTCCGGGTAAAGGGTGATCCAGTTACCTTCATAGAGAAGCCCTCTCTTCTCTCTGGCCAAATTCAGGATCTGATCCCTCGTACCTGCCTCATCTGTCACCAGAATTATGGCTTGTGGTACTTCCAAGTCTTCCACTCTGTCACAAGGAGTTACTCTGTTAGCTCATTGAAGTTGCAAGCTTTTAAGTTGTAAGTCTACCCCGACTTGTTGCGATAGCCAATCCTTGAAAAACATTAATAGGATATCGCCGTCTACTTCCTCCAGAATGCCCAGTATTCTTACATTAGGAGCCCTGATTTGATTTTTGAGAGTTTTGATTCAGGCTTTCCAATGGGTACTGTCTTTTGCCAAGGAAGACATGGCTCCCATGGCTGTGTCTGCTCACTTAGGAGCATCTAAAGCTGTTGTATGAGTGCCCTCAATAGACGTTTCAAGTGTTGCTTCTCGATTGCTTAGCCCATCAAATTTGTTGGACAGCACAGTTACCGACTTCATCAATTTACTAAGTTTGGCCCTGATAGTTTGCAGGGTCTCCTCAGCTGTCTCTCCTGTACTCTCATTGGGCCTACTCAGCATGGAGCAAGTAGTGGGAGCTGTCAGAGCTTTTTATGTTTAGCTCCAGATCCTTGGTACTGATCCTTACATGGATTTCCCATTTCTGACACCGGTTTATTCTTTCCACTTTCTGAGCACTTGGTTCTGAACTATTTAAGTAAGACTGTCCAATTTTTAATGTTTTGCTAGAACAAGCTGAGCAGATTGATCAAAAAGGCACCATCTTGCTTGGGCCCCGCAGCGCCCCCCCACCAGTGTACTGTATCTTGAAGTGTCCGTTTGCTTAATAAGTATTCTTCTACTTGTATCCAAGCTGGAGTACCATCACTGCTTATATTATTAAAACACAGTAAAGTGTTTTTCTTTCTGAAAAGGTAGATAATACCAATAAACATTTTGTGATTGCAATCCTGCTAGCATTTTGGGGCATATACATTTTCCAAACATATTCTAGGGAAGCTATTTCTCCAAAGAAATCTCCTCAGTACTCTCACAGTCTTTGATAAAAGCCCTACTGACTCTGATGGGGATGCCTGAAGCAAAAACATAAATTTAGGCAAAATACTTATCTTTATAACATTTACCCTCCTTATCAGCATCAATGACAGAGACACCTGCCTGTCCAGATCATTCTTGACTTTAGTGAGCAAAGGCAAATAGTTAAATGAAAAATTTTAGAAATGACCTTAGATATTTTTTACTACTAAATATTTAAACTTATTTTTATATGAACAGAAAGTTGGTTGTAGGGGAGTGACAGTTGGTAAGCTAATAATATATCTGTTTATTCACCAGCAAAATTATGTTTAGCTTGTGCCCTCATATAGCAGATTGTTTATGTTTAGCAGTTACTGTATGCTGTTATAGTGATTATTTATTTTAATTTGCTTACAAAGGTCTCCTTCTGTTGTTGAAATTATATAATCAGCTTGCACCTGTGCAAGTTGTTTCTCTAGAGATCATTAGAATAATTTTCTTTTTATTATTAAATTGAGCTATAGTTATACCCGTTAGAAATGATTTAAGAGAGTCTCTATATATTATAAAAGATCTCCATGGGATAATTTAATTTATTGTATTTAAGTAGTGCTTCTCTCACCATCCTTTCATAAGCTTCATCTTTAATCAAGTCATTGTTTAATCTCCATGAATAGTCCTATTCCTCCATGTCTTCATAACATAACGTAAATATCAAAGGTGCATGTTCAGATATATGAATGTTGCCACAAGCGATTTTGTTTATTTATTTTTATTTATTTCTCGGAATTACAAAACCTTTGAGTCAGAGACCCATTTACAGAGGTTCCGTGTCTGAGCATACAATTGGTTAGAATACAGATGAAGTACAATAACATAGTAAAGACAATGGGATATTGAATCACAAGGCAGAATTATGTGCTAAATGAATGTAAACACATTTGGGTAACAGTTAGCATTGTGTACATTTGTGGATACAGAGGGTGCAGTGATAATAGAGGGCACAGACAAAGGGAACATTAGGTGATGCTTGAGTCATCAGTGAGGAGACCTTGTCAAAAGAGCATGGGGTTCCAATCCCAGTGCAAATTGATAAATAATGAGGAAAGGTAACAGAACGAAAGTGTAGAGGGAAAACAGGCAAGGGGGTTACAGGTAGAAAATGCAAGTTTACAATATGAATTACAGGTTGGTGCAGCAACATTTTAGCAGTCAGATTATTGGTTTTGTCAAGTAACAGAGTGGAGAGAAGAAGGGGCAAAAGCAGAGCAGAGCAGTCAGCAAGGAGACTTTGTTGGTCTGAAGGTTGAAGGCAGGAGAGTGGAGTGGTATGGGGGAGTGGAAGGGAGGGAGCAGAGAGGACATGAGGGTGACAGAGAGAAGGATCAGGGGAGAGTGTAGAAAATCTGGGAGCTGTCAGTGAGTGAGGATGGGGAAATGGGGAGGTACTTGTTCTATTTTGTACACTAATCCTCTTGATAATAAGCATGTATCTCTTCTAGAGGAAGAAAAATGAACATGAGAGTAACAGGAGTATATTTCTTTATCTGGATTATAAACTCTAGCAGCACCAACTAGGCTGAAATCCAACATAATATTAAGTATATTAACTGATTTTAGCTTATTTTCTTTTGAACCTATTGATCTAGCTAATTGTAATAGAGTTATAGTCCCCTACAGCAATATAAGATGATAGAAACTGTGCCAAATTCAAAAAACAATTTGTAAAAATAAAAGTGGGATTATCATAATTTGGTGCATATATATCACTTCAATCAATCAATCAATCAATCAATCAATCAATCAATCAATATCTTTCTTTTTCCAGGCAGAACACCATTGAGACAAGCTCATTTACAAGATGGACCTGGGAACAATACAGTAGCTGGATGGGCCATAAGCTAAGCATATAGTAGCATATATAATGACAACATAATCATACAAGGCATACACAAGGCAAGGAAGTACATGGAATATGCAGCAGGCTAAGAGTGACTAGCAAGCTATATACATTAGCACTTTGGAAGGACAATAATTCAATGCATTTAAACACATTTTAAACACATTAAGTAAAGATTACATGGTTTCAGTTTAGAGAAGTACTCATTTTATGTAACTGTAGAATGACAGGGTCTATATGACCAAAGTGCAGCATGCTGGAAAGTGTAGCCTGCTCATATTTGAGTTAGGAAGACTGAGTAGCAAGACATGCTGGATCACTGAAGGAGAAGGATAGGGTACAGAGACAAGTATGAGCAGTCCAGATGTAATAGTGACAAGACAGAGTAGAAGACGAAAAAGAAAAAAGGGGGGAAGGGTAGATGAAGGCAGGCATGGACAGTACAGAAGTAGGAAGAGGGAGGGATGTAAAGAATATAGCAGATTGGATGAAGGATGTCAGTAGATGGTGTACTAGTCAGAAACAGCGTCTCCTGGGTCGATATCCTAGTGGACAAAGCCTGATGAAGTATAAGCAATATGAAAGGCGGGTTGGCCATAGGGATACTACTTCCCTTATTTGAAACAGTGACAGACCTCAGAGAAGGTCTTTAGGACCATGGCTTTAAATTGGGAGAATGTTACAGGGTGAGTGAGCCTTAGGGATTTTTGTATCTTGTTCCAGAGCACTGGAAGGGCGTAGCTTATGGAGGTTCTACCAAAGTGCATTCCAACTTTGGGAATAACAAGGGATATGTAGGTGAGATTTCTAAGGGGATAAATACTGGGGGAGCAGGTGGGCAGGCAGCCTATGAGGTACTGAGGAAGCTTATGAGTGATGGCCTTGTAGGCCCAGAGTACAGTATTTTTTTGCCTCTTCAAGCTACGTGAGCTCCAACTTATGAAAGCATAAAGGGCGCAGTGGTGAGTGGAGTAAGGCACATCAGAGATAAACCTGAGGGCTCTGTGGTAAAGGGTGTCAAGCTTGGAGAGAGCTGAGCTAGTACTGTGGCTATACAAGGAGTCCATCTAGTCCAGAAGTGGCATAAAAGTAGCCTGGACAAGAAGTTTTTTAGCCTCTGGAGTCAATGAGTATTTGATGCGGAAGAAGATACCAAGTCTTTCTCTCAATTTCTTGGTGAGCTCATCTAAGTGGTCTAAAAAGGACAGCTTGGAGTCAACCTAGACCTCCAAGTATTTACATTTCTCCATGAACTCCAGTTTTTCACCCAGGAAGGTACTTATGTGGAGGTTCATGTAAGCTAGATTGTTTTTCGTAGATAGGACTAAATGAGACAAAAGCATGGCTTTGTTTTTTTTGCATTTAGTAAGAGTTCCAGGTCAAGCAGGTTTTTCTGAAGGACTTCAAATTTGTTTTGGATATCCACACAGGCAAACTCTGGTGTTGGTCTGTCAATGTAGAGCACTGTATCATCAGTGAAGAGGTGTATATTCGCTGACTGTAGGCCACTGTCTATTTAGTTTATGCAGATAGCAAAAAGCAGTGGGCCAAGTATTGATCCTTGACGCATTCCTCTTAGGAGTGTTTTTTTTTGGAGACACAATGCCTTCAACCTTTACTTGCTGATCTCTAGCTGAAAGGTAGTTGGCAAACCACCTTAGTGCCAGGTTATCCACCCCAACTTTATTTAGGGTCATTAGGAGCAGATCACGATCCACCATATCGAAGGCCTTACTAAGGTCCTGAAACAGGGTGCAGACATAACGTTTATTCTCAAGAGCAATCTGCCAGTCATTTATGGCCTTGGCCAGTCCAGTTGTGGTACTGTGAAGTGGATGGAAACCAGACTGGATTGGGTTTAACAAGTTGGAATTTTCTAGGTACAGTCTGAGCTGCTTAATGTGTATAAGTGCAGCCTTCCTGTATCGGGACAATCACATCCCTACCTCCCATGTCAATATTATTATATGTGATTTTGACCTTCAACTGCCTTGAGAAAATGATGACTATCCCTCTAAAATCAGTTTTATAAGGTGTGTGCATCCCCTATCCACCAAACATATTTGTGTAATATTTAAAATCTGGTTCTGAAAACTGCATCACTTGTAAGACAAGGGATAACATGGTAGTTGCTCCACCTGTGTGCATCCATGCCTCTGTAAGCAGAAGACATATTGATGGTGGATTGGGGAGGGAATGGTGGATGTGGCCTACCTGGACTTCAGCAAGGCCTTTAACACCACTCAACATAAGAGGCTTATAAACAAGCTAGGCAGCATGGGAAGGGTCCCAAGGTGGTAAACCGGGTTAGAAATTGGTTGAGGGGTAGAACACAGACAATGGTATGCCTCATTGCAGATAACACTAAGATCTGCAACAGGGTAGACACTCCAGGAAGGGTGGAAAAAGTGAGGAGGGATCTATGTAAACTAGAGGAATGGCCAAGAATGTAGTGCATTTTGGGCACAGGGACACAAGTGAGGCTTATATAATGGGGGGGTACTGATGGCCACCAAACAGGAAAGGAATTTGGAGAAATCATATCAGATGACCTGAAGGTGGCCAAACAATGTGCTAAAGCTGTGGGGAGAGCCAGTGGGTACTGGGGTGCATAGGGAGAGGTATTACCAGCAGATGAAAGGAGGTGATGATGCCACTGTACAAATCATTGGTGAGACCCCATCTGGAGTACTATGTCCAGTTTTGGAAGCAACATCTCAGTAAGGACACAGGCAAGGTAGAGGCAGTTCAGAGAAGGGCAACAAAAATGATGCAGGGTCTCTACCAAAAGTCATATGAGGAGAGACTGGAGGACCTCAATATGTATACCCTGGGGAGAGAGGTGGGATATGATAGAGACCTTCAAATATCTCAAGGTGATAAATAAGCTACAGGAGGGTAGCATCTTTCAGAAAAAGAGATGTTCTGGAACAAGGGGTCATGGCATGAGACTGGAAAGGGGTAGACTAAGGGGTAACATGAGGAAGTATTTTTTCATAGAAAGGGTGGTGGATGCATGGAATAGCCTTCCAGAAAATGTTGTGGTGGCTAACTCGGTAGGAGAATTCAAAACTGCATGGATATAGGCATTGGCAAACCCTAGTGATAGAAAAGTGAATAAAGTCAGAAATCAAGTAGAGTCTGTGGTTTTTGCAGCAGGCCGGGAGAATGGGCAGACTGGGTAGGCTTAGTTGGCCTTATCTGCCACAATTTTTATGTTTCTAAACAGAAAAAAAGCTGGCATCAGATGCTCTGAGTAGTAAAGCACAGAGTTCTGTTTACACCTTGTAAGAATAAGCAATTAACTTTTTGCCTTTTAATACAACTAATCATTTTTCTGATCTTAAGTTTTTCCCTTGCTCCTTTCAGGTTCAAGATAAGCACTTAGATTTATACATCTAAAATAAGACAAATGATAACAAGAATTTATGAAAAGAAAAATCTCCTTGTCTTCCAGACGTCCTTCCCTGATTTAATATAAAATTAATTTTTATCCTTGTTTTCTTTCTAATTTAATAAAATGTCAGAAATGTTGATCCTGCAAGTTTCAGTTATTTGTATGATTGAACCCATTTTTATCCAATTAAATCAAAATCAGATATAAAAAAATGATTGTATCAAAAATCTAAAATATTTATTAGCTTTCGGTAACCAGGTTTTTAACCCAAATAACCCCACCACCCTTTCTCCCCATATCTCTAACATTGTAGCATTCTAACCAAATCAAAAAATAATGGCATTCATATGATAACTCTACCTACCACCCCAATCCCTTCATGCTTTATTTTCCTTGGGTATTACTTAAAAAGTGAACACATTCAAAGATAGAAAGAATACACTTTTCCAGAGAATAATCCTCCCTTCCATTATCTAAAGTAAGATATACCCAGGGTAGAAGAAAGCACCCACTTTCCCTTAGCATAGAGCTAGCTGACTGTCATGTGTGCTAAACCCGCAGTAAATTTCAAATGTTAGCCAATCTCTTGCCCTTCCCCTGCACTCTATGCTGAAAAAATAAATCTCTCTAAATCCAAAAAAAAAATAGTGAATCAAAGGACTTTAAGTTACTCCATTCACTCCTTTAGCTTTTTGCCTTGTCTCTCAGTAAAGGTACTGTTCTTTGATAAACGTACTTGTCCAGGGCTTTGCTCTTGGCCAGTAACATCATTAGCAGATGCCTTGTTAAAAGCGCCACTATTCAGTTTGCATTTATCTTCAATCAAGGATTCACATGCAAAATTTGACATTAAGCTCTTTTTTATTTCATTTTCTGCCTTCTATGGAACAGTACAAATTCTGAAATATCCTTGTAGCTTAACTCAAAATTTGGCAGGCAGTATCACAGAAAAGTGAATAGGCAAGTCTCCAGCTTCAGAAAGCATTTTTCTTTTCACAACCACACTCAAGTGGAAGTCAGGGTACACTTGGTTGTGCAGGACATTCACATGGATATCTTTTCCTGCCCAGGTTTTCCTGAAAATAGCCTCACATCCACATGATGGTGGGGTTTAATTAAGACAAACTTGGGCATTTCTCTCTGATAACTGCGATTATGTGGGCCTCTATGTGTTCTGTCATTTTCTTTATTACCAGGATATGATCCCCCTATTGCCTCTGTAAGTAAGTGTTCAAAATCAATGTATTTGCTTCTTTAATGCCCCCTGTAATGCCAGCTAGCTTCAAATTCTGAATCCTGACTCTTAGTTCTAATTCCTCCCTTTGTTTTATAACATACTTAGGATGTTAAGAGCATTTTAAGAGTATTTCCCATAGGACCCACTTCATCCTCAAGGTTGGAGATTCTATTTTCCATATCTGTATTTGAAACTGACAGTGCTTCAGTATTTTTTTATGTGAATCCACAACTTAGCTACTGTATTTAATTTACCAAAGGAAGATGATATATTGTTAAAACCTTGAATTGTTTTTCAGGATTATCTTCTGTTCTTCAATTCTATGGTCAGTTTTACCTTCAGATTTGGCACGTCTAGATTTCCAGGAGGCCACTTTGGAATATTTATTCAGAAACTCTTGGTGTGAAGAAAAATCATCTTCACTGCTACTCAGATGCTCTGATTCTCTAGTGCCATTAGAGTTTTGCAGTGTTTCAGTAATTGTAGTAGAATTATACAATTTACCAGTTAAATTTTGAGAATTTAACAAAGTGTCTGACAGAACTTCTGTTGTCCTTTCTTTCTGTAAAGGTTTCAGTTTTTAGTAATTTAGATTTAGTATTATATTCTTGATGTGGTATAGCACAGAAACTGGCAAGTAAGGTAAAATGTGGCTGTCTTAAATCTGCTTAACTGAGCTACATTTTCATAGTAAACACTCCTCTAAGATCTTTTCATCTTCAAAATGTTTCTGGACATAGAGGAAAGAGAGAGAGCAAATAAGAAAAGCATGGATGAATAAATAGAAAAATGGCAAGCAAATGTATTTGTTTAATAGTGAGTGGATGTTGGCTTAAGAGCAGAAGTAGGCCTTCATCCCACAACAAAGAATTATATTATTATTCCGACTTTCCACTCACACCCCCTTATAGAAACTTAATGAGTTATGTGGCTAGTCATAAATCTCAGGGTGTAGAAGTAGTTAGCATAGCAAAATCACAGAGATATAGACCCCCGAAAATTCTTATCTGACCCTCCATGATTCTTTTGTTGTACTGACTGCTCCGACAGTCAAAGTGCTACCATTCATTAGGTGCCGATAAGAGACACAAACCAGACCATGACTCTGACTTCATGTGTATTCACCATCTGGCATCTGACTATCAGTTTTTTGTTCAGGCCACAGTCTCTTTGATGAAGCACTCAGTGGCCATAGATTAAAAAATGAGGGAGCAGAAAGCAAATGTAACAACAGGATAAAAAAGGAGAAAATTAAAAAAAGGAATATTAGTGCTGAACATAGGCAATGGCCCTGGTTTTACAACAGATGCCATCTTTGTCAACTTTACAAAGGCCTTTGATTTGGTTAGCTATGACATACTCCTAAAACCCAGCATGCCAGGCCTGGGTGACCTCGCCTGCCTCTGGTTTAAAGACTACTTGTTGGTCAGGAAGTGATTGGTAAAATGGAGAAGTTGTTTATCTGCCTTAGACCAGTAACATACATAGTACATCAGGGCTCTATGCCTGTCCCTTTGCTCTTCCCCCTATTCATAAATTACCTATCTGGAAACTGTGGTTGGGCTGAGTCATTCCTTTACATTGATGACACAGTACTGTACAGAAGCCATCCTGACTCTGCCTCCCTAAACTCTGGAATGCAGAGGATTTCAAGAAACTTGAAGACTGGCTCAGAAGTAATAAACTAGTACTAAACTCAGAAAACACCAAGGCAATGGTGCTTGGAAACAGGAGATTGGGAGTGAACAGAGGTAATTTGCTAAAACTGTTTTTTGTGTCTGGCTGTTAGATAGATGTGGTAAAAGTAATAAGGAGACAGAGAAGGAAGCTGGAGGATTCTGGAGAAGGTGTGATGTTCACACTACACTGCTGAGGAGGAACAGTGGAAGCAGGGCTGTGTAAGATGTTATATTGCTATACGGAAGGTTTACCACTGTTGCCTCATTTTTAGCACAGCATTTGCTTGGAGCTGTTTTACAACATTCTTTAGCATTACACAGTCTTTTCAGCCTGACTTGGGTCACTTAGAACTGTTCCTGCTTTGTGTGCTCCTCAGCTTTCACTCAGGGAGAGGAGTCAGGTAGTGGCAGGAGCCCCCTTGGATGGTAATCCTGTGGTAAAACCTGCGGAGGGTATATGCAGCAGAAGTTTAGAAAATCAGCAAAAAGAATATTCCTCTCCCAGAACCTCCCAAAAAGTTTGATCTAACCTAAACTTTGTGTCATATTTTGACTTTTGGGAGAAGGATTTGTTTTATAATTTTAAGCAAGCCATATGTCTAATTTTAAAATTCTTAAAATCTATGTATGTTGTTTAATAATCATAAGAAGCCATAAAGAAATGCAAATAGCATAAAAGGATACCAGTGACTAGTGTGAGTAAGTTCTAAAGTGCTGAAGTATGAAAGTGCTATAGTGCTAAAATGCTAAGGTGCTAAAAAGTGTTAAAAGTTCTGAAGTGCTGTAGCGATAGTATACATTAATCTATGATATCTGGAGTTGAATAGTGCTGAGCTAAAGTGCTAAAGTACTAAAACCCATTTGGGATGTCAAAAGGAGCCAACAAATACCCGGAGTTTGAATGTTTGACATTGTATGTTAAGGTGTTGCAATCTTAAAACTTTCAGAATTTATGTTTGGGCCCTTTCTAATACCTTGGGGAACTTTTGGTTGAGACATTTAAATCATAGCCTTCAAGATAAAATCAGGTGCTGAATCAATGAGAGAGCAAAACTGCTGCCAGAACATTAATTGTTAAAGAGCTGTAGTGCTGAGCTGTCAATGTGCTAAAGTATTTGAGTGCTAAAGTGCTAAAGTGCAAAAGCTTTAAAGCACTCAAGTATTTGATATGTGACAACTAAGTTAGAATAATTGATTTGGTATAATAACTACTTTTGCTGGAACTAATATACAATTGACAAAGTTTTAGGATAAACAGTAGATGAGCTAGACTTTGTTAATTGCACTAGTTTCTCCAGTTAAGCTGTATAAAGCAAATTCAGCCACACCACCTGATCAGTGAATCTTAATTGGAGATAATCAATTCTTGATCTGTAAAACAAGAGACATGGGCTAGACTTCTTCTCCAATTACAAATACCTGGTTACCCTTGATTGATTAACAACATCAGTAAGGATCATAACGATCCAAGGTATGGATATATATAAAGTGCACTGCACAGGCATTGGCATTCTAACATATAGCCGCACCATTTTTAAAAAAAGTTTTAAAAAGCTAAAAGCTAGAAGCAAGGACAAGACACATGAGATAAAAGTGCTTTAAGTCTATAAACTTTATCAAAGCTGAAACTAAAGGTTGGAACAACTCTAAAACCAACTTCCGGAAATCGGAATAGAAAGTGTTCAACCTAAAATTGAAATATTAGGACCTTAACTTACAATGTAAATATTTTTTGAACCTTTGATCCTTTGAACTATTTCATATTAGGTAGTTATCAGAGAATGAAAATCCTGTGTTTCTGGCTAGATGATTAAAGTGGCAGATTGCTCAGTGTTGAAGGACAACTTGGGTGCAGCTTTATCTGAACACTTATGTTTATTTATTATATCGTCTGGCAATGCTTGGACTTTGAGGCAGACTACTCCCCCAAGAAAGGTAAATTATATTTACCAGCATAGATTTAGTTACCTCAGTGGAGCTCAGATTTTATAGGGCTGGAGCTTTTCTTTCTCCTCTATTTTTCTTATTTTAATTGCAGTCATATTAAACTGTATCAATACTTTAAAACTTCTTTACATTTTATTTGCATGTTCTAAGGAATCATGTATGTATGGCTACCTTGATTTTTGTCATTTTGAGATTTTACCGTTTTTCTTTTTACACAAGCAGACATATCAGTTTAAAAGGAGAATTATAAACAAAGGGAAAGGAAGAGGATCTGCTTATTGGGAAATTGAGAGACTGATTTCAGGACTTTCTAACAAAGTCAAGCTTGAATACACAGATACAGAGCTTATATTTTACTAAAAAGAACTGATCTGCAAAAGATCCATCCCTATCTACTCATATAAAGCTTATCCCATCATATCAACAAAGAACTTGTGTTGACTTTATCCTTTTGCACTTTTTTTGAGGATTGTTTTTAAGTATTCTGATTTTTGATACCTGTATTCTTTATTAATATTCATGAGTCTGGTCCCAAAGGTCCATCAGGTTACATCAAACAAAGCTGAATTGATTTTATCTTGTTTTCTGAAGATTGGTAACAATAATGTACAATTGTGTCTTACACACTTTGCACTTTATTATATGAAGTGATTGAGTGTATCCACTTTAGCCATGAATATGAACGTAGATGTAACACACGAACAGACAATGGGAAATGGGAAAAGTCTAAACAAGTGTAGAAAATATTAACAAACAAAAAACACTTACAAAAATATTTCAGGAACCAAAAATTAAACAACCAAAAATAACTGAAATTTTTATTGACCATATAGATACTTCAATAATATTGTCTACGCCTAAGTTTGATATACAAAAACAACAAGATAAAGGGGGATATTATAAATCTGGTCTCCCAGAAAAATCCTGCAGATAGAAAAAAACATCTGATATTCATGATGCACAAGTGGGAGATATTTCCCTGCTTGCATATGGATGGGAGTCCTCAGAATACCAAATATTGGAGCTGGATAAATCTAATCCAGACTCCTATGAAGCAGTCTCCACTTCAGAAAATTTCACATATAGAGAAGTAACTTCCAACTCTCTGGCAAACAATTCTTATATCCGATTTTCCTCCACCCACTAGCCTCAAAGAGGAAAGAGGGGTAGAAGAGGTTTTGAGAGGAATGGGGGTGATAAGTTGGCCTCTGTAATACAGGAATTAAGTAATAGCATATATGGCTTAAAGAAATTAGACACGATGGTCCATAGTTTCAAAGCTCTGCTATAGCATCCCAAGTTGTCACAATCTAGGGGATTTGCTGCATCCCAGCTGTGTCAGGGAGCCTGTGTCTTATTCAGATACAACAGGGTCTGTGCATCAGAACTCTGGGATGTGTCATATCATCGGGCATGTGCCAAAGCAAGTGGTGCACCCACGGGTTATGCCTCAGGGATCCAGCTGCCCCGCATCAGTGCAATGGAGTTGGTGCAGGGACAGTCAGGCTGGAGTCACACACATGGTTGGCAAGGGGGTACAGAGGTGGCATAGGCACGGGATGGTGCTGTGACCCATGGGGAAGGGGTGGGTGAGCATGGCAATGTGGTTGCACCCATCAGGGGAGTTGCTTATGACACAATACTCGCACAGACTCCACAGAGTGAATGGGGGGTATATAATCACCCAGTTCCAGGGCCCCATGTGACCATGGCCCTGGGGACTGCTGCCAGGGTCATGCACACATGGGTCTTGGCACTGTGTGATGCTATACCCCCATTCACCCTGTGGAGTTTGTGCCATAAATGGAACCTCCAATGGGTGCAAGCACATTGAAATGCTTTGCCACCACTTCCCCAAAGACCACAGGTACCATCCTGTGACCATGCCACCACCATACATGCCTGTTAGTGCTCCCTACCCACACATCGCCACAGCACCTGCAGTGCCGCAAGGGGCTTAGACCAGGTTTTTACTGCTCTGTCTCCAGCCCCTTACTGCAGCCATGGCAGAGCCTCTTGAATCCCATAAAAGGGAATGTTGCAGCCTTGCTGTGGTGCAAGCCCTCTTGCGGCATGGCACACCCACATTTTGGCCACAAGGGTGATGTAGCACCACAAGCATGCAGCAGCTCCTGATTCAGATGCAGACCACATTTCTGAATTGCGGATGCCACATCTTTTGATGTAAGGTGCAAGTTGCATCATGACTGTTTGATGCAAGCACCTTGTATCTGTCATAGTGCTTTGAAAATCCCCTCAGTACATCTTGAGAATAACAGGGAGCCTCAAGCAGAAATGGGAACCTGTGCTGAAAATTTGGCACAGGAAGATCTGAATACAAATCAGATTGTACATCCTATAAAATATAATAAAGAATATTTTAATGATGAAGGGGATTTTACATCTTACTCTATTTTGTCTAAAGAGATGCTTGAGATGATAAAGAACCCCTATTACACAAACGTACTAATCCTGGAGAGTACTGCAGCCCTTAAAGGGTAGATTGCTACCTTATGGACTGATGTCTTTAGAAACAAGATGGTATTAGACCAGCTAGGCAGTACTGGGAAGCACAATGGGGCCTACTCACAAATGCTGAAGGGGGTATATGTGAAAGGCATGTATCCTTACCACACAGCTCCAAACCCATGGAAGATCTACATGAGGACCACATTCATGAACACTGGTCCCTGCCTGGCTCCCTTATGCAGCCCCCCCCCCTGCACGCAGGTTCACAGGGGACAGGCAGGTGTGGAGCAGTGGCCTTGGGTGAGCAGCCAATTGGCTATCTGGACAGGGTCCCACAATGGATCCCTTGTGCCCAATAGGTGTCATGATGGTCCCAACATGCAGAGTAATGGGCTTGATGTCAGAGGATATGAACACCAGCCAACTGCAGCCACCCTTTCGAATGTACCCCAATGGCAGGGGTGTCCCTACTGGGGAGGCTGATGCCTCCCACTGTATCTGCTGCAGCAGCTTCCCCGGGGGGGTGCATAACCAGCCACCTGGGGTTTATGGCTGCCCCTGACCGGCATAGCCACTGGCCGCTATGCACTCCATGGTTTTGTGAGTTGCGCGGAGTACTTCTGCAACCCCTGGCCTACTCCGGTGAGGAGCTGCATGCTCAGCCAAGAAATGGGTACTTAGGGGAGCAGAACTGTGTGGTGAATACTGTGGATGTGGCATAGTGGCTGCAAGGAGGTGTGGGGTGAGTTACGTGCCCCTGTTACGTGGTGCATACCCACTCTGCACCTTCATGAGTAGGGCCAAACAAGCTTAATTCCAGTATGGAAATTAGAACTAGACAGGAGCTACAGTGGCAAGGAAAGAATCAGGGTTTTCAAGTAAATTTAACTTCACCCTTTGTAAGAGAATGTTCCTCCTCCCCTTTCTCAAACAAAATTAAATTTAAGGAGAGGATTTGGGGAAAGGGAAGGAAGAAAGGGAAGAACAATAAGAAAAACAAGAAAAAAAGGAAGAAGGAGAAGAGTGTACAAAATTGCTCAAAGTAAGAAATTAAGATGGGGAAAAATTAGTTTGAAGTAGATGGGGGATTTGAACAGGCTGAACAAAGATTCAAATCAAGTAATTCCTACCAAGGAAGAACCTGAAACAAAAAGAGTTAGGGAGATCAGTAGCAGTGCCTGGAAGAAGGCCAAGACTAAGGAGACAGTCTCCAGAAAAGGTTTCCGGGGAAACACATGGAATAAATAGTGAATCTGCATCAAGCCATAGAGAGTAAAATAGGTTTGAATATACCTTGTTTGGTGTCTTTAAAGATGGTATAAATTGTGAAACAGAATATTTGGTTAAAATGTATGCCTGATTCACCCACTCCCACCCCCCAGAGACTCGGACAAGGTGCAACTTGCTCCCTCGGGCAGAGACTGCTGCCATAGTCAAGATCCAGCCATAGCACCTCCACAGTACAAGGAGCCTGATCCACCCACCCTCCCCACCAAGACTTGGACAAGGTATGACTCTTGGAACACAGCCCCAGCTTCTCTGGGCTGTATGAATGTTGAATCAGACCACCGCTTGCAATTGTAATTACTTTTCTTTTAAAATTCAGTGCCTTCTCGGGGTAAGCTGTCATTGGCTCCATGCCTGTGTAGAGCTCCATGATTGGCCAGTCACATTTGCCTGAGACCAGAGCCTCCTAGCCACACAGCAGAATTAAATTCTGCATCCCTGTAATTTGTTCCTAAATTGTACTTTCTAAATTAGACTGTTCTCCCCTTTGCTCTATTTTATTTTTTGTAAGCTAACCTGTCCCTTGCATTCGTTGCATCCAACCCACCTCTCGGTCACTCAGTGAGCCACCTTGCAACTTGGTGCAGATACCTAACTTTGTGAGCTGTGTCCACAGCAGTATTTCTCTAACTTTCATGCACTGAAACAGAGCTTGCTGTGCAAACTACTGCTTGGTTTTTCCAATTAAGCACCTGCTGTGTATACAGCCTTGAACAGAGTTTTTAAGATGTACGGCATATGTTAAAGTTGCTAATCATGTTCAAGACTGTATTATGTTTATATGCTGTACTGCTATTGACTTAGATAGTGAATCCAGTGTAATTATAAACTTGTGTATCCTCCGTCTTGAGCCTACGGCTCCTGCCCTTGACTCACATACCAAACCTTCCTCCTTTTGTCACTTTGTCTTCTCCTGTATCTGTTTTGTGCCTCCTTCTTGTCCCCTTTCCTCTGTTCCTTTGTGCTGACTTAGACCCTTCAAGTTAGCCGGTGCCTTGTCACTATCAGAGACCACACCCTGATTTAGATCTCAGTTCGGTGTTCAGCTCTTTTTGTGTGCCTTTGCGTTTAGAACCCCACCACCAAACCTTATCTAATAAGCTGTTTGTCCCTCTCTCTGCAGGCACCACAGGCAGAGACTGCTACTGCAGGCAGGATCCAGCCGTAGCACTTCCACAGTGCCAGGATTCTTATCCACCCACCTCCCCAGAGACTCGGACAAGGTACAACTCTTGGAACACAGCTGTGGCTTCTCTAGGCTGTGTGAATGCTGATTCAGACCACCGCTTGCAATTGTAATTGCTTTTCTTTTCAAATTCAGTGCCTTCTTGGGGTAAGCTCTTATTTGCTCCATGCCTGTGTAGTGCTCCCTGATTGGCTGGTCACATTTGCCTGAGACCAGAGCCTACTAGCCGCACAGCAGAATTAAATCCTGCATCCCTGTAATTTGTTCCTAAATTGTACTTTCTAAATTAGCCTGTTCTCCCCTTTGCTCTGCTTTATTTTTTGTAAGCTAACCTGTCCCTTCCCTTTGCTGCATCTGACTGACCTCTCAGTCACACAGTGAGCCGCCTTGCAACTAGTTGCAGATACCTAACTTTGCAAGCTGGGTTCATGGCAGTATTTCTCTAACTTTAATGTACTGATACAGTGCTTGCTGTGCAAACTACTGCTCAGTTTTTTGGCCCACCCTGCCAGGCCTACTTTAAATGCACACAGTCTGCACCTACTTCTATCTGATTTTTCCCTTATTGGCTATTCACTGTCAACATTAGCCCCTCCTCCAATCCCTTTAGGTATTAAAGCCTACTAGATGCTCACTATCTTATCTTGTCTTCCTAAGGCAAATGTTTACAGTCAAGTGACCCCTCTATGACTTAGTCTGCCCTGGAGTCATAATTAAGAATATTGCTTCAAAGCTTCACTGCCTCTAGTACTATTCTATAGTCAGGTGAACTCTCTATTACTTAGTTTGCCCCGGAGTTGTAATTAGGAATACTGCTTCAAAGATCCACTGCCTCCAGTACTATTCTATAGGGAATAAGAATTTATTTTCCTCTGACAATCACTTCTATGGTTAATTACTAGCAATGCTCATTGGGTGTTAGTCTTATAATGAGGGCATATTATCTGCTTTCTTGTCTGTCTTTGCTCATCTTATGTTCCTTGGATTGGAATTTGAATCAGAATATAATTTCTAAGGTGGTCTGTGGCCCTCATTTTACGTTGGCCTGCCTGGACATTTCCTATCAAGCAGAACAACTTGTATGTGCTTTAATTTCCCCCAGCCCTCTCCTGGTCCTTTATCTGCCTTGGCATACAAGAACTCTTATAGTGCCAGCCTCTAGGGGAACACCATCATCTACATACTCTCTCCAACTTCCCCTGACTCTCTCTGTCAAGTTATTACTGTATGCAGCATCAGGCAAGCTAGGAGCTAGCCTCTGGACTCCCTACACTGCCTCAGATGAACCATGAAACCAAAAGAAGACTCAGCTATCCACATTCCTCCCAGGTCTCTGCAGGAAACTATTGCTTCTACTATTACTGTGCTCAGGTAATGTTGAGCTTAATCTGGGCTCTCTGGTAGCCATCGAATCCCCAGCAGAGTTACAAAGTCTCAAGGGTCTTAGCTTATTGCATGTTAATGTGTGCAGCTTATTAAAAAAAATTACTTCAGTACAGGCCTGGGTATGTCATACTGCTCCAGATGTCTTGGCAGTTACACAGTCAAGGCTCCAACCAGCAACCAGTAATAACAAAGAAAACATCCCCTACTATTCTTTGTTTAGAGCCGACAGACAGACAGGAGGAGGTGGTGGGGTAGCCATTTATGTCAAGGATAAATTCCCTGACTCTATTGTCAACTCAACCTCTGTCCCAAAAGAATTTGAAAGCCTGTCCTTAAGAGTTGAAGTTGCTACCAGAGTCTCTTTATGTATAATAGGTTGCAACAGACCCCCGTCAGCTGGACTACAGTTGTTGAAACATTTCAGAAATGTCCTGGGTCCTGCATCTTCAGAGTATGTTATTCTAGGGGACTTCAACTTAGACTGGCTGTCCAGTGCATCCACTCCCCTTAAAATGTTCTGTGATTCCCTTGGGTTGTCACAGCTAATATATGAAACCACTCATCCTTACACGCTTAACCCCAATAACAGTACTCTTGGATATCATTTTAGTTAATAAACCCCATTTATTCTTCCATGCTGGTGGTTTTTTCTCTGACATTAGCAATTATTGCTTTATTGCATGTGTAAGATCTACCCATAAATCTACATCTGCACCAAAATTTTTCATTAAAAGGTGCACATGTAACTTTGATCCCTGTGGGTATACCACAGAGCTAAGTGACTCCCTGCACTGGCAGGACTTCTGTCTAGCTAAGTCCCTGACTACGGCTTACAACATCTTCTCAAAAATTGTGCTAGAGGCTCTCAACAAGTATGCTCCTCTAGTAAAAGATCATACCAGAAACAAACCCTGTCAGTGGTTTATGGAAGACCTGAAAGAAGCTTTGTGGAGCAGAGATGTGCTCTGGAGAACCGCCAGAAAAATTAATCTAACAAACGACTGGAATTCATTTATTAGGGCAAGCAACCTCTGTATCAAAATGGTCAGAGAAGCTAAAGCTAATTTCTACCACTTACAGCTGGAGAACTCCTCAAGAAATTCCTCCAAATTCTGGAGAATGATCAAAGATATTGAAGGTCATACCACTGGTAATTCTCTACCTACTAAATTATTGATAGGCAACAGTCTCATCACCGACAGACCAACTATCCTCTACTCCCTCAATAATCACTTTGCTACTACAGGACTAGCCTTTGGCTCCTCTCCTGCCAATACCCTCTGCCAACAACTTGGAATAGAAACACAAGAAAAACCTATCTCTAGTCCATCTTTCTCCTTAGAGCCTACTTCTCTGAAAGAAGTTGAAGATCTCCTCCCACAGTTAGACATCAGTAATAGTGCTGAAGCCAACCTCATTGACCCATATTTCTTAAAGGTCAGCCACCGTGTCCTTGCAGTCCCAATTGCACATCTTTTTAACATATTTCTGTCCCACGGTGACCTACCGCCCATCTGGAAAAATGCACTTGTGGTCTCTCTGTTCAAATCAGGAGATCCTAGTGACCTTAATAATTACAGGCCAGTTTCCCCTACTTCCAATCCTGTCTTAGATGCTGGAGAAAATGGTGAGCTCTCAACTTTGGAACTATCTGGAATTAGAAAAACTGCTCAACCCCTTACAATCCAGCTTTAGGGCACAGCACAGTACAATCTCAGCTCTAGCCAAGGTGACAAATGACTGGCCTGTTGAACCGGACAAAAAAAACTTTGCCCAGTTTTCTTGGACTTAAGCAAGGCATTTGACACCGTTGACCACAGTCTGCTTCTGTCATCCCTCCGGAATATTGCTTTGGATTCCCTATCCCTTAAATGGTTTTCTAACTACCTCTCAGGCTGACTTCAGCAAGTAAAGGCAGAAGGGGAAGTTTCCCCATTAAACCCCCTGCTGAGGGGTGTACTGCAAGGTTCTATTTTGGTCCCTTGCTCTTTGCTATTTATATTAACAATATAGATGCCTCCCTCAAAGAAGCACAAATACACCTATTCGTGGATGATACAGTACTTTACGCTAGTAGCTCCACCCCTGATGCTGCCCGCATTGCCCTTCAAAATGAATTTAATCTGCTGCAATTCCAGCTTCTAAACCAGAAGCTACTTCTAAATGCAAAAAAAACAAAACAAAGCAATGTTCCTCCCACCCTTTCATCATGCAATAAATCCTGCTACTGCTAGGATGCTCCCACAGATCACCACCATCGTAGGTGAGCAGTTGGAGTACGTAACAGAGTTCAAGTATCTGAGTGTCTGGTTATATCATAGACTCTCCTTCACAGATCATTTAGAAGAGTGGGCAAAGAAACTTAGACAAAGACCTAGTCTGTTCTATAGGATCAACAATCTCCTCACAAGAGACACTAAGCTGAAACTGGTTCAAACTACCTTTCTCTCCTTATTGGATTATGCAGACTTCCTATACAGTCAGGGTCCTGCTGGTGCACTAGCCAAACTCAACATGCTTTATCACAGAGCTATAAGATTCATCACGGGTCTTCCGTAGTCAATCCATCACTGCACCCTGTATACGGCAGTGGGATGTTTAGCTCTTGTTCTCAGATGGCAAAAATGCACTGTGGTTGGGACCTACAAAGCTATTACAAATAAACTGCCCCATTATATCTCTGTCTGTTTACTGTTTTGCACTCTTGAAAAGTATGCCCTGAGAAGTACCTCATTTATCTACTTATATGTATATAAGGCAAAATCACGCATTGGCAGAGCAGCCATTAGCTTTGTGCTTCCTCAAATGTGGAACAATCTCCAAAAAACTTCGAAACTAACTCACCCCATCAGCTTAGCAGCTTTTAAATCACTATATCTACATCATAATAAGGAATCCTGTGCCTGTTTCCCCTAATTCATGACTCAAAAAAAATATTCCAGTGCACTCCAAATCACCACTGCTATAAGATTGTTCACATCTAACAATTGGCTCTTCCCTCTCCCCTTTCTGCTCTACACTTCTGTCTTTTCCACACTCCATTGACCCTGGATCCAGCCCTAAATTCCAACCCCTTCTTCCCTCCGCTATCCCTTCACATCCTCTCTAGGTCTGACCCATCCTATCTCTAGCTAGTGTGGCTGTCTATACTTTAAGCCTTCTTCCTATTACCTACCTCTGCCCCCTGCCCCTTATCCTGCTGGTAACACTAACCATTTCAAATCCCTCCCATCTAAAGTCCCAAACTAGTTTAGCAATGTGATATTTGACCCTTTATTGGATCACATCCTATTTCAGATTGTGTTCTGTTTATAATTGGTAGATCCATAGACTTTCATATTATTTACATATATGAAAAATTGTGTCCTAGCTAAAACCTGCTGTATTTTCTGACCTATACATATTCTACTGTCAATGCTTCCTGCTGATACTTATTGTATATACTGTATTTTATTTTATCTAATTTTTGTCACATCCCATGTATAATGTTCCTTGTTGACAAACCCAGGTCCATCTCAAAAATGAGCTTTGCTCAATGGTGATCGCCTGGTTAAATAAAGATTTTGATTGATTGATTGGAATTAAGATTTTGTAAGAAGAAACAGAAAAACTGGATAAATGTATAAAGAAGTTACTAGACATTAACGCGCAAGCAAAAACAATATACTGTATATTATGTGATTGCTAAATCCTACTATTTCAGAATTTGTCCTTGTGTATTCTCAATCTTGGACGCTGATGGATAAGATATGGGCACAAGCAGGAATATTTAAACAAAAGGTTTTAATATAAGTCAAGCCACAGAGGGTTCCTATTAAACCAGATCTTGAATTTAGGAATAACCAAAAACAAACCATGGGGAGGGTTAAGGAAAAGGATGAGAGAGAAATACAAAATCTCATAAAAAATTATAAAGGAGCATGAAAAAAAACATATCTAGATTGGGAGAGTAAGATCATGTCTACAGTATCTTTGGATGGAATACTCCGGGAGAAAAAATCAATAAAGAGAACAGAAAAAGAGAGTATTTACTTTTTGATACACTCCCTTAATATTGAAATTCCTACTTATGCAACTTATCGTATATGGATTCAGGATGAGAATTCAGACACATCACAAATAGACATAGGACCCAGATATTCAAAGCTTTGTGTGGTGTGCAAACCATTTGTGTGGGTTTAGAGCTGGATTAGTGCAGGTCTGTTATATTCAAAAGGCCAAATAGTGCATGCAAACTGCATTAGCACTGGGCAAACCATAATATATGCAAGGGGCAAACTGAACATGAATACAGGCACTGTGAGATATTCAGCAACTAGCGCTGTGCTAAGGTGTTTAGCATGACTTAGCGCAACCCTTTCCATGGTACAACTTACCGCCCAGGAAAAGCTGGTCTTAACTCTGGGCAAACAGATTTGCATGACATTGTGGCCTTCTGCAGCATTAGTGTGGCAATAGCGCAGCCTTGCTGGACCCTAACATATGACTATAACACAGAGAAAAAGCCATACATGGAGGACACATGCTGTTCACTGATGGCACCACAATGATGCCAACTGCTGCCTCCATTCCCAGCCATGCCAGGCAGTATGTGGTGACCCGGCACCCGAGGGCCACCATGGTAGCATGTGGCCACACAGCACACACCTGCAGACCATACGTCTGGGGTGACCAACAGATGCCAGCACACACATGCAGCACTGTGGTCATGGTGGGTGTTGAGGGGAGGGTGTACGGATAGCCAAGCCTCACCATAGACTGGGTATGGCCTCACAGCTGGGACATAGCATGCAGTGCACATGGGCCAGTATTGGGAATACCTCAATACCAGTGTGCCTCTCTGATTGTACATGCCCCCCCAAGTCACATACCACACAGCTGTACATACACCACAGCACACATGGCTGGCCATGTCTATGTCATTATGAGTATCCCATGCCAGAGGTGCAGCATCTGTGGGTCACACAACAGTGTGACTGTACTGTCCACTGACAGCACACGCCTGCAAGGTGGGCTTGTCACTGTGTACAGTGCAGTAGTCATCACCACCCTACACACCATAGGCATTGCTGTATCCCTCACACTACTGGACCCCTTGCTACTGTGGTGTCTGCTGTGCACTGTAGCAGGCCCTACAGTGTGACAGCTGCATGCATCACCACCACCGCCTGTGCCTATGTTGTGTTGTCCCCCGGGGTACACACTGCTATGCTGTACTGCATACATGTAGCCTCAGCTACCATCATGCACTGTCAGACTGACCTACAGGTGGAGCTTTGGCCAGACCTGGCCAGCCCTGTACTTCCAGACTGACCTATAGGTGGAGCTGTGGGACCCTGCAGTAATGCTGGGCAAACTGCATGCAAATCAGGGCATAATGAGATGCTAATTTGGATGTTTGCACAGAGACTACCTAAGTAGGATCATTTGCATGTCACTTTTGAATATGACAATGTTTAGCACCGGGCAAACGGCTTAGCTCTGCGCTAAAGCCACTCAAATGTGTTAGCATTGCACTAACAGTTCAGGTAATATTACACAGTTTAAACACTGTTCTTTCACATCCACTGCTGCCTGCAGCTGTAACAGGTCCATGCATTTGCTGGCACACACATTGGCCACATAGTTCACCTCTATCTACCTTCATGTTGCTGTGCACTGTGTTGCTGCTGTGGTTTGCACTTCTTGGTTGCTGTATTCAGAGCTGTCTTATTCCAGGGCTACATTTGCCCTGCACTCCCAGCCCAGTTTTCCCAGCCTCATTCCCATGCTGTATTCAGAAGCTGTTTGCCCCAGGCTATTCCTTTTGAATATAGCTTACTTTGTGCTCTGGGCTAAGTTTGCCCACCGGTCAGTGCTAATTTAGCCCCAGGGCAAAGTTTTGAATATCTGGCCCATAATATTTAAGAATGCTTGAGTGGGTATGACAATTTTGGATAAGGCAACACTGTTGGACAAATTTGGCATTCGTATAATGCCCCCAAAAGTTTTTACTACAGAAATGACAAGTAACCACAGGGGAAAGAATATTGAGGAACATAGTCATAAGATAGATAGTTATATAACTTGCAAAAAAACTGATGGAGGAACTGTAACAGATGGAAGTCCACAAATAGATGTAATAGAAAATCTGGCAGAACAAGAATCAAGCACTAAATGACAGAAAATAGGATTAAGGAGAACTATATGGAATTAAAAATCCTGTCATGGAATATAGAAGGAGTTAAGTATAAATTGGCAGACAAATTAATCAAAGATTTTTCTAGGGACACATGATATCTTCTGTATACAGGAAACTTGGAGTAGCCATTTTTAAACATGTTTGATCCCTGGATTTACAGTACATGGAGTTCCTGCAGTTATGGGTAAAAAGCAGGGTCATCTTAAAGCAGGACTTATTACTTATGTGAAGGCTTCTTTAAATTTTAAAATTACACAATTGAAATGTTCCAAAGATACTATCTTACCCTTGAGGCTGGAAAATGACAAAAGTGGGCTATTAATAATTAATGTTTATATACTTCCTAAAACCAACAATTCAGTAGATACATGGATTGGCAGTAGAGATGCCTTGGAAGCCTTAGTAGAAGAACAAGAGTTCTATCCAATCTTAGTACTGGGGTAATTCAATGCTAGAATCCAAGAAGCAAAATTTGCAAGAGACCTGTTTAAGGATCTCCAGCAAAGCCTTCCTGTCATTAATCCCAAGATAAACTACTTTAGGAAATCTGAAGACAAAAAATGCAACAAAAGAGGGAAGGAATTGGTAGCCTTCTTTTCAGAATATAATTTCATACTTATAAATGGTTATTGATCCAGGGACCAAGATGGTAGTTATATAGGCTCAATGGGTTCCTCTATTATTGTTCTGATTTGGGTCACTGTGGAGGCACTCAAAATATTGCAGAACCTTAGGGTCCTTGATCGTCAAGATTCTTCTCATTTTCCAGTTTTAATTATGGCTCAGATACAAAATACTACTCTTGAACAAATAAATTAATCCAATAATAATGAAGTAATGTATACCCTTGAGGAAAGAAGGGAGAGGGGGGACATGATAGAAACTTTTAAGTACCTCAGTGGAATCAACAAAGTCCAAGAGGGTAGCATCTTTCAGAAAAAGAGATGTGCAAGAACAAGGGGACACAATTTAAAGATGGGGGGGCAGTTCCGGGGCAATGTGATGAAGTATTTTTTCAAAGAGAGGGTAGTGGATGCATGGAACAGCCTTCCTGAGGAGGTTGTGGGGTCTAAAACTGTGGCAGAATTCAAGAATGCATGGGACAGACATAAGGCAGTTTTTGTGGGGGGTAGGAAGAAATAGGTTGTTGGTTAACTAGGATCTGTGGCCTATCCTGTAGGTAGGGAAATGGGCAGACTAGGTGGGCCAATCGGTTCTTATCTGCTGTCAAAGTCTCTGTTTCTATGTAATGGGAATCTTAAACCTTAAATGGATTTAATGGCAGAGAGACACCATTAATATATTTCAGAAACTATTTATGGAAAGTATTCTGGACAAACAGTGGCAGAATTTATTGGAAAATGCTAACTACATAAATATAATGAAATAATGGCAAGATATAAATACATACAATAAACCCTTTGGCAAAACAAGTAGAGTATAAAGACAGGGACAGAAAACCTGGTTTAACAGTATCTGTAAAAAGCTAAAGAAAATTTAAATTGGACAGCCAGAGCTGTGAAACAAGGGAAGATACATAGAAAAATGAAAGATTTAAATAAGCCTAGGAAGGCATAGAAACAACTGTTGGAGCAGAAAAAGAACAAATATAGTATAAAACAACAGGAAAGGCTAAGAAAAGCAGCTAAGGATAACAAAATATTTTGGAAAATTGTCAGTGGAGGCTATGGTCAATATTCAACTAAGGCGGAAGCTTATGTGACACCAGAAACTTGGGAAAATTATTTTAAAAAATGATATTTTTCAGGAGATGAATAAAATAAGCTAAATAATAAATTAAAGGTCAGGGCTGATAGAGTAAACATATTCTACCCAACCTTAACATGTATACAGGATGAAAAAATATATTTAGCACTGGTCACATTAACTTCAAATAAGGACCCAGGACCAGGTTATATTTTGGGAGATGTATATAAAACTTTTCCAGACTGGTGGATACCAATATTTAAAATTCTATTCAATTCACTAATACAAGGTCAAGATATTCCAAATAGTTGGAGAGGGAGTAATGTATTTCCCATTTAAAAAAGAGGAGATCCAATGAATCCCAAAATGTATAGGTTCATCAACCTGATTGACATTTCACAGAAAGTGTTTTGTAAAATCTTATTATATCGACTTCAGTCATGGACCAGTGCAAACCGTATATTGAGTGAATATCAAAATGACTTTAGAGCCAGAAGGTCCACAATCCAACTTTGCTATGTAGTGAACCATTTAATCTGGAAATATGAGACGGTGAAAAAAGTACATTACTTTGCTGCTTTGTGGATCTATCATCAGCTTTTGATAGCATTAGCAAGGCATTGTTACAGTATGGGGAAAATTGGAAGATCTTGGGATGGACGGCACCCTGTTGGATATACTTATCAGGTTACACAAAGATACTTGGAGTAAAGTACAATATGACTATCAAGGAATGACAACTGCAATGATAAATACTAATCTAGTGATACATCAGGGATACACATAAGCCCCAGCTTTGCTTAACTATACATTAATTCAATCCTAGAAAGTTCATATGGTTCTGACTTCCGCTCACCAAAAATTAAGGATCGTAGAATAGCACTCTTAGTGTATGCAGATGATTTGGTTTTAATTTCTGCATCCTTTTTGGTACTTCTTAGGATATTGGACAGCTTTATAGAAGTTTGTAAAATAACTGGATTAGTGATCAATAAGGAAAAAACTAAAGCAGTCATTTTTGACCATAGTGTTTTTTTCCTTTGTTTTATTTTGATGATTTGCTTCACACAAAGGCTTGTTGCCTCTGCGATGGCTGTTTTGATTATTCCCCATTGTTCCTCCACCCCTCCTTCTTGCCCGTTTGCCAATGCTTTTCTGAGGCACTCTCTCATTTTCCCATAGTCAGCCTTCCTAATGTTCAATACTCTTGTTTTTGTATGGCTTGACTCTATGCCTGTGTTTATTGTGAACCACACTGTTTGGTGGTCACTTGTTTCCCAGATGGCTACCCACTTCTATATCTGAGATCCTCACTCCTTCCCCATTTGAGAGTACCAGGTCTAAGATTGCTCCCTCCCTAGTGGGTACCAACACTAGCTGTCTGAGGCATGCCCCCTGTAGGGCTTCAAGAATGACCCTGCTCTTGGATGTGCCTGCAGCAAAGGTACTCCAGTTTACATCTGGCATATTCAGGTCCCCCATCAACAATATCTCCCTTTTTTCTGCCATTTTAAGGATGCCTTCTATCATTTTCTTGTCCATTTCCTCCTCCTGAGATGGGGGTCTCTACACAACCCCCATGCGGATTGTGGTGCCATTTCCTGTCTCCTGGGTAATCCATAGTGACTCATCAACTTCCTGTTTACTCTTTAGTTCTGTTGCTTTAACCCCTTCCCTTATATAGAGAGCTACTCCTCCTCCTCCTCCTTTACCCACCATGTCCCTCCTGTAGACTGTGTATCCTTGTATGTTGATATCCCAGTCATGGTTCTCCGTGTACCATGTTTCAGTGACTGACACAATATCCAGGCATCCCTCTTCCATCAAGGCCACTAGTTCAGGGAGTTTGTTGCACAGACAGAGGGCATTGGTACTCATCACCTTCCATTTATTTTTTATGGCCTTACTCCTTTTAGCCCCATCCCAGTCCTTATTGCCTTTTTCTGCATTTACCCCTGTCCTGCTCCCTACTGACTTCTCTATCTTGGTGTTTACCTCTCTAACTACTGTGTTTTGTCGGGGAGGCTGGGATTTCCCTGCTCCTTTTCAGTGTCTCCCCCCTTGCCTAGTTTAAATGCTTGCCAGTGAAGCATTTAAACCTGTCACCTAGGATCCTGCCCCACCACCCTGGACAGATGCAGATCATCACGCCAGTGTAAGCCTGCATCCCTCCAGGTGGCTACCCAGTCCCCAATTAAGTCAAAAACTGAGCTCCACACCAGTTTTTCAACCATTCATTGATTCCCATGGTGTGGAATACCCTAGCATCATCCTTGCCATAGACATGCAGCACCTCCAAGAAGGTTACCGTACATGCTACTGGTCTAAGGCCCCTCCCCAACTCCACAAACTCCTTTTGCACCATCTGATCCCATTCACAGCCAGGTTATTTGTCCCTAGGTGGACAATGACATCCAGCTCCCTCCCTTGTGCAGCTGCTCCCATGATCCTGAGGATTCGCTTCCTGTCCCTCCGAGCCATGGCACCAGGCAGGCACCTGACCTCCCTATCCCGTTCTTCCCCCAGTTCTACCCCCCAATGATCGAGTCCCCCACCAGGAGTTGTTTCCTTCCCCTGTGGGGTCTCTTGCCACCCTTCTGTGGGTCTCTTTTGTTGAGGTTCCCAGCATCCTCCTTGGTCTCCACTGTAGGTGTCTCCATAGAGGAACCACTCTTTGCCAGAACAGCATATGAATTGTGGAGAGGTACAACTGGAGGGATGAACCTCTGTTACACCACCCTCTCTCTCCCTGAGCCCACCTTGGTCCAACCACTCCCCTTTCTTGGCAACCTCTGAGGTAACAGAAGTGGCCCTGGTGGTCCCTGGGTGGGGGAAGAGGTTTCTCAAATCCTAGCCAGGTCAGCCTGGAGACAGACAACCTCCCCTCTCAGACGAGAGAGGTTCCTGCAAACAGGGGAGCATTGCAGCCTCCAGAACGTCTCCCGGAACACTGCTGCCCCACAGCCATTGCACTGCATCACTACCATCTTGACATATTTTGTGTCCCCTCTCCTGTTGCTTTGTATGCTTACTGTCTCCTCCCTCTGTGTATATTTATACTTACTTTCCTACTGCCTATGTGCCCTTACAACTCTTGCCCTTCCTGTTCTGGGACAGAAACTTCCTGTAGTCTTCAGTAGCCTCCTTCTTCCATGCTTGGATTCAGACCTCCAGCAGCCGGTGGGGGATAAAGTGCTATGTTTTTAGGTTCCTTCAAGGTTGATGAAACTAAGTGTCTCAGTGATCCTTCCCTTCCTGCTGTCAAACAGGAAGTTCCTGTTGTCATTCAAATCCAGTGGCTATAAAAGTAGAACTGGCTTAGGGTGGGAGGGTGGAGAGGGTGGGAAGGAGGACAACTAGTAAAAAATCTGTAGTTCTAGACTGCTGTTTCTTGCTCTGAAACCAAAGTTCTCCTCTGTCAAAAACAGCAGGAAGCTGTAATTGGAGACACCTGCTTTTGTACTCCTAAGCTCCTAAGCCACACCCCAATTAGATTCACCCTCTGCTCCTGTCTCAGTAAATTAAGCTGATACAGTCCCCTTACTCAGAGAAACACACAGTGACGTTCTTCTTTATTTTACTTAAATGAGACCCCTTTCTTCTAATAAAGTATCTGTTTGCTTAATCCAAAACAGGTATTAACTCCTGCTGAGCTAGAAGTGATTTATCAGTAAAAAATCTGTAGTTCTAGACTGCTGTTTCTTGCTCTGAAACCAAAGTTCTCCTCTATCAAAAACAACAGGAAGCTGTAATTGGAGACACCTGCTTTTGTACTCTTAAGCTCCTAAGCCACACCCCCAAATAGATTAGTAGCTGCCTCCTCAGTATTTTCGTGTAAATCTAAATTGCTGCCACTCATCTGAAGCCAGATGCAAATCTAAGTTAATAACACACAATATTATGTGTGCCCTCTTGTGACTGTGTTGAGATAATAAGTAATCAAAAATCTGTAAATCATTATTGCTTCATTGAGGGGGGGCTGCTAAACAAGTTACAATAGGTGCTTACCCTTTGATCCACCAAACAGTATTTTAATTATAAAGTAGTCAACTTGACATTTAAAAGCTCCTTTCTCAGCTGGTCCACTGGCGCAGTAGTAGTACTGTTGCTTGCAATGCTGATGACCTGAGTTTGGTGTTGAACTCAGGCCATCAGAGGTGAGGAGGATACTGGCATCTGTCAGACACTGACCCCTGGCACTGGCTAGGGGTGAGTGCACTTTGGTCCAGAGCTGAGGCACAGGATTGGTGGGACAGTGGAAGTCAGCAAGTCGGCAGTGGAAGCATCCACAATGAGCAATGACATCATTGAACTGCTGCTCGCACCAGACCTTGCAACCATAGGGAAAAAAAAACTTCTTCCATGAGCAGCTTGATACCAGGGATGCACCATGGGCCTCCTCCCAAATGATGCCCAGCTCATTGGGGTTCTCAAGGTGGATCTCAATCGCTCCCCTGAACCCCCTGTGGAGCCCTGCCTTGAGGGATACATTATGGGCCTCCATGTGTTGGCAGACTGGGGAAATGCAGACTAATGGCAGTGGGGCTGAATGGGATAGATAAGGGTTACATCCGCACCACAGAAAAAGTGAATAAACAGAGCTGATAAAAATAAAAAAATAAATGAAAGCTCCTTTCTCTACTTCTTGCACTTAATTCATATTGCCTACCCTGTCCTGTCTAAATACTTTAATCCCATTCATTGCCATTGTAAGTCAGGAACTTGTTTTTTTGTTCAACCATGTCTCACTCAAACCAATTATTTCAATATATATATTGGGGGCTGGCAGTATAGCCTAGAGGTTAGTGTAACAAGCTGTGAATGAGCTTGGTACATCCAGCAGACCTGGGTATGATTACCACATGCTCCATTTGCATACTGCATGACTCTGAACAAGTCATATAACCTCCCCAATGCTCACAGCTCACCCCTGAAAACAGGCATTTGTGCCTAGTGGGCCTTACCCAGTCAACAAAGAATAAACAAGCATTTGTCAATGCCGAACGTTCGCTTGCAGGTATTTGCAGTGGTGTTTGGCATGTATGGTGCTTTACCCTAATGCCCTGTGCGATTGCTGGTATTTGCACAACAAATTTTCAGCATGACCTTTTTGTTACCTCCATTGTGCGCCACATAGGCGGAAACACGTTTTGGGCAGGATGTGAAAATGACAGCTGTACTGCTCATAAGGAAGTGTGGTAAAATGGCAATGTTGAAAATCTGGAGTGGAAATATTGAAAATTCGCAAACCTACGAGCGTGCGTGGGAACTGTGCAATGCACGCTCATAAAACAGTCATTGTCAGGAATTTTTCACCAAATTGTCAACATTGGCATTTAAAACCTCTGCTAATGAACAGTGTCACTGTGATTCTCTTACATGTGCCATACATTGATTTTGCACACCGACTCGCCATTGTGCACTACATGGGTGGAAACATGTTTTGGGCAGGATGTGAAAATGACAGCTGTACTGCTCATGAGGAGGTGTGGTAAAATGGCAATGTTGAAAATCTAGTGAAAATATTGAAAATTCGCAAACTTATGGCGTGCGTAGGAACTGCATAGCGCTCTACGTAAAACAGTGATTTTTGGAATATTGTTCATCAAATTTTCAACATAGCCATTTTAAGACTCTGTTAATGAACAGTGTCACCGTGATTTTCTTAATGCATCCCATACATTGAGTTGCACACCAACTGCGCCATTATGCGCTACATGAGTGGAAACATGTTTTGGGCAGGATGTGAAAAATGACAGCTGTACTGCTCATAAGGAGGTGTGGTAAAATGGCAATGTTGAAAATCTGGAGTGAAATATTGAAAATTCGCAAACTTACGAGCGTGCATAGGAACTGCGCAATGCACACTCGTAAAACAGTCATTGACAGGAATTTTTTCACCAAATTGTCAATATTGGCATTTTAAAACCTCTGCTAATGAACAGTGTCACTGTGATTGTCTTAATGCATCCCATACATTGATTTCGCACACCGACTGCGCCATTGTGCGCTACATGAGTGGAAACACGTTTTTGGCAAGATGTGAAAAATGACAGCTGCACTGCTCATAAGGAGGTGTGGTAAAATGGCAATGTTGAAAATGTGGAGTGAAAATATTGAAAATTCGCAAACTTACGAGCGTGCATAGGAACTGCGCAATGAACACTCATAAAACAGTCATTTTTAGGAATTTTGTCACCAAATTTTCAACACAGCCATTTTAAGACCTCTGCTCATGAACAGTGTCACTGTGATTATCTTAATGCATCCCATACATTGATTTCACACACCAACTGCGCCATTGTGCGCTACATGGGGAAACATGTTTTGGGCAGGATGTGAAAAATGACAGCTGTACTGCTCATGAGGAGGTGTGGTAAAATGGCAATGTTGAAAATCTGGAGTGCAAATATTGAAAATTCACAAGCGTACGTGAGTGCGTAGGAACTGTACAACGCACGCTCGTAAAACAGTCATTTTTAGGAATTGTTTCACCAAATTTTCAACATAGCAATTTTAAGACCTCTGCTCATGAACAGTGTCACTGTGATTTTCTTAATGTGTCCCATACATTGATTTTGCACACCGAGTGCGCCATTGTGCGCTACATGGGTGGAAACACGTTTTGGGCAGGATGTGAAAAATGACAGCTATACTACTCATAAGAAGGTGTGGTAAAATGGCAATATTGAAAATCTGGAGTGAAATATTGAAAATTCGCAAACCTATGGCGTGCATAGGAACTGCATAGCACACACTAAATAAAACAGTCATTTTAGGAATATTTTCACCAAATTATCAACATAGCCATTTAAAACCTCTGCTAATGAACAGTGTCACCGTGATTTTCTTAATGCATCCCATACATTGAGTTCGCACACTGACTGCGCCATTGTGCGCTACATGGGTGGAAACATGTTTTGGGCAGGATGTGAAAAATGACAGCTGTACTGCTCATAAGGAGGTGTGGTAAAATGGCAATGTTGAAAATCTGGAGTGAAAATATTGAAAATTCGCAAACTTACGAGCGTGCATAGGAACTGCGCAATGCACACTCGTAAAACAGTCATTGTCAGGAATTTTTTCACCAAATTGTCAATATTGGCATTTTAAAACCTCTGCTAATGAACAGTGTCACTGTGATTGTCTTAATGCATCCCATACATTGATTTCGCACACCGACTGTGCCATTGTGCGCTACATGGGTGGAAACATGTTTTGGGCAGGATGTGAAAAATGACAGCTGTACTGCTCATGAGGGTGTGGTAAAATGGCAATGTTGAAAATCTGGAGTTAAAATATTGAAAAGTCGCAAACTTACGGCGTGTGTAGGAACTGCGCAATGCAGACTAAATAAAACAGTCATTTTAGGAATTTTTCACCAAATTTTCAACACAGCCATTTTAAGACCTCTGCTCATGATCAGTGTCACTGTGATTTTCTTAATGTGTCCCATACATTGAGTTCGCACACCGACTGCGCCATTGTGCGCTACATGGGCGGAAACATGTTTTGGGCAGGATGTGAAAAATGACAGCTGTACTGCTCATAAGGAGCTGTGGTAAAATGGCAATGTTGAAAATCTGGAGTGAAAATATTGAAAATTCGTGAACCTACGAGCCTGCGTGGGAACTGCACAATGCACACTCATAAAACAGTCATTTTTTTGAATTTGTGCACCAAATTTTCAACATGGGGTTTTTGGGACCTCTTCTCATGAATGATATCACTGTCATGGCGTTATTCAGGCCCGAAGGGTGATTTTGCGCAGTGACTTCAAAATCACCCTTCAGGCCTGAATAACCCATGACATGTGACATCATTCATGAGAAGAAGATCCAAAACATATTAATGATGCAAAATCAAAAATGCCTGAGATATGCAATAAAGTTGAAACCCCCTATCTAGCCATTATACAGCTTACGGCATTTCCTCAGTTCCGATCGACTTTGAAAAGTGCAGGCGTGTTCCAGTCCACGAAGATCCCATCGCGCAAGCTCCAGGATGGTATGGGGTGAGGGTGTGGGGAGGCTGGAGTGCGCAGTGGGTGAGTGCGGGTTGTGGGAGGGACTGGGAGACTACGTGGGACCATTTTCTTTAGGGTTTAAAAAACAGGACTCGTGGGATGTTTCTGCCACGATGGGGTGGGCTCCCAGCGTGGCGAAGGACTGGGGGGCGAGGCTGGCGGGGTTGGGCACCCCGTCGGCAAACTACTGCAGGGGTCGAGGAGCCACGAGTTGGGCACCCGTCAGCAAAAAGGGGCGATTGCCACTGTGGCAGAAGAGCAGGGGGCCGTGCGGAGCCGACAGGGGATTAGGCACCCGATCGACAAACAACGTTTGCCACACTGAGATGGGCTCCAGCGTGGCACCAAAGCTTTGGGGGTCAGGCGTGATGGGGGGCGCGTGGCGAGGGTGGCGTGAAGCGGTGCTCAGTATGACAGCTGGCATGGTTTTCTTTGAAGCAGAGACCACCTCTGTCGCTAGAGCTCCCGCACCATTAGTGCAGGACCACCGCCTGCTCAACAGAGCACTGAATTGCAAGGGAGAGGCACACCTCCAAAGTGTGCTACTCTCCCAAAACGTTCCTTGCGCATGCACGCAAGTGAACGTAATAAGGTCAAACCTGTTTGACTGAGCCCATGCCTCAAACTTAGCAAACACACTAGGGAAGACAAAATAAAACAATTAATAGTAAAATTAATGAAAGAAGAGCCCCTCTAGCCTTTAGACTACAATCTTAAATATCTCACCTAAACTCTGGGTTGCTGCCTCTCATAGGAACCAGTTTGTCACTGAGGCCTGAATTTCAGTAGATGGCATGCTCTTTTTCTTCCATTGGAGATCTGCTGTGTGCTGCCCTCAACCGAATGTGACCATCTGAAACCAGCATTCACAGGACAATCTTCTTGAGGAGTCTACCCACCTATTGCATCTTCCTGTCAATCACAGATGTCAGCTTGCTTTTGTCCATTTGCACAGGAAGCTGTCCAAAAACTGGTTTCCTTTCCAGTCTAATGCACATAACCCCAGGTGAAGCTATCTGTTGGGAGTTACCTACAACAAACCCAGTTGCTTCTATTTCTTGGATATGGCTAGAGTAACCAATGGGAGCTCCTCCAAAGCATGGCCATTCTCCAGGCAGCCCTTTAGTATGATAAGGATGAACTTTCAAGCACAGTACTGCTGGGGCAGCTCCCAAAGGAGCATATGCTCACCACAGGGGTCGTTTATAATTGCACTGAATGGACCACAGCCCCTTAAAACAAAGCTCAGTGTAATCTAGCTCTGCCCCATGGCATTCCTTTAAACTGTAACTTTTTTTTGAGACTTTTAACCCATTCTGACTGATGTCTGGGTCAGAAATATTCATTAACTAGGTCACATATTTGTGTTACATATCTAGGTCTATGTTATGGCTAAAGTTCCCAATATTAAACAATCCAAGCAATGTATGTTTAGGTCAGTTGTTATTTTCATTAGCTGGTACTTGGAACTCGACAGCAACTCTTACAGAAATATAGGTGTGCTGTGTACATGCAAAATGCATGCCACATGCTTAATTGTGCAATGTTTACATTCAGTTTGAGTACACAAAGTGATCCTAAGTGAACCAGATCCAAAAAGCAAATCAGGTTTGCATGCTGCAACCTTGACATGTGCGCAGCAGGTAAGCTGGTGTGAACATCTTCTAAAAATTATGTCAGCTCTGTGTGTTGTGCACTTGACATGAGTGCAGCAGTTAAGCTGGTGTGAACATCATTTAAACATCACATCAGGTTCACATGTTGCATGATTGCCATGTGTGCAGCAGATAAGCTGGTACACATCTGACCTAAAAATACACATCAGCTTTTATTTCTTATACTTCTGCTAGCAATTAGAGTCATTAAAATAATTTTTTATTTGGATTCCCATAAAAATTAAGTAAACTCATTAATTCAGATCCTTTTGCAAGTTGCTTAATGGCTTTTAATTTTTTTCATTAAATCACCATTAATTTGTAATGTATTGTTTGCTTACTACGTTAAATACCTAGGATATAGCCAGTTAACATCCTCCATTCCAGGTGTATGAAGAGGGGCCTCTGTGTTGTGAAGCCTATCCTTTTTGTTTTGGACCATGCAAATCCCTTATGCATATTTAGTGCTACACATGTGTTTCTCTATTACTGTTTCATCTCATTTACTTTCCCTTTGTCATTCTGTATTAAGCATATACTGTACACTATGGCCATGCTCAGCACTTTTTGTTCTAAGCAGAGTCTTGGAACAACATCAAGGTCATTACATTTATACATAAATACAATTACAGCATAATACACTTTTAAAAATCAGTAGACATTTACTAGAATCAATATGGTTTAAATAGTAATTAGCAAATACATTATTTGCATGTTACATTGAAATAATTATTTATCTTCATTACAACCTTTCTTTTTCTGGAGTACAGCACATTGTATTAATAACAATTATTCTTCCTCTTTATTTTTGATATGCTTATGAAAAAAAATGCCACAAATCTGATTGTAAAGGAATCTTCAGCACAGATCAATATTTTTGTCAAGAAAATTTTGTCCAATTTTAGACAACCAATATCAGATTTTTGAAACAGTGTCTTCAGTAAGTAAATATAATTTGATTGATACCACTTACAAGACCATAATACATGTATTAGGTTGTCTACCCCACCATTTTCACAGTCACAATCAAGACTTTTTTCAACGCTTTTAGTATATCTTGCCTGAGTCATGTTGCTTTCAAAAAGCTCAAATTTATATCTGGTGAAGATGTTTCTATATCTCTGGTTTATCAATGCTTCTAGATAGTATTGCAACTCATATCTATCATTGTTTTTAGCAAACCACAGGGAGTAGCTAGAATCTCTGATTTTTGAAGATCTGCATTAAGACTTCTGTGTTTGTATTCCGGAAGAGATCACTGTCCAGGTCACTTTCGTAAGTGGTAAAACACCCAGACAAAAATGGCACACACATAGGGCTAAATCATAAGGTACTTAAAGTGCAGTTTGATTGCATTCACATCCCTTCCAGTAAAGTACAACACACAGAACCCGCAATGTCAGTAATAATCACTACAGAGGAGGGTGCCTCCCAGATGCCACAACAACCCTCCCATGTTGCAAAGCCCATTGCTTTTCCTTATGGTGGTGCACCCTTATATAGTAAACAAGCAGTCAATGCCTAAAGGATTACACACTGATATCAAACAAACAAATTAAAATATATATATATATATATATATATATATATATCCCTGTTCCAAAGTGCATAAAAGCCCTACTGTAATTTTCTCTGACCGTAAGTTATAAATGGAACTTCCTAGTAAAGCACAGCATATATCACACTAACCATTAATATATATTAATAAAATAGATGTCCCAAAACTGAACTCTGAAGAAGTCCATTAAAAATTATAAAAAGCAACAGAGAAAAAGACCTTTCTGGTTGGCTGTGACCATAATGTTAGCCTTATGTCAATCTCTGATTGACATACTGTATATCTAGAGCCCAATCACATGCTGAACAAGGTTTAACAATATTTAAAAACAGTTTTCTCACTTTAGCAATAAGGCACTCCAGCAGATTATGTTAATGATTAGTAAATCCTCCCAAAGGTAAAGGTGAGGTTCTGATAATGGGAGACTTCAACGTGCCAGATACAGATTGATCAATACAAGCAGGGATATCTGCCAGAACTAGACACATGGTGGATTCCCTGCAGGGGAAGGGCCTCAAACAACTGGTACGTACAACAACCCACAAGAGACAGGGCTGTCCTATATCTACTACTGACTAACAGGGAAAGGATCACAGATCTCCAGGTAGAAGGTCACCTGGGTGCCAGTGACCATCACATGCTATGGTTCAGTTTGGCCACTAGAACAAAATCATCCCATTCCAAGGAAAACATATGATACTTCACAGGGGCTGACTTTGATAAGATCACCAACAGAGTTAAGCTAGCCCTGGCAAAAAGAAATACAGGTGAGGGGGTACAGGTAAAGTGGGCAAGCATTAAAGATGCAATACTTCAAGCAACATCCCATTGTGTTAGTGAGAAAAAGAAGTGCAAAAGAAGATGGAAACCACTTTGGTTCTCAAACACAGTGGCAGAAAATGTCAGAGCCAAAAGGCTGGCCTTCAGGAAATATAAGGGAGCAGCAGGATGAAGATAGGAGGCATACCAAACTTCCCTAAGGAAAGCAGGGAAGGCAATAAGGCAGGCAAAGGCCCAAACCTAGGAAACACTAGCATGAACAGTAAAAGATGGTGACAAGACTTTCTATAGATACATTAGTGAAAGGAGAAAGTCAAGGGGGGTATTGCTAAGTTCAAAGGAGATAAGGGGAGTGTGAGGAGGAGGACCATGTAAAAGCATATATCCTAAATAGATACTTCTGCTCAGTATTTACTAAAGAGAAGGTAGGACAGAGCCCACAGCTCTGCACCATGGATACGAGGGGGAGGGAGGTGTGCACTAGTCTCTTCACAAAAGAAAGGGTCCTACAAGAGCTTGATAAGCTCAGGGTGGACAAGGCAATGGGACCTGATGGCATACTTTCCAGGGTACTAAAGGAGCTAAGGGTGGAACTAGCAGAGCCATTATCAGAACTGTTTAGTGAGTCTCTGAGCATAGGAGAGGTTCTAGAAGACTGGAGAAGGGCTTATGTGATGCTGCTCCACAAGAGTGGTAACAGGGAGGAGGCAGGGAACTACAGACCAGTCAGTGTTACCTCAGTAGTGGGCAGGATTATGGAGACACTCCTTAAGGAAAGGATAGTGCAACACCTGGAATCCATAGGAGCACAGGATCCAAGACAGCATGGGTTTACAAAAGTAAGGTCCTGTCAAAATAATCTCATAGATTTCTTTGACTGGGTAACCAGAGTGGTGGACCAAGGGGGAGCAGTTGATATTGCCCACCTTGACTGCAGAAAACCTTTCGATACTGTTCCACATAGAAGATTGATTAATAAGCTGGGTAGGCTCAGGGTGGGTCAAATGTTGGTCAACTGGGTGACAAACTGGTTGACAGGCAGAAAACTGAGTATGGTGGTACATGGTATACAGTCAGAAGAGATGCAAGTCACAAGTGGGGTACCTCAGGAATCAGTCCTGGGGCCAGACCTCTTCAATATCTTCATCAGTGACATTGCAGATGGACTGGAGGGTAAGGTTTGTCTGTTTGCAAATGACACCAAGATCTGCAACAGAGTAGATGATACAGATGAGGTGGGTAGAATGAGAAGAGATCTGGATAAACTAGCAAAATGGTCGGAAGAGTGGCAACTGGGGTTTAACGCAAAGAAGTACAAGATCATGCACATAGGGAAGAGAAACCCTGAAGCCACCTATAGGCTGGGAGGGGAGTTGCTAGCAGTCACAGGGGAAGAAAGGGACTTGGGCATCATCATCACCGATGACCTGAAATCATCCAAGCAGACCACTAAAGCAGTAGGTAAGGCTAGAGGGATGTTGGGATGTATTAGTAGGGTATCACAAGTTGGAAGAGGGAGGTAATAATCCCTCTTTACAAGACACTGATTAGGCTCCCCATCTGAGTACTGCATGCAGTACTGGAGGCCACACCTTCACAAGGACATTAACCAAATTGAGGCAGTAGTCCAGAGAAGGGCAACAAAATGGTGCAGGAACTGTATCAGAAAACATATGAGGACAGATTAACTGAACTCAGTATGTATAACCTAGAGCAAAGGAGGGAGAGGTGATATAGTTGCAACATTCAAACACCTTGAGGGCATTAACAAGGTGAAAGAGTCTAACATGTTTCAATATAAGAAAAATAGCAGGACAAGAGGACACAGCATGAGATTAGAGGGAGGCCGATTAAGGTGTAATGTGAGGAAGTTCTTTTTTACAGAAATGGTGGTGGATGCATGGAACGGCCTTCCTCAGGAAGTGGTGAATATGAATACAGTGCAGGGCTTCAAACAGGCATGGGATAGGCATAAGGGAGCAATGCAGATGAGTATGAATAGATAGGCCATTGACAGAGCAAAGGCCTATGGCACATTCATAAGGTAGAAAAAGAAATGGGCTGACTGGATGGGCCTTGAGGTCCTTATCTGCCATCATCTTCTATATTTCTATGTTTCTATACCCTCAAGGGGAGTGTGTCACTTAGCTGTGGCTCATATGACATTACACCCACAGAGGGTGACTAACATACCATGAACATAATCCCAAGTCACATTACATTACTTAACAAGTTCTTTGTGGGATATGGGTTAAGATCAGTGTATAACTGAGCCTTAAAGACTAAGACAGGTTAGTTTGTCACTCATATACTGTTGATTCTGCATTGATGTAAAATGCTGTTGTAATAATTTATTCAGTTTATGTCAAAAAATATACACATCCACTTCTATGCCAAAGTTCCATATTATGCAGAATTTTCCAAAAGGTAAATTACAGGGATCTGTTGACCATGTAAATTATGTTAGGTTGCCTCAAAACGTCCAGAACATTGTAAGGAAATATTTGCAACTCTAATTATTGTAGAAAAAAATCAAAACATATATATTTCTGTTGAAAGTGAAAATAGGTTACCACATTTTACTTTTTTCTGGCAGCTTTTCTACATTCATAGATTTTTGCAGTTTACAGGACATTCTCCACAATTCAAAATGCTGAGAATGTGGAGTGCAGAAATTTCACCCAGCTCAAATTTTAAAACAAAGAAGTTTAGGGGTATAAAAATTACATTTTCTAACTTTTTATAGTGCAAGTTCTCAGATACTACATAAGGGGCCTGATTCACAAAGGCCGTCATAAACCGACTCAAACTGCAGTAAACTTCAGCTTACGTTTATCCTTGATGTGCCAGGGACCCTGCACCCAGATCACTATCATGAGGGGTCCTGGTGGAAAAACCAAGCAGTTTGCAGAAAATGCTGCCATGCATCAAAGTCAAGGCACGCAGGAGAGGTTTGCGATAAGCTGTGGGATGGTTGGGTGGCATCGGTGCCCATCGATGGAGACTCGCCTGGAGGCTAGCAGGGTCATGAGGGACAGGACAGCGGATGTAGAGGGCAGGTAGGGCACAGATGGGTGGGAGATGGTAACAGTTCCCTGATGGGGACATTGCATGGCCACTGCCATGCATGTGCTGTCCATGGGAGGGGGCCACTGCATGTCTGGCACCAGGGGGGGAACCCTATGGGCACCACACCATTGATGTCTCTGGGTGCTGTGGGGGCATGGAATACTGTGGGTGGGTGGTGGCATCAGGAGGAACAGGCTCCCTGCCATCCAATGACAGGTCTGGGAGTGGCACATGGGCCATTAGACCAGCCCTGGGCTAGTCTAACTGTCACAGACCGTGCACCCTGTGGTGGAATTCCTGGATCCCAGGATAGGAGATACTGTAGCCTGCATCCACTGCAAGTCCCCTAGCACCATGGTGCACCCCCGATCAGACACAGGGCAGGCGCAGGACCTGATCACCACATGCAGTCCCAAGGTTGCTACAGCCTGCGTACCTAAATTGCAGTTGGAGTAGTTTTTGACACAAGATGCCCCTTGCATCAGTTCAGTTTACTGCATGCACCTTACATCATTGATTCACCTACATGAATCCAGCCCAAGGTCCTTGTGTTTTTAAACCTAATAAATGGCACAGCAACTTTGAGTTCATTGCCACAGTAATGTAACTGTTAAGCCCTTCCTTCACAACTTAAATAGCCCTCATTGCTTCAGTTATTGAATGCTGTCTCACTACTCCAGCAAAAAATAAATTGATTTTCCAGTCAGGATATCCTTACATTTTTTTATCTGAAAACCTGTCTTCTGCCCACACAGACATTGGTCCAGGCACATTTAAGTATTCAGTTAATTAGTAATTTTTTTATTGACCAGGAAATGAGGGCCAAACAACACTGCTTATTTTCAGCCATGTCTCAGAGAGATTTTAAAGGAGTTAAAGATTCAAACCAATTAAAACTGAACCAGATTTAGCTGTTGGTATTATTTTAGTGGATAGGAGAGATTTGGCAGGACACTAGGGAAATAACCCTACTCTTTTTGAGAAGTGCCATGGGATCTTTAACCTCCACCTGAACAACCACCAGAAAAGGCATAAAAGACCTCTGTTCAATATCTTATTCGAAGGACGGCACACCCCAACAGTATAGCATTCCCCTAGTACTGCACTCAGATGGCAGTGTTTATGGTATAAACTCAATCCCAGTGAGGGACTAAAACCCACTGCCTTCTTGCCCAGATGTGTGATGTGCTACCAACTGAGCCATGCTGATACCTATAACATCATCCCTTTTGCTCTCCCTTTAATTCAGCCTGGTACATACATGCTTAACATATCTACTTAATGTGCACTAAATGGAACAGGTCTCCATTATCAGAAGGTATAATGTTTTCCCCCTTTGTTACTGTCACAGACTGGTCCTTTCAGAACTCAGGTTGGATTGTGCTACCAGCTTTTCACAATGTCTCAGCTGCCTGAATTGTCACCTCTGTATGCTGCTACAATCTAGCCTGGCTCTCACCCTGGGCATCTTTAGATTCGTGTCCCACCACTAACCACTGCTCACAAAGTACAATGGCTTTTCCCAAGGGCAAACAACCCATCAATACAGTCACAGTTGGGAACACTCTTTCTCCTGCCCTGTATTAGGCTCAGGTGCATTTTGAACAGTTTAGTAGCCTGCCTCTGTGGAAGCAGACCATGGACTTGCCAGTTGCACCAGGCTATCTATACCCTTAAAAGTACCGTCACAGAAAGCATGAGGTATATAAAAATAATATGTAACACGCCAAGAGATTTACATAGTGCACAGGATTATACACATCAAAGACTATGGGGAATACAGCAACACTACAGAAATGAAAAAATTGAGTTTTGCACAAACAGAATGCATACAGTATAACACTCACTGCTTTCTAATTTCTAAACTAGATTCAAAGTAAATAGTTGAATCTTACCACCAAATGGGATTTCTTCAGTCATAGCTGGCAAAAAGATACTGAAGGGTCAGTTCCCTAAATACAGTTAACTTCTGCAAAAAGATGAAGGCAAAGAAATTTCCATTTCAGGTCGGCAACTCTGATAACATCATGCAGCATTCCCCTCTTACATAACAAGATGGACATTTCTTTGATTTGTGGCGCTCCTCTACCCTGAAACCAGTATAACCCTCTTTGGGTCTTTGATGTGGTTTAGAACTATAGAAGAGTTTTAAAGAAATTCAAACTGGTTTGGCAAGCAGTGACTGTTCTTGAAAATGGTTTCTGTCCACACTGCTGTTTTTAAACATCTTCTGCTTGTGACCAGTTCCTACTGAATTCTGTGATTAGTATTTTTAGTGTGTCTTAGATATCACTGAATGTATTCTAGGTGCTTTGTGGCTTTCACTGAGAGGTGTCATTGCCAATGTGAATTGTGAATAACAAAGATGGATGCCTCAGTTGCAGGTGTGCTGTGTTGTTTCCAATGTTATTACATTATCATGAAACAGTATGTGCCTATAGTGCTTTGCATCTCAAGGAGTCACATAGTAATTACATACCATTCAATACATTTCTTTCTGCAATAGTCTTGTTTCTGTGTGATTTATTGTAGTACAAATCCTACTGTATCTTTTTGCAACATTACATTATATTGCTGTATCTAAAAGAACATAGCAATCCTGCCCTACAGCTCAGCCCTCTCAAGCTCAGGCAGTCATAGTGTGAACTTAGAAACCACAGCAGGTCCCCACCACCATTTGCTTGATTTATACTTGCGTAAAAGGGGTTAAGTGCTTAAAACATTGCCTCCAGTTGCCATCAGGTGAGGCAGAGCAGTGAGCTGTTAAACTAGAGTCCTATGTTTAACTTCATCTTGGTGTCCAGTTTTCCCTCTTAGCCAGTCATGTGCCAAGCACTGACTGATGGCCAGTGGCACCACCCTTCCTCACATCCTCCGATGCAAAATACTGCTGGGTGATCAGTGGCACTCCAACTCCATTCCATGCCAAGGGCTGCCTGGTTTTACTGGCTACCACCCCTCACCCTCTCCCATGTCATGTAGTGTTGCTTGTATACAACCCCAAAAAATCAGATCTGTTTCAATCAGGCATTTACTTGGAATTCAGATCAGTTTGATTTTGTACTTTATGATCCGAGATCTGATCTAAGATCAGATCTTAGATTGGTCTCTGCAAAAATCTGACTAATCTGATATTATTCACAATTTTGTATCACCTGCCTCACCTCATCCTGTGTGGAAAAAAAAATTCCTTGACATCCAGTGGCACCCTCATTTTTTACCCATTACTTAAGGAAATGGTGTGCCTTCTGATTCCCTGGTATCCAGTGGCACCCAGCTCCCTCATCCAATCCCTGACATCTATACCAAATTTTACTTCCTGTATCCCCTTATGGTGACCAGAACAGCTCTCCACTCTTCTGTTTGAGTGGCTGCCATTTAACCCTTCTTGCAAACAGTACAATTACACCCAGCACAGTGCTGCTCATTTTTCACATACATCCTTTGCATGATGAGCTTTCACTCAATTCACTGAATTATATTCAATTAGTATGTATACCCTTGATGAAAGGAGGGACGGGGGACATGATAGAAACGTTCAAGTACCTGAAGGGAATCAACAAAGTCCAGGAGGGTAGCATCTTTCAGAAAAAGAGATGTGTAAGAACGAGGGGGCACAATTTAAAGATAGAGGGGATGGCTCAGGGTAATGTGAGAATTTTTTTCTCAGAGAGTGGTGGATGCATGGAACTGCCTTCCTGGGGAGGTTGTTGGGGCTAAAACAGTGGGGGAATTCAAACATGCATGGGACAGACATAAGGCAATTGTAGTGGGGGGTGGCAGGAAGTAGGCTGTTGGTTAACTAGAATCTGCAGCTTATCCAATAGGAAGGGAAATGGGCAGACTGGGTGGGCCAAGTGGTCCTTATCTGCTGTCAAAGTCTATGTTTCTATGTTTCTATGTATGTACCAATTGGATGCCAGATGCCTTTTTTTCTTTGAATTTGGGGTAACCAGACTCTGTCAGATAGTCAGATCAGATCAGGATATTTATGATCCAAAATCCAATCTGACATTTGGTCAGATTTAGGAGCGGATTTTGGATTTTTCAAACTATCTGACATAGTCTGGTCAGATCAGATTTGATGCTATCTGAGCACCTCTGATGCCTAGCATTCCCTAGTGTCCATTGGAACTCCCCATCTGAAATCCCTTTCAGGGTAAGCACTGTCTGTATCAAGTGACACCCCCTCTTTACCCTGCCCCATGTTAATCAGTCCCTTATGTCCACTGGTCCAGTGGACCTGCCAAGTCCAAGCTTTCTCTACTGTCTAAAGCCCCTTCTCCTTTCTAGAGAGTGACAGATAGTGACCAACCCTCACCTCCTTGACTGGCTGCCTTCTGAATTCAGATACCAGAAAAGTACAGCAGTCTAGTTTAGCAGAAGTTGACTGCAGATGGTTGCTGGCAGAGGAGATGAGCACTGGGCTGTACCACTTGACATCTGAACGAAGGGGAGGTTTCTAACAGGATGAGGACCTCCATAAGATCCTGAATACTCTCTTTCCTCACTGAAAGGACTCAATGCTGGTAAGGGGCTTACAACATCAGACACGATATACTGTATTTTTTTTATCTTGAAAATGGCCCATTAGCCCAAGTCTGCTGTCCTTTTGCCTCCCTAAACATAGAAACATACATATAGAAACATAGAAACATAGACTTTGACAGCAGATAAGGACCGATTGGCCCACCTAGTCTGCCCATTTCCCTACCTAGAGGATAAGCTGCAGATCCTATTTAACCAACAGCCTATTTCTTCCTACCCCCCACAAAAATTGCCTTATGTCTGTCCCATGCGTTCTTGAATTCTCCCACAGTTTTAGACCCCACGACCTCCTCAGGAAGGCTGTTCCATGCTTCTACCACCCTCTCTGTGAAAAAAATACTTCCTCACATTGCCCTTCAGCCATCCCCACTCTATCTTCAAATTGTGTCCCCTTGTTCTTGCACATCTCTCTTTTTCTGAAAGATGCTACCCTCTTGGACTTTGTTGATTCCACTGAGGTACTTAAATGTTTCTATCATGTCCCCCCTCTCCCTCCTTTCCTCAAGGGTATACATATTAAGCTCCTTTAGTCTCTCCTCGTATGTCTTCTCTTGCAGACCCTGCACCATTTTAGTTTCCCTCCTTTGAACTGCCTCCATCCTGTCTATGTCCTTGCAGAGAAGGGGTCTCCAGAACTGAACGCAGTACTCCAGATGGGGTCTCACCAACTGTCTGTACAGGGGGATAACAACTTCCTGTTTTCTGCTGGAGATACCTCTCCTTATACATCCCAGTATCCCCCCAGCCCTCCCTACTGCTTTCTCACATTGATTGCCAACCTTAAGGTCATCTGATATGATTACCCCAGGTCCCTTTCCATTTTTGTTGTTATTACTACCCCCCATTGTGTAATCTTCCCCTGGGTTTTTGTTTCCCAGGTGCATTACTTTGCACTTCTTTGCATTGAATCCAAGCTGCCATACTTCTGACCATTCCTCCAACCTTGCCAAGTCCCTTCTCATCCTTTCCATGCCTCCTTGTGTCAACCCTGTTGCAGATCTTTGTGTCATCTGCAAAGAGGCATCTTTCCTTCAGTCCCTCTGCAATGTCCTTATAAAGACATTAAAAAGGACTGGACCCAGTACTGAACCCTGCGGTACCCCACTAATAACCCCTCTTTCTTCAGAGTGGACTCCATTTACAATTACCTTCTGTGTCCTGTTGTTCAGTCAATGTTTTACTCAGGCTACCACCCTGGGACCCACTCCCAGGCTGATTAATTTGACTACTAATCTTTTGTGTGGGACTGTGTCAAATGCCTTGCTAAAGTCTAGGTAGGCCATGTCCACAGCCAAATCCCTGGTCTACTACTTTGGACACCCAGTCAAAGAAATAAATTAGATTCATCTGACATGACCTTCCCGCTGTGAACCCATGCTGCCTTGGGTCCTGTGCCCCATTGGCCTCTAGGAACTCAACAATTCTTTCCTTCACAAGTGATTCCATCACTTTCCCTACCACAGAGGTCAAACTGACAGGTCTGTAGTTTCCTGCCTCTGTCTTGGTCCCACTTTTGTGAAGGGGAATCACATCCGCATTCTTCCAGTCCTCAGGTACCACACCATCCTCCCATGATTTGTTAAAAAGGATAGTCAGTGGTGTCACTAGTTCTCTGCTTAATTCTTTTAGAATTCTGGGGTGAATTCCATCTGGCCCCATTGCTTTGTCCACCTTCAGTTTTAGGAGTTCTTTCAGAACCCTTTCTTCTGTGAAAGGACTGGGATCAACCCCCCTCTCCAGAGTGCTGCTGTTAATTGGATTAGGCACCTCCCCCACTTCCTCTTTTGTGAATACCGAACAGAAGTATTCATTCAGTATCCCTGTTTTTCACTGTCACTCTCTGCCCACCCACCATCCATTCTATTCAGCCTCGCTATCCCTCCCTTTGTCTTTCTACGCTCCCTGATATACCTATAAAAGGTTTTATCCCTTTCTTAACCGAGTTAGCTATCTTTTCCTCAGTTTGTGCCTTTGCTATTCTGACTACCCTCCCTGCTTCCTTCTGCCTTAACTGGCACAGTTCTCTGTCCTGCTCCTTCTGTGTTTCCTTATACTTCCTAAATGCTATCTTTTTTCTCCTAACCTTCACCGCCACCTCTTTTGAGAACCATAGTGGCTTTTCTTTCATTTTGATTTCTTTATTTGCTTCACACAAAGGCTTGTTGCCTCTGTGATGGCAGTTTTGATATTTCCCCATTGTTGCTCCACCCCTCCTTCTAGCCTGTTTGCTAGTGCTTTTCTAAGGCACTCTCCCATCTTGCCAAAGTCAGCCATCCTGAAGTTCAGAACCCTCACTTTTGTATGGCTTGACTTTGTAGCTGAGTTTATTGTGAACCACACTGTTTGGTGGTCACTTGTTCCCAAATGGTTACTCACTTCTAGATCTGAGATCCTCTCACTGTCCCCATTTGAGAGTATGAGGTCTAAGATTGATCCCTTATGAGTAGGTTCCAAAACTAGCTGTTTGAGGCATGCCACCTGAAGGGCATCAAGAATTGTCCTACTTTTGGATGTGGCTGCTGCAAAGGTGCTCCAGTTAACATCTGGCATGTTAAGGTCCCCCATCAACAGTATCTCCCCTTTCTCTGCCATCCTAAGTATGCCTTCTATCATATCCTTGTCCATTCCCTTCCCCTGACATGGGGGTCTATATTTATTTATTTATTAAAGTTTCGGAATTACAACCTTTGAGTCAGAGACTCCTTTACAAAGGCTCCACGTCTGGACAAACACACAGATTATGCGAGAAACAAAATGTATCATTGCTTAGTGTTATACAGTGGTGCTTACATAATGACATAGTACATATACAGATATTGAATAGTCTCTTTAGGGTTGCTTAGCAGCCCTGGGTCTATAGAACATGCAACATAAGGGTGGTACATGAGTACTTTCCATAGTTTGTAACAGCATTTGCAGTATTTAGGTAGCATCTAGGGGTTGGTTGACAGCTACCCCCCTTCTGCCCTCCCTCCCTCTCCTGTAGGTTCTGTACCCTGGTATGTTAACATACTGGTCATGGTTATTTGTGTACCATGTTTTTGTGACTGCTACAATATCCAGGCATCCCTCTTCCATCAAGGCCACCAGTTCAGGGAGCTTGTTGCCCAGACTACGGGTGTTGGTACTCATTATCCTCAATTTCTTGGTGGCCTTACCCCTTTTTGCCCCATCCCTGTCCTTAAGGCATTTGTCACTTTCTTCATTTACCCCTCTGCTTCTCCCTATCGACATCTCTATGTTGGTGTCTACCTCACTTAGTACCCTGATATTTTGGGGGGCTATGATTTCTCTGCTCCTTTCCAGTGCCTCTCCCCTTGGCTAGTTTAAATGCTTGTCAATGAAGTATTTAAACCTATCACCTAGGATCCTGGTTCCCTTCCTGGACAGATGCAGACCATCATGCCAGTATAGGCCTGAATCCCTCCAGGTGGACCCCCAATCCCCAATGAAGCCAAATCCCTGAGCCCTGCAGCAGTTTTTCAACCACTGATTGAATCCCATGGTGTGGAGCACCCTAGCCTCACCCGTGCCATAGACAGACAGCACCTCCGAGAAGATTACTATGTGTGCTATTTGTCTAAGGCCCCTTCCCATCTCCACAAATGCTTCTTGCACTGCTGGGATCCCTTTCTTAGCCAGGTCATTTGTTCCTAGGTGGACAATGACATCCAGCTCCCTCCCCTGTGCAGCTGCTCTCACAGTCCTGAGGATTCACACCCTGTGCCTCCAAGTCATGGCACCAGGCAGGCACCTTACCTCCTTCTCCCCTTTCTCCCCCAGTTCTACCTTCCTAACAATGGAGTCCCCAACCAGGAGTTGTTTCCTTCACCTGTGGGGTCCTATGCCACCCTCCTGTGGGTCTCCTTTGTGGAGGTTCCCAGCATCCTCCTTGGTCTCCACTGAGGAACCACACTTTCCAGAATGGCATAGAAATTGTGGAGAGGTACAACTGGAGGGATGCACCTCTGTTCCACCACCCTCACCCTCTCTGAGCCCACTGTGGTCCAACACTCCTCTTTCTTGGCAAACTCTGAGGCAATGGCAGTGGCCCTGGCTTACTGCCTCTGTGCCCTTTAAGCTCCTGATCTTCCTGTTCTGAGACAAGAAGTTCCTATATTTCTCAGTAGTCTCCTTACTTGCTCAGAGTCAGACCTCCAACAGCTGGGGGGTCAGACAGCTACTCTTATCCTTCTAGGATGGTTAGTCTTTGGTGGCTCTGTGATCACTCACTTCCTGCTCCCAAACAGGAAGTTCCTGTTGCCAGTTAAATCCTGTGCCTATAAAAGTAGAACTGGTTTAGGGTGGGGGTGGAGGGGAGTGAAGGAGGGCACTATAGTCCCAGTAGAGAAGTTTTAGTTATACCAGTAGCTCCTTCCTCCAGGTGTTCTGTCTGTTCTCTGGCAGAAGCTATCTAGGGCAGTGTTTATATCTGGTCTTAACCTGGCTCTTTCTAGCTAAGCCACTCCCCCTACTTTGCAAATCTTTCTACACTTAGTTAATTTCACAGATAACAATTCCCTCCTGACACCTGTGACAAGCACCTACATAAGTACACAGATAACAGATAACAATTTACTTCAACTGTCTCTGACAAACACACCAACTCCTTTTTTTTTGTTTTTTTACCTTAAATTGAAGGTCCCAGTACAAGAGATCTAGTTCTTAGTCCCAGTAGAGAAGTTTTAGTTATACCAGTAGCTCCTTCCTCCTGGTGTTCTGTCTGTTCTCTGGCAGAAGCTATCTACCACCTTTTCCAATGTCAGTCACTACCTGCTGTCTAATGGCAGCCCCCCAAGTCAAGTATTCCCTGGTTTCTCCCTCATGCTGTTCCATGTCATTCACTCAGTGGTGTCAAGCGGTACCTTCATGCCACATTCCCTTGATGTCTAATGGCATACACCCCCTAGAAGGAACTGACGCATTCGTCTTCTCACCTTCTTGGCTGGCCACAATCTGATTTAAAAAAGTGCTTAACCAATATTACATTTAATAGTGGTTTAGATCTATTTTTAATTAGACAGCAGCCCACCAAGGAGGTGAGGGGAGAAGTTCTAGTCAGGGTCAATGGTTTGGAGTAGTGTCCTGGCTCTGTGGATGGGATCTTGGTGTTGGAGTTTGTTTTTGAGCCATGAGGGTGTGTAGAACTGGTCAAGTGTAAGGACAAGAGGTTTTTTTTAAAGGACAAAGGGCACAGTGTCCCAAGTCCACATTCCCCTTGTCGGCAGGAGAAGGTCACTATATAAGGGGAATTGTAACATCAGGCAATTTTTTTTCATCTACAAAGGGCCCAGCAGTCAAAATCTTCTGTCCCATCACAAGCAGGAACTGACACTAGTAAGTATGATTGCATCTATGGGCATTTCTTTATTTACAAAGGGCCCCATGGCCCACATCTTTTCTCCACTAGCTAGCAGGAACTGGGACCAGCAAGGGGGTTGCAATTTTGGGCATTTCTTTATATGTAAAATGGTCCTGGCAGCCAGTGGCATCTGCCTTTCCTCAATGATTGGAAATAGGACCAGTGAGGGGAACAAAGAGGACTGATGCACAAATTCTTGTCCCATCAGAGCTGCTAATGGCAACAACAAGGATTGCAAGTCTTTGGCTCAGAGGGACAGAATGGACAAGGAGCACAGGCACAAGTGTTTTTCTAATACCATATGGGATATGCACAATGGGATACTGGAAGAACACAGTTGGAGGGCCAATAAGATTCCGGACTGCAGATAAAAGGGATTTACAGTTAAAACATTTGTTTAGACTAACTCCTGAGGTGGTCTCAACAATGGTTTTCAAAAACTGTTCCACCTGGACAGCAGTGTGGATGCAAGCCATTAGAAGCACTGCTCAGCTGGTTTAAATTAGCTAAACTGTTTTTACAACTGTAACTGTAACAACTGATAATAACTAGGGTCTTAGATGTGTGGATTTTCAAGTTCCCCTTCTGCCAGAAATCCATGGAATTTTGGAAATTCAATCTAATTCCATGGAATCCCATTGGTAGCAGAATTCCAAATTCTGATTGCATACTGTTAACTGTGGAATTGAATTCCACAGATTATATTGTAACACATCTGGGGGTTGTGTGATTTTCCCTAGGGTCAGAGCTGTTGTGGACACAACTTGCACCTCTTCTGGATAATTGATAACAAAGCTGTCCTATAGCCATTGTGAGGTGACTGCAGATTCTTCAGCCACTGTGACTTCAGTTGACATCATCTTGGCATGAAGTCACAGTGGTAGGAATATAGATTGTTTACATCATGGTTCATGACGGAATAATTGGTCTATTGCCTAGCAAATTATGGTTCCAAGGCTGATGGAAATCAGCAGAAAATGATGGGGACATGAAGTGATATGTGCAATTTGGCTCAAGTCATTGAACTGGTAACATCTCTAGCCTTAGTCCAACTGGGTAAAGAAAATTAACATATATCTCCAGTCTGCCTGAGTATCAAGATGAAGACCATGAACACAGCCATATAAGTGACAAATGTACAGGTATGAAGGGATCCAGTGTGGCTGTAAGAAAATCAGCACAGCCTATGAGAAGACAGCTGGTGATAGACCAAGAATGAACCTACAATCCTGCCATGCTCTCCTTCCCTGAGAGTTCCAGGGTGTTAAATACAGACATAAAAGGGCTGCCTACATTTTGTGAAACAGCTTTGGAAGTTGAGTCAAAATTCTGCTATATGGAGATGATGCTGCCATTTTCTTTAGCAGCCCCTGACTAAACCTGCTTGAGAATAATCTATAGGAAAGCTTTTCAATAATTATTGAATGGTTTAAACATAACTAACTCCTACTTAACTATACAAAAAAAACAAAATAATGCTATTCACCAACCCACAAAATAAAACAAATCAAGTCAATTAACAATACTAAATAGCAGACTTGATTCCCTAGACCAGGAAAACACTTTCAAGTACCTAGGTATTACCCTCGCTATCTCTCTCTCTCTTACTCGCACCACATAGATCATGTGGTCAAAACTGTCGACACTAGAATCAGCTTGCTTTATAGGCACCGACACTGCATGACAGCTGAAGCCCTCTATCTTGCTGTCAACAGCTCAATTCTATCCGACATAGACTATGGTCTAGTTGTATATTGTGCAGACACTGACACTGCTTTGAAATGAGTAAAAACAGCTCTAAATAAGAGCTGCAGACTAGTCCTAGGGGTAGAAAGCTATATACATACCTGTGACCTGTATGCCCAGACAAAATGGCTTAACCTCCAGGGGAGGATAAAGTATCAGGTCTGCCTCTTTGGGAAAAAAGCCATCCTAGGCCTGACCCCAACAGCCATCCAAAAACTCCTCAAACCTGCACTAAACTCATACAAAACCAGAGGAAAGGTTAGAAATGCACTGCATATTCCCTTTCACCACACAACACTTAGCCAATGGTCCTTTTCCTATAAGGCCTTCCCATGGCTTAATGAACTTCCCCCTGCCATTACAAACATCCCTAAGTTGGGCCCCTTTAAAAAAGAACTAATGCAATACTTGACTACACTATGTGAGTGTGACTTCCGAGACTAATTTCCCTTATTGTTCTCCATTCCTCCTCTCACCCCTCCCCATATGCATCCCTTATCCCACTGCCTAAGCCCCTCTTTCTGCACTTTCACCCCTCTCTACCACTACTACCTTGCTCACCACCTCTGCTCATGCTCACCCCTCTTCTCTGCCCCCTTAGCTCCTCTGTCACCTCTTCACTTCTGGGCTGGGCTCCTCCACCTCTGTTCTCCACCCTTACTCTCTCTTCCTCTTCTATCTGCTCTCATTCCCCCCCCACTTCTCTTATACAATTCTCACCTTCCCCTCACTTCTTCACTGCTGCCCCTTGACAAATGCCAACTGCAAACTCCTGGCCGCATACCTTGTCTCTGAAAAAAAAATGCTGCATAATTCTGACCTACTAGTTTGTATAAATTTTGCCATCTTGTATAATGCTCTGTAATAACTATGCATTTCCTCATGTATATTGCTCAAGCCTTTCTCCATTTGTAAATTTTCATATTTGTTTTTTCTGTTCCTACCACTTTGTTCTGGCATGGAACCTTTGTAAATGAGCTCTAAGCTCAAGCTCAAAGGTTGTGTCCAAAACAATTAATAAATAAATATAAATAAATAAATAAGGTTTCGATAGGTAAAGGATGGTGTCATCTGCAAAGAAATGTAGTTTGGCTTTATGATTGTTGTCACTTAGGAAATTAGTGAAGACTGAGAATAGAAGAGGGCCTAAAATAGATCCCTGAGGAACACCTCTCACGAGCGGAAAAGAGGAGGATTGGAGCCCGCCAGCTTTGATGCGTTGAGATCTTCCTGAAAGGTAGATAGAAAACCAGTTTACAGTGGGGTTATTTAGGTCTTGCTCTTTAGGTTTAAATAACAGGATGTCATGATCTGCCATAGCAAAGACTTTGCTCAGGTCAAGAAAGACAGCTGTGGTTGAATATTTGTGGTTTAGGGAGGTAAGCCAGTCATTTGTCGCTTTTCCAAGGGCAGAGATGCTGAGATTTTGCCTGAATCCAGATTGCAGCAAGTTAAAGAGGTTTGAGTTTTCGAGATAGTCCCTTAGTTGGATGTTGACTAATTTCTCCAAAAGTTTAGAAAGGACATGCAGTATGGAAATGGGCCTGTAGTTATTTAGGTCACATGGGTCACCAGATTTGAACAGGGCCAATATATAAGCTGTTTTCCAGAAGGCAAGGCAAGATAAATTTTATTTGTATGGCACCCATTCTTGAAGGCTCTGGGTGCCTTACAATAAAAACAGTACAACTAGTAAAAACAAGAAATAAATAATGAATGAAATTCAGATCACAGGGCATGGGGTCAGTCCACCGTATGTCAAAATAGCACTGCTAAAAATGCCACAGTTAAACAGCGCCGGACAAAAGCAGAGATGTGCAAAACACAGACCTGTTCCATGCTCCACTCCCATTGGAAACAATGGGTCTTCATGTTTTTTTTTGTGGGAGGCTACGTCCCCTGCAGGGCTTTGCCCCTCACACCTCCTGGAACTTTAACTAACTCCAAGGGGGGACCTCAGGGATGGGAAGAAACTCAGGAGGGGGGAGGGCTTTTTTTTTTCTTTTTTTAAATCATGGCAAAAAGTTGTAGCGGGGAGACCTGGGGGAAGGAACTGAACCATGGTTTCAGGTCTCCCGACTACACTGTGTGCTGGTTCCCTAACCACTCCTCCATGGGAGAAGCATGATAAGGCACCCAGCACATGGCAACTTCTCCACCCTCCCATTCTGTATGCAGTGACAGGTGCAGCAGTATTCCCCAACTGCTGTTCTATCCCTGTCACTGTAAACCCAGGCACTCACTATACAGCATGGATAATACTGCACTGTCTTAAGTGTGCAGTATTGACCCAGTACCAGATCACTGTTATGATATGTATATCAGCAGCAACTCATAAGGTCGGATGGAGCGGTTAGTCCAGATAGGTCAGGCGGAAGAGGTGGGCCTTTAGCCTCTGTTTGAACATCGCAATCCAGGGGACCTCCCAGACAGCAGGTGGTAGTGAGTTCCACAGGGTCAGCCCAGTGGCACTAAAGGCACAATCACCTGATATCATGAGCAGAACCATGGGAACATCCAGGAGGCCCCTTGAAGAGAACCAGAGGGAGCAGAAAGGAGTTGCAGGTGTCTGGAGCTCAGTTTCAGGGTTTTGCAATAGGAGTTGTACATGGCTCAGCTAGAAGATCCATCTCTACCTGCACTTACACTGTTGGCAGCCAGCGGCAGCAGTGATTCTGCAAGGGTGGCACAGCAGAAAATATTTTGGGAAAGAGATATTTTGTATAGAGATTGGTTTCCTAAGAATGTACCTGAAGAGTGGAAGGTGTGCAAGCAGATTGTAGTTCCTTGGGAATACAGCAGCCCTCCTGGATTTAGCACATAAAATTCCTCTGGCTGGACACCAAAGAGTTAAATGGACAAAGAGGCATTTGTCCCAGAACTTTTACTGGCCGATGCTGTACAAAGATGTGGCTGAGTACTGTCACTCAGACACAGAGTATCAGAGTGTCAGCATGTGGGGAAGAAAGGGAATGGAACTGTCAGGTTCTGTGTTGATTACTTAAGCAATATACCACTCCAGGGTGTGGGTATATAGCAGGATTTACCACTCCTGGTGTGGTATGATCATGAGGCCACAGGCCAAGTGAGTAAAACCACACCAGAAGTGTTAAATCCTGCCATATACCCGTACCTTGGAGTGGTATGTTGCTATTATACAATGGCTCCCTTTCTTTGGTGAGAAAAAATACAGAAATACTTTTTTTTTTTTTTTTATCATTTTTTTTTTATTTTATTGCTCTGCCAAAGAGAAATAGTTCTTTATTGCTAGGCAGAGTAAAGTTGTCCCCCACCTTCTTCAGTTTTTTTATCTCGTTTGTCGAGGCCCACAACTGAGTCATGTTTTATTTTTTATTTTTAAAATGTGAGCACTAGGATTTATAGTTTGATTTGCTGTTCTGTTTTTGTGCTTCTTCCTACGGTGGGAATTGTAAAGGGCTGCCATCTGTGACCTTGTGCTTCCGGTTTACTGTGTGGGCGGGAGAATATATATTGGAAGACTGTGGAGAATATGCTTTTATTTTTGTTTTAAAGTATTTGATGTGGCTTTGGGATCTGATTAGAACTGATGTGTGACAGAAAAGTTACTGTTTGCTGTGGCTTCAAGCTCTGACTGAAACTGATGGGGCAGTGTGTCTGAGAAGAAAATTGGAAGGTTCGGCATTTGAATTTCAGAACGGAGGACAGGCAGAAAAAAAGCTGTGACTTCCCATGAGTATTGTTGTGATGGAGTGCAACCAATATGAAAATCTGAGGCAGAGCAAGTAAGGGAGTTTCGAGCAGTTCGCGATGAGCTACTTTTATAAAATATATTTTTAATTTCATTGTCAGTTTTCAGCGGGAACGGGAAGGGCTTGTAGCATAAGCAACAGTGTTCTGTGACTCAGTAATTCACTGTGTTTTGCCAGTCCAGGTTTATGGTAGTCGGAGTGATTTCTGTGGGGGTTCCTGCTGAGGCTGACTGGTGGCTGGCACAATTTCCAGTGGGTACACTGTAGGATTTATCACAGTGGTGAAGGTGCCAGCCAGCCAATCAGATTACAGGGTTTGTGACTTTAGATTTACACCATTGTGTAATGGTGGTTAAACAATGTCACAGCAACTGATGCAAACCCCATGCCTAGGACAGATGAGGTACTGGACAGGTTAGGAGGATCTAGGAACCTGACCACAATAGATTTGAAGAAAGGATACCGGCAAGTGCAGCTATCTCTGGACTCTTGTAAGAAGTCAGCATTTGTCACCCTGTTCTGTTTGAATTTACTGTTATGCTTTTCAGCAGGAGGAATTCACCCACCACTTTCTAGAGTCTAGCTGACAGTGTCCTGAATGGGACCAGGCACTTTGCTCTAGTCATCATCGATGATGTAGGCATATTTTGCTGGACTTGGGAGCAGCATCTCTCCCACATGAGAGAAGACCTGACCAGACTACAGGATGCACGACTAACTAGTAAGCCAGAGAACTGCCAAATCAGGATGGCAGAGATGCCATACATGGGACATCATGTCGGAAGGGGGAACATTAGGCCTGAGCCAGCTAGGGTTGGGGCAATTTAAGCTTGGCCTACCCCCCTAACTGAGAAGTAAGTGAGTGCATTTCTGGGAACTGTGGGGTACTAATGTAAATTTGTTAAAATGTATAGCACCATTGCAGCCACTTTAAGATACAGAGAAGATTTAATGGACAGAGTGCTATGAAACAGCCTTCCAGGGACTGAAACTGGCATTATGCCAAGTGCCATCACTGGCGAGCCTAGATTACAATTTGAGTTTTTGTTCAGACAGATGCAAGTGACAGGGGGATAGGGGCAGTGCTATCTCAAGTATCCAGGCATGGAATAGAGAGGCCACTTGTTTTCCTCAGCCAGAAGCTACTGCTGAAAGAAATGAACTACTCTACCATTGAGAAGGAGTGCCTAACCACTGTCTAGGCAATCAAGAAATCATACCCCTATCTGTATGGAAGGTCACTCACAGTGGTCACAGACCACAATCCATTGCAATGGTGGAACAGAAAGAGTGGGCAAAATGCCAAACTGTTGCATTAGAGTACCAGCCTACAGGATTATCATTTTACCATATAGCATCGTAGTGGAGCACAAAATGCTAATGCAGATGGACCGTCATGCTAGTATGAGAAAACATTGGCCAGACAGCCCACATGAAGTAGTTATTTGTGGACCACACAAATATGCAACTTCATAAAAATAAAGGGTAGGTATGCAACAGCCAGACAACTTTTACTGGTAGCTTGAAATATGTTTGTCAAATGCTAGTTATCTCTGTAGCAGTGGGGGCAAGGAGACAGAGTTCTAAGGTGAGAAAATTGACCCATTTAGGAAATTCTCAAAAGTATAGCAGACAGTAAGTGAGGAGTTCCATTGCACTGGCTTCCTGGAAGGGGGATAAGACCATTAATGTACAGAGGAATCAGAAACATTCAGCCTCAGTGGCATCCAAACCATACATTCAAATGCTAAATAATCTGCAAGAGAAAGCTCGGTCACAGAGACACCAAGGACAGATAATATCACAAGGTAGGTGTCATCCCAAATTCTAAGCCTGAAGGAGTGTCAACCAGCCTTATGAACCTGGGTACAGGGAAGTAACATCAGCATCTCTTGAACAAGGTGACAGAGAGTGAGAGAGAGAGACACAGAGATACAGAGAGAGAGAGACAGAGGGAGAAGAGGGCATAAATGCTTCAACCTAGTGAGTTTCTTTTTTTTTCACTGTGATTTCTGTGTGTCCAAGAAGACAGACAGACTGTGTGCCTGCACAGAATGGTTAAGATAACAAGGCTAGTGGATTGGTGGTAACAATACTCTGTAACTTGTAGGAAAGATAGGAGCATTTACCTGCACAAATGTGCAAGCTTTCTTTTATAATCTTGTAAGTGTACTGTTGTTTTACTATGTATAAACAGTGTTATACCTGACTATCACTGCAGTATTTACTCAACCAGGGTTTATTAATAAATTAGATATTTTTCTAAAGACTAAACTAATTGTTTGTTTGTGACTGCATCTCTAAGGGAAGGGTACCTGGATAAAAGGGGTGCATAGTAAAATGTCTTCAACAGAGTGGAGTGTGACTACCTACAGTAGCAGCCACAGACAATGCCAGCTATTTCCAGATATTTAGCAAAATATCTGAAGAGTTTCTGTCTGCTGCCCCTACTGTAGAAATGGAGAAAGCATTAGATATATCTGGAAATATCACATAAATTTCGGAAAATAGCTGGCAGTGTCTGTGGCTGCTACTGTAGAGTAGAGACCCTCACTTCAGGGAGTCTAAAGGGTAGCAGGTGGCAGAAAAGTATGATCAGAGTCCAAGCTCTTGCTAAAGAGAGGACCTCGACAGTGGTGACACTGGTCCTACTGGTCTCAGTGGCAATGGCCTGGAAGAGAGAAAAAGGCTCACTCAAGACTGCTGGGTGCTCTGACCATCATAGACGCTCATCAGACTTCTACTGAAGGAAGTGTAAAAAGTTTTCTGCATGATTGTCATTATTAGAGCCAGCAATATATAAAGCTGCCTGTTTGTGAAGGTTGGGGGACACCGGTGACTTGTGGTGCTGCTGGCACAACCCAGAGCAGAAGGAAGAGTAAGAAGATAAGGGGAACAAAAAGGGGAAACTGACCCAATGGGAAGTCACTGCCATATAGTCAGTAGTCTGACCACTGGTCCATGTTCCAGTAGAGATGTGAATGGCTGGAACAAGTTATGGTTTCAAGGCATGTGACAGTCTTAAAGACACTGTTACAAATCAGGAAGAGCAACTGTGGAAAAGTAAGTATGGCTGGGTGCTTGATACCTTGACACAGCAACTTGCATTAACAATAGAAAACCAGCATTTCTCACAAAGGAGAAAAACAGCAAGTCGGATGCAAGCATTTCCACAATTGCCCTTGTTAACTTTCTTGCCTTGAGTCTTTATATTTCTTGCCCATTTCCAGGGACTGTGCGAGTGTGAGTTGAGTGATTTTTTTTTTCCTTGGATATGACAGTTGGCTACTATTTTTGCTACCCTTGGAGGTGAAGGTGGCTGGGGATTTGTGGGCCTCTTGGAGGTTTGAGAGTCAATGGGCTAAAGAACTGATGAATGAAAGGTGTTGGAGTTTTGCAACGGCTTCCACTTGAAAGACTTTCTTTCTCCTCCTCTCTGCTAGGTCTCCTTATGTTCCTCTCCCTGTCCATCATCATTATCATCATCATCATCAGCTCACTGCCTGGTGGTGCTTCTACTGAAGCCATGCTTTGGCACGCCTTCTCACATTGATATCTGTGGGACTTCAGCAAATATCTTTTCATGGTAGATGTTCACCCAACAACTAATACACCGAAATGTGGCCAATGGAAAATCATGTACACAAATGCTCACAGTCTGGGAAACAAGATCCCAGACCTGCAGGCAATGATGACAGAGGCTAAACTGGACATGGTAGCCATTAGCAAGACATGGTTTACGAGTAACCACACTTGGGAACTTCAGTACCTGGCTATGTACTGTTCAGAAGGTCCAGTGCAAAAGGGGGGGTGGAATGGCCCTTTATGTCAATGGAAATATCAAAGCTACAGAAATTCAGAATACACATAAGGAGCCAGAAGAACTGTGGGTCACCCTGGAAACAGGAAATGGGACAGCCATATGAACTGGGGTTGTCTACAGGCCTCCAGACCAGGAGAAGGACATAGACACATTACTGTTAGAAGATATACAAAACATGACAGCTAAAGGAGAGGTACTGATAATGGAAGACTTCAACGTGCCAGATACAGATTGGTCAATACCAGCAGGAACATCTGGCAGAACTAGATACATAGTGGATTCCCTGCAGGGGGAGGGCCTCAAACAACTAGTACAACAACCCACAAGAGACAGGGCTATCCTAGATCTAGTACTGACTAACAGGGAAAGGATCACAGATCTCCAGGTAGAAGGTCACCAGGGGACCAGTGACCATCACATGGTATGGTTCAATTTGGCCACTAGAACTAAATCATCCCATTCCAAGGCAAAAATATGGGATGTCAGAGGAGCTGACTTTGATAAGATGGCTAACAGAGTTAAGCTAGCCCTGGCAAAAAGAAATACAGGTGACGGGGTACAGGCAAAGTGGGTAAGTGTTTGTGGGGCTGTGGAGGAGAACACTGATGTCTTTAGAAATTTGGAAAGCAAAGGATTTGTATGGTTATGTCCTAAAGATTGTACCATTTATTATTTTTCACCATGGAGAGTACCGTGTATGAGGAAAGGTACAGTATAGTATGTTTTGTGTTTATGTAGAATCATCCTATTTTTCTTTTGCATGTTTTCCCCTGTAAAAACGTGTTTAAATTAATTCTTTCCAATGATTAATATACATGTTGTATAAACAGAGTAGACTGGTATTTTTTAAAAGAGACTGACTAGTGGTGCATTTTAAAGAAGGTATCACTGTGATTTTCTGAGGCAGCCATCATTCCAAAGGGACACACTAACCTTTTGTTAGTAATTTGATCAACAGAATCTTTCCTGATACAACGAGATATTTGGGTAAATTTTTATAAGACAAACCCACACTCCCACCGGGGTTCAACCAGTTTGTCTTGGCTTGTTACAGGAGAACTGATGACAGGACTCAAAGGGTTCAGGTGTCTGGGGCAGGCCACCTTAACAGAGAAAGGAGCATGGGCACAGGATACTGTATGTAGTGAACCAGAGTGGAGATCTGCAGCCGTCAGGGGCAAGAGGGGCATTGGCTAGGTGGCTTGTCACAATTATATTAAAAAAGATAGAAAAGTTGTCATCCACTTGTCAAATAAGTCCAGCTCATGTTCAGTCAAGCTACTAGAACCACTCAGGTTCTGGCCTCATGGTTTATTAACTTGTCTACCACTCAATAGAATTATTTAACTTACACCACCACTTTCTGTATAAAAGAATATGATAACTGTATCCTCTTATAATATTTAGCACTTTGTGTGCCTTCTCTTCCCTAGCTATGGCATCCATATGTAAGCTCATGCATTTGAAATAGCAAAGAATGTTTTGCCTTCTGAACTTCTACACCCCCTGTATTTGTCTAGGAAAATTGTACTTTCAGTTATCTCTTGCACTGCCTGCACCTTCTCCAGGGATGATGCTGAAAACAGGAACTGTTTATAGAGCATCTTTTCCTGGTGAACAAAAATAAATAAACGAAATGTGCTTAGAAAGTAATTACTTTTTTTTAAAGGAAGCAAGAAAGTTTAAGTCGAGGAAACAACAGAAGTTTGGAAAGACAACACCAAGAGACAGAAATTGAGGTCTAGGTGACACACAGCAGTGGTGGTATTAAACAGTAAACATGTCATGATAAAGAATAAAAAAAAAACAGTGACTGGCCTTAGTGAGAGAAGGAACATTAAAGAAACAACAGCTATGTGAGTCAGTTTCTGAGTCAAGACCAAGTGACTGGTGGCTAAGGGTGGGAGAAAGTGTGGTATCATTTATGGTTGTGGTTACATGAACCGGAATTTGCAGATCCCCCTTCCCCCCATTGCTTACAACCTTTTTAAACTTACTTCAGCACCTCCCCCAGTCTTGATTTCCTGTTTAATTGCACAGAGATTCCCAAACAAACCAGAACCCTAATGGAGCATAAACATCAAAACTATCTGGCTTACAAATACCAGCTGCTGTATAGTATTTAAAATAATACTGAGCTCCTTTGTTCTAGTTAGGTGTTAAATATGTTACTGTAACTAATTAATCTATATTTGTTTTTATTTATTCATGTTTTAATTAATGGGGTGCCTAATTTCAGGCATGTCCCGGGCAGTATATTGCAAACATGGAGTATACAACATTTAACATACATGACTCACATACTACACATTCAAACAAAGCAAGTACAGTACATACAGGAGTACTCTCAAGATGATTCAATAAGAGAGCGAGAGAGAGAGAGATAGAGGTCAATTAATGTCAATGAGCATGTACTGTATACAGTACTCGCCTACTGACAGCTCAGTCAGTGGCCAGCCGTAGTTGAGAGAGGAGGGTTGTGCTGGTCACCAGCTTGGGTTCAGGATGAGGGAGCAGGGTGGTGGGACACTACATGGCAGGGTGGAGGGTAGGGGGTGCACTTGACCACCAGGGGAATGTTGCTATTGACTATACAGTGGATCACAGTTTGGGGAGTACACAAGACACTTGGATATATGTTGACAACATCGGGCAGGTGATCAGGTCAGGGGAGGGACTGCTAGCCACCAGGGAGTATCTATATGTGATATTGGGCCAGAGATCGACACGGGGAACCACTAGGAAGTATCTATATATGATGTTGGATACTGAGCCAGTGATCAGTGAAAGGGGGACCACTAAACCACCGGAAAGTATCTATATGTGATATCGGGCTGGTGATCAGTGAGGAAGGGACCACTAGACCACCAGGAAGTATCTATATCTGTTATTGGCTAGCAGTCACTGGGGAGACCACTAGACCACCAGGAAGTATCTATATGTGATATTGGGCCAGCAATCAGCTGGGGAGACCACTAGACCACCAGGAAGTATCTATATGTGATATTGGGCCAGTGATCGGTGAGAGGGAGACCATTAGACCACCGGGAACTATCTATATGTGATATCAGGCCAGCAAGAGGGTACCACTAGATCTCCAGGGAGTATCTGTATGTGATATCAGGCTGGCCATCAGCAAGGGGGGCCATTAGACCACCAGGAATTATCTATATGTGATAGTGATCCAGCAACCAGTGATCATGTGGAGGAACCACTACCACCAGGGAATACTTTATTTTTTTTTAACTATAGGGCCAGTGATCAGGGAAGGGGAAGTACCACTAGACCACCAGAGACATATTTTTTATATTAACGAGATGGCGACTGGTGATCAGGGAAGAGGAGGGACCACTGGACCACCAGGAAAATATGTTTTATAATCAACGGGATGGTGACTGGCAATCAAGGGAGTGGAGGGACCAGTAGACTGCAAGGGAGCTGTTTTTTTTTTAACAACAAGCTGACGATCAGTGATGGGGGGACCACTAGTCACCATGGACTGTTCATTCCTTTATTTCTTGGGATGGCAATGGGCAATGGGGGACTATGCTACACTTGCCACAGCCAATGCAAATAGGTCCATAATGGCATGCAAATAGCCACCAAGCATCTTACATGCCTAAATGGTCTCCTTTGTGAATAGAAAATAATGCCCCTGCACAATTCATTGCAGGGCCATGTTCCTAGCTGCATGTTGGGGGAGTGCTACTGGGGTAGTGCTGGCTATACTGGGGTTACTGCTGCCTTGGACTAGCCCTATTCACAGTCAAATAGCACGATATGCTACCTGACTGTGAATAGCACTTTTGGACACCTGGGCAATCACAAAGCACAACACAAAATTTTGCATTGCCTTTGCAATTTTTTTGTGAATTCATGGCCCAGATTGTTAGAATTTTGCAAATAATCTTTGAGAATGATGGTATTGCCAGTTTTCAGTATCACTGTTTCCCTATAGGAAAAGTGACAACCACCATATTACAATACATATAACCATAGCATACAAAATAAGTATAATGTCAATGATTACATGAACAAACATTCATACTATTTAAGTGCAGTTTAAACATGTTTTAACAGCCATGATTACTGCATAATTTCATATGGAAGTAGGAGGAGAATTCCAGAGTAAAATATATATATTTTTTTTATTCTTTGGTAACCTCTTAAGGCCCACTAGGCACAATGCCTGTTTTTAGGGGCAACGCAGGAGCTTTGGGGAGTTTAAGTGACTTGCTAATGGTCTCATAATATGCAAGTGGAGGTTGTGGGAATCAAATCCAGATCTTATGGATGTACCAAGCTCATTCACAGCTTGTTACTCTAATCCCTAGGATATACCACCAGCCCAATGTAAAGTAGAGCAGAATAAAGTGGAACTTAGCAGAACAGACAAAATAGGTTTAGGGAGGCAGTGTAGCTGCCATGTAGTTAAAGCACAGAGTTGAGAACTTGGAGAGTCAAGGTTGGCTCCCAACACCACTTTATTGTTATTTAATTTGAGTTTTGCACACCAGAATAGCTTCAGTTACTGTAGGTGCAAAACCTATTTTTTGAAAGGGTCCTGGGAGTCATTACAGCAGCAGAGTTATCACAGGTAAGTTACATAGAAAAAAGTTGCATTGATATACATAAATCTGAATCACTATATATTAATATATATATACATAAAATATTCTAAGATGCAGTAAATGAGAGTAGTGTCAACGTAACAGCACAATACTTGGAAGTCACAGTATAAATATGAGGGTAAAGGAATATAATTTTGGAGGCCTGAAAGTAGTTAGGGGTAGTAATTCAAGTGCAAGGGAGTACATGAGGGCAGTTAGTGATATATCATTGACTACATATTCACTGTGTGATATTCAGCAAGTCACTTAACCTCCTCTCACTATTTTCATTCTCTGTACTTAACATTCCTGAGCTGCTGTGTGCATAATGGTTGTTGCTTCTGTTCAAGGCTTGCAAAAAGCTTTGGGATATAGTATAGGTGAGTACAGGTGAACAAGTCAAGGCAGTCTCAAGTCCGGCTTGATCATATTACATGGTTTTTGATTGGCTTGAACTCTAGAAGTAACTGAGAGTTGAAGTCAAGACAAGTGTGAACAAAACAAACATTTTTGCTAGGCTGAGAAGTCAGTGCAGTTGTGGAAACACTCAACTTCTCTAGTGCAAATCATAAGGGATGCTATCAATATCGTAGGGGACAGCCTGAGCAGTCATGGCTCGGCTTGTGCTTTTGCTTGTAAAGTCTTGGCTTGGCTTTAACTTGAGTCTTGGTCAAACATTCCTGGCTGGCCCACCCCTATGTTTGAGAGGTGCAATATGAAATCTACTCTTTTTTTCTTCCTTTTCATACTAGAAGCACCTCAGAGCATTTTACAAAGCAATGAGTTGGACAGGGAGGGCCAGGTGTAATGGGGGATTCCACCATGTGGCACAACTGGATTACAGTTTACAACACATGCTGCATTTGCCATACATTACCTCCTGTGGAAAGGGAAAGAATGAAGGGAATTTGGTTTTATACAGAGCTTTTCATACACACTATATCCCAAAGTGCTTTAAAATACAGAAGAGGGAGGAGAGAGAATGTTGGCGATACTTGGGGCTGAGGGAGATTTATACAGTACAGATATACAGTATAGTACAGGGTGATTACTGAGAGGTTAGGCACAGAAGATTGCATGACTTGCTCAGGGTAACACAGTGAATAAGTGACAGTTGTGGGACTCAAATCTGGGTTGCCAGGTTCAGAGCTCTGCACTCTAACCACTATGGTACACTTACTCTCACATGTTTGGGACATGTCTAACATTTGTGGCCATCTCAGCCCCATGTGGGAAACCTTTTCCCACATGTAGCCATAACTGTGGTAAAAATGTTGCAAACTGTGTGGATGTTTACAGTAACATAATCATAATATAACCATATAAAGCTGACTGGCAGGGGTCAAAGTGCTGCAGTTTTATACATCACTGAGGTACACAGTACACCGCATTGTAAACACTGTTGTAAACACCACCCTTTGTAGGGCAGTTACAGTAAAGAACACTTGCTGTTCTTTCTTGAACAGTTTTATTGCTGGTAATTCAAATTCAGGTCACTGACTGTAACATTTTTATACAACAGCTACAACAGTCTCTGTTAAGTATTAGCTGTTCTGCCACAAGGTGCTGTTATTTTAGCAACTGCTCCGTTCAGCAAATTGTCAGTACTTCTGTCCCACACTGCCTCTCCCTTTTTGTAACAGTAGTGTGCAATTTTCATTAAACTGTCAGGGAGGTCATGCCAGACAAACCTGGTCTAGTTTCTGAACCAGGTCACTAAGTTGATAGACAAAGGATAGGCAACAGTATATACTTTCAAGGCCTTCAAACCAACATAATACAGCACACCTTATGTTTGGACTGGGTAAACTTGCCTTTGCTGCTGTCTCTGTCCTGTCAGACTGCATCAGGTTATATGTAAATGGATTGATACCCTTATTTCATCTCACACATTTAAAAAAAATATTCTTTTTATTTAATTATTTTTAAAACCCCTGGATAAGACTGCTAACTGTGTTACACACAATACAGGCAATTTATACTGAAGGGTTTAGTATCTATCCACAGACTGAAAATATTTATTGTTGCATGCTTGAAACTATATGACAGTACATGCTATCTAGACTTTTAACAGGTTCTGTTTTGGCATAATACATAATAATTGTATGGAAAGTGGTGGCATTACAACATGAATTTTTATTTCTAGACATGGACCTGACAGTGGCTTGACTATAAAAAACCTTAATACTGTGGGTGATGTTTACCTGTGTACTACACACATGCATTATTTACATAAAAGACGTGCTCAGATATTAATATCTGAGCGCGTCTTTACTGTACGTGCTGATACTGAACTCGGTCGGGTGGCTGGCCGTAGTGGTGAGAGATGGGTTGTGCCAGTCGCCAGCTGGGGACGGTGGGGGGTGCTGGGTGGGCTGGCACAGCTGGATGGGGTGGGGGCCACTAGACTACCAGGAATATATGAACTTTATTTATTTATGTTGATCGTGGGGAAGGGCACTAGACTACCAGGGCATTAAGGACCTTAATTTACATATGATGATCGGGGGTGGGAGGCCACTAGACTACCAGGGCAGGCTTTATGCTGCATTTGTGGTGGGTGACTCGGGGGTCGGGGCATGAGTGGGGGATGACAGTGCCACCCTGTGGGGTGTTTGACAATGTGGGCTTCAGGGGGCTGGGGGTGTGGGCAGCCCTCTGGGGCATAGCTATGGAGGATTCAGGGCCAGTTGTTTGTGGCCAGCACAGCGAGCTCGTACTGATGGCTTCGGTAGCAAGGGGTGTAGGTTGTGGCTTGCTGGGCAGGGGGGTGCACTTGTGACCTGCAGCAGCAGTTGTGACAAGCTGGCCAGGTATGCCCTCTGTGAGGTGTACCTTGCCGCATGTCACAAGTCACAGGACTTTGCTGCAGAGACCTTGCCCCTTCTAGAATAGGGTACAGGGTCAATGTCGCAGTTGCGGGTGGCACAAGTTGCATTCAGCGACAACTTGCGCCACCCTTCTAGAATTGGGCCCACTATTTTTCTACATATAGGAGTCATAGTCTTCCTCACATGTTTTTTGACTGTTGCATAACAGCACACAATTAAACACATTAGGCATTATATTCAATCAACACTGCATAGAACTGCAGGATTAAAAAAATAAGTAAAAAAATGGGGTATTATATGACTCAGGTGTGCTGTGCTGTATGAGGCAAAGCAAAGTGCCTTCAACCACCTATTAAGTCTGTATATCCTAGGATGACAATGCACTCTGGCGTGTATTACTGTGCTTAAAAAATGGCATTTGAAGGAATGGTGAAAAATCTAATGATTATGTCACTGGAAATCATAGAAACATAGAATTTGTCAGAAGAAAGGACATCTTGGCATGACCAGTCTGTCAAAATGGTCTCTGCGTAGTCTGCCTCCACAGACTTTAACTGGTCTCCAAAAACCCTCTCTCCTCTCTGCCTATACACTAATATTCCCTTATGCCTATCGCATGCATGCAGGAAGCCCCCTACTGTTTTGCCTCCACCACTTCCACTGGAAGGTCTATTCCAGTCATCTCCCACTAGTTCAGTAAAGTACTACTTCCTCACATCCCTCTTTAACATCCCTCCTCCAGCTTCATTGCATGCCCTCTAGTCCTGGTGCTCTTCCTCCTTTGATAGATACTCCCCTCCTGCACCCTATTCACCCTTGTGAGGTACTTGTAGGTCTCTATCATGTCCCCTCTCACTCTTCTCTTCAAGGATGTACATGTTAAGACCTCACAGTCTCTTCTCATAGGGCTTTTGGTGCAACCCCTGCATCATTTTAGTTACCCTCCTCTGGACTGCCTCCATGTTGTCTATGTACTTTCTGAGGTGTGACCTCCAGAACTGGACACAGTACTCCAGGTGGGGTCTCAGCAGTGAGCGACAGAGTGGTAACACCACCTCCCTCCTCCTGCTGGAGATACCTCTCTCAATACATCCCAACATCACATTGGCCCTTCCCACTGCTTTGTCACACTGTTCTGCCACTCTGAGGTCATCAGATATGATAACATTAAGGTCCCTTTCCTGCTTAGTGACTAACATTACCTCTCCCCATCCTATACTCAGTTCCTGGGATTCTATGCTCTAGGTGCATCATTTTGTATTTTTTCGTGTTGAACCCTAACTGCCATGTTTTTAACCACCTCTTGAGTTTCCCAAGATTCCTACACATTCTTTCCACCCCTTCATGATTGTCCACCCTATTACAGATTTTGATAACATCTATAAAAAGGCATACCTTCCCTTCCAGTTCATCTGCAGTGTCACTTATAAAGATGTTAAACAGGACTGGGCGCAGTGCCGAGCCCTGCACTCAGCAGTCCATTGATTTTGTATCTTTGAATGTTTACCATGAAAGTGCCAATTACATAATTACAGTTTGGGCTAATCAATTATCAAAACACAACCTACTATGAAAAATCCTATAATACACTCCTTATGTGCAAAGCATTGGATAGATCCTTCAAGCACAATCATGAACAGTGTATCCTTTCTTATCAAAAACTGTCACAGCTTTGCTTTGAGATATAGAAAGCTGTCATAAGACATGTGGCACCCTCAAATAGTGGGAGTAAAATAAGTATATTGTTATGGAAACAAGTCATTGAAACAAAGTTCATTTTAAATACTTCTTAATACTCATTTCTGAGGTTACAAGCAAACAGCACATGCAAGATGAACAAATTATAAAAAAAAATCCCTCAATTCACAATACAAAACATTGAAGTACAGCACAATATAAAACATTTAACTATAACTTGTGTCACTGGAAATCCTGGTTCGGATGTGAGCTTGGTACAATTGGGTTAGCTGGAATACAATTCTTTTCACTTGAGGAAAATCATGGGACACACAAAGTGCACTTCTGGTTGTGCAAATGTATTTTTTTAGTTTTTTCATCTTTATATCACAACAGTGGTTTAGAAGGAATAGCTTGGTAGCATAAACTAACACCCCAGCACTTTGACACCCCCCCCCCGGTCTTCCTCAGAGAGGCACTAATGGTCTAACCAGAGTTCAGTTTTATACCTAAAATGTACACATGCAATATATTTAAACAAGTAATCAACTGATTACAGCATTGTAGAAGAAGTGTGAATCTTATTAAGAAAAAGGCAGTATGTTTCACTTCTTACATAGATAAATTAATCACTTTAACACAGTTCAAAAATTCACGCTTTTACAAGTTTTAAAAGATGTTATGCAATATACAATAACTACAAACTACAAACAAATATACACATTTTGTACAACACATATCAGACTAGGATCCTTATTATAATATAGTCACTGGTTCTTTTGTTGTGTCAGTTATTTGTTTTTTTTATTTGGTTATTAGCTTGAATCCCATCATAGTGAAAAGCACTTCTTTCCAGGAGTTTATCAAATTCTGGATTATTACACGTGACAATTTTTGATTACTCCTAAGATATACAGACTTGTTGGTGGTTGAAAGCACTCAACTTTGCCTTGTTCCTCACAGCACACCTGAGTCATATAATATTCCATGTGTTACTTATTTTTTTAACCCTGCAGTTCTATCAATGGGAGTTTATTGTGTATAATAATGTAAATATATTAGAATATAAGTCAAAGGCAATCAAAAAATCTTTTTACAACCAGATACATAGCCTAAAAAAAAAGGAAATCAACAAACAGGACAGGTTATGGAAAATGGCACTCAGGTAACTAACAATTCAGAAATGGCTGTGGTCTTTAACAACTTTTTCTGTAGTGTGTACCAAAAAAAGGATAACAGTGCTACTAGTGGTGGTATTATCCAGGAAAATACTAAAACTGAAATAAGGGTTAAGGATGTTGAGGAAAACTGAAAAACTTAAATCAGAATAAATCCCCAGTCCAAGATATAATGCAGCAGAGATTAATTAAGGAACTGTCTAGTGAATTATCAGGCCCCATAAACATGATTTTTCAAAAATCTGTGGATGAAGAGAAGGTTATATCAGCATGGAGAAAAGCAACAATAACACCCACCTTTAAAAAAATTCTTAAAAATAAAAGTTGAGATCTAATTATAAGAATTACAGACCAGTAAGCCTGACTTCTGTGATGGGGAAGATATTGGAAGGCTTTATGAGAAAGGAAATAGAGAGCCATCTAAAGAACAAGAGACTGGAGGATGTTACGGAGCTCGTTTTAAATGGGGGAAGATCAGGACAGATCAATCAACTGTATTTTTTTTTCAAACCCATTAACAGGGCATTAGACTGTGGTTTGCCAGTGGATGTGGCATACTTAGATTATTCAAAGGCATTTGACACTGTTCCCCATCTAGAACTGGTTAACAAATTGTGGAGTTTTACTGTAAATATAAACATAGTGAGTTGGATAACCTCACAGTTGCATAACAGGAAACAAAGGGTGAGAATTTGAGGCTCATTTCAGATTGGGTTGCTGTGACTAGCAGGGTGCCACAGGGGTCAGTGATCAGCCCGACTCTTCAAAATTTAACTGTCACCCATGGCATGTACAAATAAAGCCTAGTTGTGCGAATTTGCAGATGACATGAAGCTGGTGGCAGTGGTGGACTCAGAGGAAGCAGTTAAAAACTTTGAATGTGAATTAAGGATACTGGAAAGGTAGCCCATCATGCACTTTGGGACAAAAACAGGAGAGCAACTTATATACTTTTGGGTAAGGAATTACAGGAAACAGAACTGGAGAAAGATTTGGAACTGTTAGTAGCAAATGATATGACCTTCAATTGTCACTATGAAGACATCAGCAAGAAATGTAATATAACTTTTGGGCTGCATAAGAAGCCAAAATATAGCAAGCAGATCAAGAAAGATGATCATGCCTCTGTACAGAGCCCTGGTCAGACAACTTCTGGAGTACTGTGGGCAGTTGTGGACCCCGTATAAGAATACAAACTCTGGTCAGAGCCGATATGGCTCCGCAGAGCTTTTTTACGAGCACCGCTGGAGTATGCCATGCACAAGATGGTGGCGATGACAGAACTGTGCATGCGTGATACTCTCGCATGTGCAGTCTGACTTGGTGGCCATCTTGTGCACAGCGCTCGTCACTTCTGCAGTTGTGGAAGAAAAAGAAGTGCCCCGCAAAGTGGCTGTGTTTATGTGGCGGGCGGAGGGAAAGGGCCATATAAACACAATCACTGGAAACTGTGCCAGAGCACTGTGGAAGCACACCGGACAGCAGTCCGGTTACAAGATTTCACAGAGCTCTTCTAAGATGATGATGATGGCATAACATCTGTTCAGCCACACCATGCAGCCGTAAAAGATATTAAGTGACTGGATGAAGTGCAGCAAAGGGAAACAAAGCTAGTGGAAGGGATTAAAGATGTATCATGTGAGCAGAGAATGGACAGACTAAACATATATTCATTGGAATACAGATGGCTAAGGGCCAGGGGGATCTGTGTTTAGTATATAAAGTATTTGAAGAGAAGAACTTGAGGAAATGTTTTGGCCTAGTATTAAGGGAAACAATACATGTTGATAGAACAGACAATAAATAACATAAAGGAGACCGTGTAAAACTAGTAAAAAGGGACCATGGATAAACCAGAGTTATTTTAATCAGGAATGGGCTAGCAGAAAATGTGGTCACATGTAAAACCATGAACAGTTTCAAAGAGACTCTGGACAAACAAATTACACAAAAGTGAATATTAGGATATATCCTTCGAGAAATGGTATGTCTATAAGGGTTAACATTTACTGACTTATAACTTCTTACGATAATGGCTATTGTTTTTTTCCCCCCTTTTTATTCTTTGGTAATTAGGTAAGGCCAACAAGGAGAAGTGCATGTTTAAAGGGCAACCCAGCAGCACTGTGAAGATTAGGTGACTTGCTCAGTCACCCAGTATGCAAGTGGAGGTTGTGGGAATCAATCCCAGGTCTTCTGGATGTGCCAAGCACATTCATAGCTCATTATTCTAACCTCTAGGCTATACTGCCAGCCCCAATCTGATTGTTTGCTGTTGTGAAATAGTAAAAAAAAGCAGGTGAGGAAGGCTACGACTCCTATATATAGTGAAGTGGCATGATAACAAAAACAAATAACCATGCAGTTTTATTCACTGGTGTTGACTGCACATAACAGCTGTTGTGTTTGACTGTGTGTTGTTGTGAAGTAGTCAAAAAACAAGTGAGGAAGACTATTAATCAAATTTGCTGTGAAGTAATAAGAAAACAAATATAACAATTTTAAGTAAATATAATGGACCTGATTTTCAGAAGGTGAAGTTTGACACAAGATGCTTGTGCCAAATAGGGGTGACACAAGTGGCACCTTGCATCAGACTTTGTGGTAATCCTGATTTTTAAATGTAGGCTGCATTGAAATCAGGATGCCTTGCACCCTAGCCACCCCGCACCACCCTTGTGACAAAAGCACGACTGCACCAGGTCAAAAAGGGGCTTGTACCATGGCAGGGCTGCACCACCCCCTTTTTCAGAATTTTGCAAGCCCCTCCATGGATGCAACAGGGGGCTCTGTTTAGACCTGCCAAAAGGTGGTCTAAGGGCCCTGCACCACTGCATGACAACGTGATGATGGAGGGAACCTGCCAGGAGGGGGCCAGCACAAAAAGGAGCATGGGGTGGTGCACTATGCGGTATGGGGAGTTGGGAAAAGACTAGTGTTGTGATATGGACCTGGCTGGGGTGCATGTTGCAATGACAGGCAGCCAATCAGCTGGCAGTCCAGGTAGGGTTGGCAGGGAGGGAAACAGACCTGACCCCAGGTGGGCACAGTTGTGGCACCTGCCCCAGAGGTGCCATGAGCCACAAACCTGTATGTGGGAAGCATTGACTGCAGGGTGAGAGCTGCCAGTGGTGGAGGGGAAGCTGCACAGGGCACCACAGCAGTCCCCTGGCACCCAGTCCCCCTGCATTGTGGTAGGCTTCTTCTTGCCTCAGCCCCATCCTGCCATGCACAATCACACAACACCCTTCATGGCCCATCTAATGTTGCAGCAGGTGGGGGGGGGCTGGATCCCTGCAGCAATTCCTGCAGGTGTGCCAAAGGTTTGGTGCTAGGTCTGTGACTGTGGTGACTCCTGGGCTTTTGGCAAAGGGACCCCCATTTATAAAATTGAGCATAGGGTCCCTGGTGCACCGGGAGTTTGCTGCAGCCCTATAACAATACAACTTGCATCGCTCTAAGGACTCTTTGAAAATTCAACCCAATATGTTATGCCAGTTTAAACATTTTATGAACTTATAACATAGTTAATAAAACTCTGATTTACATGTTCCCATTTCCTTTATAGAAGGCTGAACCAATTCTAATGTATTAGTACTTACTATATATTAAGTAGACATATACTGTACTGTAAATATTTCAAATGTTTTGAAATATTGCACCAGAGTCTAATACTGTATTATCCTCAGGTCTAGTGTTACCCACAGAGAAGCTCCCTATTATTTTTACAGTGCCTACTATGAAAGTGGAAAACTAATTTAGTATATTTGCAGAGTTCAAATGTGTTGAAATATTGCACTGAACCCTAATACTGTATAATCCTTAGGTCTACAGTTACCCACATAGAAGCTGCCCATTGCTGTTTACGGTGCTACTATGAAAGTTGGAAACTAATTTAGTATATATACATATTTCAAATGTGTTGAAATATTGCATCATGCCCTAATACTGTATCATCCTCACATCTAGTTTTACCCAAAGAGAAGATGCCCATTACTTTTTATCATGCCTACTATGAAAGTGGGAACCTAATTTAGTATTTATGCCATATTAATCCATAATATTGCCCAATTATATACATTATTTTAATGTTCTTTATACAGCATCATGTTAGGCAAATATATGTATTACCATTGGGTGAGCAGTAATAAATTGCTCATAACCATAGACAATATACTAAAGAGAATAAATGTTCCAAATGATAGCATGATAAATGAAATTATTTGTCTTGAATCATTTCTAACAAATTGGCTTTTCCAAACATACAAATAATAATGAACTGCACAAGACCCTAAATACTTACTCAAACTATAATAAATATCAGTGTGGTGACCAGGGGCATTGCTAGACCTCGGGCTCAGGGGTTTGAGCCCCAGATGTTTTCATATGGGCCCCAAATCTCCCTTCAATAGAACTGCTGAAAATAATCCTTTTATAAAAATAATATGGTCTACCCCAGCCTGGAACTTTTGTTATCCTAGCAACAGCACTGGTGGCAACCTTTTGCTTCAAGCAGTGAAATGATTCTTAGTATGAGTGAGCATGTCAAGCATTAACTTTGTCTCTCTATGATTTCAACTTATCTACCAAAATTAAAAAGGAGAAAAAGTATTAATCCAAAAATGATTGGTACTTGCTATATACCCAGGTAAATTAGTCATGTCACTTTTTTTATACAAGGAGCACAATGTTCTCCTAACGTAAGTTATTAGAGACAAATTGAAACTGACCTATCAGAATCACGTTCGTGTAATACTTTTTGTCAGACTTCAAAGTAAGCTGATGTGTTTCTTATAATCTGTTCTTAACAATTATTAACATTACAAGCTAAATGACAAAGAATAATAATTGTGCCCATCTTCTGAGAGCTTGAAAACTGAGCAGTGATTATTTCTGAGGAATGGAACTTTGAAGTTTGAATAGAACTCTTTTGTCAGCAACTGGGGCCTACATGGAGAAGAGGATCAAGCCTCCCAGTGGACACTCTCTTCCTGTGGGGAGTAAGGTTTGCACTGTCTGTTGCCACATCACCACCTGGGTGACAACAGGTGGTGAGGCAGCTCCAGAGTGACATAAGGAGATGTAACTATGCAGCTGGATGTGGTCCCACACACATGTGCATGTACAGCTTGAAGTCCTACCCAGCATATCACTGTGGAGCAATGTCAAAAGAGAAAAACCCAGATGCAGGGCAGAATGGGGCTGGTACTCTCACACTCCACTGCTTCAGGCTGCCCACCAGTCCTTACATAAGATGGGCCAGGGGGAGGCAATGGCTATCAGCTCTCCTGTGGGAGCCCATTTCCAGAGGAAATGCCCCCACATGAAGAAATGCCCCCAGTCAACCCTCTTAGACTGGGTAACTGGTAGAGGTGCAAGACAGATGGAACAGGAAGATCACAAGGCACAGAAGGGCAACATCAGTGACAGTGATAAGTAAAGTGGAAAAAACAGCTGAATACAATAAATACAATACAATAATGTGATAAAAGATTGTTAATAAACTTGGTGAGCTACATAAGTTGTTTACTATAACCACATAAACAGGGATTTAAACAATTTAAGCACCACTTTCTTAGTTCCTGTGGTGTGGTGGTGGTGGTGGTGGGGGGGGGTCTTCTAAGGATCAAAGATTTAATGGAATGGTATTCCAAGCTATGGGGCCCACACGTGGAAAGGCATTGCTACCCATCTTAGATTTAGAGTGGAAATTGAGCAAAAAATGTATCTTTAGGGGATCACAAACTGCCTCTTGATGACTTTAGGGAAATCAAATCATTAATGTCTTGGGGCACCTTGCCTTAGATATGCTCATAAAATAGCTGAATAATATGTAAATGATGTCACTTAGCAAGTGAGGACCAATCATGTATAAAATATAATAAACTGTGATGAGTGTTACAGGATCAAGTCCATATAAACATGGAAGTGAATTATAAAGGGTGTCCAGCATTTGTAAAATAGTAATAGAAGCATTGACATAAATGAAGCCACATTATTCTGGAGGAAATAGATAAACATAATTTAATAAGTTTAAAATTAATCCCAGGCATGACACAATTTATAAATGAGGCTGCTAAGCTAAACACAAAAGATCACAATGCATCAGCAATATTTGATAATTCACACCCAGACTATTTTGATTCTTATAATGTATTACTAAACTCCTTCTCTGATCATCAAATGATTTTCTGTATCAGAAAATGTGCGAGGAAAGGTGGACTGGAGGAACAATTAGGTACAGGTCATACAAAAGGTTTGATTATATTGACTTTATGCTTGATCTGGAATGTAGCAAGCAGAGTCGAGTAACTTTAATTGTGACCATAGATGAAGCCTGGTCTTTGTTCTACCAGGAGTTCAGGAACAGCTGTGATAAATGTACCACAGAGAAAACTAGAAAAACAAAGTGTAAGAATCCTCCTTGAGATAATTCTCATTTTCAAAAAATGAAAACATTAAGAGATAATACATGGAAAGAGCCAAAAAAAAAAAAAAAACTAACAGTTCACAAGATTAGAACAGATACAGACAATTGAGAAATGCCTGTTCTTCAGAGGTGAGGAAAACAAAGTACATGTATGATAAGAGAGAACTAACACACAGTGTAATACCAGACCTGAGTGAATTTTGGAAAATTGTGCAGAAACTACAGGGTTAAAATATGCAGAAATACCAAATTCCTTTTAAATAAATGGGCAAGATGTCCCCTTATTATCATCCAATATCACATTTGCCCATTGTCTCTAACATTTTTGAAAAATTGGTCTGTACTTCGTTAAAAAGGTTTTTAGAAGAGGAAAGTTGTTGTATGAGTTTCAGGACACTCCACAGCACTACCACAGCCTTGATACAGGTTACAGGGCATTTTCAGGGGGCACTAGATAATGAGCATGTGGGTTGGTTCCATGTTTTCAGATCTTTGTAAGGAATTTGATACTCTGAACAACGACATCATCCTATCCAGACTACAAAGTGTAGGAGTGATCAGGGGTGCTGTCGACTGGTTTGAGTCCTACCTGAAAGGGTGTCAACAACTTGTAGTAATAAATTAATTGAAATCAAAACTGACCCCAATAGTGTCCAGAGCAACCCAAAGATCAATCTTAGGGCCTATCCTTTTTAATATATATATAGATATGAACAAATTGTTTTTGAAGAATCCACATGTAAAATACCATCTATATATGGATAACACAGTAGTATACGTAGAAGGGGCTACCCTAAATCAAACAGAGTCCGGGTTATAGGAGGCCTTTAATGATTTGCAGGAATTTTTCATACGGTCTACACTTGCATTTAATGGCCAAAAAAAAAAAAAAAGTAATGTGCATCAATAGAGCTAAAAATGTGGCTTCATTTACAACAACCTTGCAAATTAAAACTTTTAACCATATGATACTACAACAAGCACAGATGTATAGATATTGGGGAATCTGGCTAGACAATAAGATTAAATGGAATATCCATATAGACAACCAAGTAAAAAATCTGAGATGTCCAGGGGCCTTGTAGAGAATTAAGTACTGCATGAGTAAAGATGTTAGAAAGCAAGTGGTGAACACCAGGGGCTCAATTTTCAAAGAGTGGCATGTGACTTGCGTCAAGCCCTGCATCACACCTATTTTTTTGTGCCGCTGCACCAAACTCTGTTGATGCAACTGCACCTGATTTTAGTACACCGGGCACAGTTGCAACAGTTTCCTCATTTTACAGCAGCTTTTGACAAAGATTTGGTGCAAGATCAGTAAAAATGGTCCCCAAATTGGTGCAAGTTAGACCAGAGAAAAGGTGGTCTAACTTGTGGCATTTGGCTCTCAGATTTAAAAATCCCGATAGCCAGCTGTGAGAATGCCACAAGCCCCATGCACCAAACGGTCAGTGCATCAGGGGCTTTTAGCATTCTCAGGGCTTTGAATATCATGCCCCATGATTTTGTCTATTTTTGACTATGGGGATTTAATGCTCACTGGGGCATCAAGAATGGAGCTGTCAGAACTGAATGTTATGTACAATAGGTTTACTTACTTTGTCCTTGACACCCACTGAAGGATTTATAGATGCGATTTTTATAATAAGCTCCACTGGATGAGATTAGAGGAGCATAGGCTTGTCCTTTACCTTAGATCCATGTATTTACTTGAAAACGTACAACAAAAAAGTATTAAAAATTAATTTAGATCTCCAGGTTAGGTAGAAGAGCTACCACCTAACAAAAAGGTGGAAGTGGGTAGATTCCATTTTTTCAGCTTGGGCCCAACGTATTGGACTGATATATCATTATATTTAAGATCTATGGTGGGCAAAACAAGCTAGAGTAAAATAAAAAAGAGGCATCTCAATGAAGAGACAGCAAACCCATCAAGCTGCTCAATATTAGATACAGGTTGATGTTTCTTATTTTGTGATGTACACAAAATCTTGTAATTATATCTTTTTGCATCAATACCAATGTGGATATATCCTATGTAGATCAGAATTGAATAGTCTCCATATTTCAGGCATTATGTACTGTATAATGCAAGTATTTTACAACTGTAATCTTCGATCCTGACTCATCTAGTTTTACTAGTTATGAATAATTCACTGTCCTCTAAGATGCTTTTATAGTGAAACAAATATGCAAAATTTTAACTTTTATGTAATTTGTGATTTGTGCAATATTTTTTATTTATTTTATTTAAAATTTGTTAACCAGGAAAGGCAAACTGAGCCGGAGCTCATTTCCAGGTGCAATCCGGGGGTGACAAGGAGAACAATAAATGCATGATATACAATAGTCAGGGCAGTACAAAAATCAGAGCAGTTTTAACAAATAATATACAATTATAAGGTGTAGGACTTACTAGAATCACATTATTGTAAGTCTGTTTAGTTAAGGAGTAAACATAGCAGTGTCGAAAACCGGGAGTGCAAGAGAGGACAGGTAATCTAACGGGGGGTCAGAGGACTACAGCATTCATCGTTGGAGGCTTAGGGGTAGCTGCAGAAGGTAACTGTGGATGGTCTGAGCAGATGCTTTAATGCCAGGAACAAAAGGGTAGATGAATGGAGGTGGGGAGCTTGTTCCAAATGGAAGGGAGGCAAAAGGAGAATGAGTATAGACCAGCCATAGTGTGGACTCGGGGTAGGGCAAAAATATGGGAAGGACAGGAGAGCAGGGGATTGGGGAAGAGGCTGGAGTCAGAAGAGAAGAGAGATAAGATGGGAGAGATTCAAACCAATACTTAGAAATGAAGGTAAGACAGTGGGCTAAGTGTCCCTGCTGATGGGAGGGGAAAGAGAGAGTGGAGTATAGGTCAGAGTGGTGTGCTGAGAGAGGGGAGTTAGAGGCAAAGTGACAGAAGGTGTTGAAAAGTATGTCAAGTCTTGCAAAGCAGGTGGTGGGTGCTGACTTGCAGACTATATCGGCATAATCGATAACTGGGAGGATCCATTTAGTTATTAGGTCTCGACAGACTGGGAGGGAGAGACAACCCTTTTGCCTGAAGAGCATACCCAATTTGGGGCGAAGTCTTGAGTGCAGGGCATCGAGGTGGGATGAGTAGTCAAGGGACGGGTCAAGCCAAACCCGTAAGTATTTATAGGAGGTGACCACATCAAGGGGGTACCAGCCAGAGTAGTGATCATAGGACGGGATGACAACCTAGTAAATTTTGGCTTTGAGCCAAAGGTCATGGTGATGGTTTTTTTTGATGTTCTCTTTGAGGCAATGATCCTGGAACCATTTTGTAACTGTGTGAAAGTCCCATTGAAGGGGGATTTGGACGTCTGCTGCAGAGAGGCCAGGCAGGTAAATGACAGTGTAATCTGTGTACATGTGTATGTGAGTGATGAAGCAGACAGAGGGGAGATCATCAATAAAGAGAGAAAAGAGGACTGGTTCAAGTATGGAACTCTGGGGGAACACTGGAAAGGATAGGGAGGGGAGGAGAAAGGGTAGTACTGACATCCATGGCCTCTGTCTACCAGTGAGATATGAGTTAAACCAATTAACCACAAGGGTAGATAGTCCAACTGCATGCAGTTTGTTTATGGGGAGGGGTGAGAGACAGAATCAAAGGCTTTCATGAAATTGATAAATATTGCAGAGGTAATGTGACCTTGATCCATAGCTGAGAGTATGGAATTGGAGAAGCAGAGGAAGGAGGACATGGTGCAATGACCTTTTCTAAACCCTAATTGTACAGTGGAGAGGACATTTGTGGAAGTAAAGAAGTCAATTAAGCTTGAGAGGGTAATAGATTCTTGGATCTTTGCTAATGAGGGGTGGAGAGAGATGGGCTGGTAATTAGCAGGAGAGGTAGAGTCACTGCCCTTGTGGAGGGGAAGGACTTTGGCAAGCTTCCAGGCTAAGGGGACAGTGGAGGTGGAGAAGGAAAGATTGAGTAGGTGCATTGGGGGAGTACTGTAGAGGAGGCAGAGATAATGAAGAGTCTTGGGTTAATGCCATTAGGGCTAGTCTTAGAAGGGTTTAGGGACATAATTGACTAATAGACCTCTTGTGGAAGACTAGAGAGAAATGGAAACCCTCAGGTGTGGGGGAGAGCGAAATATTGGCATGGACTACAAGGGATTTGTCTAGGAGTGCGCAGGTACTGAAAAATTTATTATAGATCTCACTCAAAATTAGTTTGGCTCACCTGAGTTTCCAGTTTATGTTTCATGAATAACTTTTTTTACTACTAATACCATTTACATGTAAACCTTATTCTTCTTCTACTTGTCCAGACTCAACAAAGCATACAACAGTGTTTCTAGTTTGTCTTGCTGGCCCCATATTCTACAAATCACTGCTTACTTGACGAGGCCCTTGGCAGGTGCCCCCACAGACCTGTTGTGAATACTTCCTTGGCTGCCTGATTGACAAACCCATTCAAGAAAAAGAGGTGTCATCCCTATCCTGCCCCCTACTCAAGCCTAAGCCTTGTCCTCATGGGCTCTGGTCCTCCATCAGCCCTCTCCTAGCTTGTCCCCCAGCTTGCCACATGTATGGGTCAGAAGTCAGTCTCCATGGCCACCCTGAGTCACCGGAACAGCCTTCAAACCCTCTGTGGACTCAACGGTGACACCCTCTTTTTAAATCACACTATAGTGCCTTCCTCTCAGCTGCAAGTACCTGCAATTGCCCTCCCTGACTCATAATTCTGGTATCACTGTTTTTGTTTCCTGATGAAGCTGCTGTTTTTGTTACTATTCTGTGATATTGTGCTGCTATGAAGATTCTGTAAACTGTGTACACTATTGCAATTAATTACTCAGTTGCTCCCTCATGCCCTGATATCTAATTCTTTTGTACCTATCTGATGCCTGTATCAATAATGTATTGCAACACTGTATTGTATCTGATCATTTATGAACTTTACATCTTTATGGCTTGGGCCATGCCTGAAATGGTCCCTGGGATCAGTGTACTCACCCAGTTAACAAATAAAATAAAATAAATAGTATTTTTTTAATGTTTCAGGGGTTCCTAATTTCACATTTTAATTGTTAGTGAAATTTTGTGAACATGTTCTGTACATGTGGAGTTTCTAGCTTCCCTGTTATTACAGGTATACACCCACATTTTGGCATGTATACCCAATATCAATAGGTCCAGAAATCTAACAAAGCTGGTGGTATTTGGCTTAGTCAGTTAGAATTTAAAAGTAGAAATACCACAAATTGCTAATTGACAAAATTTGCTCACAAATTTATGAAAGTATAATATGTAATACCAGTACAATTCCACTTGCAGAATTTGAGTTTCAGGTAGCACTTATCACCACTGAATCCATTTAGCTGTGCTGAGCTGTTTGCAGTATTATGCCTCCTTTTTTGGTGACCATGTTGTCCCCACCCTACTTCTTTTCTTGCATTTCACCAGATGACTCAGAGGACCTGCTTGTCAAGTTGATTTCCTTCATTTTTCACAAACACCCTGTATTAAAAGGAAAGCCCAGTGGCACTGAGGGTTGAGGCGCTGGACACCTTACCTCACACCATGCCGTGACCTGGGTTTGAGAATGGACTCAGAACACTGGGGGTCAGTGGGGAAGGAGAGGATTGAACTCCTGGAGGACTGCACTCCTCTCCTGGGGTGGGTTGGGGAGTTTGCCTCACTCTGTAGTGGCCCCTCATTAAGACCAGGAGCACCACAAGAGCAGCACAACAGGAAGGGCTAAGAAAACCAGAGAAAATGGCATCTCGATTGACTGGATGATGGCCACCTAGACCCTTGCCACAGCAGAACCACCAGACAGCCATGACCGACCCTAGCAGCACCCAGGGACAAGAAAGGTAAGCCACAAGGCACTTTCTCTTTGGAAGGAGAGAACCTGTCTGATGAAGGGATACATCGGGTTACTCTGGGTAGGCTGCAATATGAGGTGGAGGATGGGGGTTCCCAAGGGGTGGTGAGACAGTCCCTGGTGGCCCAAAGGAGAGGTCAGTCAGGCACATGGGGGGGGGTATAAACAGATAATGCAAAAAAAAAAGAGAGCCAGCTACTCATTTTCCTGTTTGATCTCTCATTTTGGAAAAGCCAAAATGTCTCCTTCCTGGTGCTCCAGTTATTTCCTTCTGTGCATTTCTGCACAGCACTAGCACAGCAGCAGGATACAGGGTTTGGGCTTTGAAAGTCACTGGACTTTAAAGGCCACTTTTTCCTTTTTTAGCAACTAACCATAATGCTTCTTTGTATTTTCAGTATATTCAACTCACTACACAGGTTGGGGTGCAACAGAGAATATGGATGGGATGTTGAGAGAAGCAGACAAATAGCAAGGCATCAGGAAATCTTCAGCAGAGAGATAAAAGGCAACCACTCCTAACATGTCTCATTCACATTTGTGTCCCAGAGTACGGGTGGAACACAGCAGGAGTGAAATGGGATTGACATCCTAGGCATCAGCATGTCAAGAAGTTGGCAGAAGTTTGACATCTTTGCAGAATATTTAAACTACCAAATGGGGAGAGGGATGCAGCACCCAATACACTGAATGGGAAGAACACCCTTCCCCCCTCAGCTAGTGATCAAACAGGAGTTCAGCATGTTTGTAGTTCATTTGAATCACCAGGTAAGAAAAAAGGTCTGGCTCCCCACACAACACTCAAGGGAAACACCGGACCTGGTCCAACAACTAACACACCGAAATCTGGCCAATGGAAAATCATGTACACAAATGCTCACAGTCTGGGAAACAAGATCCCAGACCTGCAGGCAACAATGACAGAGGTTAAACTGGACATAGTAGCCATTAACGAGACATGGTCCATCAGTAACCACACTTGGGAGACTTCAGTAACTGGCTATGTACTGTTCAGAAGACACCGAGGTGCAAAAAGGGGGGAGGGGTGGAGTGGCCTTTTATGTCAATGAAAATATCATAGCTACAGAAATTCAGAATACATGTAAGAAGCCAGAAGAACCATAGGTCACCCTGGAAATAGGAACTGGAACAGCCATATGAACTAGGATTGTCTACAGACCTCCTGACCAGGGGGAGGACATAGACATATTACTGTTAGAAGATATACAAAATATAATAGCTAAAGGGGAGGTTCTGATAATGGGAGACTTCAACATGCCAGATACAGATTGATCAATACCAGCAGGAACATCTGCCAGAACTAGACACATAGTGGATTCCATGCAGGGGGAGGGCCTCAAACAACTAGTAGAACAACCCACAAGAGACAGGGCTATCCTAGATCTAGTACTGACTAATGGGGAAAGGATCACAGATCTCCAGGTAGAAGGTCACCTGGGGGCCAGTGACCATCACATGGTATGGTTCAATTTGGCCACTACAACAAAATTATCCCATTCCATGGCAAAAATATGGGACTTCAGAGGAGCTGACTTTGATAAGATGGCCAAAAGAGTTAAACTAGCCCTGGCAAGAAGAAATACAGGTGAAAGGGTATAGGCAAAGTGGGCAAGCATTAAGGATGCAATACTTGAAGCAACATAGAAACATAGAATTTGATGGCAGATAAGGACTGCTTGGCCCACCCAGTCTACCCATTTCCCTACCTAATGGATAAGCTGCAGATCCTAGTTAACCAGAAGCCTACTTCTTCCTACCCCTACCCCCTAGAATTGCCTTATGACTGTCCCATGCATGCTTGAATTCCACCTCTGTTTTTGACTCCACAACCTCCTCTGGAAGGCCGTTCCATGCATCCACAACCCTTTCTGTGAAAAAATACTTCCTTACATTACCTCTGAGCCGCCTTCCCTCTATCTTCAAATTTGCCATCTTGTTCTTGCACACCTCTTTTTTTGAAAGATGCTACCCTCTTGGACTTTGTTGATTCCCTTGAGGTACTTGAAAGTTTCTATTATGTCCCCCCTCTCCCTCCTTTCCTCAAGCCTATGCATATTAAACTCCTTAAGTCTCTCTTCATATGTTTTCTGGTGCAGACCCTGCACCATTTTAGTTGCCCTCCTCTGGACAGCTTCCATCCTGTCTATGTCATTGCGAAGACTGAGTCTCCAGAACTGCACGCAGTACTCCAGATGGGGCCTCACCAGCTGTCTGTACAGAGGGATAAAAACTTCCTGTTTTCTACTGGTGATGCCTCTCCCTATGCATCCCAGTATCCCCCCAGCCTCCTTACTGCCCTCTCACATTGCTTGCCCACCTTTAGGTCATCTGATATGACTACCCTCAGGTCCCTTTCCATTTTTGTTGTTGTTAGTATCTCACCCCCCATTGTGTACTCTTCCCTGGTTTTTGTTTCCCAGGTGCATTACCTTGCACTTCTTAGCATTGAATCTAAGCTGCCATACATTTGACCATTCCTCTAAGCTTTCCAAGTCCCTTCTCATCCTTTCCACCCCACCTTGTGCATCAACTCTGTTGCAGATCTTTGTGTCATCTGCAAAGAGACATACTTTTCCTTCCAGTCCCTCTGTGATGTCATTTATAAAGACATTGAAGAGGACCGGTCCTAATACTGAACCCTGCGTTACCCCACTAGTAACCCCCCTTTCTTCAGAGTGGACTCCATTTACTATTACTCTCTGTGTCCTATTTTCCAGCCAATTCTTTACGCAGGCTATCATCTTGGGACCCATTCCCAGGCTGGCTAACTTGTATATTAATCTTTTGTGTGGGACTGTGTCAAATGCCTTGCTAAAGTCTAGGTAGGCCATGTCCACAGCCCCTCCCTGATCTACTACTTTGGTCAACCAGTCAAAGAAATCTATTAGATTCATCTGGCATGACCTTCCCACTGTGAATCCATGCTGCCTTGGGTCCTGTGCCCCTCTGGCCTCTAGGTACTCGACAATTCTTTCCTTCAGAAGTGATTCCATCATTTTCCCTATCACTGAAGTTAAACTAACAGGTCTGTAGTTTCCTGTTTCTGCCCTGCTCCCACTTTTGTGTAAGAGAGAAAAGCAAGAGCAAAAGAAGAAGGAAACCACTTTGGTTCTCAAAAACAGTAGCAGAAAAGGTCAGAGCCAAGAAGCTGGCCTTCAGGATATATAAGGGAACGCAGTGAGACAGAGATAGGGAGGCATACCAAACTTTCCTAAGAGAAGCAGGGAAGGCAGTAAGGCAGGCAAAGGCCCAAACCAAGGAAACACTAGCATGAACAGTAAAAGAAGGTGGCAAGACTTTCTATAGATACATTAGTGTAAGGATAAAGTACAGAGGGGATATTGCTAATATCAAAGGGGATAGGGGGAGTGTGAGGAGGAAGACTAAGGAAAAGGATCTATCCTAAATAGATATGTCTGCTCATTATTTACTGAGGAGAAGGTAGGGCAGGGCCCACAGCTCAGCACCTTGGACCCAGGGGGGAGGGATGTGTGTACTAGTCCCTTCATAAAAGAAAGGGTCCTACAAGAGCTCACTAAGCTCAGGGTGGACAAGGCAATGGGACCTACTCCCAGGGTAGTAAAGGAGCTAAGGGTGGAACTAGCAGAGCCATTATCAGAACTCTTTAGTGAGTCTCTGAGCACAGGAGAGGTCCCAGAAGACTGAAGAAGGGCTCATGTGATCCCGCTCCACAAGAGTGGTACCAGGGAGGAGGCAGGGAACTACAGACCAGTCAGTGTTAACTCAGTAGTGGGTAAGACTATGGAGGCATTCCTTAAGGAAAGGATAGTGCAACACCTGGAATCCACAGGCGCACAGGATCCAAGACAATATTGGTTTACAAGAGGAAGGTCCTGTCAAACTAAACTCATAGATTTCTTTGACTGGCTAACCAGAGTGGTCGACCAAGGGGGAGCAGTTGATGTCACCTAGCTTAACTTCAGCAAAGCTTTCGATACTGTTCCACATAGAAAATTGATTAACAAGCTGGGTGGGCAGAGGGTGGGTCAGAAGCTGGTCAACTGGGTGGCAAACTGGTTGGTGGGTAGAAAACAGAGAGTGGTGGTAAATGGTATACAGTCAAAAGAGATGCAATCCTCAAGTGGGGTACCTTAGGGATCAGTCCTGGGGCCAGTCCTCTTCAATATCTTCTTCAGTGACATTGCAGATGTACTGGAGGGTAAGGTTTGTCTGTTTGCAGATGACACCAAGATCTGCAACACAGTAGATGATCCAGATGGGGTGGGCAGAATGAGAAGAGATCTGGATAAACTGGCAAAATGATCAAAATATTAGCAAATGGGGTTTAACGCAAAGAAGTACAAGATCATGCACATAGAGAAGAGAAATCCTGAAACCACCTATAGGTTGAGAGGGGAGTTGCTGGAAATCACAAGAGAAGAAAGAGATTTGAGCATCATCACAGATGACCTGAAATCATCCAAGCAGACCACTAAAGCAGTAAGGCTAGAGGGATGTTGGGGTGTATTAGTAGGGTATCACAAGTCAGAAGAGGGAGGTAATAATCCCTCTTTACAAAGACACTGGTTAGGCCCCATCTGAAGTACTGCGTGCAGTACTGGAGGCCACACCTGCACAAGGACATTAACAACATGGAGGCAGTCCAGAGAAGAGCAAACAAAATGGTGCAGGGACTACATCAGAAAACATACGAGGACAGATTAACAGAGCTCAATATGTTTATTTATTTATTTATTTATTTCAAATTCAGATTAATACTTTTGAGCCGGGGGCTCATTTACAAAGGCTCCAAGTCAACAAGGAATACAAGACATTTACAGGTTAATAAGTAATAAATATGTATACCCTAGAGCAAAGGAGGGAGAAAGGGGATATGATCGAAACATTCAAACATCTTAAAGGCATTAACAAGGTGAAAGTCTAACATGTTTCAATATAAGAAAAATAGCAGGACAAGAGGACACCGCATGAGATTACAGGGATGCCAATTAGGGGGAATGTGAGGAAGTTCTTTTTTCACAGAAAAGGTGGTGGATGCATAGAACGGCCTACCTCAGGAAGTGGGGGATATGAATACAGTGCAGGGCTTCAAACAGGCATGGGATAGGCATAAGGGAGCAATACAGATGTGTATGAATATATAGGCCATTGACAGAGTACAGGTCTATGGTACATTCATAAGGTAGAAAAAATGGGCAGACTGGATGGGCCTTGTGGTCCTTATTCGTGGTCAACTTCTATGTTTCTGTGTTTCTATGTTTCTATCCTTAGGGGATAGCAAGCATGCAGGGAACTCTGCCAGTCCACTAAAGTAAGGCAGACTACCCGTAGACTTGCTGTTGCCTGAGTATGGGATTGCAGGAAATAAAAGCAACTGTTAAGTGGGAGAAGAAATAACACCCTTTCTAGGCTAAAAGTAAAAAGGGGGAGAAAAAAAGAGGCAAAAGGGGAAAAACTCAAAACACCCTACCTAAGGTCAAGTAACAAAGGGATCAGTAAAACAAACAAGCTCTAGCAGAGCCACTACAACTGTAAATGCATTAAATAGATAATGGTGTTTCATGGGCTTAAACATAAACATGAATTTCTGTTGCTTACATTAACTGAATCAAAGTACGGTACATTGAGAAAGGACAGATATAAAAATAATGCCACTGTCTGTATTACAGTTACCGATATGTTTCACATTTTATTCTATGCACTGTTATAGCAATCAACTCAACAGAACCGGGCCATCATAAACATGAAGGTACTGTACCTTAATTGTAAACACTGCTCAGAAAACTATATGTTGTGACAAGGTGGAAGATAAACATAATATTGAGACATGTTTTTGAAGACATTTGATGTGTTTAATTGATTTTTTTAGAGATTGCTATACAGTTCACACACACACATACTTAGTGTAATATAAAAGTGCATATACCCAAATGTAAATCTAAATCTTACACATTTCATTACAAGTTGTTCTCTTGAAGGAAGATTTTACTGTACAAGGCCTAAAAGTGGGCGTTAGTAAAAGTAAACTGGGGCATTTGTGTTATTGAGGGTAATACATAGACTATCTTTTATTGCTGCTCCACCCCAGGCACACACAATATGAAAATCAAACCCCCCTTGATATGAAGCAACAGGAATCAGTTAGTGCAAGGACTGAAACAAGTAGGAGACTGCGTAAGTGGGTAGACAAACATGAGTATGGTAAGTCAAATAACATTTCAAAAAGTCTCACTATCATAATTCATTTTTATGTTGATTGTGCGAAGTGCAAGAAACATATTGTGGCAGCTTTCTCAGAAGCAGGTTGTGGAGGCACGGCGCTGTTGTGGCCAATGCTCCCATAGCCTGCAAAGGCTTGTCCCGCTTCCTCCAATGCCGTTGCAGGCTGCTGGGGACAGTAGTTTGGAACGTTGCCACCAGCTTCTGACAATTTTGCCGATGCAATCAGGGGCTGCCTTGTCATTGCAGTGTCAGCCTTCTGCTGCAATGAGGGAGTGACCCGTCATTGAAGGACGGGATGTATGAACCCTGATATTGCTTGTGAACATGGCAGCGCTTGCCGCGGTTCCAAACAATATTACTCCCCCAATATGATTCGCCGGATGGGGTGCCCAACTCACGTCAGCAGAAAGGAACTCTTTGTTGTTTGCCGATGGGGTGCCCAATCCCCATCAGCAGAAAGGAATCCCTTTGTTGTTTGCCGACGTGGGGGTGCCTAACTCTTTGGCAGAAAGGAATTCCCCCTTTGTTGTTTGTTGATGGGGGTGCCCAATCCCCCATTGGCTACAGCTGCCCCCCAAAAACAAGAATCTGGTGGCATGCTGGGAGCCCACCCCAGCGTGCCACATGCCCCTGTAAATAAAAAACGGTCCCGCAAAATCTTTTTTTTTCACACCTGTAAAAAAGGAAATGGTCCTTCATAGTCTCCCAGCCCCCCACTCACAACCTGCACCCACCCACTGCACAACCTGCCTCCCCACACTCCCCATACTTACCTCCAGAGCTTAGCGTGACGATCTTCGGTGGACCGGGAACACGTCTGTGCTCTTCAAAGCTGACCACAAACTAAGGAAATGCTGGTAAGCTGTGTAATGTAATAAATAGGTTTTTTCCAACTTTAGTACATATCTCGGGCGTTTTTGGGAATTATTTCACCAAATTTTCAACATGGGGTTTTTGGGACCCCCCTCGTGAATTCTTGAACTGTCATGGCATTAATCAGCCCTGAAAGGTGATTTCACGGTCACTGCGAGGAATCACCTTCGGGCCAATTAATAAAATTACAGTGTCAGTGTTCATGAGGTGGGCTCTCAAAAACCTATGTTGCAAATTTGGTAAAAATCCAAAATGACTGTTTTGATTGTAGTGAAGTTGCTACGCAAATTCTTGTAACTTCATGAATTTGCATATTTTCATGCCAGATTTTCAACACTGGCATTTTGTCACACCTCCTTGTGAACAGTATAGCTGTCATTGTTCACATCCTGGTGGAAATGTGTTTCGCACTTCCGGCGCAGAATAGCGAGTTGCTGTTGGAAATCAGTGTTTGGGACAGATTAAGAAAATAACAGTGACACTGTTCATGAATAGAGGTCCTGAAATGGCTATGTTGAAAATTTGGTAATGATACTCCATAAAATGACTGTGTTACGAGCGTATGTTGAACAGTTTGCATGCACGCTCGTAACTTCGCGAATGTATAATATTTTCACTCCAGATTTTCAACATTGCCATTTTCCAACACCTACTTATGAACAGAGCAGCTGTCATTTTCCCCATCCTGACCTAAATATGTTTTCACACCTCCGGTGCAGAATAGAGTGGTCGCTGTGGGAAATCTCTGTCCGGGACAGATTAAGAAAATTACAGTGATACTATTTATGAGCAGAGGTCCTAGAATGCCTGTGTTGAAAATTTGGTGATGATAGCCCATCAAATGACTGTGCTACAAGTCTGCATTGCACACTTTCCACACACCCTTGTAATTTCACAGATTTGTAATATTGTCATGCCAGATTTTCAACAGTAGCATTTTTTCACACCTCCTTATGAGCAGTACAGCTGTCATTTTTCACATCCTGACTGAAATATGGTTTCACAGTTGCGGCACAGAATAACGCAGTCACTGTGGGAAATCAGTGTTCGGGACAGATTAAGAAAATGACAGTGGCACTGTTCATGAGCAGAGGTCCTAAAATCCCCATGTTGAAAATGTAGTGATGAAGCTCCGTAACATGACTGTGTTACAAGCATGTGTTGAACTGTTTCCATGCACCCTTGTAACTTCGCAAATTTGTAATATTTTCACACCACATTTTCAACAGTGGCAGTTTTTCACATCTCCTTATGAACAGTACAGCTGTCATTTTTCACATCCTGGCTAAAATATGTTTTTGCACTCCTGCCAGAGAATAGCACGGTCACTGTCGGAAATCAGTGCTTGGGACAGACTAAGATTGAATGAGTGAGAGGGGGGAGTGACCAAGCTCAACTGAGCTCTCTCGGGACTGCTGCAGATTTGTTTGTGGGCAGAAAAAGGCCACAACGCAAGAGCCTAGAACAAAAGGGCAGCCTGCAGCACTGGGAGAAACAGAACGAGAGAGCGAGTGAGGGAGGGGAAGTGAGCGAACTCACCGGAGCGCTGTCAGAACTACTGTGGATTTCTTGTGGGCAGAAAAAAGGTGTCAAAGCAGGCAGGGGCCCAGTAGAAAAGGCCAGCCTGCAGAGGTTGGAGAAACAGTATGAGTGAGTGAGACGGGGGGCTGAGTGAGCTCAACGGAGGTCTATCAGGACTGCTGCAGATTTCTTTGTGGGCAGAAAAAGGCGACAATGCAGGCAGGAGCCCTGTACAAAAGGGCCGCTTGCAGCGCCAGGACAAACAGAATGAGCGCGTGACAGAGGGAGACTGAGCGACCTCAACAGAGCTCTGTCAGGACAGCTGTGGATTTCTTAGTGGACAGACAAAGGTGCCAATGCAGCCAGGAGCTCCGCACACAAGCTCAGCCTGCAGCGCCAAGAGAAACAGAATGAGCGCGCGTGACAGAGCGGTAGTGAGCGAGCTCAACAGAGCTGTATTGTGACTGCTGCAGATTTCTTTGTGGGCAGAAAATGTGGCAGTGCAGGCAGGAGCCCAGTACAAATGACCAGCTTGCAGCACCAGCAGAAATGGAATGAGTGAGGGAGAGAGGGGGAGTGAGCGAGCTCAATGGAGCTGTGTCAGGACTGCTTCAGATTTCTTTCTGGCCAGAACAAGCCGCCAATGCAGGCAGGAGCCCAGTACAAAAGGGCAGCCTGCAGTGGCAGGAGACACAGAACGAGCGAGTGAGGGAAGGGGAGTGAGTGAACTCAAAAGAGCTCTGTTGGGACTGCTGCAGATTTGTTTGTGGGCAGAAAAAGGCAGCAGTGCACAGAGGGGCCCAGTACAAAAGGGCAGCCTACAGTAGCGGGAAAACCAGAATGAGCGAGTGAGAGAGGGGAGGAGCCAGGCTCAACTGAGCTCCCATTGTAACTGCTGCAAGTCTTTGTGGGAAGACGGGCGGCAACACAGGCAGGAGCCCAATAGAAAAGGGCAGCCTGCAGCTCAGGCAGAAACGGAATGAGCCAGTGAGAGAGGGGGAGTCAGCAGGCTCAACAGACCTGTGTCGGAACTGCTGCAGATTTCTTTGTGGGCAGAAAAAGCCACCAACAGAGGCAGGAGCCCAGTACAAAAGGGCAGCCTGCACCGCCAGGAGAACCAGAATGAGCGGGTGAGAGAGGGGGAGTGAGCCACCTCAACAGTGCTCTGTCGGGACAGCTGCAGATTTCTTAGTGGGCAGAACAAGGTGCCAATGCAGGCAGGAGCCCCGTACAAAAGAGCAGCCTGCAGCACCGGGAGACACAGACTGAGCGAGTGACAGAGAGACAGTGAGTGAGCTCAACACACCAACGCAATCAACATTCAGCATTGACAAATGCTTGTTTACAAATGTGTCTGCACAGTTTATAATTTTTGTAAAAAAATAATAACAATGGGAGTTACTCTACATATGTCCACAGGTGCCAAGCATGCAGGTGGAGGGGTCTGAGGCCTGGATGCACCAGTCTGCCCTGCTCCTGAGTCAGAAGATCAAGGTGGAGAGGCAGAGGTACTGGGGGTTCCATTGATAGCTGTTGAAGCAGAGGGAACCAAATCTGATTAGGCCAAAGAGGAGCTATTAGAATCATGTGAGCCCCTTCTTCCTGTAGCTTCAGGAGAACCCTCTGAAGCACTGGGAAGGGAGTAAAGGCATACAAGAACCTCCCTGTCCAGTGAAGAGACAGCGTGTCTCACCAGAAAACACCATGCCCGGAAACAAGCAAGCAAAATTTGGATAGTTTTCATTGGATCGGGAGATGAAGAGGTCTATCTCTGGCCAACCCCACAGGTTGAATAAGCTTTCAACCACCTCTTGATTTAGCTCCCACTTATGAGCCCTGACAGTGGTGTGGCTGAGACTGTCTGCCAGGATGTTGCTGACACCTGGCACATGGACAGCAGTCTGGCAGAGGTTGTGCTGGACTGCCCAGTACCACACTCACATCACCTCCCAGCATAGAGGGTACGAGCGAATGCCTCCCTCTTTGTTCAGGCACCAGACCACAGATATTTTGTCAGTCTGAATCAGGAGTGTCCCCGGACATGGAAGAAACTGGAAGGCCTGGAGGGCATACAGTACTGCCCTCATTTCTAACACATTGATGTGTAGAGATGCTTCCAGCTGAGACCATGTTCACTTGGTCTGATGGTCTCCTAGGTGGGCTCTATCTATAACTAGTATAGGATGAACTCCACTAAAAAATAACACATATATAGCAAAAAAAAGGCTCCTTTATTTCATAATTTTTTCACATTGAAAAAGTCTGGGCAACAGTTGTGTGGCTAAACACCACTTCATCAGGCCCCAATCTGCAGTGTTGATCTCTTTTTGTTTTAAATAACTCTTATTTCTATCTCAGTGTAAACGTCTCTTGTTACGTTTTCAGTATTTCATCCACAAAATGATTCTTCTGAACACTTTATTCTTGTCTGACCCCCCTTGTGTGGCATCTTACCCTTTAAAATGGCACCCTTTCATGCCTCCTCTAGGTAGTGTCTCCTGTTTTGTAATTTATCTTCCTCTCACTCTAATACTATGTGTGTCCTAGGTAGGCCTCCCAGCTTTGACACAAAGCATCCATTGTAAGGGTCATGGTAAGAGCAGGGGATTGAAAGGGGAGTGCCTGTGGAGAGATTGGACAACTCCTGCCACCAAAGAAGATCCTTCTTCATGTACCCAGACACTAAGACCCTGTGGTCTAGGCTGTCCAGCTGCTGATCCCATTGGACACAAAGAGTCTATTGGGTCATCCTCATATGCAGTCTGGCTAGAGGAACTGTAGGGATTGCAGCTGTCATCATCATGAGAAGATGGAGGTTCAACCGGGCTGGGTCCAGTGTGAGTTGGCCACTAATCTGGCCTGTTCCTTCTGGGTCTGTACTCTGTTTGATGGGAGGAAGGCCCTGCCCTGGACCATATCCAGCACTGCCTCAAATGAATTGTAGGGGCTTGGAGGGGCGAGGTGGGACTTGGGACAGTTGACTGTTATTCCAAGTCTGAAAAAGAGATCCAGGGTGAAGAAGAGTGACTCAGACTGCTCTGTGATGGGGCTGACAGAAGCCAATCATCCTGATACAGGCACAGTTAGATCCCTCAGTGGCATAGGGGCACACCACCACTGCTAGACACTTGGTAAAAACCCGAGGTGCTGAAGATAGGCCAAAAGGGAGAGCCTTGAACTGGTAATGTTGCCCCTGGAAGGCAAACCAAAGAAAGTGGTGGTGGGCCTGGAAGACAGGGATGTGCAGATAAGCATCCTGCATGTCCAGCACAAAAAGTCAATGGCTCTTGTGGAGCAGGGGTATAAGTCCCTAGATGGTGAGCATGCAGAACCTCTTGTACTAGACGTACAGGTTGAGCATGCTGAGGTTCAAGATTGGTCTTAGGTTGCCCGTCTTTTTGGGCACTAGGAAGAAATGGAAGTAGTACCCTCTTTCTATCTGTGAAAGAGCCACTGGCTATATGGCTGACATTTGCAGAACAGCCTGGATCTCATCCCCTATCAGAGACAGGTGCCTTGGAGGATAATGGGAGAGGCCTTGGGGTTGTCCAGAGACCTGTTAGGAACTCTGTGGTGTGACCTCTTGCTATTAACTGAAGGACATAGAGTCCGTGGTTATGTCCTGCTACCCTGGAATGTGGAGAGCAAATCTCCCCTCTCCACTGGTTCACCTAGAGGATCTGAAAGAGGTGGGGGTCCCCGTGCAAGTCAGGAGGCTGAGGGAAGGGAGTCAGCAGCTCCTCCAGGGGCTTTTGGGACATGGCAGGGAGAGTAGGGATTCCTGATGCTGGATACCAGTATTTGGCCTGGCGTTTGTCAGGGCCTTCTTTGGTCTAGCATCTCTGTTGCTGAAGAAAAGGCTGTTTGCCTTTGTAACCCCCCGGTACATGGAGCGGATGTCATGGATGGATTTACCTCTGCTCTGTAATTCAGTGATAATATCCTTCCTTAGCATCACCTCCAAATAACACGGATCCCATGAAAGGGGCATCCAGGATGGAGGTCTGGATGTCTTGTGCCAGGCCAGCAATCCTGAGCCATGAATGTCACCTAATGCAGACAGCAGTGACTGTGACATGAGCAAAATAGTCTACTGTGTCATTTGTGGCCCTGAAGGGCATAATGACAGAAGATTTTAGCCATTCTCACTTTCTTGGCAATCTTGGCCTTAAGCTCCTGGTCCTGGATAGCTTCCATCTTTGACTCAAGTGAGGCCAGGAAATATTTCTGATAGGAAACCATATGAGACACATAATTAAGGGACCTGAGGGCACAAGTGGAGAAGGAATGGATCTTGTGACAGAAATTGTCCTGCTGCTTAGACTCCGTATCAGGAGGAGACATGCTCAAATGTTAGGTTTAGAGGACTGGTTGTGGGCAGCCGTGATAACAACTGAGTCTGCATTAGGATGGCCAGTAAGGTGTGTGACCCCATCTGGGGGGTGGTGCACCCCATCTTCCTTTTTTGAAACAGCCAGAATGGAGGAAGGCTGTTGCCAGATAGTGAACATCAGGTCTTCATGAGTCCCAGTCCAAGGCAGTATGGGCATAGAAGCTGTGTCAGTCATGTCTAGATGCTCCTCAAGCCTTTTCTGCTTTGGATTCTGTTCCTGGATAGCCTAGCCACAGGCATTTTGTATAGTTATGAGGAGTTCTGCAAAGGAAGGGTCCTCCGGAGTGGACTCTGAGGACTCCTTAGGCTGAGGCTCTATAGATGTATGCATAGCACAGCTGGAGGACAAGTCAGAGTCCAAAGAGTTCCAGCTGGGGGTCTGAACCCTTTTTAGAGGAGCTTTCTGGGTTTTATCCCTGACCTGGTGTCTAGAGGAGCCTTCTCTGGAAAGGTGGGAATCCACAGTAGAGGCTTATCTAGGGGTTGGAAAGGAGGAGGAAGTAGAGGCCACCACTGGTTTCCAATGGTCAAGCTCCTAGGCTAGTTGAGTCCTGTCCTGAATCAGGGTCTGACACACTGCATGGATATCAGCCTGAGGCTGTTGTGGAGGCAGAGGCTAAGGAGGAGGAAGTGGTGGAGGAAGAGGCTGGTATAATGGATAGCCCAGCATCTGATATTGAGGGTGTCCATGAGCCTGTTAGGAGTAGGGAAAGCCAGAAGGAGCATACTCTTGATTAGACATAGCCTGGCATCTGTTACCCCGGTACATAATGGGGTTGATCACCAGGCATTGGATACCCCAGCAAAGGATACATTGGGTATTGTGGGGGCAGATAGTCTGGAACATTGTCCATAAGTCCAGCCGGAGGCAGAGCTGAAGGCCCTGCAGGAGGTGGGGCTGAAGACCCAGCAGGAGGTCCAGAAGGATCAGATATTGGCCCCATAGGGACATTCAAAGGGGCTGGCACTGGATCAGGCACAGGAATGTCCAGCACTGGAAGATTCTATGCCAAGGGGCCTGATGGAAGGCTGTCTAGCATTTGAGAAATGGCTGGAGTGCCAGATATATCCTGATCCCATGAAGGGTCACATGGTGAAGGGTCACTTGGGGTCAGGGTGTGATTAGAACCTGACGGAAGATCCACCATAATCTGGGGAGCTGGAGTCCAAGATGGTGAAACCTGGTTGTCCAAGGAGGCTTGGGTTGAGGAGGTCCTGATGGAAGGTCCCTGGAGGGATTAACAATAGGCCCAGTGGCTGAATGAGGAAGAGACTGACCCCACGAAGGAGAGGGAACCTCCAGATTACTGCCGTCCTCTGGCTCTTGATCTTCAGGCCATCTCAGATGATCTGGCTGTGTCAGTGGGAGTGAGGAACCCTCAAAAATCTGTTGCATGTCCATCAGCTGGCTCAACTCAATGTCAGAGGTATACTGGGACCCCGATGGGAGACCCCCAGCTGTGTAGTCCCCAGAGGAACCAGGGAACAACTTATCAGCCGGGGAGCAACTTATCAGATGTCAGAAGAGCTAACATCTGATGTATCAGCCGAGGCCTTGCAGACAACAATGGAGCTGGAGTCCAGTTTACCAGCTGTGACCGTGCGCTCGTTGGTGGAGCAGGGGAGTGACTTTTTGACCTGGCTGCTAGCGATAGACCCTGAAGAAGATATGGGCGTAAGGAGCACAATAAGGATTCTGTTGTCCAAGAAGAGCCCCGACTGCACCATGAATAAATCAGGCAGGGAGGCCATGGTCTGATCCACCAGAGCAGTATGAGACCTGACAGTAGGGGGTACTTACCGAAATGGAGGCCCCTCCAGTGTCAGTGGTGCCCTATGGTCACCATCAAGTGGATGGAGACCTGTCCTGGTCTTGGTGCCTGTCCTTGTCCTTTTTCTTCTTTTTGAGTTCGGGCATTGGAGAAGAAGATTTTTCCCACAGATTCTGCAGTTCCTTTTCTGTCAAAGCTAGGCACTTCTCCAGCAAGTGGGCTTCAGGCTTTTTCTGGGGCCTAATCCATTTGGCCTGATTGAAGGATTGGCAGGGTACACAATCCTTGACCCGGTGTTTGGGGCCTAGGCAGATCACACAGTGGGAATGTTTGTCACCATGCAGGATCTGGGTGCTGCAGGACTTGCACTTCTTTTTGACACATCACCCAACTATTCATGTTCCTGAATTATACCTCCAACTATATTCCATGCTGTAAATTTGTCACTGTTATTTATTTGCTTTTCTTCTGTATATCCATCAAGATCTCTGTATTGGACCTGTTTATACTGTGTTTTACTATGTAATTGTTTGACCTGGTGTTCTGTTCTCTTTTTATGCTAAACTGGATGTTTGTGTAAATGGGCATTTTTGCTCACATACCTTTCAGTATAAAATAAAGATTGATTGATTAAAAACTGGACTGACAGACCTGAGCCACAGCAGTTCTATAAAAATCCAAACTGGTCATACTGGGTGCAACTTGCACAAATACTAATGGTCCGGTCACTTTGGTTGCACTGTTCAGTCAGACTTAAATATCTGGTCCACTCATAGAAGTCTGTTTTTCAACTCTTCCATGACATGATTGAAAATGGAACCATCAGGACCAGGCCAGATAGGTAAAAGCCAGACCAGATCATCTGGAGTGAGTGGATCAGCAATATTTGCACAAGCTGTGCCCAGTCCAGATCTTACAGCTCTGGTCCAGGACTGGTGATATGGTTTTTACCCATACCGCACTGGATGTGGCTTAGTGACGTGCTGTGCAGATAATGCAGAGTCTAGCCCATTGAAGGTTGAAGTTTCAGAAAACCATTATGCTAAAAATATCAAGACTCACTCCCCAACCCCCAAGTTACACTTAGTCCTCTTCCAAAGTCATGCTTAAATATTGGTGTCTCTACATCCACGCCATTAAGCTTTTAATGCCATCATGCCTCTTCTGCTTCTATGAGCGCCCCCATCCATAAAGTCCCATTTTGCTTGTGGCAGTCCCTCCTCCCCAAACCAGGTAATTTTCCAGGGAGCAGCTCTTTACACCACATCAACTAAATTACTGCTAAACTCCTTATTTTTAAACATTTTGTTGAGACATTTTTGTTTTACTATATTCCATGGTCAGGAAAAATGAATTTGTAAAAGAAACCAAAGCCCCATTTATCAGTACATTTAATCACAATACAGCATGTTATGATCAGATTTTATGTGTAACCCAAGTTAAACAAAAATTAGACACACACACATGCCTACCTATTTGCAGGTGAAGCAAATATGGTTACTAACACTCAGTTGTGAATATCTATAGTCACAGATTGCAAAGTTAAGAACATTCAGTAGAATATAAACAGTAGTCCAGAGCTGACTGCCTGAGAAAATGAAGCTGGTGTATTATTTGGAAACAGGCAACACTGGGATTCTTGCTATGCAATGTCCTGAAAAGTTGCAGAATGACTGCTCTTAGGATGGTGGTGTCAAAAGGCTTAATGAGGTGTTCATAGGGGCTTAGGGGAACAGCAGAGCTTATTTGTTATGCAGAAAGCTCCAGGAAGTGTTTAACCCATTCTACTTCAAACAACTTTCTATGATGTCTGTACTATCCATTGCTAATCTGACACAGACTGACTGCCAGAAGATAATGAGTTAACTTTCTGTGGGCTCAATTAACACCTCAAGCCAGAGGAAAAATAGTGCTCTACAGTTTCCTACACACCGACAGGCAATGTAGTCATGAGGCTTCAGTGGAGGAATCTATTTTTAACACTCCACCATGTTGTTTGATAGCAAAAATGACATTAGCCCTTTTCTGAATGCAAAACACCTGCTGGGCTATGCTCACAGTCGTAAAAAGGGCAAGTTAGAAACATTCTTATGAAAAGCAAAAAGGGGAACACTCCACAAACCCTATCTAGGGTCAAGGAATAAAGGGGTACATGAAACAAAAAAGTGAAATTTAGTAACACCTCAACTGGGGTAAGGGTACACTGTTCTTTTCCAGGATCATAGTGAGTGCAGAAATGGTAATCTGAGGAGTGGTGCAGTGCAGTGGTTATGGAGTGGCAGTCTTCAGAAAGACCTTTTGGAGGCTGAGGTTCTTCCCCATCTGCATGCACTTTTCTGGGCTGAGGGAGGAGGTCACTAGACTCTGGGCTTAGTAGGCTAGGACACCCAGGGCCATTACATCTACCACCATTGCCTCAGAGGATGCCAAGGAGGAGTGTCAGTTGGACTGTGGCGGGCTCTGGGAAGGTTAGGGTTGTGGGTCGGGAGCAAATTCCTTACCAGGTGCCACTATACAACTCATTCACTGCTCTGGTTGGACAGGACTGCCAGGAGGAGGCACCAGTGGTAGTGACCAGGGAGGATATGAAGGTCCTCCATAGGGAGTCCTCAAGATGGGAGGCAGTTTGCCCATCAGAGCAGGAAGCAACTTCTGGTGGGGAACTAAATCATTAGTGGGGTAGCTTTGGGAGAAGAATATGAGGGAAAGAGGGAGGTGAGATGCCTACCTGGTGCTTCACCATGGAGAGATGGAAAGCAGATCTGTAGGATCACTAAGGTGGCAGGGAAAGGGGAGAGCTGGATGACATAGTCCATTTGGGGACTAATGACCTGGCAAAGGACACAGCAGGGGTGGTGCAAGATAGGTTTAGGGAACTGGGGAGGAGCATGAAGCAGGAAGCTCACACAGTGGTCTTCACTAAGGTACTACCTGTATACAGCTGGGAGGAGGCTAGGGAACACCACATCAGGGTCTTCAACGAGTGGTTGAAGGCATGGTGCAGGGAGGAGGGTTTTAGCTGCATTAGAGACTGGGGTTCTACCTGGGGGGATAGAGGCCTGTACAAAGAAGATGGCCTCCATCCATCTTGGAGGGAAACAGCAGTTCTGGGTGGAAGGTTTAGATGCTACTTTTATGGGGATTTAAAATAACCTGGGGGGAGGCAGAAAAAATGAGAGAAGCAGAGATTGCATCCCCCAGAGAATAGAGCAGCAGAGAAGTCTAGCGGAAATGAATTCCCCGGGGGTTGAGAGCATAAGGAAATGGGGGAAGGCAGAACGGTCAGGCCAGAAAGCGGATCTAAAGTTGAAAAAGGGTTACGGAGGGCAGGCAGAGGGATAATGGAAAAGGGGAGGACAGTACTATGACAATGCAAGGGGTGAAGAATGGAAACAGGAAGAGAAGGCAAAATAAATGGAGAGGGGACAAAAGGAATGGAGAGACATGTGTGTCAATGGGAGGAGCCTAAGAAATAAAATTCCTGACATTGAGGCAATCATTTTGAAGGCAGAACTGGATCTGGTGGCTATAACAAAGTCATAGTGCACTGACAACCACAGATAGGAATTGGCTATATCAGGCAATACCATATTCCGGAAGGACAGGACAGGGAGGAAAGGTGAGGGAGAAGTTGATTTATATGTAAAGAATGGTATAAAGGTTACAGAGATACAGGCATACCAGGGGGATGAGGGAAGGTTGGAGGTTATTTCGGTCAGCTTGGAGACAGAGTCCAGGGCCTTTATTCACATTGGAGTGGTGTACAGACCACCAACACAGGGGGAGAAGTTAGAAAAGGCTTATGGGGAAACCACTGGCAGAATGGAACACAAAGGGAAGATATTGATTATGGAGGGCTTTAATCCAACAAATGTAGGATTGTGCATTCTGGCCACAGCTGCATCAAAAAGTAGGGACATCCTTGAATTCCTACAGGGGGCATTTCTCAGGCATTTTGCTACGGAACCCACTAGAGTTGGTGAGTGCTGGTATTTATGAATAGAACATCATTACAGACATTGCAGTGGTTAGTCCCCTGGGTATAAGCGATCATTGTACTACATGGTTTGCCATACGGATTGGGCAAGAGAAAAAAACATACTAAGACAAGGGTCCTGGACTTCAGGAGGACAGATTTTAAAGACATGAGAGACTGCCGCAGTAAATACCTAAAGATGGGATGGCCAGGGGGAGTTGAGACCCAATCAAAAATGATCAAGGAGGGAATGGCCAAGATAAAAGCATGCTATTTGAAGGAAATAAACAAGGGTAGGAGGAGGAGGAGGAAGAGGACACTATGGTTCTCAAAGGAGGTGGCTATGGCAGTAAGGGAGGAAAAAACAGCTTTTACGAAGTACAAGAAGACTCAGACAGAGGTGAACAGGGAGATATATCTGGAAAAAACAAAGACAGGCATGAAGGAGGGTGAGCACAGCTAAGGCACAGACAGAGGAAAGGATCATGAAGGAGGTAAAAAAAGGGATAAAACTTTCTTCAAGTATGTGAGTGAAAAAAGGAAAACAAGGGTTGAGATGGTGAGCATCAGGAGGAGGGAACTGTGCAGAAGAAGATCAGGAAAAGCTAACATTTTAAATGAGTACTTCTGCTCAGTCTTCACAGTAAGGGGAGGGGGAGGACCAAAGTGCATCAGCAGGCACCAGTGGGGAGTGGGCACAAGTCTATTTTTTGAAGGAGAGAGTTTGAAGGTGATTGGAAGCCCTGAAGAAAAACAAGGCGATGGGAATGGGGATTCACCTAAGGGTTTTAACAGAACTGAGCACAGTGCTTTCTCTATATATGTGAACTAGAATACAGAAATGTATTAAATGACTATATAAAACCCACATTTTTAATAATTATTTTCTTAGATGTGAAAGGAATGTAAACTTTGAGAGATTTATGTAAGCAATAACACATGACAGGGTGTAGGTTATGCTCTGATAAAAGCATGCCTGGGGCGGAGTGAGCTGGAGTGCCTTACCAACCCCATAGAAGTGAATTTATCAGAGCATAACCCACACCCTGGAGTATGTTATTGTGCTTATAAAATGGGTATATGTGGTTAAACTGTAACATTTTTTTTTAAATACTAAAATAAAACAAAAGAAATATCTGGATTGTTGTAAAATAGTCTCTCCACTTTCCTAAGGTTGTTAGGGACACTGTTAATTAAATTGCTGTCACTAGGGGTGCTGAAGACAGCCACCAAATTGATATGTTAGGCCACAAGCAAGACCACAGTTTTGCTTTGGTCTTGCCAGTCTCCCTTTGCTTGGGGCATCGGAGGGAGTTTGCCAGCTCTGTAAAGCTGCAGGTAAGGAAAGGAAGGGAAGGGAGCAGCTAGGGAGGAGAAACAAAAGGATTTCAAACTACAAACAACGCTTTTAAAGTGTTGTGATTGTTTTATTTTACCATTCTGGCTTCCGATGTCACTAGGTAAAACTGCAGTTTTAAAATGTCCCATTAGCGACTGATCAAGATGGCAGTTTTTGAAGTTGTGAATGAAATGTGGCACACAGATACCATTTGGGGGTGCTCGCTGTTTCAGGGACTTGTTTTTTTTTCAAGGTTTATGGAAAAAAATGTATGGCTGGCAAGGGGTGCCAGCCAATCAGATTCTCGGACTGTGCCTACCCATTTTGTAAATGGAAATAACTATTCTAGGTAAGCTGCCCTTTCTAAAAATACCAAACAGGCAGTTACACCCCCAGTCATTTTAATGAACCTTTGATTTGTTTAATTATTATATTTGTATTTTTCTCTCTTCTTTGTGTTCTCTATTTTACTAACATACTAACCTACTAAAAGTCAGCAGAATAGGCCTAAGGGACTTTTGTGTCTGTTCGGTAGCCAGCCCCTATTGGGTGCTAGCTCCTCCTCCCCCTGGCCCTCGATACTATTGCTAAGTATTTATTTTTTTTTTAATAAAATTCTCTTTCTGAAAACATAAATTGAGCTGTAATCATCATTCGTCATATCAGCTTGACTGTGACAATGTCCAGTGATGGTTTCATTTTAAACTAGCCCTTTATAAATACCAAAAAGTATTTTTCTCTGATGTTTGACAATAGGCAGAGACTAGCAACTCCAACATACCCCTGCTTTTATGACTCAGGATGACAATCTTCTTGAGGCGGTACTCTATTTTACGTATTTAATGGTGCAGCTAGACTGGAATCTCAGCATTTCCACTTGCATCGATGCCATGCACCTGAAGCTCTGCCCTAAGCTTGGTGTGCTGTGCCACAATAATCCTGCTTTCCTCTCCCAGTTCAAGATGTTGCAAAGCTTAACTTCATTAGCAAAGTTTGGTGAAATCACCAACTTTACACTAATGTAGCATTGTGAAGTTTTGGCTGAATATGGGAGTTTTTCAAACCTTCACAAAACCTCACAAGAGGTTCACAAAGTGAATGCACAAGTGAAGTCCATTAAGAACTTCATGGCACAATTGTCACCATTACATGAGGGAATGAAGGATCTGTCTGTCATTGCAGTACTGAGTTTAGAATGAAGCCACATATCAGTGGAGAGACTGATGCAGAAAAATAACATAGCATTAGTGCAGGGGTTGAGGAGTCTGAAGTGATGGCAACAGAGCAAAGTCAGTGACACAAATAGAAACAATAAAAATATCAGGAGGACACTGATATTAGAGGAGTAGGACTGAAGTGTAGATCATGCACCCAAGGGCAAGGAGTCAGAAGTGGATATTGACATTAGAGGAGGATAATTGAGCAGCCAGCATCTGCAGCTGTATTGGCTGTGGAACATGGCAGGCTTTAGCAGCAGTACCATAGTAAGTTGACAAGGTCTATCTACCAAAGGACAAACATACTGGTATCAGTGAAGGCAGAGGTGGAGGATGGAGGAGCTGGCAGTAGCTTCTGTACAGGTTGTCCGGTATTTTTGCTGGTTGCAGAGGTCGGGTTTGCTGTCATACAGTATGTACAGTACAGTACATTGAAGCCAGACAGGATGTAATGCAGTATCCTGAGTTACTGCATAACAAAAGGGATTAATTGCCATTGAAATTGCCTTGTTTACTGCAATACTTTTACTGCAGTATGGTCTAAGTACTGCTTTACTTCCAGGTAGGCTCCACTGTATGTACTCTGGACACACACACTCACATTAAAGAGGGACTACAGTCAAAAGTTCTGACTTCAATAAATTGCAGAATTTGAATCAGCTTAGCCCCAACCAGCCTCATGCCAAAAATGAGATCCCTAAGTTACTTTGTTTTAGTTACAAGTCATTTCGCAACCCTAAATTCACTGCCAGTTCAAAAAAGCCAGTTTCAGTGAAGAGCTGCTGATGATGTCATCTCCAGAAGTCAGAGTCTAGTCTTCCCTGTCAGCAAGCTTTAAGAACCTGTTTCTTCAAAGGTTGGAGTTCATGTGCAATAGTTTTCACAAGTAAAACAGGCAGCAACATTCAAAAAAATTGCTATAAAAACTGTGTTTCAGGTTTTGTAAAAAAGTTGACAAATGTGTATTTTTTTGTATTTTGATGCCTTTATGTTGTGGTCCTTTTCTCCAGTGTTGCTGAATGCTGAATCATAGCACACTGCAGTGAGGTTTAGTTTCAATTTCAGTTTATTTTTTATACTGGAAAAGCATGTGAGCAAACTTTCCTGTTTTCACTGGTGAGGTTTGCATACAGAATAATTTTCTGATGTAGTGGAAGGCTGTGATCATTCACACCTGTTATTCAATTGAGATGATTTCTCAGGATGGCACTTTAAAACAATTATTTTACTTCACTGTAAATGGGGGTGGGAGAGGTAATGCTGTTTTGAAACCTTACTATGAGTTTCTATGCAGTAGCCAACCCAGCCAACTTAGGGCCAGATATATTCAAAACTTTGCCCTGGGGCAAAATTAGCACTGCATAGAGGGCAAAATTAGCCCATAACCATTTGCACATCATATTCAAAGGAATAGCCCCTGGGCTTAATGAGCTGAATATAGTGTGCAAATGAAGGCATGGAAACAGGGCTGAGAGTGCAGTGCAACAATAAGCCCAGCAAATAAGACAGCACTGAATAGAGCAAACAAGAGCAGTGCAAACTGCAACAGTGGCCCAGTGCACACAGAGGTGGCGTGAGGTAAGGCTGAACAATGTGGGCAATGTGTGTGCTAGCAAGGCAGTGGAGCACAACAGCAGCAAACAATGCGGGCCAAATACTGGAGAACCATATAATTGAACATTACAGTACTGAGCAGTGCTGACACATTTGCCTGGCACTAAAGTTTGCTGTATTCAAAACTACAATGCGAATGAGCCTACTCAGGCAATCCATGGGCAAACAGTCACATTAGTATCTCATTACAGTCTGCTTTGCATGTGGATTGCCCAACACTATAACATGGTGCACACAGATCCACCTGTAGGTCCGACTAGAATTACAGGTCGGTAACCTCGTTTCTTTCTGTGCTCACAGTGCCACCTGTAGGTTTGACTGGTATTACAGGTCAGTTGCAACATTCATTGTGTGCTCACAGAACATTAGCTGCAGTCTTGGTTTGGACACAGATGCAAAGACTAATGTAGCCCAGAGGAGTATCACTACAGGAACGGGTAGTCATGCTGCATGTCAGAGGCAAATCATTGTTCCTGCCACAGTGTTTATCAGATGGTGCAGTATCATAGTAGGTGATACTATGAGGTACACAGCAATGCCTACAGTGTGTCAGGCAACAGTGAGTGGTGCTATCCACACAGTGACAAGCACAGCTGGAAGGTGTGGTCTGACAGTGGACAGCACAGTCATACTGTCCTGTGACCCTCATGTGCTGCACCAGTGTCATGGGATCCCCACACTACCATACACATGGCTGTATAAGTGTACGGGGATCCCAGATAAGTGTAGGGTATGTGCCCCAGTGGGGCACACATACCTTCATACTGGCACACTGCTGTCAGAAGCAGTCCCATCAGTGGAATATGTGCACTGTGTGGATGGACCAGCCATGTGGCAGTACCTACTATGTGGTGCAGTCTGGCCTCCTGTACACCCTCCCTTCCCCTCAACATCCTCTATTTCTCCAGGGCAGCCTGTGTTTGTTGGACTTTGTTGGTGTACCCCCATGGGGGAACTGGAGATGTGTGCTGCATGGATGCACTGCCATGGTGTTCACTGGGTGCTGGGGCACCCACTAATGCCTGGCAGGATTAGGACTGGTGCCAGATGATGGCAACATGGGTGGTGCCACATGTGTGCAGCATGTCTCTGCCATGTATGTGTTCTGTTCATTGTTTCTTTATCACCTTGCTTACCAGGGAAGCACACTGGGCCAAGGCCCAGTGTCAGGAAAGACCCAGAGACACTAACTGCGTGGCTGAAATGCAACGGTGTACAATAAAGACATACGATGCACAACAACACAGAATACACAAACATCAAATTAGGCACACATTACAACACATTACAATACCGTACAAATAGTTTGTTGCTGCAAGTAGTGTTCTAGCTCAGTTGTAACATTTACATGAGTGTTCACTTCACAGCACTATTGGGGCACTGCATTCCACAGTTTGTGTGCTTGTGCATATGAAGTGGCCCAGGGTGGCCATCCGCCAACACTGCCTCCTCATTGGATGCACACAGCCTTGCTCCCTGTTGCTGCTATACCCATGTCCCCCACCCTGGGTTTGCCCGGCATTAAGACCACCTTTTCATGGGCGGTAATATGCACCATGCTACATGTTGCACTAACCCACATTGCGCAGCCCTATACTTTTGAATATACCATTGTGCCTGTATGCATGTCACCGCTCCTCACTTTGCACCACACATACATTATCTCATAGTGTTGGTGATATCACATTGTACCAGCACTATTTGACCTTTTGAATATAGCACTCTGGTGCAATTGATTTGCGCCAGGCACAAAGTTTTGAATATCTGGCCCCCTAGTGTTTTCTCCCTGACAGACTGTTACTTGACCTACATTCAGACTCATCTATGTTGTATTCCACATTAAAATTATAATTTTGGGCCGGCCCAGTGGTGCTGAGGATTGAGGCACTGGAAGCCACACCTTGCTCCATGCTAGCAACCCAGGTTTGGGAATGGGCTTGGGCTGCCAGGGGTCAGCAAGGGAGGAGAGGGATTGACCATCCGTGGGACTGCTCTCCCTCTCTGGGGTGGGGGACTCCAGTTGTTGGCATGCTTCTGGCCCATAGCAAAGGCTGGGGACAGTGCGCAAATGCTGTGCACAAGGGGGCTGAGCTGGGAAGACACCAGAAGGAGCACTTGCATGCCTCACTCAGCAAGGGGAGAACAGGGAAAAATGGTGACCCGGTCGTTTGCGGCTTGATGGCCTGCAACAGAGGAGCCCGGCTTCAGGGGCATCCCCAAGACTGGATCTGGACTTGGTGGGTGAGAAGGGGGCTCCCCACCACCCCACCATAGAGGGCAAGCCACAGGGGTAAATGGCGAGGGCCCTGTGGGAGCCTGGGCGGACCAGGCTGTGACCGGAACAGGGGATGCATGGACCTAGAGGCTGACCTGGGATCCAGGTAGGAGAAAAAGCACTAACTAAAAAAAAAAAATTATAATTTTACAAGTGCTAACACTTCCACCACTAGCAAGAATTAACACATATTAGGTCCCTGTTAAAGAGCACCTTTCGTGATGGTCCAAAAAGTTATATCTTGTAATCATTATATGCAGTACTTGTCCTGAAAGGGTGTGTGCATTTGTTATTTTTGGCCAAGGTTTACTCTGCCTTCCATAATGTGGATTTGTTTTTGAGCCTTGCTTTAGCTCTGTTGCACTTGCCTTTGCTGTTCATCTGCTGGGCTGCTGGCTTCTGATGGCATCACTGTAGGGCAGAGGAGTGACTCACACTGTGTAGTACAGTGCAGTCACAGCAATTTTGCAAGGGAAAACTACCAGTGCTCAATGTACATAATATGTTCCCCCTTCCCCAATACACCCTGTTAGCAATGCAATATGCCAAAATACAAATGCCTTGTCAGTATTTTTATTTTGTAAAATTGGCTTTCTTCTGCCTCAGTAACAAACCATGGGGATTGAGAGAAGACAGTGTTGCTGTCAGCATCTTTCCCAGTCCTTTTGACTTTCATGCAAAAATTATCCTATTTTGTGAAAGACATGACATGAAACTTACAAGAACAGGAGGCTGAGTTTCAACTGCTAGGAACAGAGATCTTATAAAACAGAGCAATATTTTGTTGAGAGATAGAGACTGAGATTTAAAGCACCTTTCCCAGTCCTTTTGACTTTCATGCCTATATTACCCCTTCTTTCACTGATTCTGGAATTGCATTTCATTCATTTTGCAGAATGCAACAACTAACTGCAGAAGACAGTAATGAAATGCAATTCCAGAATCATTACAAGAAGGGGTAATTTATGCATGAAAGTCAAAAGTACTGGGAAAGGTGCTCTTTAAAACTTATTATAAAGCAGACACTGAGGGCTGGCCTACCGGCACAGTGGTTAGATTTCCACTTGTTGATGCCAGTGACCTGGGTTCGGGAGTGGACTCGGGTCACTGGGGGACTGGCCAGAGAAGAAGGCTTGAGCATCCCAGGGACTGCTCACCTTCTCCGGGGGGAGGGGGGAGCAAGGCCCAAAGATTGCCTGACCCCAGGTGGAGGCCCGAGGTATAGCAAGTCCTGCTGGTAGCGGGGTGGGCTGGGGGTGCTGTGTGGTGGATGTTGGTACCTAGTCCCTTGATGGCAGGGCATAACACCATGCAGAAGGAATGGGAAAACAACACCAGAGTGATGGGAAGACAGAGTACCAGTACTGGTCCAGATAGCTCCTGCCTGCCTGACCACCAGGGAACCCGATGAAATTCAAAAATATTGGGATGTAAGGGCCCCACCTCATGCCCACCTGGGGGACATAACCACGGCTCCATGGGGGACCCTCCAGGGATATCAGGTAAGGTAGAGAAGCGGGGCAGTATCAGGTGTCCCCCGATGATGCGGAGCTGCAGTGCAGTGAGGCGGACAAATAAAAAGTTAAAGAAAAAATAAAGCAGACACTGACAAACAGCAGTGAAGTTACCAGCATTATGCAATATTAGTAGCATTGCAGCTTCCTAACAGGCACAGTAGAGTAGCACCCCAAATGGGATCAGCAGCTCAGATGCATGCTGATTCAGCATTCAGCAACCCTGGAGAAATGGACCACATCAAAAAGGCATTAACAATATGAATTTGTCAACTTTGTTCCAAAACCTGAAACACACATAGTTTTTACAGAAATGTTTTTTAATGTTGCTGCCTCTTTTACTTGTAAAAACCATTGCATATGAGTTTTAAACTTTGGAGAAACAGGTCCTGTAAGCTCGCTGACAGGGGAGACTTGAGTGTGAGTTCTGGAGACGACATCATCATCAGCTTTTCACAGAAACTGGCTTTTTTGAACAGGTAGTGAAATCAGGGTTACAAAATAGCTCATAACTTTAAAATGAAGTATCACAGAAACCTAATTTTTGGTATGTGATTTATTGGGGGCATACTTATTCTAATTATGCAAAGTAGCACTTTTGGCTGGAGTATCTCTTTAAAGGAGAAAAAAGACAAAGCAACAGACAGCAGTTTCTGTATATATTGCCTTGCATTTATGCTGGTTACAGAGGCCAGGATTGCTGGCACATGTACTATGGAGGAAAACACGGCATCGGAGGAGAAGGATGGATCAGCAGGCATCAACAGCTATTGATAGTCAAAGAAATGTTGAGCTAATCGGAGGCAGTGCTGAGCAAGGCAGCCAACCTGTTAACAATGTAGAGAAGAAGCTCTGCACTCATGAACCCAAATCATGAATTGTCCAGGCAAATTGAAAGTTTAATGCAATTAATTGGTGTGACAACATATAGAAGAAGAGTCCGACTAGGACCCAAATCCCAGTGTTTCAACCTTATCCAGGTCTTCTTCAGGGGGATAAGAAGCACTGGGGTTTTGGGTCAAAGTCAGACTATAGTTCTACATATTGTCACATCAACAAATTGCATTAAGCTTTCAATTTGCCTGGACTATTCATCATTTGGGTCCACGAATGCAGAGCTTCTTCTTTACAACAACAGCTACTGGTGGATGCCTCTGCCAACATTCCTCCTGTCCTGATGGCGAAATGTGGTGGTTATGCTTATCACTGCCTGGGATAGCTCTTTTCTTTACATGTTTGCTCCATGAACACATTGGCTTAGGAGAGGGGTTGCATTCTGAATCTGCCCCACCTGTCTTCCAGTATGGATGAAATGCCATTTTTATGTTGTCTTGCACCTGCACAAGAAACATGTTGCGGTAACTTCAGAATAGCAGATTTTAGAGGCGCGGTCCTGTTGTGGCCTGTGGCACCACTGCTTTTTGGGGCTGGGCTCCGTGGCACAAATCAGATTGCACACTGTCTATGACAGCAGTGTAAAAGCGTGTCCACCACCTTGAAAGGTTTTAGCTGCTGCAATGAGGGAGCTCCACCTTACTGCAGGGTGTGCCTTTCCCAGTGCAAGTTTTAGTGTGACATGGCAGAGGCTGTGCTGTTCGAGGTGAACAGTTCCCCAGAAAAGCCGACTTAGCTGGGTGCCCAATCCCCTTGTCGGCATCATCATGCCCCCCTCCCCAGTTCATCTGCTGATGGGGGAGCCCAATCCCTGTCTGCATCACCCCCCACACTCTTTTTTATTTGCCGAAGGGGTGCCCAATCCCCGTCAGTTACAGTCCTCCCTGAAAAAAACCTGCATGTGACAACCCCCTCCCCAGCTCATTTGCAGACGCCGGAGCCCAATCCCCATTGGCATCATCCCGCCCTCCCAAAACATCCTTTTTTTTTTGCTGATGGGGTGCCCAATCCATGTCGGCTCCAGTCCCCCCCCAAAAAAAACATGCAGGTGACACACTGGGACCCCACCACAGAATGTCAAATGTACCTGTAAAAACAAAAACCTTCCCGAGATGTTTTTTTTTCCCTATGAAGTAGAAAACAGTCCCTTGCAGTCTACAGCCCCTTCCCCAACCCATGCCCACCCTCTGCATACTCTGCCACCCCACAAAACCCCCACCCCATACTTACCTCCCGAGCTCGGGCGCGACAATCTTCAGTCAACCGGAACATGTCTGCACTCTTCAAAGCCGACCGCGAACTGAAGAATGTCAGTAAGCTGTATAATGGAATAAATATGTTTTTTTTAACTTTGATGCCTATCTCAGGCATTTTGGGGAATTTTGTCACCAAATTTTCAACATGGGGTTATTGGGACCCCATCCTCATGAATTCAGTTACTGTCATGACGTTATTTGGTCCCAAAAGGTGATTTTGTGGTCACTGTGCGGAATCACCCTTTGGGACCGACTAATGAAATGACAGTGCCATTGTTCATGAGGTGGCTTCTCAAAAAGCCTATGTTGTAAATTTGGTGAAAAAATTAAAAAAAATGACTGTTCTACGAGCATGCATTGCGCAGTTTCCACACACGCTTGTAACTTCGCGAATCTGTAATATTTTCTCTCCAGATTTTCAACATTGGCATTTTTCCACACCTCCTTATGAACAGTACAACTGTCATTTTTCACATCCTGGACGAAATGTGTTTTCGCACGTCCAGCACAGAATAGCGTGGTCGCTGTGGGAAATCTGTTTGGGATAGAGTAAGAAAATCACAGTGACACTGCTCATGAGCAGAGGTCCTAAAATGTCTATGTTGAAAATTTGGTGCTGGAAGTCCATTAAATGACTGTTTTATGAGCGTGCATTGCGAAGTTTCCATGCACGCTTGTAACTTCGCGAATCTGTAATATTTCACTCTGTATTTTCAACATTGCCATTTTTCCACACCTCCTTATGAACAGTACAGCTGTTTTTGCACTTCTGGCGCAGAATAGCGTGGTCGCTGTGGGAAATCAGTGTTCGGGACAGAGTAAGAAAATCACAGTGATACTGTTCATGAACAGAGGTCCTAAAATGCCTATGTTGAAAATTAGGTGACAAACATCCATAAAATGACTGTTTTACAAGTGTGTGTTGTGCAGTTTCCATGCACTCTTGTAACTTCGATAATTTTTAATATTTGTACTCCAGATTTTCACCATTGCCATTTTTTCACACCTCCTTATGAACAGTACAGATTTCATTTCCCACATCCTACCTGAACTGTGTTTTCACACATGCAGCTTGCAGTGGCGCAGTTGCTGTAGAAAAATAATGTTCAGAACAGAGTAAGAAAATCACAGTAATACTGTTCATGAGCAGAGGTCCCAAAATGCCTATGTTGAAAATTTGGTGAAAAAATCCCATTAAACGACTATGTTACAAATGTGCTTTGCACAGTCTCCACACACAGTTGTAAGTTCAAGAATTTGCAATATTTTCACTCCAGATTTTCAACATTGTCATTTCTGCACACCGTCTTGTGAACAGCTCAGCTGTCATTTGTCACATCCTGCCCGAAATGTAGTTTCGCACATCTGGAGCACAGTCACCCTTGTACACCCATCTGGTTAGACCGCATTTGGAATACGGAGTCCATTTCTGGAGGCCATACCTCAAAAAGGATGTGGGAAGGCTGGAGCGAGTTCAGAGGAAAGCAACAAAGATGGTAAAAGGGTTGAGCCACCTATCCTATGAAGAAAGGTTGAAGGATCTAAACTATACTCCCTGGAACAGAGGAGGGAGAGGGGGGGACATGATCGAGACCTTCAAGTACCTTAAGGGTATAAACAGGGTGCCGGTGGAAAGCATTTTCCAGAGGAAGGAAAATCAGAGGACGAGGGGAATGGCCTGCAGGTGGAGGGGGGCAGTTCAGGGGTAACATTAGGAAGTACTATTTCACAGAAAGAGTGGTGGATAAGTGGAACAGACTCCTGGAGGCAGTTTTTGGAGAAAAAACAGTGGAGGGATTCAAAAGGGCATGGGACAACCACAGCGGGGTGTTGAAGGTGGGGGGTGCAGGTCCAAGCTGATAGCTGGACAAATGGGCAGACTCAGTGAGCTTTGTCGGTCCTTTTCTGCCGTCACACTTCTATGAATCTATGAATCACACGGTCACTGTGGGAAATCAACTTTCGGGTAGATTAAGATAATCATAGTGCTACTGTTCATGAGTAGAGATCTCAAAATGGCTATGCTAAAAATTTGGTGAAATAATTCCACTAAATGACTGTCTTACAAGCGTGCGATGTGCAGTTTTCACACGCGCTCATAACTTTGAGAATGTTTAATATTTTCACTCTAGATTTCCCACATTGCCATCTCTTCACACCTCCTTATCAGTGGTGCAGCTGACATTTTCATGTGGTGCAGAATGGCACGGTCACTGTGGGAAATCAATGCTTGAGACAGATTAACAAAACCACAGGGGCACTGTTCATGAACAGAGGTCCCAAATGCTTTCATGAGGTGGGGTCACAAAAAGGCCATATCTTAAAATTTGGAGTGCAAATACCAACACACGCCCAGGGTATTAGGGTTTCTAACCATTACATCTCACCCTGTACAGACTAACAGGCATCAGGGGTGTGTCTTTGGATTGTCTGCTGTACTGCTCATGTCATTGGTCCTCCACCTCCACCCTGCAGCCACTGACAGGCATCAATGTGTGCCTTGGACTCTTCAGCCCCAAAGTTCAACCCATTCTCCTATGCTGCACCCATCTCAACATACTTCTTTATGAAATGGGGTGAGCACATAGCCAGATGGCCTCAAGGCACAATGTGACACTTGTCAGACTCTGCAGGGTAGGGTAAGGTGAAATGGCATAAAGCGTTATATTAGCGATCCAAAACGCACCCCAATGATGTCCTCTCCACAGGGTGGGGTGGGGTTGATGTTTATTCTATACTTCACTGCTACTTCTATTATGTGTCTCTCTAACTCCTGCACTACCAGTGCCAAAACCAGCAAGACAACATTCGGCATTGACAGATGCTTGTTATAACGGGGACTGAGCATTGTGTAAATACCAAAGTCCACAGATTGGAGTATGCCAGATAGGTGCATGTTGCATTCCAGGATCTGCAACATGTGCTCCATTAGGGCCCAGTTAGTTGAATCCCCAGTGACCTCAAGCTACTGCTGCATATTCAAAGTGCCTATCTCAGCACCTGGAGAATTGGAATGACCTAAGTGGTGCAAGCAGTGTTCCCATTTACTGAATGCGTAACATGTTTAAAAGGTATTAAGATTACAATCAAGTTATCTGTAAGATGCCACTGATTAGTCAGCATCAGCATAGATACTCCTGCAGTATCTCAGATTGTATGCACAAGGAGGTACACTGACATCACTTTGTACTTTATGTACAGAACTGTTCATACACACAAGCATGTACAGAATGGAGTTCCACCAAGTGATGATTTCATGCTTTAACTGTCGCTGAAACAGGCTGTTTCTCTACAAATGAAAATGGTAATAGGTCAGTTGCTACATCTCCAAGTTGCTGCGTTGAGCTCTAGAACCACATTATGGTTAGGCAGATATTTGTTGTGCTATGAAATCACACTCTCTAAAATGGTTTGATAATGCTTTAGGGTGCTCTTCATTTTTGCTAAACAGCCTGACACAATGACCTGAGACAGTGTTGTATTCTGCCTGTTTTGAAGGGCTTTTGTGGAAAAATGGTTAAAAGCTTTGAGAGCTTACATTTTTGGGAGACTTTCAGGGTTCTTAATCTTGATTTTTCTCTCATCACCTGCTGGCTTCATGTGTTCAAACAAATTCTCAGTCATGCCCTCCTCCTGCTCTTCCTCTGCCCCTGTGGTTTGCTGCTTCCTGCCCATATCATTCACTTTTACAGCTGTCACTGCCACTGCCCACACTTGCTGCAGCCTTCTAGTATGCAAATCACAATGCATAGCTGCTGGAACCTATGGGCAAGGGGTAGTGGCAGCCACTCCATGTTTGCCCATGAACATTCAAAGTGCCCCTTTTAATGAGGCCGGGAGATCAGAGGGCTGTGGTTTCAGTTCCCATATCTGGCACTATATCCCAGTACTGACACTGTAATGCAGCATGAGAGGGGTGCTGCACTTCTGAGGTGCCGTCTTTCAGATGAGACATTAAACCGAGGTCCCATCTGCCTGGATTGGTGGTAGTTCAGGTAGATGTTAAAGATCCCATGGCACTTATCGAAAAGAGTAGGGGAATTTCCCCAGTGCCCTGGCCAAATTTCCCTCATTCACTAAAAATACCACCAACAGCTTGATCTGGTTCAAGGTCAGTTGGCATTCATCTGCATCCCCCTCCCCGGGACGTGCCTGAAAATAGGCAAGATTTGTCTAGTGCACTTACCCAGTCAACAAAAACTAAATAAAATAAATAAATAAATAAAAAATAAATAATGCATGCAACGTTAGCAGGGAAGCAATAATGGTCTCTTTTGTCATTACTACTCCCCCACACACACACACTTTTCCCCGTGTTCCGGCACCCTTGCTACAATGACATGGGTTGTTTGTTAACATGTATATGGTAAACCCCAGACCCTACTTACAAACATATGAAACTGCCAGCAGAAAAAGGCCATTTAGTTTATTGAGTCTGCTCGATTTTGCAGCTAGCCCCCCTACTCTGTAGCTGCCCCTTCCACTCTACCCCCTTCCCATGACCCTCCCTTTTGCCCTGTCTCAGCCCCTCTTGAAGCATCCCACTGTTTTACAGGCCACCACCTCTGCCGGTAGTGCATTCCATTCTGCTACCACCCTTTTTGCAAAACAATGTCTCCTCATTTCCATCCTAAACATTCCACCACCCAGTATCATGTCATGATCCTGACTGTTTCTTCCCACCCTCCCTCTGTGCCTATTCTGTTTATTCCTCTCATGTACTTAAAGGTCTCAATCATAGCCCCCCATCCCTCCTCTCCTCCAGAGAATACATGTTCAACTCCCTCAGTCTAATCTCATATGGTAACTGCCCCAGACTTAGGATCATCTTTGTTGCTTTGTGTTGCACCCTTTCAAGCAATCTAATGTCCCTCTTTAGGTAAGGGCACCAAAACTGAATGCAGTACTCCAGGTGGGGTCTGACCAGCGATCTGTATAATAGCAGAATCACCTCCCTCCTCCTCCTAGAGGTTATACCACTTGCAATACAACCCAGCATCGTGTTGGCCACTGCTGCTGCTTTCCTGAACTATGCTGAGTTGTTCATTGCTTCTGTAATGAGCACCCCCAGATCTTTCTCCTCCTCAGTCACAGCTAGCTGCACCCTCTCCCAGATGGTAGTTCCTATTTGGATTCTTTGCCCTGAAATGCAGCACCTTGCATTTTTTGGCTTTGAAACCAAGATGCCAGGTATCAGGCCATGTTTCCAGTCTTGTTAGCTCTTCTTGCAATCCCTGCCACTCCCTTTGGTCATCCACCACTGCTCCCATCTTGGTGTCAACCACAAATAAACTGATCTTGCTATTTATGCCTACCGAGATGTCTGCAATAAATACTCCAAATAACACCAGCCCCAACACTGACCCCTATGGGACCCCACTCATCACTACCCTTGGGGATGATAATTATCCTCCCACCACCACCCTCTGCTGCCATCCCTGCAGTCAGTTCTCCACCCATCCCACCAATTTTGCCCCACCCTGTACCACTTACATGCTAGTCTCCCATGTCAAATGCCTTACTGAAGTCCAGGTACAGGACATCCACTGCATGCCTTTTGTCCATTTCCCTAGTCACCCAGTCGTATTAGTCCACTAGGTTGGTCTGGCAGGATCTGCCCCTGACAAAACCATGCTGCTGACTGTCCTGCATCTCACTGACCTCCAGCAGGGTCCCCAGCCTCTGCTTCAGGATTGTTTCCATCAGTTTCCCCATGATGAACATGAGATTCACTGGTCTATAGTTCCCTGGTTCATCTTTGGGATTGCTCTCATGGAGCGGAACCACGTGAACCATCCTCCAGTCCTGATGTTCACACCCTGAGTCTAGAGAGGTATTAAATAGGCTTGCCAGTGGGTCTGCCAGGATCTTTGCCAACTCATTCAGTACCCTGGGGTGTATGCCATCCAGTCCCGGTGCCTTGTCCACCCTCAGTGCCCTTAACCCCTCTAGCATGCTACCTTCTGTGATTTCCCCATCCATCACTCCCTCCCCCTCTGATCCTATCCTTCCCCCAACCTTAGGTATTTCTCCCCTTTCTCCTTAGTAAAAACCAAGCAGAAGTAGAATTAAGTCCTTCTGCCTTTTCATCCACTTTTTCCACCCATTCCCCCTCCTTCTTAATCCTTACTATTGGGTCCTTAAAACCTCCTTTCTCCCTGATATACCTGAAGAAGTCTTTTCCCCCCTTTTTAATTCCCTTTGCCAGATTGAGCTCCCTTGACACCTTAACTGCCCTTACTTCTGTGGTCACTTCCTTTGCTTCCTTCAGGGACTCCTCCCCATCCTCCCCCCTTCCAGTTCTCCAGTATCTCCTATAGGTGCCTCGTTTCCTCCTCACCCTGTCTATGACACCCTTGCTCATCCAGCTAGGCTTCTTCACCCTAGCCTTTTTACTTTGGGCATGTTTGCCTTTCTTACCTCAGTTCATCTTGGCCTGACAAAACTAACATATGGCAACTGAATTTTTATTCCAATTTAGGGTAATAAAATGCTATACCAAAGATTTTCATCCACATGCTGAAGCTAGCCTCCATCTTCTCTCAAGCAGTTAAACAGTCCCTGCCCTCTTTACCCCCCTCTATACCCATTTTGCTACTTAACTTATTGTGTAGCTTCCAGTTCAGTGTTCTCTGTTATTTTGTACTTTTAGGCTGCCATGGTTTTGTTACATGAATCTTGTCATTTGTAGACTGCACATTTCCCTAGCTCTCATCCTTTCTGCCTTTGCAATGTGGTGGGTGTCAAATGATCAATGATATCAAACACAGTTGAAACAGAGTGTAGGGCTTAGTGGTTGCGCAGGGTGGTAGCAGCAGTGCAGGGAGCATAGTGGTGGATACTGTGAGTTCGAACCCTGTATGGAAAATAGGTCCCAGGTTTGTTAGGATTTTATTGGCAGACTGGATGGACCAATGGTCTTTTTCTGCTCTCATTGTCTATGTTTCTACCCCTGTAACATATGCAATTTGCACACTTTGTGTATTTTTTCTATAATGTAATACTTGTACAGCACTGTGCTCCAGTTAAGCCTGTCTATCTCATCCATTCAGTTTTAAATAAAAATAAAATAAATCAGTGTTTTCTGTCTAGATTAGCATATGGAGAATGTATGGCTGGACTTTTCAAAAATCTGAACATAAACCATCAACATACAATTTATTTTAGCAGTCAAAACAGAGAGGTGGAGTTTGTTATTTCAGAATTCTCCACACACTCATAAGCACTGAACTGCTCTCTCAGATAGCTGAGATGGAGGCAACTGCTATGTTTTCAAATCCTACAGTAAAAAAAAGAATTCTGTTGTAATAAGCATCTAATAGTATCAAGTTTCTTCTCTGTACTATTGATCATCACCTCAGTAATGTGAACACAACAAAGATGGTTATCTATCCTACTTTTCTCCTGTTCAGTAAATTACCTTCCCAACATTTGCAGGTCTTTATCTATCCACATGTAAGGAGACAGTACGGTGCTCTATACCATTAGCCCTCCCACAAGCTTGGCGGCAAGCCATCAGGAATCATAGCAGCATTTACCCGGTCCCGGTCCCGGTCCCCCGGTGGTTGTGAGGGCCAAAAGGAAGGTAGCCCTCCTGCAAGCTCAGTGGCAAGCTGTCAGGAAGCCTAGCAGGTACGGTGAACACGAGAGGAATCTGCATTGCTTTTTGGAGCATGCTGCAGCCAGGCACCACAGTTGGTTCGGAGCTGGATTTTTGGCGCCAACTTTTGAAAAAATCCATTTAAAATGTTACAATCTGAGGACTGTTGTTAATGTTGTTAATCTTATTGGCACAGCACTGCTGATAGGTTTTTCATTTATTATTTTGGCCAGATTTACCTGAGTTTGCCCTGATTTTATGTGAAACTATAATAAGTTTAACTGGCTGATAAGAGGATTAGACTTTGTGCTGTTGGGTACTTTAATTTAATGATGTCCTTTGCTTCACCACACAAAGTTTGTAGCCAAAATTACTAGCTCTGTAAAGAAGCTGCTCTCAAACTTTTTAACAACTGTATTTTCTGCATTTACCCCTGCAGTGTAGTTAATATTGTACCTCTATTGGAGAAAGGAAATTGTATCTGTCGAAGTACTAAAATTTGTTTTAAGTAAGTTTAGCCCAAGTGTAGCTAGAGTATCTCATTACTTGTTCCTCTGCCTCACTCGGGAGACTTGAATTCGTTTTTACTCTACCTCACTGTCTGACCAACTTTCTCACCCCTGCCCCTCTGCTCCTGCCCCTTCCCTTACCTGTGTTGTTAACGCTGTCTCCTTTGTTTGCCAGCAGCACTTCCCCGGTCCAGGTCCCCCAATGGTCACAAGGGCCAAAAGGAAGGTAGCCCTCCCACAAGCTCGGCGGCAACCGGTCAGGAAGCCTAGCAGGTACTGTGAACATGAGAGAAATCTGCACTGCTTTTTGGAGCATGCCACAGCCAGGTGCCACAGTTGGTTCAGAGCTGGATTGCCCCACCGATGCTCTGCATTGGCTGCCCCACCATCCCTGCCACCACCATAGGTGAACTTTTGCTCTAATACCCTCACACCACGTGGCAATTAAAACCTATCCGCTCGCTTCACCATTTGCAGGTTGTCTCATGCTGTCACTAGAGTCTGCTTTCACATAATATCCTTCACTTTACTAAATTCTTGTCCCTTATCTGCTCTCATTTCCTTCACAGGTGCTCCTATCTTCTCCTTGCTCTCCCCCCATTGGCCACTGCGATGTTGCCCCAGGCTAACTGCCCTGCCCACCCCGGCTCCAAGATGGAGCCGTGGCTAAGTTCAGCCCTCACCTCCTTCATTGTGCTTCTGCTCTTACTCCTTGTGGCCTTTTCTTTCCCTACCTGCCCCTTCCCTTGAACCTTTGGCTAGCCCTTCCAGGGATGACTTTTTTTCTCCAACCTCCTAGCCTATAATCATTTGTACCTCCACCATGCTTGATATTTAAACCTCCAGACTCTCTTCCTTCCTTCACTCCTGCTCAAATGCTCCACCCACAAGGCCAAGCCCCATAAGAAGCAGCGGCTACTGCCCTGCCTTGCTATATTCCTGCTGTTCCTGTGTTTGTTGGCCAGAGATATCAAACCTAGCTCCAGTCCCTCTGCTGCTGTGTCATCCTTCTAGCCCCCTCCTATGGCTGAACTCGAAGGGGTTAATAGTGGCTCATATTAATATCCATAGCCTTCTACCTAATATCACCGAGTTGTTGGCTTGGGTGACTCACTACAGCCCTGACATTCTGGGGATCTCGGAAACCTGGCTCAAGCCAGTCTACCCTGACTCAACGGTTGCTCTCCCAGGGTACAATTCTATCAGGCAGGATCATGCTGGGAAGAAATGTGGGTGCAGTCTCCTTCTCTACTATAAGTCTAACCTCAATGTGACTGCTGTATCTCAGCCCTCTCCCCCTGTTCCTACCTGTATTATTCCTGCATACCCTTCTACTGCTTGGCAACTTGAGAAAGATCCACTTGGTATGTGCATATAATCCTCCAAAAGGCAGAGTACAAGGTCTCTCCTACCTCCTTGACAGCCTCAGCTCTCAAGTGTGTGCTAGTGAACTCCTGGTCCTTGGCGACTTCAACCTAAACTGGTTGGGTTGCAATGCCAAACAATATAAGCTTTTGCTGTTGGGCATGGCCCTCCGCCAGCTTATCTTTGAGCCAACCAGGGTCTCCTCCTCAGGGGAAAAAGGCTCCCTTACTGATTGGGTGTTGAGTAACAGACCTGACTGAATTGCCTCAGCTGATCTCTTCCCTGACTGTATATTGAACCATTCCCCCCACCTACTGTATATGGAGTATCCCCACTCCCAGGATCCCCTGCAAAGTGATTCAGATAAGGGACTTCTCTAAATTCAACATCAACAACTATCTTACTGACCTACAAAGGGCTGGTTCATCCCAGGTCACTGCTGCTAGTGACCCCTCAGCTGCTCTTGACAACTTCCTTGCTATATTCTCCCCTTTATAGGATAGGCATGCCCCCTCACCAAAAGGAGGGTGTGGGGCACAGTTACAAAGTGGCTCCATGGTGGCCTATTTGCCCTAATGAAACTTAGGGACAAGCACTGGAAGAAAATCAAGACCTCCGGCGACAGGCCAGATTTTATGGAATACAGGCAGCTCAGAAATTCTTGCAAATGGGCCATTCACTCTGCTAAGAGTGATTTCTGTAAATCTCCCCTGGAATCCTCTGCCAAAAACCCAAGGAGTTTCTGGTGCAACAACAAAAATACTGTGAGTGGTTCTGCCTCTGCACAGGTCACTGACATTCCTATTGGTGGGGTCAGCTGCAGCAACACCCTGACCATCGCTAACGCCTTCAACTCTCAGCTCTCAGACCTGTCTGCCTACACATCTCTATTCCCTGACTCCTCTGTGCTGGGCCCATCCTGTGGTGATGTGCCCTTTTGACCCCCTTTCTACTTTAAAACCATCTCTATCAGCGAGACATGAAAACTTCTGGCTGGACTCTCCACCCATACTGGTGCCGGGCATGACAACCTAGAGCCTAAGCTGCTCTGCCTGGGGGCCCCTTACCAGGTCTGGCCCATCACCCACATCTTTAGCACCTCTCTTATCTCTGGTACCATCCCTGAGATTTGGAAGGTGGCTCGTGTTGTCCCAGTCTCCAAGCAGGGGGAACCCAAAATTCTTGAAAATTACAACTCCGTAGCAATACTGTCCACCATCACCAAATTGCTTGAAAAGGTGGTTGCCTCCCAGCTCACACCTTACATACTTAGATTTGACCTTCTCTCCCCAGCTCAACACAGCTTCTGCAAAGGGCATAGCTCCTCTACTGTCCTAGCTCAGGTCACCTCTGAGATCAGAACAACTAACAATCAAGGTAAGCTAACCGGGGTCATTTTCATTGATCTTTCTAAGGTCTTTGATCTGTTTGACCACTAACTCCTGTATTCCTCCCTCCGATCCCTTGGCCTCTCCTCTCCAGCCCTTACCTGGTTTGCCAATTACCTCTCAGGGAGGCAGCAATATGTAAAGTTCAACAAGACCCTCTCCAAGAACACATCTGATAACTGTGGGGTGCCTCAAGGGTTCATTCTAGGACCTCTACTATTCTCCCTCTTTGTCAATGGGCTGCCCTAGGGTCCCAGTCCATGGACACTCTACCCTGTATGAGGATGACCTCATTATCCTATCCAGCTCCCAGGATGCCAATATCATCAATTCCAGGCTTAACTCTGACTTTGACAATATAAAGTCTTCACTAAAGGACCATAAGTTTGCCATCAACCTCAAGAAAACCCAGTCCATGCTCTTCAGTTCCTGGGCCAAACTAAGAGCATGCTCTGCCCCTCTTAAAATCACTGAAGCTGATGGCACTGTTTTACAGGTTGTTGACTCTTTCAAGTACCTGGGGGTAACCCTCGACCCCCAACTTGACGTCACCTTGCACATACAAAACACATTGATGACATTGTCAAAACAGCCACTCCCCCCTCACTTTCTGAATTACTCAAGCTCACACACCCTCCCTACCTGTTAAGATCCTGTGACTCACAGATATTTCTGGTTCTCCAAACATGCTCTCTCACAGGGAATTGAGCTTTTGCTGTCCTTGCCCCCAGACTGTGGAACTCCCTCCCCGCCCATGTGCATTCAGCCCCTTCCCATTCCTGCTTCAGATCCTCTCTTTGGGACTCCCTGAAACAAGTCTCCCCTTGCCTCTGCTCCTAGTGACCCCCCCGGGTGTCCTGTGACACTTGGCCAGTTCACAGAGCCAGCTAGTGTCAGTGAGAAACAAGACAGTTGGTTATACTGAGTCTCCTTCCATGCAGTTGTTTAATGCTCTTATGTTTATATATATGCTATGTCAATGCCTTCAAGTCTATGTATAAGTTATGCTCAGTGATCTGTTATATTAGGAAATGACCTCCTGCCATGTAACTCTCTAGCTATGTTCTACTTCATATGCCTTGCTGTTTGTAGAATGCTCCCCCACTGTTATGTGACCTCATAACTAGTATCCTGTTCCACACGTTCTGCTGCTGTATGTTATTATGACTATTTTTACCATTGTATCTTGCTATGACCTTGTATTGTTTGCCAGCATCTTGTAATCCTCCCAGGTCGTACCTGAAAATAGGCACTTGTCTGTCTAGTGTGTTGACCTGGTAAACAAAAGCTAAATAAATAAATAAATAAAATTAGACCTAGCTCCATTTAAGTGGAATTCAGTCTGAAACATAACTAGAAGATACACTGGTGGTTTCTGGATAGCCAGCCTGCACTAAAAAGTACAATAGCTATAGCCATGTATTTTGGATTGTACCACACCACCCACTGCAAGAAAGGAGCTAGTTTTTTTTCTAATTTTCCCCTTCTCCTCAGCCATCCCTCTTCCATCTTGTTACTCCTCACAGCCCTCTCATCTGTCATCTCTGGGGCTTATAGCCCTGCTGCCTTGCAGTGCCCCATGGATCCCCCTCCCATTAAGTCTCCCAGGTTCCCCAGGCACAAGAGTAGGTAATGGATGTGGCAGTGGGCACACCAGAGGACGGTGCAGAGCCTGCAAAGGAGAGTGGCATCATTCCACAACTGTATCAGCTTTTTCTACCATTTTCTCCACATGGGTGCCCTGTGACTGAGGACTAAGTGAATGCATGCATGTGTGTGCATCCCATTCAGGAGGCATTCACCCTCCCCTTGTGGCTCCAGTTATGCTACCACCTACGGTCACATAGGCAGAAGTATCACAGCAGAGCAAGCAGGCCTCCTGCCCAGAAGGAGGAGAGCATCTTGTGGGATGCCCAATCCTCCTCCCTCCAGCTGACCACCTAGAGACCCCAATCCAGTCTTGGACCCAGGTCACTGGTGTGGCAGCTGGTGAGACACCAGTGCCTAAGCAGTTCATGCCACTGGGCTGACCTGAAGGAGGTACTTGTTAAGATGATCATCCCCATATGAGATTATGAAGGAATCATCTTGTGGCTACCCTACATCTCAACTAGCCTGTCTGAACACCTTACTTCACTCCTTCTATGGAGTCATTTTCAACTGCCCACCCAGTAACCACTGTGGCAACTTCTACAGCCAGCTTGATTGGCCTTCCCATAAGACCTGCCACATGTTCCACTGCTCTACGTCTCTGGTACATCTCAATCCTACTAATCCATGCTAAAAACTCCACCAGCTGTTTCAGCCCAGAAAGTCAGGTTCTTGCAGATTAGGGGCAGGATTTTCATAACTCTTAGATTGCTGCAAGCTCCAGTGCATCGACGATACATGGTATGGGGCTTGCAGTGATCTAACGGGATTTTCCATCACGTGTGGCAATTGCCGCAAGATAAACCAACCTTTTCTGGTCTACCTTGTGGCACTCCTGGGGGCCGTTTTATGGAGCTTGTACCAAATATTTGGTACAAACTGCAGTAATACATGAAAATTGTTGCAACTGCGCCTGAGATTGCAAAATAAGACACAGTTGCAGTGGGAGGGTTTGCTGCATCACCAGAACCAAAGTGTCATGGTGCAGAGCTGGATGCAAGCCCTGTGCCACGTTTTGGAAATCCTTTCCAAGGTGGTCCAGAGCTATAGATATGGCTTACTTTACCAGCAGCCAAGCCTGTGGAACAGCCATCCCCCAAAAAAATCAAATGCACAGTCTGCCATGACCTGAAAGAAACTGCTTAAATTCCACCACATGCAGAGCCAATCTTGTTAGCCATATAAGTAGGGCAATTTTGTCCTTACCTGTTTTTTTAACTGACCAAACTGGAGTACTCCAGATGGTTATGAGCCCCATGTTTTAGAAGCATGCTGTTTCATTTTAGCCTATGTATAGTAATATTGTAGACAATCATAAAAAACAATGATCTTCTGGCCAATGCTCTATGTAATAGTTTTTGTTTTATTTTGGCATTGTGATTTGCATGAATTTCTTTAAGTGATATTGCTGAACTGCTTTCCTGTCCGTTCCCCTGATTTGTGCCCCATGACAGACCTGGAAGTGAGTTGTTTTTCAACCAGTGTGTCTTCCTAATTAATGAAGATTAAAGAAAATAAATAAAATAAAAAAATTCACATCGCCATGAGTACACAGGACTCAGTTTTTTAGTAGAAATCCCTGAAGTAAAGCATCATGGGTAGCAGTATGCAAATCACAATAAATATGGACAAATGCTGGTGAGTGGGGCAAATCCTTGGAATCTCTTATGTTTTCTGGCTCTCTGTGATGGTCTGGGTTGTATTTTGGTGAGAAACATAATGGCATAAGTATACAATTTTGAAAGTTTTGCTCCAGCCTAGTTTTCAAAGGCTATGCCTATAGTTCAGTGGGGTGAGCAACCAGCCATGCCCCATTCCTGAACTATATAAGCAGTTCCTCCCAGCCTCCATCTGAAGCACTTTTTCTTTGCCAGCCAGAGGCTCTGTCGATCTCTGCCTTCTCCCCGGGGCCTGCGGGGGCATTGCCCCCACCAGGGCTGCCTCCATCCTTACCTTGTGCTTTGGGCTCTGCTTGGTTTGCACAGGACTTTTTTTGTTAGTATTGCTTACTGCTGCTGGGTGCTTTTTTGTGTTGCTTGTTTTCTGTCCTCCTGTGTTTGTGTTTTTTGTTTTGCATTTTCTTTCTTACTGTTGGGGCCTTTCTAGTCTTTTTCTAGCCTCCTGCTACCCTTTGCTCATATTGTGCTAATCCTGTGCTTGTGCTATTTAGGGTCCCATTCACTCACCAGATTTTAGCAAACCCCCAGGGGCAACTGCAATTGTTATTTGTATGTTTCAGCTCAGCTGCTGCTTCCCTGCTTCTGCTGTGTCTGTGCTTATCCACCTTAATTGTTTGCACCTGATCCAGGCTCATCCTGCTCCAGTTAGCTGCCACTCTCTGCTATGTACTGTTTTTCTCAACAGCTCTGCTCAATTCATTCAGTGTTGGCTCAGTCCAGCAGCTACTACCCCCAGATTTTAATTCCCCTGCTTCCTTTTCTGCAGTGTAGTGTAGCTCTGTTGCAGTTTATTGTTGCCCTACTGCCTCAGCGGCTTGCTATCATTTGGCTGTGTCCTTAATTAGGACCTTGCCAGTAAAAGCACCCCTATTTTGGGGGCTTCCTACCCTATCAACATTACAGAGCTGTTTAGTCTCAAGGTGCTCAGCTTGTGGCTTCCTGTTATTCCCATGGTGGGGGACTGTGATGTAACAGTGTGACATTGTGGATCTGAGTAGCAGGAGCATGCTTTATGTAAGCTATATGATTTTGCCCTGCTCTCTTGCCTATATGGCTTTCAGTTATCCATGCATAAATCATTAACCTTGTATCCTACATGGCCTTCAGATATTCATTGCATTCCATTACTGTGCTGTATGCTCCTTACTGGAATAACCTATCTCTGCTCTTAAAGGCGTTTGTGGTATTAATGCCAATCATATAAATTCACTATTCATGCAACCATATTAATTTACTATTCATGCTGAAACCATAGCATCAAATATTTTTATGTAAACTATGATTTTCTCCTTTATGGAACTGGTTAGCCAAGCATATACAGTGGTAGTTATAGATAAGTTGCTCAGTATCTCAGTGTGCCGTGGTGTCTGCGGCACTCCAAGTGGTGTGCCGAGCGGTACCTATCAAAGTGTCAATGACACATTAAGTACCTGTTGAAGCATGAGAATTTCATAATTAATTGATCCCCATGATCCGGTGCTTTAATGCGCCAGGTGGCGCTGTTAGCAGTAACAATTCTCTTGTTAAACTGAGATTTCCTGTGGGTGTACCCACAGTCCACATCTCTCTGGAAATCAATTTGCAGATAAAACCAATGAACTCTTTTCTGCAGATTCTGTGAATTCAGATCGAGCCCTGTAATCAGCTCTTTACTGAAAAAAAAGACATATTTTTTCAGTTTGACCACAAATTACCCATATTTAAGAGTGCGAGTGAAAGTGACAGGGAGAGTTATGAATACTTGTAAATTTCACTTGCACTTCTCAGCTGTCAGCTTTTTCCCATGCATTATAGTGAGGGGTTTGGGAAAAGAAATTGTACAGATGGTTCTTGAAACACTCTAATTCAAAATGAAACAGTTCTAAATGCAGCAGTGCCATTAATTTAATTATTTCACCCACACATCATGAACAGCAAAGAAGCAACACCATACATGATGAGTGCATAAGTATTTTTCCATTATGCTCAACTCTCTGCCACGATCCAGCCCCCAACCTTGCCTGGTGCCCTGTTTGTAATTAAAAAAAAAAAAACTGTCTTCACTCTCTGTCACAATCCAAACCATAAACCAGCCATGCCTGGTGCCATATTATTAATGAAAAACACTCCTTCTACACCCTCTGCCACAATCCAACCCCTAAATCTAGCCTTGCCTGGTGCCCTGTTAGTAATAAAAGAAATCTTCCCTCTCCACCCTCTGCCATGATCCAATCCCAAATCTTGCCTGGTGCCCTTTTATTAAAAAAAAAACTCTCTCCACTCTCTGTCACAATCCAAACCCCAATCCAGCCTTGCATAGTCCCATATTATTAATCCTAAAACCTCTCCCTCTCTGCCCTTTGCCATGATCAAACCCCTATTATTAATAAAATAAAATAAATCCCTGAAAGGAAGTCCAACATAAAGTTTGTTTTTCAGGAACTTTTGCTGCTTTTTTGCATCTGCTTTATAACTGGATTATATTTAATTTTATGTTATTATTGAAATGACACAACCCCTTTTAATAGCGAGCACAAATTTTCTTTTGTACATTCGTGTGTGGACTATTGCAATTTTACATACTGTAAACATATATTATACAATGGCAAAAAAAAATCTTGGGCTCTGATTGGTCAGTCTGAGACTGGACCCGTGATGTTATCCCAGTACAACATCACTGGTCTAGTCCCAGTACCGAGATGACCGCATCAATCGTTATGGGGATCACTCCACACAGCCAGCTTGAGTGATCCCCACTGGACAGCATGGTTAAAACATCGCTGCTCCAATACCATCTCCAGTGTTCCATGCCTTTATATCCCGTTAAAACTGCAAACTTCCGTCCCACTATTCATTTCAGCAACAATAAAAAAGCTCATCGGCAGTTTTTTTTCTTTTTTTTCAAATCCTTAATATCAGCGAAGTTGTCGGTTTCATTCAACACGCGATCAGCGAGCCGAGCTGAGACAACGCGAGACCGCATTTTTCGTTTCTCCCCTTGGACAGTAAAAACATCTTTTTAAAATCTCTTGTTGTCCTAGAACACATCGTTACCTTCTAATGGGCAGACTTAGTGGGCCGTTTTCAGTCCTTTTCTGCGGTCACACTTCAATATCAATCTATGACTCTAAACCATCTGTACCGCTCACCAGTCAACCCAACAGTGGAACTGAAATGCTCACTAACCAGTTTCCCTGAACATTCCTCACAGAGCCTGCAGTAAATTACTAAACAAAGCAGACAAAAAAATTAGCGACATGGTTAGAGAGGGGGAGTTACTGTGTTCTTAGCAGCAGCTGCTCAAAAGGGGACCTGCAAAACAAACAGCAAAGGGGCTTTGAAACCATGTCAGAATGAAATGGGAATATACAGGCACTGCCACCTGCTGGCCAGCACTAGTAACAAGGGATTTTTTTTATATATGTAAACCTACACACAGCTAAAAATGCTTTTAAAACAGTATTTTTATCTCTATTTTCTTTCTTCTTTTTTTTTTTTTACAAAGTAGCCTTTGTATAATAGCATTAATGCACTCCACTGTATGTGTTGTGCTGGGATAATGTTACTTCTGGGGTGATTAGTCACACTCGGCCTGCGGCCTCATGCCTAATCACCCCAGGTGGCGTTATCCAACTTCTTTCCCTCCATTATTGTAAATCTATTACATAGAGACAGCTGATGCCTGGTGCAGGGTATTAATAAAAAAAAAACTCCATCTCCACCCTGTGCCTCAATACGACCCCAACCCTGCCTTGCTTGGTGCCATATTATTAATTTAAAAAAAAATCAATCTCCACCGTGTGTCATAATCCAACTCCTATTATTAATAAAATAAATCCCTGAAAGGAAGTAAACATAAAGTTTGTTTTTCAGAAACTTTTGCTGCCTTTTTGCATCTGCTTTATAACAGTATGATATTTGTTAATGTATATTATTATTGAAATCACACAACCCCCTTTAATACCATGCACAAAATTTCTCTTTGTAAGCTATCGATTTGAGACAGATAATACCTGGTGCTGAATTATTAATTAAAAAACTAAATTTAGAAATACATAACTACTGTAGCAACAACACTCATTAAAGTCTGTATTAACCCCCTGTTGACTATTATAGTCTTTGTATTCTGCACATGTTTTGTTGAATCTGTTTTTACAAGAATGACTTAATGGGGGAGGAAGAACTTCTAAAACCCGATTTAGTTAACATCTTAAAATCTACATCTGAACTGTAGTCTTTCACAGATTCTGCCGTAGCAGATTGCAGTTCAAAATTAGAATATTCTGGGTAGTTAAATACTGGCATTTCCAAAAATGTTATTTGTCTTTCCACTGACACTGAAGTGGTTCTGTAGAATATGTCAGTCATTCAGCAATCACTGTAGGGCAAAATATGATATTGTACCTCTACCATGTTGCTTACACTTTTCAATGCCTAAGATAGCTGCATTTATAAAATTGAGGACCTCATCGAGGCAGGAATTCTATGTCAAAACAAAATGAAATAAATACTGACCAAATGCTGACCTTTAAACCTTTAAACAAAAGATCATAGTAGATATCGCATCATGATAGCATTAAAATGTTCTAGCTCTAGAGGACGAATTACAGCATTCCATATGCCAACCTTGTAAGACCGTGGGTAGCATTTTTGAAGCCTGCATCAGGTTTTTCAGATATGGGTGCATGACATCTGCCCAGTCTGTTAGACCACCTAAAATGTGATCTGACTACTGAGCATGAGTGCCATGAGTTACATTCTGAAAATGGCACATGTCAAAATTTGACATGAGTCATTTTCCTTTTTAGCTGCAAACTGCAGCAAGTATGCATGAAAATATGATGCACACATGCTGAGACATTTGCCAAGATGCAGCATGCATTGGAAATATTGAACAAAACACTGCATCCCAACCTTTGAAAATCCCATCCAATTTGTTACATTCCTGCAAAGCTATATCTGCAATATGAGGATTTCCTTTGAAGCTCAATGAATTTGGTGTCAGGTACTGGTAAAATCTGCCTCATATGAATATCAAAGTCCATGATCCAACCCCTATTATTAATAAATAAAATCCCTGAAAGGAAGCTTAGCATACAGTAGTGTGTTTTTCAGAAACCTTTGCTACCTTTTTGCATCTGCTTTATAACAGGATGATATTTAAATTTATGTTACTACTAAAATGACACAACCCCCTTTAATACTGTGCACAAAATGTCCCTTTGTACGCTCTTGTGTGGACTATTGCAGTTTTACATACCGTAAACATATAATCTATCACATAGAGACAGCTGATGCCTGGTGCAGAATTATTAATAAAAAAAATCTTCCCCCTCCAGCCTGTGCCACAATCCATCCACAACCCTGCCTTGCCTGGTGCCGTATTATTAATTTAAAAAAACACTCTCTCCACCCTTTGCCACTATCCAGCTCAGCCTTGCCTGGTACTATATTATTAATAAATAAAAAAAAACTCCCTCTCCACCTTGTGCCATGATCCAACCCCTATTATTAATAAAATGAATTCCTGAAAGGAAGTCCAACATAAAGTTTGTTTTTCAGAAACCTTTACTGCCTTTTTGCATCTGCTTTATAACAGGGTGACATTTGCAAATGTATATTATTATTAAAATGGCACAACCCCCTTTAATGCCAAGCACAAAATTTATCTTTGTAAGCTAACGATTTGAAACAGCTAATAACTGGAGTTCAATAATTAATAAAAAAACTAACTAAATTTAGTAATACAAAACTACTGTAGCAACAACACTCATTAAAGTCTGTATTAACCCCCTGTTGACTATTATAGTCTTTGTATTCTGCACATGTTTTGATGAATCTGTTTTTACAAGAATGACTTAATGGGGGAGGGAGAGCTTTTAAACCCGATTTAGTTAACATTTTAAAATCTACATGTAAATTGTAGTCTTTCACAGATTCTGCCATAGTAAGTTGCAGTTCAAAATTTGAATATTCTGTGTAGTTAAATACTGGAGTTTCCAAAAATGTTATTTATCTTTCCACTGACACTGAAGTGGTTCTGTAGACCACGTCATTCATTCAGCAATCACTGTAGGGCAAAATATGTTACTGTACCTCCAGCACGTTGCTTACACTTTTCAATGCCAAAGTTAGCACTATGATGCATTTATAAAATTGAGGTTCTCATCAAGGCAGGTATTCTAAGGCAAAGCAAAACAAAACAAATACTGACCAAATGCTGACCTTTAAACCTTTAAACCAAAGATCATAGTAGATATCGCATCTTGATGGCACTAAAATGTTTTAGCACTTGGGGGTGCATTACTGCATTATGTATGCCAACCTTGTAAGACAGTGGGTAGCATTTTTGAAGACCTGCATCTTTTTTTAAGATATGGGTGCAAGACATCTGCCCGGACTGTTACACCACCTGAAAGTTGATCTAACTTCTGAGCATGATTGCCATGAGTTACATTCTGAAAATGGCACATGTCAAAATTTGACATGAATCTTTTTCCTTTTTAGCTGTAAACTGTGGCAAGTATTGATGAAAATATGATGCACACATCCTGAAGCATTTGCCAAGATGCAGCATGCATTGGAAATATTGAACAAAACACTGCATCCCAACCTTTGAAAATCCCATCCAATTTGCTTACATTCTTGCAAAGCTGCATCTGCAATATGAGGATTTCCTTTGAAGCTCAATGAATTTGGTGTCAGACACTAGTAAAATCTGCCTCATATGAATATCAAAGTCAACGATCCAAGCCCTATTATTAATAAATTAAATTCTTGAAAGGAAGTCTAGCATACAATAGTGTGTTTTTCAGAAACCTTTGCTACCTTTTTGCATCTGCTTTATAACAGAATGATATTTAAATTTATGTTACTACTAAAATGACACAACCCCTTTAATACTGTGGACAAAATGTCCCTTTGTATGCTCATGTGTGGACTATTGCAGTTTCACATACTGTAAACATATAATCTATCACATAGAGACAGCTGATGCCTGGTGCAGAATTATTAATAAAAAACACTCCCTCTCCACCCTGTGCCACGATCCAACCCCAACCCTGCATTGCCTGGTGCCATATTATTAATTGAAAAAAACACCCTCTCCACCCTTTGCCACTACCCAATTCAGCCTTGCCTTATATTATATTATTAATTAAAAAAAAATCTCCCTCTCCACCTTGTGCCATGATCCAACCCCTATTATTAATAAAATAAATTCCTGAAAGGAAGTCCAACATAAAGTTTGTTTTTCAGAAACCTTTGCTACCTTTTTGCATCTGCTTTATAACAGGGTGATATTTGTAAATGTATATTATTTTTGAAATGACACCACCCCCTTTAATACCGTGCACTAAATTTCACTTTGTAAGCTACCGATTTGAGACAGATAATACCTGCTGCTGAATTATTCATTAAAAAACTAAATTTAGAAATACATAACTACTGTAGCAACAACACTCATTAAAGTCTGTATTAATCCCCTGTTGACTATTATAGTCTTTGTATTCTGCACACGTTTTGATGAATCTGTTTTTATAAGAATGACTTAATGGGGGGAGGGAGAGCTTTTAAAACCTGATTTAGTTAACATCTTAAAATCTACATCTGAATTGTGTCTTTCACAGATTCTGCCATAGCAAGTTGCAGTTCAAAATGTGAATATTCTGGGTAGTTAAATACTGGAGTTTACAAAAATGTTATTTGTCTTTCCAATGACACTGAAGTGGTTCTGTAGACCATGTCATTCATTCAGCAATCACTGTAGGACAAAATATGATACTGTACCTCTAGCATGTTGCTTACACTTTTCAATGCCTAAGTTAGCATTATGATGCATCTATAAAATTGAGTACCTCATCGAGGCAAGAATTCTAATTCAAAGCAAAACAAAACAAATACTGATCATTAAACCTTTAAACAAAAGATCATAGTAGATGCTGCATCATGATAGCACTAAAATGTTCTAGCCCTAGGGGGCGCATTACAGCATTCCATATGCCAACATTATAAGACAGTGGGTATCATTTTTGAAGCCCGCATTGGGTTTTTCAGATATGGGTGCATGACATCTGCCCAGACTGTTAGACCACCTTAAAGGTGATCTAACTTCTGAGCATGATTGCCATGAGTTACACTCTGAAAATGGCACATGTTAAAATTTGACATGAGTCATTTTTCTTTTTAGCTGTAAACTGCGGCAAGTATTCATGAAAATATGATGCACACATCCTGAAGCATTTTCCAAGATGCAGCATGCATTGGAACTATGGACGAAAACACTGCATCCCAACCTTTGAAAATCCCATCCAATTTGTTTACATTCTTGCAAAGCGGCATCTACAATATGAGGATTTCCTTTGAAGCTCAATGAATTTGGTGTCAGGCACTGGCAAAATCTGCCTCATATGAATATCAAAGCCCACGATCCAACTCCTATTATTAATAAATAAAATCCCTGAAAGGAAGCCTAGCATGCAGTAGTGTGTTTTTCAGAAACCTTGGTTACCTTTTTGCATCTGCTTTATAACAGGATGATATTTAAATTTATGTTACTACTAAAATGACACAACCCCTTTAATACTGTGCACAAAATGTCCCTTTGTACGCTCATGTGTGGACTATTGCAGTTTCATGTACTGTAAACATATAATCTATCACATAGAGACAGCTGATGCCTGGTGCAGAATTATTAATGAAAGAAAAACCCTCCCTCTCCACCCTGTGCCACGATCCAATCCCAACCCTGCCTTGCCTGGTGCCATATTAATAATTTAAATAAATGCCCTCTCCACCCTTTGCCCCATACAACTTAGCCTTGCCTGGTGCCATATTATTAATTAAAATAAAAGCTCCCTCTGCACCTTGTGCCATGATCCAAACCCTATTATTAATAAAATAAATTCCTGAAAGGAAGTCCAAGATAAAGTTTGTTTTTCTGAAACTTTTGCTGCCTTTTTCCATCTGCTTTATAACAGGGTGATATTTGTAAATGTATATTATTCTTGAAATGACACAATCCCCTTTAATACTGTGCAAAAAAATTATCTTTGTAAGCTATTGATTTGAGACAGCTAATACCTGGTGCTAAATTATTAATAAAAAAAAACTAAATTTAGAAATACATAACTATTGTAGCAACAACACTCATTAAAGTCTGTATTAACCCCTGTTGACTATTATAGTCTTTGTATTATGCACACATTCTGATGAATCTGTTTTTACAAGAATTACTTAATGGGGGGAGGGAGAGCTTTTAAAACTTGATTTAGTTAACATCTTAAAGTCTTCATCTGAATTGTAGTCTTTCACAGATTCTGCCATAACAAGTTGCAATTCAAAATTTGAATATTCTGGGTAGTTAAATACTGGAGTTTACAAAAATGTTATTTGTCTTTCCACTGACACTGAAGTGGTTCTCTAGACCATGTCATTCATTCAGAAATCACTGTAGGGCAAAATATGATACTGTACCTCTAGCATGTTGCTTATACTTTTCAATACCTAAGTTAGCATTATGATGCATCTATAAAATTGAGGACCTCATCGAGGCAGGAATTCTAATTCAAAACAAAACAAAACAAATACTAACCAAATAATGACCTTTAAACCTTTAAACAAAAGATCATAGAAGATGCTGCATCATGATAGCACTAAAATGTTCTAGCACTTGGAGGTGCATTACTGCATTCCATATGCCAACCTTGTAAGACAGTGGGTACCATTTTTGAAGCCTGCATCTGTTTTTTTCAGATATGGGTGCAAGACATCTGCCAGGATTTTAGACCACCAAAAAGGTGATCTAACCTCTGAGCATGATTGCCATGAGATACACTCTGAAAATGGCACATGTCAAAATTTGACATGAGTGATTTTTCTTTTTTAGCTGTAAACTGCTAAAGTATTCATGAAAATATGATGCACACATCCTGAAGCATTTGCCAAGAAGCAGCATGCGTTGTAAATATGGACCAAAACACTGCATCCCGACATTTGAAAATCCCAGCCAATTTGTTTACATTCTTGCAAAGCTGCATCTACAATATGAGGATTTCCTTTGAAGCTCAATGAATTTGGTGCCAGGCACTGGTAAAATCTGCCTCATATGAATATCAAAGCCCATGATCCAACCCCTATTATTAATAAATAAAATCTCTGAAAGGAAGCCTAGCATGCAGTACTGTGTTTTTCAGAAACCTTTGCTACCTTTTTGCATCTGCTTTATAACAGGATGATATTTAAATTTATGTTACTACTAAAATGACACAACCCCCTTTAATACTGTGCTCAAAATTTCCCTTTGTACGCTCGTGTGTGGACTATTGCAGTTTCACATACTGCAAACTTATAATCTATCACATAGAGACAGCTGATGCCTGGTGCAGAATTATTAATAAAAAAAAACTCCCTCTCCTCCCTGTGCCATGATCCAACACCAGCCCTGCCTTGCCTGGTGTTGTATTATTAATTAAAAAAACACCCTCTCCACCCTTTGCCACTATCCAACTTAGCCTTGCCAGGTGCTATATTATTAATTTAAAAAAAAAAAATCCATCTCCACCTTGTGCCATGTTCCAACCCCTGTTATTAATAAAATAAATTCCTGAAAGGAAGTCCAACATAAAGTTTGTTTTTCAGAAACCTTTGCTGCCTTTTTACATCTGCTTTATAACAGGGTGATATTTCTAAATGAATATTATTATTGAAATGACACAACCCCCTTTAAAACCATGCACAAAATTTCTCTTTGTAAGCTATCGATTTGAGACAGCTAATACCTAGTGCTGAATTATTAATAAAAAAAAACTAACTCAATTTAGAAATACATTACTACTGTAGCAATAACACTCATTAAAGTCTGTATTTACCCCATGTTGACTATTGTCCTCTGATCCCCCCTCCCAGAAATAAATCTCTCCACAACTATTTCTGTTGGATGCACGCTGGCAATATTTATTAAAGGCACGCAAGTTATATTTACATCCCAACTTCCATTTCAACAGTATACAGTACAGTACAGTACCATCACAATAATTCATTCTGTTTCTTCTTTCTGGAAACCTTCTTCTGACTTGATCCTCTCCTCCTTACTTGTAGCACTTCGGGGTCTGGACACCATCTGATCCGGACCCCCCCCATCATCACCAGAACCAGGTACCACCACCAGGTACCCCTCCTTGGTACCACCACCAGGTACCATCACCACTTAGTACCACTAGCAGGTACCCCCACTTACCTGGACCCAACCCGCACAGGGTCCGTTCCTGGTCCATACCCCACTAGGTCCAGACACGTGATCCAGCACCTAGTATCTATCCCCTCCCCCCTCCCGCACTACTTCCATGCCTGGGTTCCTCTGCCCCCAGCCCATGCTGCCTACCCTTCCCCCTCTCCTGACCCCCTTTCTTTGTTCCCCTTTTCCACTGACCCATCTCCAGCTTGTGAAGGACAATGGGGCCCCCTTGCAGGCTAGAAAACCTGGTCCTTCCCTCTTCCTTAGCACCCCTACTCCCATAGCTCATGTAGCCCTCTGTAAGGGCACTTGCCCCATGTCAGGCCTGCCCCCTCTCTGTGCCTCTGGCATGCCCACCTCATCTGCTGTGTAGGCATACTCCTTCCCCTATGCAATGCCCATGAGATGAGCCCTGACCCCCCTTTTTCCCATCCTTGCCCACCACCCCCTGGCCATTGTGGCCTGGCCAGCACCCCTTTAGGGGGTGAAGCCACCCTGGTGCTCCCTACATGGCTGTTCATGCCTGCCCCTTCCTCTTTTCCCTTTTCTCCAAAACCCCTTCTCCTTCCCTTATCTTGCCATCTCTCTTTTTGTCTGATACCTTCTGGTGGGGCTCCACCTAGCCTCCTGGCTACCAGCTGCTCATCTCTGGCACCACCTGGCCCATGTCGGGCCCCATTAGAGGTCACTTCCTTCCTTGTGCCTTTCCATATCTAGTGCCTGTTCCTGGCCATTATTGCCCCCGCATACCCACCAAGATATGTTGCCATGCCACTATTTCCTTTTTGGCACCCCTTGCCACTCCTGTGGGGCTCTCCTAGCCCCCCAAACCTCAGCTGCACCTTTACAGCTCCATATGTATAGCCCCCCATGACCAGGGCCTTGTGGGCAGCATTCTTTACCTTGCCTGCTCCACTATATGCCAAACCTTCCCCCACAAGCCCCTACTTTACAGGGTGGGTGTAAGCTTCAACCCACCCAGTACACCATAGTTTGTGAACCTTGCTGACCCATACCCAGTTAGCTCCACCTAACTCCAGTGCCATGACCTGGGTCCTCAGGTTTCCCTTCCACTACTTAGGCTCCCCAGTTCCTGCATGCTCATCCCCTTCTCCTTGAGGCTTCCCCAATAGCCTCCCATGGTATAACTTGAAACAGTTTGCAATGGCTTGGATTCCTCAATTGATCCTGCCCTCCTGCTCAGCAACCTCTTGCTGGTGGACCTACATGAGGTTGTTTGTTTCAAGTGCATAATGTTTGCCACTATTCAACTCAGCCTTGCCTGGTGCTATATTATTAATTTAAAAATAAAACTGCTCAGTAAAAATCTGTTCTGTGTGTGAGAAGGAGGTGTGGGAATATACTATTGCCTAAATTGTATAAAACTTTGGTGTTTTTTTTATTTCGGGAGCCCTGCTTGCCTGTTTCAGGAAGCAGGAAGAGGGTAGTGCTGTCCCCTCCATCTGGACCGCCTACTAAATGCTAGTACAGTGTTTTTATTCACTTTTGGGGCATTTAGTAGCTCTGCAAGCCCTGTATAATATCTAGGAGCATTATTTGAAATATTTTGGGGCAGACTATCACAACTTCAGTTGCGAGCACAGCGCGACTTCGGACTTCAACTTCCGGGTCATTAGGAGCTTAAAACTCACCCCTGCAGCGAGCAGATTTAGTTATACAAGCACTGCTCAGTAAAAATATGTTCTGTGTATGAGAAGGAGGTGTGGGAATATACTATTGCCTAAATTGTATAAAACTTTGGCGTTTTTTTTTAATTATACTTCTTTATTATTTTATATAAAGGTGTGATGCCTGAGCAAATAATACAGGGATTGCACACTATGACAAATGGCATAAAATACTTGATAGCTACAATGTGACAATATGTGGCATTTTGCAGTAATCCCTGATTCTGATAAAACAATGAGAAACCCCCTTTCCCTCCCAACCCATATCCCCTAACCCCCATCCTTCCTCCCCCAGGATGTGCCTTCTTCAAAAAAAAAAGAGCTAATCCTACTACATGAAAGATGCATAATGGTGTACCCACTGCCAAGGTAGCTAGAGGTGTACCCAACAAGACATTAATTCAAATAAAGAGCATACAATTTGTCCCATTTCAGCTCAAATGAAGCCAAGCAATTCTGAGAGCTAGCTATTAACCTTTCAGTCTGAAAGCAGAGACAAATTTCACTGATCCATTCTGCATACGAGATAACCAATTGGTCCATCCAGTGCCTAAGAACCAATCTTTTAACAACCATAGAAATTAAAGCCATATGGAACCTACGCTCCATAACCTGTATATTGGAAAACAGCCCTAAAATACAAACTTCTATAGTAAATAAATCGCCTAGGCCCAAAAGAGGGTCTAGGTTAGATTGTATGGTCCGCCATAACGGAGCCACTTTTTCACAATGCCAAAAGATATGTACCAGGTTCCCTTCCACCATGCCACACCTTGTGCAAAGAGTTGAAGGTAATCTATCTAATTTAACCAGCTTGACTGGGGTGTAATACATGTTATTCAATATATGGTATTGAGTGCGTCTATGCCTATCCTGAGAGAGATACCGATATGTGTCTGCCCAAATCTGATCCCAAACCAGGAGGGTTTCTGGCAGAAGAGAGGACCAACATTTGGAGCCAGTCAGGGGGTCAGGGAATTTAGTGTCCAGTAGGAAGGAATATGGTGTTTTTTTAATTTCGGGAGCCCTGCTTACCTGTTTCAGGAAGCAGGAAGAGGGTAGTGCTGTCCCCTCCATCTGGACCACCTACTAAATGCTAGTACAGCATTTTTATTCACTTTTGGGGCATTTAGTAGCTCTGCAAGCCCTGTATAACATCTAAGGGCATTATTTGAAATATTTTGGGGCAGATTATCGCAACTTCATTTGTGAGCACAGCTCAACCTCAGACATCAACTTCCGGGTCATTAGGAGGTTAAAACTCACCCCTGCAGTGAGCAGATTTAGTTATACAAGCACTGCTCAGTAAAAATCTGTTCTGTGTGTGAGAAGGAGGTGTGGGAATATACTATTGCCTAAATTGTGAAAAAACTTTGGTGTTTTTTTATTTTGGGAGCCCTGCTTGCATGTTTCAGGAAGCAGGAAGAGGGTAGTGCTGTCCCTTCCATCTGGACTGCCTACTAAATGCTAGTACAGTGTTTTTATTCACTCTTGGGGCATTTAGTAGCTCTGCAAGCCCTGTATAACATCTAGGGGCATTATTTGAAATATTTTGGGGCAGATTATCGCAACTTCAGTTGCGAGCACAGCGCGACCTCGGACATCAACTTCCGGGTCATTAGGAGCTTAAAACTCACCCCTGAAGTGAGCAGGGTGAGCATGTGCAGGGTGCGTGTTCTCGCGCACAGAGACACGCGCATAGGCACGTGTCAGCTGTGTCTGCCGGGAATGTTGGGAGATAAAGTTTCCTAAATAAAATCAACATAAGGTAACTAAAATGAAGATATGTGCTGGTTGTAATATGTATGCTGAGGGGGAGGTCAATTTGGGATTTATGTGTTACAAGTGTTGCAAAATAAAGATCTTAGAACTAGAGATTGTACAATTAAAGAAAAGAATAAAAGTACAGGCAGATATATCCTCACTAGAGCAATATATAGTCAATGTGGTGGATAGTATGACAGAGTCAAATCTGCATTATCAATATAATACAGCTACCCAGAGCCCTGGAAATGAAAACCAAGACGGGGAATTGAATAAATGGTATTTGGTTAATAAAAAAATGGGTAACAAAAGTGGTAGAAGAAATACTGGGGGGGCATCAAGTGTTTTAACACCCAATAGGTTTAGTGCACTTGCACTGGAAGAACAAGAGGGGGTACAGAACTCTAAAATAGCAAAAGAAGAACCAGATAATGCGATTCCCCAAAGACAGCAAGGTTCCATGTCTATACACCAAGATACAACCCCCTATCTACAAGATAGCCAGAATGTCCTATTTATAGGGGACTCAATGTTAAACTACACTGATGCAATTCTTTGCAAGAATAGGAATTTACACACTATAGTAAGTGCCCTATCAGGGGCAGGCATAGGGGACATAAAAACAATGTTACCAGGACTTATGGAAAATACCATCAGACCTGTGACATTTCTTCATCTTGGAGTAAATGATATGGGGAAAGAAACATTTTGGACATCCAGCAAGATTTTGAGGAGGTTGGGCAAAAGATTAAAGCATACAATGGCAGTTTAATTATATCAGGGCTCCTACCAGTACCTAGAGCGAATGATACACTAGGCAGGGAAAGTCAAAGGTTAAATGGTTGGCTGAAATGCTGGTGCCAGAGGGAAGATCAGCTATTCACAGATAACTGTCAAAATTTTCAAGTACATCATTTGTTTGCTAGAGATGGATTGCACCTTAATAGGCAGGGTAAAAGGATTTTCTCTTATAAGCTAAAGAAATTGATGGATGAAAATGTGGTACATTTAAACTAAATGAGAGGGAGGAAGGGATAATACACTAGGGCCAAAAATTGGAGAAATAAGAATTAAGGCTCACAAAACTAATAAGCATAGTATACCCAAATTAAATTTTCTCCTAGTTAATGCTAGAAGCTTGAATAATAAAATTGAGGAGCTTCAGCTAGTCTTGTAGGACTTGGATATTCACATTTGTGCAGTAACTGAAACTTGGTGGAATTCTGAAGATGGATGGGGGAAAATATACCAGTGTATATCCTCTATAATAAAGATAGGATAAATAATGGGGTTGCCATCTATGTGAAAGATGTGATAATATCTGAGCAGAAGGATTCATCTAGATGGGAAGGTATAGAAATTCTCTGGGTATCAATCTCTCCAGCTTACAATACAAATATTGAACTAGGACTGGTTTAAAGAAATCTGTCTATAACATCAGAGGAGGACCTCAATATGCTAGATTTTGCTAAAAATTTATCAGAACTGAAGAATGTGGTCCTAATGGGTGATTTCAATTTACCAGGTATAGACTGGGTAAATCTGGTTACTAAAACTAATAAAGAAAAGGATTACTTAAACACGTTTAGCTTGACCGGTATGGAACAGTATGTAAGGGAAAACACTTGTGATAAACATATTCTTGATTTAGTTTTAAGTAATATGGGGGATAGGATACATAACTGCCAGGTTCTGACACCCTTGGGCTCTAGTGACCACTTAATGGTTAAATTTGATTACATAGGGACAGTAAGCCAGAATTGGGGAGCTACTATAGTGTATAATTATAATAGGGCCGATACAAAGGGCATGCAGAGAGAATTGTCAAACTTGAACTGGGTAGCAAAATTCAAAGGCGCATCATTATTTAAGATGTGGAATATCCTTAAAAACAAAATTATTGGTCTGATCCATAAGTTTGTACCAATGAATAATAAATATAAATCAGCTAAAAAAAACCTTCCCCCCTGGATGACAAGAGAAATTAAGAAAAAAATAAAGGAAAAAAATAAAGCTTTCAAGAATGCTAAATTAATAGGTGATATCAGCTGCTGGGCAAATTACAAAAGGTGTTTAAAATCCACTAAAAAAAGTATAAAGGAAGCAAAAAGCAAATTTGAAGTTACACTGGCTACGAGGGTAAAGGACAATTATAAGTCCTTTTATCATTACATTAATAATAAGAAGGGAGAATCAAAAAAGCTAGGCCCTATGAAATTAGTTGCTGATAATTTTGGCATGGCGGAAATAAGCAATAAGTATTTCGCTTCCGTTTTCAATAAGGGGCAACCATTATCAGGGATTAATTGTGGAATACCTGATGATGGCCAGGGAATAATTATAGACAGGCAGAAAGTTTTATTACGATTTCAAAAACTTGACCAAATAAGGCGAGGGCCCAGATGGGATACATCCAAGAGTGCTTAAGGATCTGGCTGAACAACTAGCAGGCCCAGTTACTATAATATTTCAGAAATCATTAAGAGATGGGAGGTCCCAGAGGATTGAAACAGGCAGATGTGATACCTATCCACAAGAAAGGTTCCAAGCAGGAAGTTAAAAATTATAGGCCTGTGAGCCTGACCTCGATCCTGGGAAAAATGCTTGAGGGATTCATTAAGGACTTCATTTTGGAGCACCAATATAAAACTGGGAAGGTTGATAATACACAACATGGTTTTGTTAAGGGGAGGTCTTGTCAGACTAACCTGTTGGAATTCTATGGTAAAGTAAATCAGGCATTGGAAAAGGGTGGTTCTGTGGATGTGATCTTCTTGGACTTTGCCAAGGCATTCGACAAGGTACCTCACTTCAAACTATTAGAAACTCTAGTGAACATTGGAGTCAAGCATAATGTTGTTTGTTGGATAAAATCTTGGTTGATGGATAGGTTGCAGAGAGTATGTATAAAAGGAGAATTCTCCAACTGGCAGAGGGTGACTAGTGGAGTGCCGCAGGGTTCCGTGTTGGGTCCCTGCCTGTTCAATGCCTATATAGGGATAATGAGAGCTTCCCCGGATATCTGGCTTTCAAAATTTGCAGATGATGCCAGAATAGGGAGGGTGGTTAACTTGAAGAAAGATGAGGATTTATTACAAGCAGCCCTAAGCGACTTAGAAATTTGGGCAGTCACGGTCCTTTTTTTAATGTGGATAAGTGCGGAGTGATGCATTTGAGAATGAATACTATAACACACGATTATAAAATGGGAGGTAGAACTCTTAAAGAGACCTCTGAGGAATGTGACTTGAGAGTAAAAATTAGTAATAACCTAAACTTCACACCCCATTACAATCAAATTATTAAAAAAAGCAGGTAGTATACAATACTGTATCAGCAAACATATAAATAGTAGAGATAAGGGTGTTCTGTTGCCTCTGTATACATCCTTGGTACATCCTCATTTGGAGTATTGTTCTCAGTTGTGGTCACCATATAAAAAGGGGACATAGCATCGATTGAGAGGGTCCAGAGAAGAGCTACCCATAAAATAAAGGAGGGTCAGGGGATGGACTATGATCAAAGGCTTAGGTCACTGGGGTTGTACTCACTGGAGTTTAGAAGATTGAGAGGGGACATGTGCTTGATATATAGGGCCCTAAATGACCCGATATTAAGGGAACAGCTTGCTCTAGATATCATGGTTCATAATCATAACACTAGGGCACACCCGTTACAGTTAAAAATAGAGAGATTCAAATCAAACAAAAGGAAGTACTGGCTAACAGTTAGAGCACCAAGGATCTGGAACAGACCACCAGTAGAAATAATTGATAGTGGGGACATGGAAATCTTTAAGAGTAAACTGGATAGTTACTTAGTAAACAATGGAATAATGGGATATTCTTAAATACAAGCCGAGCATATGGACATTGTCTTATAAAGCTCTGAATACCTATGATACCTATAATGATACCTTGTACCATTATCCAACCCCTATTATTAATAAAATAAATTCCTGAAAGGAATTCCAACATAAAGTTTGTTTTTCAGAAACCTTTGCTGCCTTTCTGCATATGCTTTACAACAGGGTGATATTTGTAAATGTATATTATTATTGAAATGACACAACCCCCTTTAGTACTGTGCACAAAATTTCTCTTTGTAAGCTATCGATTTGAGACAGCTAATACCTGGTGCTGAATTATTAATAAAAAAAACTATCTAAATTTAGAAATACATAACTACTGTAGCAACAACACTCATTAAAGTCTGCATTAACCCCCTGTTGACTATTATAGTCTTTGTATTCTGCACACGTTTTGATGAATCTGTTTTTACAAGAATGGCTTAATGGGGGGAGGGAGAGCTTTTAAAACCTGATTTAATTAACATTTTAATATCTACATCTGAATTGTAGTCTTTCACAGAATCTGCCATAGCAAGTTGCAGTTCAAAATTTGAATGTTCTGGGTAGTTAAATACTGGAGTTTCCAAAATGTTATTTGTCTTTCCACTGACACTGAAGTGGTTCTGTAGGCCATGTCATTCATTCAGCAATCACCGTAGGGCAAAATATGATACTGTACCTCTAGCATGTTGCTTATACTTTTCAATACCTAAGTTAGCATTATGATGCATCTATAAAATTGAGGACCTCATCGAGGCAGGAATTTTAAGTCAAAGCAAAGCAAAACTAATACTGAACAAATACTGACCTTTAAACCTTTAAACAAAAGATCATAGTAGATGCTGCATCATGATAGCACTAAAATGTTCTAGCACTTGGGGGTGCATTACAGCATTCCATATGCCAACCTTGTAAGATAATGGGTAGCATTTTTGAAGCTTGCATCGGATTTTTCAGATATGGGTGCATGACATCTGCCCAGACTGTTAGACCACCTAAAAGGTGCTCTAACTTCTGAGCATGATTGCCATGAGTTACACTCTGAAAATGGCACATGTCAAAATTTGACATGAGTGATTTTTCTTTTTTAGCTGTAAACTGCTAAAGTATTCATGAAAATATGATGCACACATCCTGAAGCATTTGCCAAGGTGCAGCATGCATTGTAAATATGGACCAAAACACTGCATCCCGACATTTGAAAATCCCAGCTAATTTGTTTACATTCCTGCAAAGCTGTATCTACAATATAAGGATTTCTTTGAAGTTGCAACGAATTTGGTGTCAGGCACTGGTAAAATCTGCATCATATGAATTTCAATGTCCACGATTCAACCCCTATTATTAATAAATAAAATCTCTGAAAGGAAGCCTAGCATACAGTATGTGTTTTTCAGAAACCTTTGCTATCTTTTTGCATCTGCTTTATAACAGGATGATATTTAAATTTATGTTACTACTAAAATGACACAACCCCTTTTAATACTGTGCACAACATTTCCCTTTGTACGCTCGTGTGTAGACTACTGCAGTTTCACATACTGTAAATATATAATCATAGAGACAGATGATGCCTGGTGCAGAATTATTAATAAAAACAAAAATTCCCTCTCCACCCTGTGCCACGATCCAACCCCAACCCTGCCTTGCCTGGTGCCGTATTATTAATTTTAAAAAATCACCCTCTCCACTATATGCCACTATCCAACTCAGCCTTGCCTGGTGCTATATTATTAATTTAAAACACAAAACTCCGTCTCCACCTTGTGCCATGATCCAAACCCTATTATTAATAAAATAAATTCCTGAAAGGAAGTTCAACGTAAAGTTTGTTTTTCAGAAACCTTTGCTGCCTTTTTGCATCTGCTTTACAACAGGGTGATATTTGTAAATATATATTATTATTGAAATGACACAACCCCCTTTAATACCATGCACAACATTTATCTTTGCAATCTATCGATTTGAGACAGATAATACCTGGTGCTGTATTATTCATTACAAAACTAAATTTAGAAATACATAACTACTGTAACAACAACACTCATTAAAGTCTGTATTAATCCCATCGACTATTATAGTCTTTGTATTCTGCACACAGTTTGATGAATCTGTTTTTACAACAATGACTTAATGGGGGGAGGGAGAGCTTTGAAAACCCAATTTAGTTAACATCTTAAAATCTTCATCTGAACTGTAGTCTTTCACAGATCCTGCCATAGTAGGTTGCAGTTCAAAATCTGAATACTCTGGGTAGATAAATACTGGAGTTTCCAAAAATGTTATTTGTCATTCCACTGACAAAATATGATTAATCCTATAATTTTTTTTTTTTTGTCAATTTTTGCATGAAAATTTAAAACCCTTACTGATGCAGACAGATAAGTGTTGGGGCGACATCCTTATACAAACAATCTCGTTATGGTTTTTAGATTTGGAGGAGGACCAGTTAAAACAGATTAAAAAACAGACTTGTACACCACCATATTTCAGAGACGTTTTTATAAAACTTAGATTATGGGGGCTTAAGAAAGAGAGTATCTTATTACAAACAAAGAAGCAGCTATACATGTATATATGTGAAACACATTTTGGAGAAAGAGACACCTTTCCCAAATGTCCTTTACAAAATAAGAAAATCATTCTGGAGTTTGTTACAGAAAAAAGGATCTATGTAAAATTTAAGGATGTACATTGGTTGACATGTCATGAAAGATTAAACGTGAAAGATAACCAGAAGCATAAAAAATTAGAAGAAAGAAGTTTTTCTAGACCTAAGTGTATTAATTTGTTAGAAACAATAACATTTGTTTTTACTTGCTCATATATTTTCAAGTTTTGGGATTTTTTTATATCAAAAAACAAATGAGATATTTTTTCAGCAGGTTTCTTATAACTCTTTAATATATGGAGAGTATCCACATTCTTGAGGGAAATGGGATAAGGGTACATTAAGAATTATTTTTGTAGTAATTAAATGGTATATTTGGAATTCTAGATGTTTATTTACTTTACAACAGATATATTTTACCTATGATGAACTGTATAAAAGAATTCTTAAAGATTTAAAAGGCATTTATTTTAAGGAGGCAAAATATATGGATAGTAGGAGACTACAATGCTGTTGGAGAAACTTGTTGTGGATTACTGATAATGATGTGCCAATAACATGAATTAGATGTGAGAGGAAGAATTTTGAGAGATAGGGTAAGACTATATTTTTGTTGCTGTTGTTTTATTAAGGATGTGACAGTTATTATAAATATTTTGCATTGAACTGGATGGCTGTTTTTCTTACAAAGGTTGTTTTGTATGATTTCTAAATAAAAAATTCCCTTGCTCTTGTGGTAGGGGGTGCTCTTTCAGTTCTCCGTCTGCTGGGTTCAGATCATGGTTGATGCTGGTGGCGGATGGACATCTGAAGAGTCCTCCTCCTCTTCTTCTGTGGTTCTAGATTTGTCTAGCGGAGTTTTGACAAATGAGGTGGCTTGGATGCACCCGCAGGGTGGCCAGCTTTCCGCCTCTTCTATGGACACCACTGTGGTTGAACAGAATGTAGTTTTGGATTAAGAAGAAGAATCTCCCCCGTTACCTTATCTTTGGCTCAGAAACAGCATTGTTTGACAGCTGAGTTGGAAGCGGTGACTCGGTACCTTCAACAAAAAACTCTTAATTTGGATGCAGAGAGAAAATTGAAAAGATCTTTATCTTCACCCCTTGGCCCTAGTATGGTTGGACCAGTGAAATTGTTGGTGGTGGATCCAATGCCAGTAGGCCTAGAACCGGCCCTGGTAGCTCTCCTACAGTCTGATTGGAGTACTGAAACGGACCCATCCTGGACAGCGGAGGAGGCTCTACATAAGGCGGGATGGGTTCCGGTAGCAAATGGTACCTGGAAGTGGGACCCTTCTATTCCTCTACCTGGAACAGAGCCTGACAGGCAAGACCAGCCACATAGGTTGACTCATACCGTGCTACTACAGGGCGATTTTCAGCAGGTTTCAGATACTGTTCCTTCTAATATTTTGGCTTCTGTCTTACATGACTTAAATGAGTTGGCTCTGGCGGTTCTACCTACACTGGGGTCCAACAAGATAAAGAGGTCTCTGGGCTGCCGACTGACTCAGGTCAGGGAGGGACTGACCCACAGTCTTATGCTAGCCTTTTCGATAAACCTGTTGAGCTTGCTCAGAGAAGGAATGCAATCTGTCTGAGGTGTATGGGTAACAGGGATGACGTTCCAGATCATTTCTTTGTTGGGAAAGTTCTACTTAAACAATCATTGGGATTCACACCCTCAGAGGTCTATTCCCTTGTCCATGCCCTCAGTGAAATGATGTTTGATGCTAGTTTTTGGACCCCTGCTCTTCTAGAATGCATCTGGTGTAAATTTGCTAACTTAAAGACTAATCCAATGTTGTCCAAATTTCTGGTCATCCCCCTGACCAAACAACCCTTTTGTGTGGTTACAATCTTCTTTCGAAATGAGGGAGTGAACATTACTGATGTTATCTATTGGTTGGAGAAAAGATGTTCCATCCAGGGAAATCCTACCCCAATCCTGGATGAAGAAGGGTTTTAGAATGGGGGATGGAAGATTAAAGTAAAACTACAGCATGGAGAACAAAATATTGTCCATCTGCCAAATTGCTTTTTTATCGGGCAAGATAAGGGCTTTTTGTTCTACCCAGGACAGCCTTGCACTTGTTTCAAGTGCTGTTCCACCAGGCACATCAGTATTAACTGTGACATTCTGAAATGTACACGTTGTGGGGATCTGGGCCATCCTAGTGCACATTGTTTTAAAGACCCTAAATGTAATCTTTGTGATGAACCTGGCCATAGTTTTATGGATTGCCCATGGGCTGCAAAAAAGAATCAAAATTCAGACTTTGGGGTACAGGATTATTACATCAGAACAGCCCTTAAACAATCATATGTGGGTCCACGGGCAGGATCTCTGGGGTTTGGGCCCCGGACTGAGGATAAAGATGTCCCTCGGAGTCAGCCAGAGCAATTAGTTGGGGGGGAACAGGAACTTATGGTACAGACTGAACCTATTTTGATAGAGGAGTCTCCTTTAGATGTTTTGGTTCCACCTCCCCTCCCCCCATGGCACCTCCTCAGGATTTGGAGTTCCAGGTAGCCAAGGGGAAGAAGGGGAAGTCTTTTGCTCAGAGACCACCTAAACAACCCATTATGTGGGACCCCCTTCCTTTGCAAAACCAATATTCTGTTTTACAGGATCCCCCTCTGGATATGACTGGTGACTTGGACATGACTTCCCTGCCCTCATCACAGACGGAGACTTTATCCGAGGTTGATACCATTAAGGATACCAGACCCAAGTATCAAAGGAGTGGAAGGGCGACACGGGCTTCAAGCAAAATTAGTTGAACACTGTGTTACTTTTAATGGACCCTTCACTTTAAAGTTCACCCTTACTTCTTTTAATGTGAACAGTCTTAAATCTAAAAGAAAACATCTGAGCACCTATTCCAAGTTTATAGCTTCTGATTTGGATTGTCTTTTCTTTCAGGATGTCCAGCTTCATTCCCGTATGCAGAGAGAGAGGCGCTGCCAGTACTTTTTGTGTTTGGGGGGATAGTTTTTGGTCACAGGGTGAGGAGACTTGTTTGGGGGTTGGTTTCTGTTTTTTTTTTTCTCAGGTGCAGATGGTACACAGTTTAGAAATTATGTTGGGGGGGGCTTTCCTTCTAGATGTTCATTTTAAGGGAATGGAATTATGTCTTATTAATGTGTATGCTCCTCAGTTAAAATGTAAGCATGCACAGCTTTTTCGAAAGCTTAAACTCTTCCTTTTTACCACTAGGTTAATTGTACTGGGGGAGTGGGATTTTAACTGTGGTTTATCATGTACTGCCCCGAGGCTTACGGACCAACAAACCTTTTTGTGACTCCAATGCTTTAAACATGGTAATTTCTGAAATGGGGTTATTGGATGATTTCTCCTTTTTTTTTTTCCGGTGGCCCCTCATTCATATTTTTGTGGTCCTCATTCCTCTAGGATTGATTATATTTTCATTTCTAAAGCCTTGCAGCTTCAGAAGGCACAAGCAGTTGAATATGACCACTTCAGACCATAAAATGTTAAAAGTCATTTTGGGGAACTTACCCGAGCAACAATTTGGCCCAAGGTTGTGGAAATTAAATTTATCAGGATCCTGTCATTTCTAAAGGGGTTTAATTACCTTTTGGCGTCTCTTAAATCATTTTTTTTTCTATATGAGGATTTAAATGATTGGTCTGAGGACACAAAAACAGAAGTAATTCTCTATTTTCGTAAAATGGGGAAATTAATATGGCGACAGCTCTCAATGATGCAGCTTATGCTATAGGACAGGTTGAGGGACTTCACAACCTTACAAGCAACTGGTCGGTCTAATTTGCATTCCGTCATCGCACAGACAAAAACTGCTCTTGCTTCTGTTCAGTGTGATTTAATGAAATGTCTGGAGGCTCAACAAAAACATTGCATGGTGGGAAAAAAGGGTGATACAATTCTCCTTTTATCTTTTACTGATTAAAGGGACCTTAAAAATATTTCATACCTCCTTACTCCTATTGGTTCAAGGATTTCAGGGAATTCTCAGATTTTGAAGGAAATCCAGAATCACCTCCTTAGGAGTTTTACTAGTTTATCATTGCCCTGTGAGTCCATGAAGGTATGATAACAGGGTTGCATCCTTCCACAAATTACTTCAGAGGAACAGGTGGCTATGGGGGCCCCAATTATGCAGTGTGAATTGTGGGATGTCATCTGGCCCCTGAAAAGTGGCACATCACCTGGGTTGGATGGTCTATCCCATGAGATTTATAAATTAACTTTTGAGGTATTGGGGGATAAATTAACATCCTTTTCTAATTTCGCTTTACAGTCCGGGGCCCTTCCGAATAGTATGTATATGTACATTTTGGTGCTCTTGTACAAGGCTGGTGAATGAGGAGTTTTAATGAACTGGAGACTGATTACCCTCTTGAATACCGATTATAAAATTCTCATGAAAATATTGGGTAATCATTTAGTGAGGGTCCTAAATGGGATTATTCACCCCACGCAGTATAGTGGGGTTCCCTTGTGGAAGGTACAGAATGCCTTGCTTCTTATTTGGAAGGGACAGAATCGGGAGGTTATGGGTTATTTAGTTACTTTGGACCATTCCAAAGCTTTTGATCGCATAGAATACGATTATTTGTGGTAAGTTTTATGGGCATATAATTTTCCCCTTTGTTTCATTATGTGGTTACAGACCTGTTACAGTAAAATTAAGCTTTTGCCTAGTGTCAATGTCTGGTCTGGTGCAGCAGTTAGGGTGACTAGAGGAGTTTGACAAGGGTGCCCTTTGAGCCCCCTTTTATATCTTTTGACCCTGGATCCTTTACTCCAGTGTCTCAATGCAGATCCCAATATCCTCGGTTTAACAGTAGGTTGTGAGGACCCTCCTATTTGCACGGTGGCATATGCTGATGATGTAGAGCTAATAGTGGCAGATGCAGCCTCCTTGCAAGTGGCTTTGGCTGTAGTGGACAGTTTCTCTAAAATGACAGGGGCAACCCTGAATATGCAGAAGGGTGTTTGTTTACCTATTGGTTTGGATAGTGTTTCACCAATTTCTCTTCTGGATATTCCTCAAAATTTAGGATATGCAAAAATTTGGGGTATCTATTTTGGTGGTTTAGATCTGCCATTTTATAACTGGGATCTCAAGCTTGTGAAGTGCAGGACAAAGTGAAGTCCTGGAATAAATGGCGTATGTTGCGGAAAAAGATGGTATACGTGATAAAGTCTTTTTTATTGCCTATGTTTCTTTTCTTAAGTGCTATCTTTCCTCCCCCTCGGGATTTGGAAACCAATCTATACAGTGTTTTTTTTTCAGTTTCTCTGGGGCAGTCATTTGAACCCCCTTAAAAGGGGTGTTACATATTTGCCTGTGGCACAGGGTGGTCTGGGGATGATCAACCCTTTGGTTTTTTTGTATGTCACTTTTATATATACCAATGTAGTCCCACTTTTAAGGGGAATCAGTACCCCTTGGGGTCCTTGGGTGTTGGATTATTTGGTACCCATTTTATACTCCTGGGGTGACCAACTCCCGATTTCAAAGCAAAAACATGTTCAGGGGTTTCCACAATATTTTGCGGATGTGGTGGTTAAATCGAAGTACTGGTTGGTGATAAAGTCACACTTACTTACCATGTCTCGGAAGGGTTTTTATGTTAGTATTTTGGATATGCACTTTATTGAAAACCCATGTTTTTTTGAACAGGCCCCATCTGTGCAGAAGTTGCTCACTGGCATCTTGGTTAACAGGAGGGTACCGATTCATATGTGGGATTTTTGATGGCTTTCACTTCATTTGAAGTTGGGGGTTCAGGGAAATCAAAAGCATGAGAGTGTACAGGAGAGGGAATGTCCTAGATTGGGTTCATGTCTGGGTCTACAAGAGACTATGCAACACCTTTTTCATGATTGCCCCTTTGTGCAATCTTTTTGGGAGTATATGCATAAAGTTTGGCCCCTGAATCCCTTTCGAACCTTGACTTCTGATATTTTATGTGAGGGTGTTTTTCCAGGGCAGTGGGCAAAATATGATGGCTTAACGCTGCAACTGATTTTGTTAAGCATTAAATTTCAGCTTTGGCAGGCACGGTGTAGTCTCACCTTGTGACAATAACAGACCACTGTAGAACAGATAATGTTTTCAGTACAGCGAGATATTTCTACTCTGCAATCCTGAGATAGGGTGTTGTATTCCCCATCTCTTTTTCATTTGTGGTGGAGACATATGACTTGGTTGGATACAAGGTGAAGGGTTATTGCGTTTTTTTTTTTTCCTGGTCTCTTGGATGCCAGAGGAAAACTTATTTTCTCTACTGGGATTTTTTTTCTTTTTACTTTATCTTATGACCTGCAGTATTAAGTTTATTGGGTTTTTGAACTTTTTGGTCTGGTATCTGTATTCAAATGTTTTCCTTTTCTGCATTTGTAGGCTGTCCTATGTTTGATATCCCTATTACTGTGTGGGTTTTTGACATCAAATAACCGACTCACCCCTACTCAGTGGGGGGGGGGGTTATTACTGAATGAATTAGGGTGATGATTAATATGTGATGTACTGTATATTTTTGTTTTTTTTTTATTTTTTTTGGTCTGCTATACTATGTTTTTTGTCATTTATATCTTAAGGTTTGGGAAATGCTTTATGAGGTTCCCTATTTTTAAGTGGGGGGGGCCTTTCTTTATTGTATATTTTCCTTTTTGATGGGATTTACCATTGCTTTTGTTATTTTGTTTTGAGTTTTTCTGAAAAACAAATTCCCCTACTGTTTTAGAAGGGAGGGGTATTATTACAGTATGACATTTTTGGTTTCAGGTTTTCAGTATGATGTAGTACTCCTTTGTTTATTTTGCTTTTTCGGTTATGATTTTGTATGTACAATTTTTTATTTGACTGTATGTTACGTTCAGTTATGAATAACATATTTCCCTATTCTTTTTTGATAAGTGCCATGGGATCTTTTTCATCCTTCTGAACTACCACCAATCCAGGCAGATGGGACCTCGGTTTAACGTCTCATCCGAAAGACGGCACCTCAGAAGTGCAGCACCCTCTCATGTTGCACTACAGTGTCAGTATTGGGATATTAACCCAAGTGTCAGATGTGGAAACTGAACCCACAGCCCTCTGATCTCCCTGTCTCAGAGGTGAGTGTGCTACCTACTGAGCCACTGACACTGTTAATATGGCATATGGCACTGTTAATATGGAATATGGTAGGTGATTTGGGCTGGGCAATGTTTGCATGTCGGGCAATGCTACTTGAGGCTCGGGGCAAAGTTTTTAATATCTGGGCCAATGAGTCTAAAAAGAGGATTCTATTATACGATAAAGCAAATAAGTAAATATAAGGAAAAATGGTTGCCAATACAAGAGGCTATTGATTATGGGAGTTTTTAATGGTGGTAAAGATTAAGCAGAGGAAATATATAGGTAGGGGTATTATTTTTGGGTATATTAAATATTTCTAAATTAAGTGGTTGTGGTATAGATGAACTATTAAATGAAATGTAATAGCAAGAATGTATTGGAGTTGTTTTTGTATACATATTGTATAATTGCTTTAATCATGGTCAATATGGTTTGTTATTCTGAGTAAGATGATTTTGATATATTGTGCTGTATGATTTTATCTGCATATTTAAAAACAATAAAAATTGTTTCAAAAAATGAACAAACTGCAAAGATATCAAACCAGATATATGGGAGAAAATGCAAAGAAAACATAAAAAAGCAGGGCCAGGATATTCAGAAGTGGGCTGATGCGTGTCACAACTAGATGCACCACCCAAATAAATGGGCCAGCACAAAACAATGATATATTCAAACAAGATGCGTTATCCCAACATACTGCACATCCTGTTTGAATATGGCAAAATGGATTGGCTGCACAAAAAAGGGGGGGACATATGAACATACGAACATATGGATGTGCCAGCAGAAACAGACCACCTGGTCTATCTAAGATTGCCTGAGTGTGCAGTCAATACCCCTAGTTTGCAGCTGCCCCACCCCTTCCCCTTTGCCATCCCACTGCCACCCCCCACCTCCCTCACCATCACTCTCCCCTGTTCCCTGTCTCTTGCCCTTTGAAGCTGTTCACAGATTTGCATGATACCACCCATTCTGGTAACATAGAAACATAGACTTTGACAGCAGATAAGGACTGCTTGGCCCACCTAGTCTGCCTATTTCCCTACTTACAGGATAAGCTGCAAATCCTATTTAACCAACAGCCTATTTCTTCATACCCCCCACAAAAATTGCCTTATGTCTGTCCCATGCATTTTTGAATTCTCCCAAAGTTTTGGACCCCACAACCTCCTCAGGAAGGCTGTTCCATGTGTCCACCACCCTCTCTGGGAAAAAATACTTCCTCACATTGCCCCTGAGCTGTCCCCCCCTCTATCTTCAAATTGTGTCCCCTTGTTCTTGCACATCTCATTTTCTGAAAGATGCTGCCCTCTTGGACTTTGTTGATTCCACTGAGGTACTTAAACTTTTCTATCATGTCCCACCTCTCCCTCCTTTCCTCAAGGGTATACATATTAAGTTCCTTTAGTCTCTCCTCGTATGGCTTCTCTTGCAGACCCTGCACCATTTTAGTTGCCCTCCTCTGAACTGCCTCCATCCTGTCTATGTCCTTGCAGAGATGGGGTCTCCAGAACTGGACACGGTACTCCAGATGGGGTCTCACCAACTGACTGTATAGGGGATAGCAACTTCCTGTTTTCTGCTGGTGATGCCTCTGCCTATACATCCCAGTATCCCCCCAGCCCTCCCTACTGCCTTCTCACATTGCTTGCCAACCTTAAAGTCATCTGATATGATTACCCCCAGGTCCCTTTCCCCAGGTAGGGTGTTCCATTTTGCTACTACCCTCTCTGTGAAATAGTGGCTCCTCATTTCCTTCCTAAATCTTCCCTGCTCTATTCTTAGCCCATGCCCCCTGGTGACCTTCCCCCTCCTTAACATAAAGACCCCATCTGCCCCATCCTTATTGATTCCCCTCAGATACTTGAATGTCTCTATCATGTCCCCCCTGTCCCTTTTATCCTCCCGGGTGTACATATTCAGGTCTCCCAGCCTGCTGTCATATTCTCTCCCCCCTCCATTCCACATATCATCTTTGTTGACCTCCTCTGCACCCCCTCCAGTAGCCTGATATCATGCTTTAGGTATAGTCTCCAAAACTGCAAACAGTACTCTAAGTGCGGCCTTACCAGTGACCTATAGAGGGGCAAGATCACCTCTCTTCACCTGGACAAAAAAAGACTCGCTATGTACCCCAGCATTTTGTTCATTTTTGCAGCCACTCTCCTGCACTGGGCAGTGTTGTTCATGGTCCCTGTTATCATTACCCCAGGTCCTTCTCCTCCTCCTCAGTGATCCCCTAGCTAACCCCCAGCCAGTATTATCTCCTTGGGTTCTTCACCCCAAAGTGTATAACCCTACACTTCTTTGCATTGAACCCCAGCTGCCACCTCTCTGACCACTCCTCTAGCTTGCGTAGGTGCCCCTGCAGCTGTTTCTATCCCTCCTCTCCATCCATCACTGCTCTGATTTTGGTGTTGTCAGCTAACAGACTTACCTTGCTCACCAACCCGCGTGCAATGTCTGATACAAAGATCCCAAATAATACTGGCCCAAACACAGCCCTGTGGCACCCCACTCATCACTGGCCTTGGAGTTGAGCGCTCCCCTCTCACCACCACAAGTTGCAGCCTGCCACTCAGCCAGTTTGTAATCCAATTCATCAGTTTTGCCCCTAACCCTACACCAGTTAGCTTCTCCCCAAGCTGCCTATGAGGCACTGAATCAAAGGCCTTCCTGAAGTCCAAGTAAAGAACATCCACCGCATGACCCTTATCTAGTTCACCTGTCATGCAGTCATAATATTATATGAGGTTGGTTTGACAAGACTTCCCTGAAACAAACCCATGCTGCCTTACATCCTGGAGACCATTGTCCTCCAGGTATGACACCAGTCTTTCCTTTAGAATCATTTCCATGAGTTTGCACACTATGGAGGTGAGACTTACTGGATGATAATTAACTGGTTCATCCCTTGGCCCACTCTTGTGTAATGGTACTTTATGTGCCATCCTCCAGTCCAGTGGCACACATCCCAACTCCAGTGACATGCTGTACAGATCCAGCAATGGCTCCAGTAACACCTCCACCATCTCCTTCAGCACCCTGGATAACAACCGGCCCTGGTGCCTTGTCTACCTTCAGTGCCCTCAGTCCCTCTAGGACTCTACTTGCCTCAATTCTTCCATCTGTCACTTCCTCTCCCCTGTCCCCACCCTCCAGCCCATGCTGGTAGCAGTCTCCCCTTTCTTCCATGAACAGTGAGCAGAAGTATTCATTCTGTGCTTCTGCCTGCTCCTCCCCCTTTTCCATCCACCCCCACCCCTTTTTATCCTCACTATTGTCTCCTTGCACTTCCATTTCTCCCTGATGTATCTGAAAAAGTCTTTCTGTCCCCCATTAATTCCCTGTGCTAATCTCTGCTCCCTCTGGGGCTTGGCTTCTCTCACTTTTTTGGTCACCTCCCTGGACCATCTTGCATATTCCTCCCTGTCCATTTCCTTCCCTGTCCTCCTAAACCTCTGGTGTGCCACTCATTTTGCCCTCACAACCTCCACAGCCTTGCTGTTCAACCAGCATGGTTTTCTTGCTCTGCTCCTCTTACTCTGTGCATTGGTGCAGGCTTCAATTGCCTCTGTAACCCCCATTTAATAATATCCCATTTCTGCCCACGTCCATCTCCCTGCTATGCCCTCCAGTTTCGCTTTTGGCACTTCCTCGCATCCTCCCAAAGACTGCCCCAAGTTTATCACCCGAGTAACTGATTTCTCTGGCTCCCACATCGTGACATTAAACCACACCATTTGGTGATTACTATCAGCTAGTGGATCCTCTACCTTTATTTCCTTCCTTCATTGCCTCCCTATTCGACAATACCAGATCTAAAGTGTTCTTCAGCCTAGTAGGTACAGTAACCAACTGTGTCAGGAGACCTTCCTGGATTGCGTCCAGGACCACTTGCTCCCTAGCACTGGAGGTGACCAGAATGCTCCAGTCAGCCCATGGCAAGTTGAAATCCCCCACGATGACCACTTTCCCTTTTCTACATACCTTTTTGACTTGTCCCGCTAACTCCCTGTCAAGCTCCTCAGACTGGGCGGCAGCCTGTATACTACCCCAAACCTCAGTTTCCTACCTCTTGAGTCTACTAGCTGCAGCCAGATTGCCTCTGTTCTCCTTTCTTCTCCCTCGTCCCTTGTGCATTTTATCCCATCCCTCACATAGACTGGCACCCCACCCCCCCTTACTGTCCTTCCTGTATAATTTGTATCCTGGGATTGCTAGATCCCAGTCCTGGTGCTCAGTTGACCACGTTTCTGTAACAGCTACAATATCCACCCTCCACACTGCTAAGAGTGCTTGTAGCTCAGTGGATTTGTTTCCTAGGCTTCTTGCATTCAATGAGACCACCCTCCATAATGTTCCCTTCCCTTCACTAGCTTCCTTCTCCTCTCTTCTACTCCCTCCTTTTATACCCCAGAGTCCTTCCCTCAAGCAGCCTGGGGGTAGGCTGTGACTCCACTTTATCGATACCCGCTCACCTGCTGTCCACTTCACACCCCCATCTAGTTTAAATCCACCCTTGTCACAATATACCTCCCCAGTCCTTGCTTTAACCTCCTTCCCTCCCCACTCCAGGTGCAGCCTATCCCTTGCAAACAGGTTGTTATTATCCCAGGTACTGCCCCAGTCACCCACAACCCCATACCCCTTAGTTCGACACCATTCTACCAACCATGTGTTCAACTCTCTAATCCTCTCCTTTCTTACTGTGCTTGCTCAGAGTACTGGGAGCACTTCAGGGAAGGCCACAGACTCCCCAGTCTCCTTGCACAACCTTCCCACATCCTCAATCCTCTCCCTTGTTACCTCCACTGTTTCCCCCACTAGGTCATTTGTCCCCACATGTACCACAATGTGTGGTTCCTTCTACCCCTCTTTATGCACCTTAGGATTCCCTGTCCTGACATGTCTGCCTTTAATCCTGGTATGGACTCCATCCATATTCGATTGTGCCTCTCCCGCTTGCTGCCCCATCTGATCATCTTGAGTATGGAGTCCACCAACACCAGTACACCCACATCCTCTTTCCTTGTGCCCATCACCACCCCCCCACCCAGGTTCTCATTTTTTGCAACCACTCAAGACTGTGTTTTTACCATGCACCCCTGTGTTTTCCCCTGTCCCTCCCAATTAAGACCCTTCCCCTGTTCCCATTTGACTGCCAACCTCCCTCTCCCTTCTCACCTTTCCAAGTATTATCCTTCCCCCTGCCACACCATGCTCAATCTCTCCACTAGTAATGCCCCTCACTCCCTCTTCTTTGTGAGTGCTATCCCTTGTGCAATCACCTCCTGCATCCTCTTTTCCATGTGTTGCTATTGCCTTACTATGTGCTTTCTCCTCCCTCCCTCCTGCTTACTGCTACTCCTCTTTTTCTAGGTCCTACTAGAGTCCACCCTTCATCAGCTGGCTTCCTGTCTAGTTTGCCCCTCCCACCTCCCTTGAGCCACTGTTTCTTCTCTGTGGTGCCCCCACAATACTCTCAGATGTTAGCCCTCCTACCTACTCAATCTTCCCCTCATCCCTCAACCTCCCCAGCTCCCTGCCAAGCCACTGAACCTTGTCCTCAAGCCTCCTTAGCCTGTGGCATATTGGGTACCCTCCCAGCCTTCGCAGTATATCCATCTGCATTGCTGCCCCACATCCATTGCACCCAACACTCCTACCCATGGTCCACACTACCTATACAGCCTCTCCACACTAACTATCCCTACAACAAGTAGAATTAACTAATCCTAGCCCATCCTCTAACAAAAATTTTACCTGATATATTCCAGTTGAAGGCCTTTCACAATATCCACCTATCACACTAATCAGCAATTCATTGTGGATGCTGTACTCCTATTTGAGATCTACCTATGCTTTCTCCCTGCCCAGTGGCTGCATTATTGGATAGAACTACATGAGCTGCACCTGAAGCCCCTTCCTCCAATTGCAGGGCAGGTGTTCACCTATAAATGAGCCATGGTCTGGGGAGGAGGGGCGGGGAGGGTGGGATAAGGGCCCACACCTGACTCTCACGAAAGAGTATCAACCCGGTGTCTGCCCCCTCACTGCACCTCCAAGCACTGCAACCTCCTCTGGAGAAAGGTCACGCACACACACACAAACACTGTATTAAACAAGTCAGAACTCCTGCCCTAAAGTCCACAGACTGAAAAATAATTTAAAGTTTATCCAGCAACTAAAATCCTCTCCCCAACTGCTCAGCAAAAGAAGGGTCAGACAACCTCTGCCAGACCCCAACTGTTTCTGCAGTACTGCTGTGTGAGAAGCCCTGGTACTTAAGCCCCAATGAGCTGTAAATTGATCCTGGCTCAGAAAGACAGGCCGACAATGCACCAGCACATCGTGGGGGATGGGCTGAATACTGTCAATGAGGGATGCACTGGCATATTCCAGATGCACTGCACCCCCAAAGGTGATATTCAGTCAAGCAATGCAAAATGAGCCCATTAGGCATGCATGGAGCAAACAGCCCAAATGTATGCCCATTATGGGCTCATTTGCATGCCTACACCAGGCAGGATACATCAGGCCAGGTTCTCCCTCCCAATCCCTGTCCCTTTACAATATTGAGAACAATCTCTGAACCCCTATCATAGTGGTGTCACAAACAGTGAAATATATACATTCCATGGTGGTCTAGTGGAACCTCTGCCCCCCCGTCTGTCCTCAAACTCTGATCATGGTGTTCATGATATAAATATGTATTTACATTCCCTGGCAGTTTAGGGGACCCCCACCCATCCTTGAACCCTGATCATGGTGTTGGTAATAGCAAACATCCTGCACAGTCCCTGGTAGTGTATTTGAACCCCCTCCCCATCCTGAACCCTGATCATAGTAATACACCCCATGGTCCCTTTCCATAGTGTAGAGGCTCCCCTACCACCCACTCAAGGACCCACAGCCCTAAGCTCACCACCACAGCTGCCCACTGACTGAACTGTCAGTGATAGTGTACAGTACAGACTACACACTCATTGGATGAACTATCAACCAATGGGCGTGTAGTCTATACTGTATACTATCTATGACAGTTCAGTCAGTAGGCAGCCATGGTGGCAAGAGGAGGGCTGTGCTGCTCTCCAGCTGACTGACTGACTGTGCTGGGATGGGGGAGCGGGGTGGGATGTAGGTTTCTGAGTGGGTGGCAGGGCCACTACACTATGGAAAGGGGTCATGGGGTGAGTTACTGTGATCGGGGTTCAGGGATTGAAGGAGGTTCAAATACACTACCAGGGACTGTGCAGGATTTTTACTATTTCCAACACCGTGATCAGGGTTCAAGGATGGGCTGGGGGGTTCCCTAGGCTACCAGGGACTGTAAATACATATTTATATCTCGAAGACCATGACTGGAGTTTGGGGACAGATGGGGGGGTTCCACTAGACTACCAGGGCATGTACACAGTTATTTATTTTATGAACACTGTGAACGGTTTTTGGTAACAAATGGAGAGTTCTACTAGTCTACCAAGGCATTTGGGATGTGTTGCACTTTTACACAGGGTGATTGGGAATACCCCTCAACTGTCTCTGCAGTTCAGGGACATCCCTGATGCTGCCTTATACTTTTCTGCTATCCCTCATATGTGATGTGTTTCTGTGACTGGACAGTGGGGATTACAGGATCACTGTGATGTCACACATTACAGTCACTCTTCTTCAGATTCTGTGTCTTACTAGACCTCCCATTATTCTTCAGTTTTCTGAGTGCATGGTACCAGTTGTACAGATGTGTCCCTGCTTGTGGGTCTTCGTCCCAGATATCTTTATGCTCTCTCCCTGCTCTATGTATCTATGAGGTTGTGTGGTATGGCTCAGGGCTAGGGTGGGGGCTACCACTGGACCATCAGGGTGGGCAGGCTGCTGTGCACCTGTCTGCACTACCATAGCCTGCCTGTGGGTGGCCAGCTGTTAGGCATGTGTTTTTCATGTCTAACTTTGCAGCACTCATCTCCTGCACTTGGGCAGCCTATCTCCTCTGACTATCCCAGTGTGCGGGATATTCATGGGCATGCCCCCTTAACTTGGGCTGCATACATTAGCTTTGGGCCATGGCCCATCTCAATTTGGATGACTCATCTCCCGTCTTTGAATATGGAAGTTTGGAACAACTTCTGAGATGAGCAGCTCATTTCCATTTGTTCCAGAGGTGCACCGCTCATCTCTTTTGAAAATGTGAGCCCAGATTAATGCTTAAGAGGCAAGGGACAACAACATACTGCCAAAGGTAGATGTTTCTGGTATCTAGTACTGCTGCTTTAGTTGATCTCTATATAAGTGTAGTACCCATAGATATTCATCTTATACCTTAAATTGTATGGCATATTTCACTCCTCCCCAGCAGTACATAATTCTTCTTTACTTTCACAGCATTCAACTGCAAAAGCATCAAAAGATAAATAAAACTTACATTTGTAGAGAACAATGCAGATAGGACAGAAAGCTGCACTGTGTACTGAAAAGGCTGTCTCCTATGGCACTCAGTAAATGACATTGGTGGTGTAACGTCTGGGTCAATGAATGGGTTAAGAGCTCAAACTCACCACAAAGTGGAGGGTGCATGAAGTTGATGATTAAAACTAAAATTTTAAGGTATGATAATACTGACAGTGTTTATAAAACGTGTGCTTATGACACTCGGTGTATAACACAGTGCCACTTGCCTGTGTTTAGCCATACTTGTTCCCCTTTAAGGTGAAGGGTAAAGACAAAAAAGAAGTAGGACCTGTAGTGAGCCAATTGAACGAAAAATAAGACAGACATTGGGTAGAGGTCTCTAACACCTCCCTGGGGAAGGTGGTTAATGTGAATGACAGGAGTCTGGAAAAAGAGCAATATAGCAAGAGGGGAGGGGGTGGTGCAAAAAGAGGAACAGCAAAGGTGCAGGTTGTAGCAAATAAAGTAAGGATAATAGGGTAGGCAGAAATTCAGGGAAGAGACTACACATATGGCAACAATGGGTGCTTTAATGGTATGGAGATGGAAAAAGTTAAGACACAGTGGTGGCAAAGGCAATAAAAGCAGGGGACAACAGCCAAGGGCTCATGGAGTAAAACATAGGACCATTGGAGAGCACAGCCTGGTGAATATGATCTGTGACTTGTTGGCAAAAATAGCTGACATCCAGGTGGGATTAGTGGAAGTGCTGGAAATATGGGCCATATGGCACCATGACTAGAAACTATCCGTCCCTGGCAACACACTTTTCAGGAGAGATAAGGGAAGGGAGAAGTGGCTTTATACAGTATGTAAGGGATGGCATAAATGTCAAGAAACTCAAGGACCAGGGGCACAGATGTGGACACATTGTGGATTTATGTAGACATAGCATGGGATAGGGTCATCAGGCTAGGTGTGGTACATATGCCATGACCAAACACAACCAGAGAGCTGCACTCCAAGGGCTGCAGCAGAGAACCAAATGAGGATAACAATATCAAGTTGTGCCAACAAAACGTTCAAGTTCCAAAGATTTTATTTCAATGAAGAAGCCAATAACATGCATACATACATGTCCTCTTGTTGCATTCGCCAGCTAGGTACAACCATTACCAGAGGCAGCTCAGTAACAGTTGTACCTAGCTGGTGAATTACTGAATGCAACAAGAGGACGTGTATGTATGCGTGTTATTGGCTGCTCCATCGAAATAAAATCTTTAGAACCTGAACTTTTTGTTGGCACAACTTGATATTGTTATCCTTATTTGGTTCTCTGTTGCAATGCCTCTGGAGTGCAGCTCTCTGGTTGTGTTTGTTTATGGACTACAAGAGGGTTAACCGAGCCCAGAGCTTGCACCCCACCTGCACCAGTGAGCACAGTGACTTCCTTGGTCTTTCAGTGATATATATGCCACCTTCTCAGAAGGAGGAGGCAGGCAAGAAGATGGTGAGGGGGGGGTGTCACAGTGGCAGCAGAACACAATAGGATACTGTTAGTAGGGTACTTTAACATACCTGATGTGGACTGCAGAGTCCCAGTAGTAGCACATGCTATAAACAAGATGATGATAGAGGCCTTACAAGAAGCCTTCATTTTACAAAAGGTACATGAACCGGCAAGGGGGTGCTATTCTAAATTTAGCCCCCATAAAACTCGGACAACACATGGGTTATTTCAGTTCTTGAGCATCTGGGATCTAAGGACCACCAGAGTGTGTGGTTTGAAATAAGACTGGAGGTACTGTAGAAAGCAAGTACAAGCAAAATATTGGACTTCAGGAGGGCTAATTATACCAAAACGCAGAAGCTGTTTCGGGAACAATTAGTACGGGTGGGTTATGCTGGGGGATGGATAGCAAATGTGGTCTATTTAAGAGGGGGGTACTTTAAGCATTGGATTTCTGTGTTAAGCCAGTAGGCATAAATAGGAGAAAGACCATTTTAGTTCACAAAGAATGTGGCATAGGTAGTCATGGAGAAAGAAAAGACCTTAAAAGATTGAAAAACTTTACTGACTGCAGTAAACAGGGAAGTGAAACAAAGCAGGATATGGGAGATCAACACAAATGAGAAAAAGGCAAAGTTAGATTCTGAATTAAGAATTATGGAGGGAGTGAAGAATGGCAACAAGATGTTTTTCTGCCACTTTAGAGAAAATATAACTCCAAGAATGGGATAGTTATACTGAAGAGGTGGGAGAATGTGAGGACGTGGAGATGGCAAAGGTACACATTCTCAATGAGGGTATGGGGGTAATCATATTGGATAACCTAAAGGTGGCCAGGCAATGAGACAAGGCATTTGGGAGGACTAGTGGGATGCTGGGGTGCATAGGGAGAGGTAACACCAGCAGAAAGAGGGAAGTGGTGTTGTATCTGTATAGATTACTGGTAAGACTCCACCTAAAAAGTACTATGTCCAGTTTTGGAAAGCGCATATCCAGAAGGACATAAACAAAGTAGAGGTGGTCCAGAGGAGGGCAACTGAAAAGGACCAGGGTCTGCATCAAAAGCTCTATGAGGAGAGACTAAAGGACCTCAGTGTGTACACCACAGAACAGCGGAGGGAGAGGGGTGATAAGCTAGAGACCTAAATACCTCATGAGGGTAAATAAGATATAGGAGAGAAGTATGTCTTGAAGAAAATGTGTTTAAGAGCAAGTGGACATGCTATGAAGCTGGAGGGGGGTAGATTCAGGAGAGATGTCAGGAAGTACTTCACAGAAAGAGTGGTGGATTCCTGAAACAACCTTTCAGCAGGGGTGGTGGGGCAAAAACAATGGTGAGGTTCAAGAATACATGGGATAAGCACAAGGGAATGGGAGTGGAAAGGAAGGGGGAGGGGGAAAGAGCTGTAGATCAGGTACAGTCTGTGGTAATAGAGTAGGTAGGGAGGAATGAGCAGACTAGATGGGCCAAGCAGTCCTTACCTGCTGCCATATGTCTCTATATTCTGTGTTTCTATTTCTTCTCTGTATGAGGAAGTCAAGGGGTCACTACCAGAATGTCAACTCAAAGACAGTAGGGAAGGGGATGGAGATCAACATGGAACCCAGAATTGAATAAGGGTGCTGAAGGGTATCAAAGCTCTAAAAGTGGATACATCAGTGGGACCAGATGGGTAGTACCCTAGAGTGCTAATAGAAATGAAGCAAAAACTTTCTACACCCTTGGTGGATCTCTATAACAGCTCACTGGAATTAGGGTTGAAGCCACGGGATTGGAGATCAGTAAATGCATTACCTCAGCATAAGAGTGTGAAAAGGGGAAGAGCCAGAAAACCATAGGCTGGTAAGCCTGCCTTCCATCTTTTGCAAGATGCTGGGGGCCATTATAAAGGAATGCCTGGTAGATTAAAGAACATTTTGGTAGATTTTCTGGAGGCAAATGGATTATAGGACAAAAGGCAACATGAGTTCACCAGAGAAAGGTCCTATCAGACAACTGATAGACTTTTTTGATTGGGTTATGAAGGCTTTTGATGAAAGTCAGTCTGAGGATGTGTTGTACCTGGACTTCAGCAAAGCTTTTCATTAAATCCCACATGAATGTCTGTTTAAAAATAAAGGAACTTGGGGGTGGGTATAGAATTAAGGGAGAGGCAGAGAAAGTACTCGTTTAATACCTCCGCCTGGTCCCTCGCCTCTTCCATCCACCTACCTTCTGATCTCAATCTGCCGAGCTGGGCCTTAGTTTTTCTCTGCTCCCCAATGCACTTGAAGAACCTCTTTTCCCCTCCCTGTATCCCCTGTGCCAGCCACTGCTCTTTACTGTACTTGCCCCCTTCCCCCGCACCATCCGGGTGACTTTTCTAGATGCAAGACAGTATGTTTCCTTTTTCCTAGCCCCTCTCATTGTTTTGTATTTTTTGTAGGTAGTCTTCTTTTCTCTGACCGCTACCTGAACCTCACTGGACCACCAGCATGGTTTATGTGACCTTGCTCCCTTATGCTTCACCTTAGCGCAGGTCCTGACTGCCTCATGAAGTCCCCATTTTATGACCTCCCATCTCTTTTCCACATATGTCATTGTTGTAATCCCCTTTAAGTGATCCTTGAGAACATTTCCCATATCCACAAAGTCTGTCCCCCTGAAGTCCACAGCCAGTGTCCTAGATCTCTCCCCCCCCTCCCCCCATGTTTATTTGAAATCAGATAGTATCGTGGTCGCTCCCAGTCAGGGGATCCTCTACAGCCAGGTCCCTGACCAGATTCCCATAAGCCAGAACCATGTCCAAGACATGCCCCTCACTAGCGGGCTCCATCACTTGCTGTGATAAGAACACATCCTGGAAGTCATCCAGCAGCCTCTGCTTCTTGGCCACCTTAGAGGACATGGTTCCTCAGTTTGTACCTGGCATATTAAGGTCCCCCATTAACACCACTCCCTCTCTGTTTGATCCACACTGGGCAATGATGTTGTCCAGCAAACCATTCTCCAGAACATCACCCATCCCTGGGGGCCTATATACTACACCCAGCTTGACATTACCTCCTGCCGGGGTTCGTAAGGTGACTCATAAGTCCTCCACATTTCCCTCTGCTTCTTCTACCCTAGCAATTTCTATGTCATCTCTAATGAACATAGCCACTCCACCCCTCTGCTCTCCTTTCTATCCTTCCTAAGCATAGTGTACCCTCACATCGTCCCAGTCATGATTTTTGTTGTTTCCCACGTTTCCGTGACCACTGCCAAACTCTCCTGAACAGCATTGCTTGGAACTCTGGCAACTTGTTTCCCAAGCTCCTGGCATTTACTAACACCACCCCCACCCCTTATCCCTGATCCCTTTGTCAAACCCCACCTGGGTTCCTTTACTTCCACCCTCCCTCTTCTCCTCCTGAAACCTTCTCCCCCAGTCTGTTTCCCCCTCCCCCTTTGGTTTGAAGGCTACTCCTCTCATCTAGAGGAGAGGGCTTCTGGTCAACCCCTCCCTTATCCCTCCCCTCTCACAAGTTTAAACCCCACCTTTCTTGAATGTAGTCTGCCACCCCCTGTTTAAGGACTTCCTTCCCTAATAGGGCAAGATGAAGCCTGTCCTTGGCATACAGACCCTTATCCTCCCAAACTCTTTCCCAGTTCCCTAACACCCTGACCTACTTTCTTCACCCCACTTCCTGAGCCAGTCATTAACCTCTGTGAGCTTCATTTTGTTCTCCACTGAGGCCTTTGGTACTGGCAATATTTCCGAAAAGGAAATGTTGCATCCATTATCCCAACAGACTCTGGCAAGTTCTCGGAACCTTGCTTGGATTTCCAAAACACTATTTCCCTGTATGTCATTAGTCCCCAAATGCACCAGGAATTCCGGTTTCCCTCCACAATCCCTAACCAGTTAGTACACCATGAACTTTGCTCAGTGCACCGTCAGCACAGAGATACTCACTACTTTCACCTGGCTATGGCATCCCCCTCCCTGTCCCTCCCAATAGAGAACCCCAATCACTGAGTCTCCCAATAATAGAACCTTAAAACCGCCATCATCTTTATGGTTACCTCCACTATGCTCTCTTAACCCCCTTCCCCCCCTTTATCTGTGATCTCAATTCCATGGGAGTCTTCCTGCCTTATGAGAGATCCCCTTGTCACCCTCCCCCTTCTGCCTCCCTTATTATTTTGCCTCATAACTCAGACCCCCAGAATAGGTGCCCCCTTAACTGTCTCTTATCACGAGCCATTTATCTGGCCCTGATCATTTCCTCTTTCCCCACATTGCCATCTTCCCCCGTTGTAATAGTACCCCTACCTCCAGAGGCCCTCTGTGGGTCCCCTTTACCTAGGGCCCCATCCTTGGTATGGATCACCAACTGAAGGGGGGCCCCTCCCCCACCTCCTTGTCTTCCAGTTTCTCTCCACTCATGCTCTCCTTTCCCCTGTATGCAGTATGTTGTATCTCCCCCCATCTGCTTAACATTTAAGTTTCCCCTTCTCCCTCTGGGACTATTTATATCCTTTCCATTGCCAATCTTTGGTGCCCTATGGGCATCTGACTCCCTCCCCCCAGCCTCTGTATCAGTCTCCTCATTTCCACCTACCCCTTCCTCCCCCTCTACATTGCTTAGTAACTCAAATTTATTGTAACACTCTATGCCAGCCTCCATCAAGTGACCTGAGTTTCCCCCGAGTGCCCCTCTATGCTGCCCCTCTTCCTCCCATCTTGCCCTGTCCTCCTTAGGAGCTCCCTTCCCACAGTCTGCTTTTTTAGGCTTCCCCACTACAGCCCTTCCCTTCCCACTGTCTGCTCTTCTAGGCTTCCCCACAATAGCCCCTCCTGACTCTTCCCCCTCCATATTCTTTATATTTGGAACGTTTACCCTATAAGTTTTCCCCTTAGCATCAACATACCTATCTAAGGGCCCTCTGTCCTTAATATCCCCCCTCCTGTTTGCTGTAACTTAACCTCCTCTAATTTCTGAGCGTTGCCCCAGCCTGCCCTCAACTCACCTGTCTCCTGCCCATATCCACACCCCTTATCCTTGGACACACAGCCTAACTCCCCCAGATCACTTCTTAACCAATATACTTCATTACTGATACGAGATAGCTGTCTACAGAGTGGGCAACCTCCCTCTCTCCAAGCCCAATTGAGAATTGTTGTCACCCCACAGCCTGTGCAATCTACAACCCTTCTGAAGATGCCTGCTGTGGTGGAATGAGGCCACCCTGTTTGTCCCTCTCTATTCATAATGGGCACATCCACTTTTCTCAGTCCCTTCCCCCTAGAATACAGTCTCTATACTGACTGCAGTTGTTTAAGAACTCAATTTCAACTCAACCAATAATGTTCCCAAGTCTCACAAACACATACAGTTCAGTGTGTTTGGAAAAAGGCATGAGCAGAAATGGGGTGCATTGTCCGTATTTTCTCCATGTCTCATCCCCTGGCACCTTGATTGAACAGGGCTGTGACATCACTTCCCTATATCCAGCTTCATTTAATTGGCTAATGCCAATTTAGACTTTGAATTGGTTGATGCTTACCGCATAATATAGTCTTACCATTGAGTTGCAGGAACCCAGCTTCCTCGCAAGGATTATTCAACATCTGAAAGAATGTGTCTGTTCCATTGAGATTAAGTGTCTCCAAGCCTTTGTTTAGTAGTGGCCCCATCCCCCTTTCAGAAGGCCTCCACAATGAATGTTTAAGTATTTCTTAAGAAATCTTGCAGTGCTGCTGAAAATCTCCTAAATATAGTGGGCTAGTTTTTTTTGTCACTGTTGAACAATACATCCTGGCCCACACATGTCTATAAAAATTAAGCTAGCAGTTGGCAAAATAATTCTGACCACCAGCGAAACAGTTGTTTGGTTGTCACAATATGTGACACTGGGGTTGGGGTTCAGGGAAAGATCTGCATCTTTGCAGACAACATTAAAATCTGTGGCAGAGTAGATAATTAGGAGGGTGTAAGGGCAAATAGGAAGGATCAGAGAAAGCTATAAAAATGGTCCAATGTCTTGAAGCTGAAATTTAAACTAAAACATTTATCTACAGTGGTTGACATACAGTGGCACCAGCCAGAATGCAGTACAGTAATGCTGCAGTATGCCACAAAAAGCTGTAGTATACTGCAGGGAGCAATGTAATTCAGTGGCAATTAAGCCCTTTTGTCATGCAGTATTTTGTGACATGTCACTTACTGCAAGTTACTGTGATGCATCATGGTTGGCTCTGCTGTAGGTTGAAAGTCCAAGCAAAGCTCTTTTCAATGACTGATTGTGCTCACCAGTAGCTGGAAGTACTCAGCAGATATAGACAACTGAGTCTTTTCAATATAACTGCTGCATTGCAGCCATCTGTAGATCATTTCATCAAGGAAAAAGCTGTACTTGACTCAGTGTGGTTAGGCACAGCCTGTTCCTGATGACATCACAATGTTCTAAAAATGGTCACAGTGTAGTATTAATGTTAAACAAACTCAGTCATCTGTATATCTGGAGTGTTTCCAGCTACAGGTGGACCAAATACCTCACTTGGAAGAACCTTCCATGGCTTTCAAACTATGCCACTGGGCATGAAATAGGTGCAAGGTCATTCACAGTCAGGTCAGAAACCAAAGATAGGGGTATGGAACTGGAGGTCAAACTGAGGAGAGACCTTGCAGTTTTGATTAAAGACAACCTGAAACAATCAGCACAGTGTAGCAGAGCAGAGGGGAGGACAAACAAAATGCTGGACTTCATAGGCAGGGGCATCAGCAGCAGAAGCAAGGAAGATATTCTGCCCCTGTGCAAATCCCTGGTGAGGGTACACTTGGAATATCTCATGCAATCTTAGAGTCGATACTTGACGAAGGACAGGGACAGGGTAGAGGCATGCAGGGGAAGGTGACCAACATGATCCAATGGCAGAAAGGGAAGCCTTATAAAGAAAAACTTGAGGACCTCAACGTATACAGTATGTTGTGGAAGACAGGAGGGAGGGAGAGAGGTGGCATGATAGAGACTTATAAGTTTCTACATAGAGTAAACAGAGTGAGCAGCAAGAAATTGTTCACAGTTAGTACAATGGGAAGGCTTTAAGCCTGAGGTTCAATGGGTGGAGCAACTACATCACTCGCCCATCAGGCTTTATAAAAAGTCAATCATCCTGGGCCTTCCCAAGATTCATTTCTCATTGCAGCCGAAAGCGCTGCCCTCTCGCTTTCTGGGCTGTTGTTGTGTCCTTGCTGCTCCTCTGGCTGACGGTCCCCTTCTTGTCCCCATCACTCATTCTGCGACATTCTTTATTCCATTTTGTCTCCTAATCTCCTGGCTTATCTCCCCCCCCCCCGCTCTTTCTCTGGTCTCCATTCATTGCTTCCCTCCTCCAGCCATTTCTCCCCTCTCACCATCTGCAGTGCATTTCTGTTTCTCTGTGCCTTCCCGTTCTCGTGGTTGCTGCTCCCTGCTCCTCCAAGCTACCCGCTCCCCTCCTGTGCCGTGCTTGCACACTCTGATGATGGACAAAGCCTTTCACTACCTCCCCATTCCTTCAGACCTCTGACTGCCAATCCATCTGCACTTTTTGTGCTCTGGATGTGGCGTCCCTGCTGCTGCCTGCCGCTAGGCTGTCCTTTTGATCTCTAGCAGTGCCCTCATGCCAGACTGACTCTGTTTCTCTGGTCCCTGCTTTGGGGCTTTCATTCCCCTCTCGCCGCTCCATTCTGTGCCGGCACTTTGAGGTGTTTCCTCACCCACCGTGCTTGGCTCCATGCCACACCTGTAATGGCTGATGTTTCACTGCACTGTCCTGCTGGACCTCCCAATGCACCTTACAATTCATTCTGCCTACCACTTGAGGTGCTCCTTCAACTGGTTCAGACACCACTTGCCTTCCTGACTTGTGCTGACTCATGTTCAATCTATCTCTGGCTGAGATCTGCTTTTGTTGCTGCGGTTCACATTTTCTCTTTATGATTTCTTTATCCTGGATTTTGCTGCCTTTCTGATCATGTGAATCTGGCCTTCTGTGTTTTGGTTTCCATCTTGCCTTCCCTACCCTTCTCTGCCCTGCTAGGAGTCTTTTCCCACTTCATAATCCTTCGGATCCCTGCAGGTATGTTTTTCTGCCACTGGGTATCAGTTCCCATTGACATTGCATTTTAGCATACAGTAGGTTACAAGAGGGTCTTTTACTGGCATGCTCATTTATTGGAGCCTTTCCAGATAGTTCCAATGTATCTTGGAAGCCATTGCTGTCACCACTTACTTTTCTTGCCGTTGACGGACTCTTTCAAGAAAGGTAGACACTCAGACCTCCCAGGACTCCTACTTATTCCTGGCACCCCCTTTTCATCTTGATGCTCTTTTTGGTCAGTTGCCTCATTTCTTAAAGGCCCAGGTGCCTATTTTTCATTCATCTATTCTCATCTGTCCTATTGCTGACTCTGTGTTTCATCAAGCCCTTCTCTTGCTCTAGTCTGTCTGGCGTCCCAGTGCCAGAGTCTCATTCTGTTTCACTCAGTTCAGCCTCAGGGTCTAATGCTCTGCATCACTTCATCAAGCATACCTCTAATTGGGTCTTCTGCTACTTCATTGACAGCACTTCTGCGGTATTATCATCCTCAGTCTCCTCATCTCTGCATCTGGATATCCCTCATTCATCCAACCTCTGTGGGTCTCCTCCTTCACACTGAATCCTCGAGTATACCCCACTCGGGTCCATGCTGCCTTGACTTGACCTACCCTCCACGCAAAGACATGCCTCCATGTCTGTTGCCCCCTTGTTAAGAGTCAGATGGATTCTATCCATCATCGTTCATTGTTCATTTCATGTCTCCACTACTCTCCTGCAGTTTTTTTCACCATCAGCCTTCTCCTGCCCGCCTCCGGGTATCCCTCGCTCCTCTACCCCCTCGCTCATCCAGCTTCTCAGTGGCTCTTTTTCATTTGTGTCAATGCTCCTTCCTCCATTCTGCTCCTTCTTTGATCTGTACTTTCTTTTGGGGGTTTTCCCTATTCTGCCATCACCATCCTTACTCGTATCCTTCTTGTTAGTGATATACGTCCTTAAATCAAACATCTTTCAACCTGGAGGGAAGGTGACCTAGGCCTTGGATCCCCAGAAGTTTCCTCCTCAAAGGGGGTTTTTCCTCTCCTCTGTGCCAATGGTCATAATATTAGTTAGAGTTAGTACTTTCTTAGGTTCCTTATTTAGGTTCCGCTGTTGGATGGAGTCAGTTGGTGGCCCAGGCCGTTCCCCTCTCTCCTTAGAAAGTCTGCCCTTATATTCATCTTGTCAGATTTACTTTCATTCATCATCCTCACCTTCCCTCATCTTCTCGTGTCATTCCTACCTATGTCTGTCATGTTTATTTCCAGTCTAGATATCTTCTGCTTCTCTCTTCTTCAATGTTCGATACCCGACTGGGTATTCTTTTTAGGCTTCTTCCTAAGCTACCTTTAGCCAATGGAATCATTCCCACAGCACTTACAGGGGGGAACCCTCCTCTAGGGTTCCTTGCATTGTACCCCTACAGGATGGTATATCCCATGAATAGAGAGGCGAATAGCCACAATGTAATCAAGTCACACAAGCATCATCTCATTCAGTTGCATAAGCACAATTGAATGGGAAGGCTTTAAGCCTGAGGTTCAGTGGTGGAGCAACTACATCACTCCCCCATCAGGCTATATAAAGTCAATCATCCTGGCCTCCCCAGGATTCATTTCTCTTTGCCCCACCATCAATCCCTCCCTCCTCCTCCAGCGGCTAGTCTCTCTTACCTGTGGGCTTCTCCTTAAGCTACCTTTAGCCAATGGAATCATTCCTGCAGCACTCTGGTACTTTTCTGCTTCAAGGTGAGTTTAGAGACCTGAGATAGAAACCATTCTTCAGTGGACACAGATCAAATCTTGTACCAGGTTGAAGCAGTACATTCAGAAGTAGTTCACAGAATGAATGATTTAGAGGTTAGATTTAAAGATCTTAGCTAGAAACCATTCTTCAGGGTACATGTGTCAAATCCTGTGTCTAGTTATGAAGTGCATTTTGGAGCAGTTGTTAAAATTACTCAGCCAGATCACCTAATCTACGGCATCCGATCTTCTGGTGCAGTTTCACACAAATGTGTCACAAATGGGGCCACTCACATGAGAAAAGATGCGTGCATCATTATTTTGATACAAGCTACCACAAATCTCAGAAACCATCACAAGAACTCAAATGTTTCTGAAAAAAAACAAGCTTGGGCACAAATAAGCAGTCACTGGCATATTCAGAACTGGGGAAGACAGTATTTTATGTAATTTATTTTTCATTCAGCTTTTTGGCAACCATCCCCTGCCTTGTGTCTTCATCAGGCATTTCCTCTGACCTACTATTACCAGCTGCTACTCTCCCTCCCTCTGTCATGCCAGTGGGGCTCTACATGGGATCATATATTGCAGCCAGTGCACATGAGTTTGTTTTTCCTTTCTCCCTTAATCCTACCCACCATCATGTGTTGCCAGACAAAGCCACAACAGGCCACACCAGCACATTCATGCCCCTACAGATGAGGCAATCTCCGTGGCTCACCACAGGAGTCATTAGTGCTTCAGAACCTGGCACTTTCCCACCCTGGTTGGTCACATTACCATGCAGCAAGCCTCCCCGAACCACCCGACAGGCTCCCAAGTAGATATGTTGCAAAGTTAAACTTCACCTGGGAATTTCACGTGAAGCACCGAAAATTTGCACTTCACAGAATTCGAGGAGTTGTGAAAAAATATCAGAACTTCGATTTGCGCAAAATGTTTGCCGAAATTTGAAATTTTTTACTGCAAAGAATGAATTTCATGGGTGAAGCATGAAATTCGCTGGTGAAATTTTGCATTTTGCACTATAGTCTGTGAAATTCATGGCCACAAAAATCACTGCGAAATCCACAAATTTCCTCATGGAACAAATTTCCTGGACTTTGCACATCTCTACTCCCAAGCCTATTTCCAAACTCAGTCGCCAGTGAGGGTTCTCAATGCATTATCCACTGGGCCTTTATGTCATTTTTAAATGTGCCTTTGCTCAGATGTAGGTTGAGCACTGCTAGCTTGACTTATCGGTTTCAGTGCTGAGTCTGAGTGACTGAGACCTGACAACGATACAGAAATTCAGTTTTCTGTATACAACTTCCCTTGACCTTTTGGAAAAATAAAATACTCATGTTTTGAGAATCATGGAGTAGCCTTTCCACACATAAACTACCATTTTGATCATGCATGCTCGTACTGTAAATACCTGCACCTGCTTCTCTCTCACCAAACAAGTGCAATTCACTTTACTGCAGTATTGATTTAAAATGCAGTAAACTGTCAGTGAAAGTAACGATAACTCAGATTAATCTATTTTTGCAATAATAGAGCCAACCTGCATTATAATGTGCACATACTATATATGCATAGAAAAGTAAGTCTTGGCAGACCCCATAGTCCAGTAGTTAAACACCTACAGTAGGTTGCGCCTAAGTCAGGCTAGCAAAAGTCATGAGGCAGCCCCCAGGATGTGCTTCCCACCCAGGAGGGCTAGTGGCACTCTATACAGTGTGCTGTAACTACTGATGCACAGCAGTAACTTTTATTAAGAGACTGGAGACACATTAAACCTACAGACTAATTTCTATCAGCCCAGGGTTTTGTAATCATGAAGTACATGGAGGAGGGTGAATTCTCCAAGTCATAATTCCTCTGCATAGGGAAAAGATCTTTTAAGAGAAGAGACAGCTCAGAAAGGCTGTTCTATGAATAGCCTTCAAACTTTTAATTCCATTTTTAGGCGCTAATTTGCAGAAGGTATTCTGAGATGATGTACTGTTTAAAAAGGCAAACCCCAATGCCCACCCCCATAGACTTCATGTTCCTTTATTCCCTTGATCTGGTACGAAACAAAGTAAATATTTTTATTGCACAGAAACAGCAAGCTCCTTACGGTGGCAGCCATTTATAGAAGAAGACAGACCACAAACATACCCTCAGAGATAAATAAGGCTTCCTGGAGGCTTCAAGCAGTCATTTCAAAGGGAAATAGTCTCACAAAGGCTTTTTTAGCTCAGTAAGCAGAAAGAAGCATTTGAAAATCCTTGTGAGGCCATCATTTTCAAAGGTCTCTATGTAGGGGATTTTAGTAATTAGTCCAACAGGGTACTGAGGGTGAGCTTTAAGCAAGAATTAGGCATTTTGTTTGTTCCCACTGTAAATAACTGTGTTTTTGTAATATGGGATTTGTGTCTGACCATGAGTTAAGCTAGGAACTGGGGGTAGAAGAATATTAACTCCAGAGGGCTAATCCATGGGGCTCTAGTCCCAGTTTCCACTGTCAGGAGGCCCTTGTGGGAGTTCATTGGACAGGTTATGGTCTGCTGTAAGGAATACTGGACTGTCTAGACATGTACTGTCTGGAGGACAGAAAGAAAAGAGGGATATGATAGACACATACAAATATTGTACATGCAGGGACATAGAACTTGAATTTGCAGAGTTATTTAAGTAAAGGAACAGTGCAACCATCAAGCGGCACAATCCTAAACTGAATGGGGGAATTCCAAAAGGATGTTAGAAAGTATTTCTTCACAGAGTGGGGGGGGGGAGATAATTGAAACAGCCTAACCAGTAATGTGATAAATACTGGGGTACACCATTATGTGGTCAACTCAAATTGAGCGACTTACATTTGAGCTACTCAATTTGAAGGCCTGTCAGAGGAGTAACCGAGAAGGAATAGCGATTGTGTAGGGGAACGACGAAAGAGAACGACTAGTGAGCAGTGTATGGCGAGGGAGGGTTAGCTCTGGAGGGTTATGGGGCATTGTTTTGCTAGCCAGTTCTGAGCTGCTCCTGTGGTGTGGTCGCTAGAGCTACCACCACTGATGCTGGCAGACTGAGGTTCAGAACTGGCATGGTCTGCTATTGTGCATTTTGTTTGGGGGGTGTTGTTTAAGTTATAATTTTTTTTTCATACATCTCATTCCTTCAACTGCCTTCTGAGTGTTTCTCCCCTCATGGAAATGCCCCCCCAGAGTTGGTTATATAAATTTTGGGCAGTTGCCCCACGCATAAAACAAGTTTATATCCTAGCATACATGGATAATTATGGGCACCGCTCGCTGTTATTTTCCTGCTGATAGTAATGCACATTGCCGTTTGTGATTTTCAGTGATGTGCACTAGCTGTGAGGTAATTCACCTTTTAATTTTTGCCATTATGGCATGGAACCAATCCTGGGATTATTTCAGCATTCCAAATCCACTGAGATGATTTTCAAGGGGATAATTAGGAGCAAAAAGAAGGCCTGGGTGGGGTGAGCTCTGAAATGGAAGGGTAAAATAACATAGGAACAGCGGGGTAAACTCATTGATCTAAATTTTTTATTTATTTATTTATGTATTTATGTCTTTGATTACCGGGTAGGTGCACTGATCCAAAGGACCATTTTCAGTCACAACCCAGGCCAAACAGGGTGGCAACAATAAAACAACGATACAAAAATACAGTAGTGTAAAATGAGTTCCATACAAATACCTGAAATAAATAGGGAAAATACACAATGCAATTACAATGGGCTACAAAGAGTTAGATAGCAAACAACAATACAGTAGAATCATCTGGAGAAGTGAGACTAGATTCTGGACTAGATAAAATTGAAGATAAATAATACAGTGTAGGTACAATAAAATAGGGGCACAAGGCACACTAAATAGGAGAAGCTCAGTAGAAAAACATGGGACTGGAACTAGACAAGCAACTAAAGGACAGACGGCAAGTGGTGTGGAAGAAAGAAAGAAAGTGCAGGGCCCAAAGGAACACGGGGTAGTAAGCTAGAAGGTGGCAAAAATAAGTGATGATGAGGCAAAGGGGACCAAGGGGGGGGTTACCTAGGAGAGCATACGCATTTAGCTTCAGACAGCAACCAGGCTTTAAGGTGGGATTTGAAAGTGAGGTGCATGTCGATATCACAGAGGGAGATGGAGATTCTCTTCCACAGTGATAGGGCTCTGACTAGTGGCGAAGACTCTAGGGACTTGAAGGAGGGAACAGGTGATGCTCAGAGACACCTGGACATAATGCTTGTCTTTAGTAGGGTGGAAAGCGGGGACCCTGTGCCACCTCTAAGAGCATTGTCAATGAGACAGCCTAGGGCATAACTGAAGTGGGTTTGGAGTGGGAGCCACCCATGCAATTTGTAGAGGTCGTAATGATGGGTTGAATATGGGGCAAGTGCGAAACGATAGATACTGTTGTACACTGCACTGAGTCTTGCACGCAGCACAGAGGACACCTGCTTGTAGATAGGGGAGCAGTAGTTGATAATTGGGAGTAAGTTTCCTTGGACGATGATTAAGCGGGCCTCAGGGGGTCAAGTAATGTTTCAAACAATAGGCGGTCCTGAGTTTCTGGTTTAATTTTTGTACAATAAGCTTGACATGCTCAGTGTAGGAGATGGTGGGGTCGAGGTTTACATCCAAATATTTGAAACTGGACACATTCTACAGGGCAGGGCCATAGAGAGATGACACAGAGAGTGCAGAGTTGGATTTCTGGATACAGGCCAGGTAGGGTTTGAACCCAAAGAGCATGGCTTTGTTTGTTTTTTAATTTCCCTGGAGCATATTTGACCAAAACCAGTTGTGGGCAGTGCCATAATTCTGTGTAAGAACTGATGAGATGTTGGTTAGTGACCTATCACTATGGAAAAGGAAAATAGTATCTGCATACAGTAGAGCACCACAGTTTAGGCTGTTGGATGGGAGGGAGCTGATAAAAAGGGAGAAGAGTAGTGGGCCCAGGATTGAGCCCTGGAGAACACCCAAGGAGACAGGCAGTTTAGGGGAGGAGGCATTGCCAATGCATACTGATTGAGATCAGTCTGAGAGGTAACTTTGGACCCACATGGAGGTGTTATGGGAGCAACCAAGCATGTGGAGTTTGGTATGTAGAAGGGAGTGATTTACAAAGTCGAAGGCCTCAGTAAGGTCAATAAACACTGCACCTGTGGTATTCCCCTTATCCATGTTCCTAAAGACATGATTAGTAAAGAGGGCCAGAGCAGTTGTGGTACTGTGATGTCTATGAAAACCGTGTTGTTGACTACACATTAGGTTGTACTTCAGGAAGTGATCAGATAGCTGAAATTGAACAGTTTTCTCTAGGAGTTCCTCAGGTGAGGAAGAACGGAAATTGGCCTGTAGTTTACAGAGGAAAGGGGTCCCTGGCTTTGAATATTGATACCACCATGCTGACCTTCCAGGATCCAGGCATGGTGGAGGTGGCAAGTGCCAGGTTAAAAATAAAGGTGCAGGGTTTGGTGATGGTGGGAGAGAGAAGCTTAAGAAGGGAGGGTTAGAGGCCATTCATGCCAGAGCTGACTCTGCTTGGAAGACTCCTGAGGAGTTTGGTGGTGTCCTCTTGGGAGATGGCCCAAAATAGAAAGGGGAGTCATGGGGGGAGAGCAGGAAGGGGAAGGCCACAGGTATAAGGACATGGGCTAGGTTGTGACTGAGTAGGGAGTTTACTGAAGTGAGCTGTAAGGTCCATGAATTTCAGATTGAAAGCCTGGGTGACCTCAGCCAAATCAGTCAGTAGGTCAGTGGAGGAGCTAAGATGGGTAATAGGGCTGTGGGTCTGTTGATTTAGTAGAGAGCTGATAGATTCCCAGAAGTGGTGGGAGTTACCAAGGGTATCTCTTGGTAAGTTGTGAAAGAAATTCTTGTTCTGGGACTTGGCAGTTTGTTTGCACATGTTTCGCAATCACTTATAGTCATGGCAGAGGGTTGGGGACAGGGTCCTTTTGTGGGCAGACCACATTCTGTCCCTTTCTTTCATGAGTGTCAGGAGTTCCTTAGTAATCCAGTGGGTGCAGCCACCTCCCACTCTCCTAGTAGTGAGAGGGAAGTGGCGATCTTGAATTGGCAGGAGGGATTCTGTGAAAAAGCTCACTGTTAATGTCATGTCAGTGAAGGAGTAAGGCATGGACCAGTTTATCATCCTGACATCCTCCAGGAGGTTGGAGGTATCTAAGCAGTTAAAGTTACGGAAGGAGAGATATTTGGAAGCGGGGCATTGGGTTTTAGTAGCCCATATGGCATAAGTAGGAGAGTGGTCACTGATCGAGTCAGATAAGGTCCCTGTCTGGAAAACCTTGTCCTCCTTGTTTGTAGTCACCCAGTCAAGCAGGGAGTGATTTTGTGAATGGGTATTGTGCCTGGTGGAGAGACTGATGGTTTGCACCAAGTTGTGTTGTTTTAATAGGTTGGCATAATCCGGTTTAAGGGTACTTAACCAACTGAGGTTGAAATCATCCAGTAGGATAGTGTCTCTGGGAGGTGTGAGTTTGCCCATACCTGACAGGTGGTTCATTAACCCAGGAATGCCCCCAGTTGGCTGGCTGTAGCAACACCCAATGTAGTTTTTTTTGGTTGAGCCTAGGGTCAACTTGGAGAGGAGCCACTCACTGGGGGAGTCGAGATCCAAGTTGGAGATGGGAGAGGCAGAGAGGGGTTCCCAGAAATATAGGGCAACACCGCCACCCTTCTTTTTTCTGGGTCTGTCATGCCACAGCATGGAGTAACCAGGTAGCTGGTACATGGCATCAGGGATGAGCAGTTTTAGTCATGTCTTTGTCTGTCCTTAGCCATCTATGTAACAAAAAGGTACTGCTCTCTGCAGTGGGACAGACATGATTGCTACAGTACTTGAGGGCTGTGAGTTGAGGGGATAAAAGAGAAAAACTGGAGGGTATGAAAATGAAAACAATATGACTAAGTATATGTCTGTCATGCTCCTTTCACCTGTAAACCCCTTCACAGCCTGGCAACACAGGTCTTTACATTGGCTTTCGGGGAAATTGTACCAAAGCCCCTCTTGTTTTAAAATTGGCCATTTATGACCTCACTGCACTGCATGTTCCACTTGTTTTCTAAACCTCAAGGGAAGGGAAGGGTTAACAAGTAAAACCTGAGCCTAGTAAAGGCAGAAGGGTGAACAAGGTAACATGCATTTGTCAGTGCCAAACTTTTGATGGACTGGAAGATGTCCGACCCTACACCTTGTGTATGTCCTTGAGGTACTTGAATGTATGTATCATGTTCCCTCGCTCCATCCTGTTCCCCAATGAGTACATATTGAGGTCCTTTCATTTGTCCTGATATGTTGTGTTTTGCAAGCCATGTACCATCGTGGTTGCCTTTCTGTGGACCAACTCCACCCTGTCAATGTCTGGGTGCAGTTGCAGCCTCCAGAACTGCACACAGTATTGTAGGATATGGTTCACTAGTGCATTATGCAATGGGATCACCACCTCACACATTTTGATAGCGATACCTTTGCCTATGCACTCAAGCAAGCCACTGGGCCTCCTTGCGACATTTGTGCTCTGTTTTGACACCTTAAGGACATCAGAACTGATAACTTCTATGTCATTTTCTTCCTTGGTGATCATCAGCACCTTACCCCCATCCAGTAACTCTCCCCAGGTTTCCCTTTTCCCAGGTGCATTATTTGCGGTTCTTTGCTTTGAACCTCAGTTGGCACTCCTCAGACCATTTTTCAAGCCTCTCCATGTGTCTGCTTATATTATGCACCTCCTCTGGAGTATTCGCTCTGTTATAGATGTTGGTGTCATCTGCAAACAGGCAGACAGACATTTTCTTCTAGCCCTTACACAATGTCTGAAATGAAGACATTGAATAGGACTAGTCCCAGAACTGATCCCTGAGGTACCCTGCTGGTCATCACCCTCTCCATGGATTGGATCCCATTACCACCACCTTTTGCATCCTGTCCAGCAGCCAGTTTCTAACCCAGCTTGTGCCCTGTGGCCAGACTACCCATCTTATTATATCAGCCTTCTATGCTGATTGGTGTCGAAGGCTTTCCTGAAATCAAGTTAGGTGACATCCACTGCCCTTCCCAGATTTACTTCCTTACTGAGGCATTAGTGTTTCCAACCCTAACGCCAACTCCCTTCCCACCCTGCAGAGACTGACAGGCGTTGGGGGGGTGCCTTTGAGTCGTCTACTGTAATGCTCATGCCATTCCACCTCACCGCACCCTGCAGACAGACAGGCATCACAGTGTCCCTTGGGGTCTTTGGCTCTTGCACTCACCCCATTCCATAAGAAAATAAGCAGAGATGGGTGCACTATAGGAGAATTGGGTGGATGTTAGGGTTCAAGACCCCAAGGCATTCCTTGATGTCTGTCATTGATGGCAGGGTGGGGGTGGGGGTGGAATGGCGTGAGAATTATGGCCAATGACGCCCAGTCACACCCCCGATACCTGGCAGTCCCTACAGGGTGGGGGGTGGGGCATTACAATTTGAAACCCTAATGCCCTGGTCATTTGTTGGTATTTTCACTCCAAATTTTCAACATGGGCTTTTTTGGACACCTTCTTATGAACAGTGGCACTATCATTTTGTTACTCAATCCCAAAAGGTGATTTTGTGCTGTGACTGTGACTGCACCATTCGATGCCACAGGTGAAAAAACACATTTTTGGCAGGATGTGAAAAATGACAGCTGTACTGTTCATAAGGAGGTATAAAAAATGCCAATGGTGAAAATCTGGAGTGAAAATATGAAAAATTGGCAAGGTTACAAGCGTGTGTAGAAACTGTGCAACGCACGCTCATAATGCAGTCATTTTTTTGGAATTTTTTCACCAAATTTGCAACATGGGCTTTTTCGGACCCCATCTCATGAACAGTGGCACTGTCGTTTCAGAAATCAGTCCCAAAAAGTGATTCCGTGCAGTGACTGCAAAATCACCTTTCAGGACTGAGAAACAAAATGACAGTGCCAGTGGTCATGCAGTGGGGTCCCAAGAACCCCATGATGAAAATGTTGGGCCAAAATTCCTAAAATTGGTCCAGATATCAACCTAAGTTGACTCTCCCCATTAAGTCCCATTATAAGGCTTACTGTGATTTCTTCGTTTGTTGGTTGCCTTTGAAGAGTGCAGACGTGTTCCCAGTCCAGAAAAGCTAGCAGTGCCTGACCTCCAGAAGTAAGCATGGGGTGAGGGGGGTGCGGGGAGGTATGGGTGGCTAAAACGGGGGGGTGGCTGGGCCATGGCCCCCCACTTGTATTTCAGGGGGCCATATAGTTATTTCACCCCCCCCACATTTTACATTGTTATTAAGAATAGTGTAGTAATTTTAGACCCTGCGTTCGTGTTTCCTAATGAGCTGGCAGTGAGCTGTGAATTTTTCAAAATGGTAAACACCTGCCTGTGACTAACATGAAACGAGAACTTGGAATCGGATTAATTCTTCTTCCATTGGCTCTCCTATGCACTTAGTATTACAATGGTGACTTAGGTAGAATACCCCCGTCTCCATAGTAATACTGGGAGAGGAGAGGAGAACCAATAGAAGATTACCATCCTTGGACCAATTAAAATTGAGAGTGCGTCATGTTTTTGATGCGGGAACAGCGTGAGAGGTTAGAGTCAGTCAGTCACTGTGGTGTACAGGCGGTGACAAAAAGCTGGGTACGGAGGTAGTCCAAGAAGCTTGGACAAAAAAAAATAGAAGTTTCTATATTGAGGTATGCCACATTTAACTCTCTCCAATGCCTCTGCATGCGATATGGTACTGTTGGTGGGGGCTAATATTTAAATATACAGTTCCAGAAGCAGGTCTGTAAGATGGTGGCTGCGGCCTTAGTGGAGTTCAGTTTAGCCAGTTCCTGCTGAGCACAGACCGCAACATGTCCATCTACATCCTGCACTTTTTGGTGACCTGGGGAGTGGTGAGGGGGGTCCGCTGGGGGTGGTGCTGAGCCCTGGTGGCTGTGGAGAAGCAGGTCATCTGGGAGAGAGAGAATGTGGGGAGCCATGGCAGTACCAGGCTACTGACTCACTGCTTGGGACAGGAAGGGAGGCCCGTGAGCAGCGTGAGAAGCATACCCCTCAAAGTGACCAACATTTAGGTTGTCAGACCCAGCATTTAACTCTAAAACACACTGACTCACTTAGCTTTGCCACAGCCCGCAAAGTGGGGCAGCTGCCAAGCGATTCCTCTAGATCTGTGCAGTGGATCCTAAGTAAAGTGTGAGTTCACGGTGCTCATTCTCAGCCTTTTGCAAGTTGGCAGTTGGTGCCTTATAAGTTGCATATGCATATTATGGTCCTCTCAACTTTTGAGCTGCTGCTGGGCACTAGTGAGCAGTGCAGCATTTCGAGGCAGAGTTCTGTCAGGTTTTATTAAAATAGCTGTGTTGGAGGAAAAAAAACAACAACCGGGAACTGGAACAGGTGTCTGCTGGTCGCGAGGAGGAGGAGGTGTTCAATGAGTGGCTGAGGTGAGAAAAGGAGAACATTAAGGGACAGACCGAGAGTGGTAACCCACTGATTAGGCTTTAATTATTACCAGTTGTGCTACAACTTGCTTTAAGCATCAGGTGTGTGTGTGGGGATGTCTTCATTCACCCCTGGTGGGGATCTGAACTGCTCAGCAGTGCTGCATGGGTAGATTGGTTCTTTCTCCTCAAAACACTCTGGAGAATCTGCATATTTTTTTTTTTAATGCAGTTGTCAGGTAGCTCCCTCTAAGCATCTAGGCTCTGCTTGCTGCATATAGTTTTATTAAAATATGCAATTGTCAGGTTTGCATCCAGGCTCTGCATAATAAATGTAGTTGTCAGGTACCCTCCCCCTGCTCAGCCCTCTCACCGCAGCATGGCGCCCCCCCCGGCCACAGCTGGACCAGCATTCCAGTTGGTAAAACTTGGATCCTATGGGGGAGTCCCTCTCTGGAGGGTAGCGGAATCCTGGAGTCGATGATGCCAAGGACTGCAGGGTCACTACTAACTAACTGACAGGGAGAGACATAACATAGCAGCAGGCCCGGGCCCCAGGCCCTGGCCTCAGTTGCAGCACCACTTCCTGAACTGCACCCTACTCTCACATTCTGAGCTGGGCAGAATTTGTTTGTTTTTCTGTGACTCTTTGGTCCCTCCTCATCAGCCCGCTCTCCTACTCAAACCCAGAAGCAACAGATAGTGGGGAAAAATAAATAAAATTGTGGAGCGTCAGTTATCATGGGGTGAAATGATCATTAATTTTATTATCAGAGCATGGGTAGGTACAAAAGTGAAAATAAAGATCAAAACATTTTTCCCTTGGCTCCTTCTGACTTGCCTGCTGACAAGATGCAATCGGAATCTGCCTGGTTTAAATGAAAAACTATTGTGTCAATAAACGGGTGAGGGGGAATAAGGTAAAAAAACATTTAGACCCCTGCCATGCCACATTAAACTTCTCTGTGTACACTTCCTGCTTTTACATGGCATGGGTCACGCAAATTTGGGCACCTAACTGTTACAACTTCAAAGCAGGCAAAAGAAGATAGGAAGTGCAGAAAACTTATTTTTTCCTGTTTAAAGTACTACAACCATGGGGGGAACTGTACTAGAAAGTCCATGTCTTCTTCTTCTGTAGGTGGGGGGAGGAGGCAAGATACAACATAATACCTCTGTGGGGAGGAGCAACAGGAGATGGAACAGCTCAGGTACTACTTTACAAGAAAAAAAGACTTAAACTTCCTTCTTACTCTATTTTATTTTTCTAAATCCAATATACAAATGCCACAGGTAGCCCATTTTCTAAGCACAATAATACCCTCCAGAGTGGCCGGTATTGGGCAAACACCAGACCTTCCAGAGGCAGTAAGACCCTCCACCTGCAGTGTCTGACCTCATTAAGCCCCTGGGTGGTCCGGTATTGTCCAATACCACCCACCCTGTTGGGTATAATTGCTTACAAAGCTTATTTACAGGGAGGTCTGGGGAAGGACAGAGGGCAATACTACAATTTAAGTCAACAGAAGTACAAATCAAACAAGCATTTGTCAATGCCGAATGTTTGCTTGCTGGCATTGGCAGTGTAGGAATTACAGAGCTGCATAATAGAAATGGCAGTGAAGTATTGAACTGAAGCCAACCCCATCACCACCCTGCAGATAGTGACAGGCATTGGAGTGTGCCTTTAGGTTGTCAGGCATAACTGCCATGCCATTTCACCACACCCTACCCTGCAGACACCGACAAGTGTCACGGTGTGCCTTGGGGTCTTTGGCCCTTATGAGCACCCCATTCCATCAGGAAATACGGTGAGATGGGTGCTGTATAGGAGAATGGGGTGAACTTTGGGGCCGAAGAGTCAAAGGCACACTTTGATGCCTCTCAGTGGCTGCAGGGTGTGGGTGAGGGTGGAATGGTATGAGCATTGCAGGCGACAATCCCAAGTCACAGCCCTGATGCCTGTCATTCTCTAAAGGGTGGGGCGTTATGGTTGGAAACTATACCGCCTCAGGCATTCGTTGATATTTTCACTCCAAATTTTCAACATTTTTTTTTGTGACCCCACCTCATGAACAGTGGCAATATCAATTTGTTAGCCAAAAGCTGCTTTTGCACAGTGACTACGGCATTTGTCACCACAGGTGCAAAAACACATTCCGAACAGGATGTGAAAAATGACAGCTGTACTGTTCATGGGGAGGTGTAAAAATGGCAATGTTGAAAATCTGCAGGGAAAATATTAAAAAAATTGGTAAAGTCAGGAGCATCCGTAGAAACTGTGCAACGCACACCCGTAATGTAATTAGTTTGGGCATTTTTTACAGTAGATTGTCAACACAGGCATTTTGGGACCTCCAATCATGAACAGTGTTACTGTAATTTTCTTTACTTGTCCCGAACAATGATTTCCCACAGCGAACACGCATTTCTGTGCTGAAAGTGTGAAAACACATTTCGGCCATGTTATGAAAAATGACAGTTGTACTGTTCATAAGGAACTGTGGAAAAATGCCACTGGTGAAAATCTGGACTGAAAATATTACAAATTCATGAACTTATGAGGGTGCGTGGAAACTGCGCAATGCTCACTCATAACACAGTCATTTTATGGACTTTTGTCACCAAATTTTCAACATAGCCATTTTAAGACCTCTGATCATGACCAGTGTTACTGTGATTTTCTTAATCTGTCCCAAACATTGCTTTCGCACACCGACTGCACCATCGCGCGCCACATGTGCGCAAACACATTTTGGGTGAGATGTGAAAAATGGCAGCTGTACTGCTCATAAGGAGATGCGGTAAAATGGCAATGTTGAAAATCTGGAGTGCAAATATAAAACATTTGTGAACTTATGAGCATGCGTAGGAACTGCGCAATGCACGCTCGTAAAACAGTCATTTTAAGGAATTTTTTCACCACATTTTCAACATAGGCTTTTTGAGAGCCCACCTTATGAACACTGGCACTGTCATTTCCTTAATTGGTCCCAAAAGGCGATTTCATGCAGTGACCGCGAAATCACCCTTCAGGCCCGATTAACACCATGACAGTTCAAGAATTCATGAGGAGGGGTCCCAAAAACCCCATGTTGAAAATTTGGTGCTAAAATTCCAAAAAATGCCCGAGATATGCATCAAAGTTGAAAAAATCCTATTTATTACATTATACAGCTTACCAGCATTTCCTCAGTTCGTGGTCAGCTTTGAAGAATGAAGATGTGTTCAGTCCACCAAGATCATCACGCCAGACTCTGGAGGTAAGTATGAGGTGAGGTGGGGGGTGTGGGAGAAGGAGGCGCAGGAGGGTGGGCATGGGTGGGCAGGGAGACGCCAGGAACATTTTTGTTTACAGTTTTTTTATTAGGAAGATGATGAGGATGTTTGCCACTGGGGTGGGCTCCCAGCGTAGCTGGAAAAACTGTTTGGGGAGCCTGGAGCCGATGAAATTAGAGCTTACCCAGCCATAACAATTTTGTCACGCTGGGGTGGGTTCCCAGTGTGGCACCTGGAAAACTTTTTTGGGGGGTGTGGAAGCCAACAGGGGATTGGGCACCCTCGTTGGCCATACAGTGTGTGTGTGGGGGTGGGCTCATGAGCACGCAATATGCGTGCTTGAGTGTGTGTGTGTGGGGAGGGAGCACTGCTCACTGAAGCGGAGCTCTCCCTTTCAGCTGTACGGCACTGCATTTTGAATGATCACACTATGTTTCTTGCACATACATGCAAGCAAACATAAAAAGGAATTTCATCACAAGATATAGTGGTTAAAATATATACTGGTGTACTGGATAAAATATATATTTTTTTTTATCTTGTCATTTTACCCCCACTCCTGATGTTTACATGTATGTATATATGCACCTTTGTTACTTTTGGATAGGGAACAGATATAAATAATATACTCTTGAAATGTTATTTAATTGATGATTTTAGATATAGTGGCATGATATCAGTTTACCTTTACTTGATAGAAAATGCTGAACATGAATGTACTAGAAACAAACTCGGAATGTTAATAGAAAATGTTTAACCAACCTATTGCACCAAATGAATTTTAGTGCTGCTGTCATTGTAAAATAAAAAAAAAACATTTTTAAAGCGAAAATGTGTCCTTGATGTCATTATATTTCATTATTTGTGCACGTAATGTATTTCTGAATATATAACTAGCAGCAGAATATATGACAGTCAAAATAAGTAAAACAAAATTGCTTAAGGTAATATGGAATGAAATAAACAGCTCAACTCAAGCTTATTCTTGTAATTATATAAGTTATTTATAGGAAATAAACACTGTGACACAGCAAAAAATGCCACAAAATCACTGCAAACATTTTGAAATTTTCTGGGGGCCTAGGCAGCCCCGAGACCACTGGCCCTTGTTCTGAATTTTGTTGTCCCCCCCACATTAAAGCTACTTGAACCATCCCTGCGGGGACGTGGGGTATGCAGAGGTTGGGTGGGGATAAGGAAGGGGGGTCTGGGGAGACAACAATGGGCCGTTTTCTTTTTTACTGGAAAAAAAATAAAAAGACATCGGTGGACAGTTTTCTTTATTTTACAGGGCAAAAAATTAATATAGGCACAATGGGGTGGGCTCCTAGTGTGGCACAATAGTGGGGTTGGGGGGCAGGCCGACACGGGGATTGGGCACCCCAATGTTGGTACTGAATAGGTTTGTGGGGAAAGGGGACATGCCCAACACCAGGAGTGGGTACCCTGGTGTTGGAAACATATTTCAATATTTTGGCACACTGAAGTGGGCTTCCAGTGTGTCACATTAGTTGAAGGGTTGGGGGAAAACATGCCGACACAGGGACTGGGCACCCTGGTGTTGGCAAAATACATATTTTGGCTTGGGGGGTGGGGGAGACATCTGACACTGGGAGTGGGCATCCCGGTGTCGGAAACCTAAAAAAAATTATTATTTTGGCACACTGGGGTGGGCTTCAGTGTGCCACATTAATATGGGGGGATACGTACCAATATGGGGATTGGGCATCCTAATGTCGGCTGTAAGAAAATGTCACACAGCGGTTAATGTTGAGGGGGGACAGAAGCCAGCACCGGGAGAGGTTGCACCACGGCTAGTGTTGAAGCTTGGGTGGGTTCAGAGGAGTGGCAATGGAGACAGAGAATACAGGAACAACTGCTGCCATGCACATTAGTGTGCACTCTAATGCGCTTGGCAGGAGTTCAGGCCACAAATGAAGTGCTCCCATTGAAGCAATTCACTTGTTTCAAGTCCGTAGCATGGCACAGCAGCAGAGCTGAACTGCTGTCATGACCAGAGTGCCTGGTGATTGGTGTACACTGCCACACCTCTTGTAGATGCAGCTGTAATTGCCATGGCAGTGACACACCTCTCATTTCCCATTACTGTCTCAAAGCGTTTGGTGTGCATTCACATCAAATGCAAAAAGGAGGTTTCTATTATGTGAAGACAGCCAGAGACTGAACCGCAAAATCTGTGCATAAAGCTGAATGCAAGCCTTTTGTTTTTGTTTTTTGTTGCTGAAGTAAAGCTGACTTTTCATTTAATGTGAACTGGTGTCTGAAGTGTTCTGTCACTGAGTGTGCCCTGAGAAGCTGCCTAGTTTGCTACCTGTTACAGTTGTGGAAAGGCTTTAGGCCCAAATAGTGGAGGCTTTCAAGGGGGAGGCCTAAATACCTATCTGTTTAAACAAGCTTGCCAAGATAGCTTTTAACTTGATTTTACTTTTAACTTTATCTGATTATAGAATATTTGAATGTAATGTTTATAATGCCTGTTTTAGTTTTTTGTCATCTGCTTGAATTGTAATGGTGCCCAGAGTAATGGGTACCACGATAAAATACATTTTTACTTACTTACTTATTTACTTATGTGGTTTATTAACAGAATCATTGAGGTGGGTCCCCACAAAACAGAACTCATCTCTGGCATTTCTTTATTCAATACAGGGCATCTAAACAGGCAACTGTCAAACATTTGTGCATCCTATTATTGCTAATTGAAAACACACATTTTGGTTTGCTTATCTTTTCTAAAATTCACTGATGCAGCTGGTGATTTTATCTGCTTCCCTTTTTAGTAGAACTAAAATGCATGCTAATGGTGTAATTATACTGAACCTTGTTTTGTTTCAAATCCTTGATTTACTCCTACTGCATACTTTCTGAACATTAGGAACACTCCCAACAGCATATCCACTCATGAAGCAATAGTCTTCTCTCCTCTCATTGCATCATGATGGGTTAAATTGTGTTCAGGGTGTTCACATGTCCAGGAAAATGTAGTGGAAGTAGATCAAGGACTGTAAACAAACCTGTTTTTGTTTGGTAACACCAGTATCACGGACAGTCTGTTTTTCACTTTTAAAAAGAAAAAAGGGAATCCGAATCAAACTACCAGCTATGTCAGCAATCTCTACAAAATGTCTGCAATTATAAAAAGTGTTTTTTAAACTAAAGACACTTTGGGGTCTAAGGAGGTTGACAGTGTCCCTTTAAGTAAATATAATTTTACCACAAATCCTTGGCAATCTGCCACTTAAGTTGAGGTTGTTAACTACAGCATGCTCTGTCAGCCGAGTTTCAATTGTTGCAATCATCAGCTTGTGTGCAATGCAAGAGTACTGTTTTCCATTATTTACTTCTGAAAATAGTTTATTGTTTATGTCACAGCTTCATGGATAACTCTCATGCTTTCCCAGTTTTAATGAGTTCTGCATGACAATCACTGGATGCTTTGTGAAAGCTTCCTTGAGTAGATCGTTACAGTTGCATCTTATAGTGTATATTATTAAATAACATCATGCTGCTACACTAATTGCAAACTTTTACAATCTTGCATAATAAAAAATAAAATAAAATGGTGAAATCGTGAGGCCCCCATACGCAATTGCAATTAACTGGTGCTAAGTGGTCTCAACAATCCCTTAGTGCCAGTCTCTTGATTTGTGTCACTCTGTGCTATGCACAATGATGTTGTAAGCCTTTCTCTGCATGGCCACTAGTTGAATTATAAACTCACAAGGAAAAGAGCAAGGACTAACATACTAATGCTGTGCCCAGCATAGTTATGAGCTTCTGAGCCATGCTCAGTTGCTCACCAGCCCCTGCACACCCAATCGCAAGCCATGGCTCCACCCTAACCAGTAGAAGTGTTTCAAGCAGTTCTACAGGAGGTCCAGGTATGCAAACTAGAGCAAATGGTACTACAGTAGGGATAAGATTTTGTGCCACTGATCACAAGCAGTAAAGAAAAAGCTAAGGAGAAAGAAATCACTGGACACCAGGGAATATGTTTAAGTGCTAGAGTGCTTTGCACAGGGCATTGGTTTAACAGCAACCTTTTTTTTTGGGGGGGGGGCACTGCAGCCCACAAGCAGGATAGAACATGGGATTTGAGTGGGTGGGCAGGAACATCAACAGTAGTATTGCTATGCCATGTGATTTGTGCTGTCAGCAGCTGCAGATAAGCACATTAGTAGGTGCAGACCTGTTTGCGTCATTGACCACAAATGAATCCACTCATTTACATATAGTAATGAGTAGCACTGTCACAGGATGGACTCCACCCACTGCTAGAGTGCTCCAATATTGTTTATGGCACAACAGTATGGTCCCAACCATTGCCCAAACTGCACAGCCTAAGATTCAAATTCAGCTCCAACCCAGGTCTGCCACTCAAAGCAAAGATGCAAATTCAATACCTATCTCTGTCTGCACAGCAAAGATTTATGTTTATCCCCAGCCCAGGCCTGATTAGTGCAGCCAAGGTTCAAATTCAGTCCAAGCCCCAGCCTGCCAGACACACTCAAGATTCAAATTCACTCTCAGTCCGTGCCTGCCAGCACAGTCAGGATTCAGATTTAGTCCCAGCCTTGGCCTGCCCAGCACAGCCAGATTGACATTCATCCCCAGCCCCTACCTGCCTGGTGCAGACACGATTCAGATTTAGTCCCAGTCCTGGCCTTCCCAAAACAGCCAATTCAAATGCAAACCTAACCCTTGCTCACTGAACAAAACCAAGGTTGAAATTCAGCCTCGATCCTGACCAGCCTGGCAGAGTCAAAATTCCGACACAGTGAGCCCAAACCTTGGGCTACATTTAATTTCATGTATTGCTTTGCAGGTAAATCTACGGACAAGTACAATGATGATCACAGTCAATGAATACATAGAATACAATAGTAGAATAAACAGTCATAGCCAGTACAAGTCAGTAAAATTTAGTAAAAACAGTTACAATCCATTTTTATAAAATCATTCTTCAACAGCCTAGAACAGGCAGCTTCAAATTCATGTACTCATTCATGAAATGTTTATGTGCTATCAAAAACTGGATTACAATTAACTGTTTTTAAAATGAATTCTAAAAGAACTGAGATTTCGCTGGTTCAGCCAAATGGATAATTGGAAAGGCTTTTGCCTGGAGTTCTGTGGCCAAGCAGCCAGCCACTCCCACTTCTTGAGCTATATAAGCAGTTCCTCTCAGCCTCATTGTGAAGCATTTTTTCTTTGCATCCAGATGCTCTGTTGGTCTGTCCTCTGAGCTGGCTGGGGCCATCACAACCCCACCTGCTGTTTCTGTGTTTCTCTGCTGGACTTCAGTGTTTGTTTTCCTGCTTCTGGTTTGTATAATTCGTCTGGCTGTGAGCTTCCTTGTGTTTTGTGGGTCTTGTGTTTGTTGTTGGGCCTTGATCCCTGTTTTCTGGGTTGCTGTGTTTTGGTTTTGTCTTTTGGGGCTTTGTTTCTAAGCTCCTAGCATACTGCTACTCAGAGCTCATACTACTGCTTTCAGTTACTTACAACTGCAGCCACTGCTACTGTTTACTCCAATTACTATTGTACCCAGTGCTTGTTTTTTACACTGTTGCTCGCCACCTTCAAACTACTGCAATGCAACTACAGTCATTATCTGTGTGTTTCAGCTCAACCATAGCTGCTCCATGTTGTATACTCAATCATTTTCACCTGACACAGGTTTACACTGACCCTAGCTACGCTGCTCATTCATGCTCTCATTCTACTTGCAGCTTCATTGCACTGCCTGGCTACACCTGCTTTCAGAGCATTGTGTCTCCATGTTTTATTGCAGTTTTGCAACTCTGTGTACTCCATACAACGTGTTGCTTTTATGTTTATTCAACCTGTTCTACTCTGAGGTTAGCCGAAAAGCTCCAGCTGAGGCTGTTAAACTAGCTTTCACATCTGCATGTGGTTCTCAGCCTTCCATCACTTTCTTATATGTCCTATGGTGGGGACTGGGAAGTGTTGGGGAGTCCTGGCCCCATGTGGATAATTATTTATGTTCTAAATCCTGACTTCGCTGGTGTCACCTTGATTTGGCTTTTAAATGCTGGTTGGCTTGCCCCTCTGTGCAGTGCTGTTTCATTGCCCTATGTTTTGCAGACCTACGTGCAGGTCCACTTATTACTACTCTGTTTACTGACCTACATGCAGGTCCACACTTGCTTACGCAATCACTGCTCCATGCTTACACAAACCATTGCTTCATACCTACTGCCATCCCATCAGCCTCAGACTCTGGGATTCTGCTGCACTCAATTCTGCATTCGACCTTGCAAGGTCTCAGCACTCAATGCTCATTGCAATCTTAGCACGCCGTGCTCATTCAGCTCACCAGCTTTTCAGCTCTCAATCAATTTCTGGGGCATGCCAGCCATTGTATTCTTTTTTTTAACTCTTTATTTATATCACTTTTTCCATTTTAAGGAAAGGGTATGGGACACAGAGCATCATACTCATGATGTCGTTATTTACATAATTGGATAGTATAATAATTACACATAGTACAAAGTCTGCTGAGTTGATTCTAAGAAAATAATGAAAATGCATATTGACAAAGGAGGGCATACAACGCTATCCTTAGACAATGAGTTAAGAATCAGTATGGTAAAACATTGTCAAATGATCATGGGGGGTCTGCATGCCCTAGGAGGGTATATCATTTGGTAACTATTAAAAGAGTACTGACTTTTTCTGTCCCACCCAGGGTCAATAATTCCCTATGTGGGGGAAGGATGGGGCTGGGCAGCTCCCACCGAGGCACCGCACATAAATGGGGGAATTTTAAATGTCTCCTCAAGGGGTCAGGTCTGGTCTAGATTGTGCACTAGAGAGGAACCATTTGGTCCACCTGTTCATTAGTTCTGGGAGTTTATTTTGAAGGCGGGCTGTAATGTGCTCCCATTTATAGATGTCATAGATGGTGTCTTCCAAGGAGGTAATACTGGGGGGGGGGTTCGGGTCATAACCAGAGCAGGGTGATGCATTTTGTAACTGTGCTTAAAAGGATGTTGGGGAGGTACATCTGTTATAGGTTTTTAAAGTGTCTAGGAAAATGTAGTAAGAGGGCTATCTCTGGGGAAAGGGAACCCAGATCCAGGAAGAGGTCAACCAATCTATCTCCTATCCCAGACCAAAATGGGGCTAATGTTGTGCATGCCCAAAATATATGAAAATGGGTAGCGACTGTGCACTGCAGTGTCTCCAGCATTCTGAGCTCTCAGTTTTGATGACTTTGTCAACTATCTGGGGAGTACTTAGCTATTCTTTTCTGGTGCAGGGTTCCTGCAGCTGACGGTCTCCCTCTACATTTAGTCTGCATCTTGAATGTGTACATCTTGGGGTGGGATCCTTCTCACCTGGCCCATAGCTGGGAATGTCCTCGCCCCGGGCTTGGCTTTAGCTGCCTGCTATGTGACAGCAGCTCCCAGTGTAGAATTTAAGACTAGCAGTGAAGGGTGGAAAAAGTTACCTCCTTTGGCTGTAGTGTTCCACTAGTATTCCAGCAGTTGGGCAGTGATTTCATAGCCACCAACCAAGCAGCCTAGCCCGGATTCCACTCCCTTCAAGGTAAGGTACCTCTTACAGCCTATAGGAAGCCAAGCGCCTTTTCTCTGAGCAGCCCCAATTGGTCAGGAGACACGGGCTTCCAATTTGAACTCTCCTCCACCTAAAGGACTCTGCTTTCCCCTCTGGGATTGATTTTAAAACTTTAGAACAACTGCCTTGCTGAATCAATTGTGTTTGTTATAGAAAATACAGCTACTTTTTGCTAAATTTACTGTTTGCAAGTGATTACAACCCAGTTTAGCTGGAGTAGACTGTTAAACTGCCCCCTCCTTTCTGATGCCCACTCTAAGTACTTCCATTGTCTTGCAAATCTTCTGCTCCTGTGCTATGTGACCTTGCTGCACCCCAGCTGCCTATAAATCCTGGTTTTCTTTCCTTTTTCTCCAGCGGTCCCCCCGTGACTGGGGAAAGCTCTCACTCTAACTGGTTCCCATAGCCCAGCGGTTGGCTGTGATTTCATAGCTACCAACCAAGCAGCCCAGCCCAGATTCCACTCCCTTCAAGGTACAGCACCTCTTACAGCCTATCAGAAGCTGAGAGCCTTTTTGCTGAGCGGCCCCGATTGGTCAGGAAACAAGGGCTTCCAATATGAACTCTCCTCCACCTAAAGGACTCTGCTTTCCCCTCTGGGTTTTTCTCCCACCCCAACACCCCTGCTCAGGCCCCCATTAAATACACACTGGCCCCATCTCAATTAGAATCTCTCCTCTCCCATTGGGCAATATTTGGACCTATCCCTAGGGCTCCTTCTTCTTCTCATTGGGTAATATTTGGACCTATCCTTAGGGCTCCTCCCTTTGCCCTGGAAAGGTTCTCTCTTGTAAGCATTCTTACTCATTTCCCCCCTTTTGTTTTTTGTTTTTTACCCAAACTATGGCTTACGGGGTGTGGCTAACACTCAACCAAGATGGTGACTTAACTCCACAGCTCCACTTGCCTAAGATCCTAGAACCCTAACTTTACATCTTTGTAAGAAGAACCTTGATGGGGAAAGTACACTACCAGAGGTCTGAAAGTACCTGCTAACAACTGGTTGACTCTGAGACAAATCGGATCACAGCTGAGCTAATCCCGATCAAATGGAGCGGTGGTTACCATATTCTGACAAGCAGTATGGCGCACTCATCAGCGGAATGGGAAGAACCCTCTATAAGGGAGATGTTCACTTCGATTATGACCAGCATTGATACACGCACATTGGCAGCAAACAATTCTGCCTTCTCCATACAGCAAATTAATGTGAGGGTGGATGGAATAGAAAAAAAGGCGACTGCACAGGATGATGCACTTCAGAGGCACTGTGCCATTATGCGAGAACAGGCAGACCACATACAGCTCCTTCAAGACAAAATAGATGACTTAGAGAATAGAAGTCGTTGCAATAATTTGCACCTCATTGGCTTTCCAGAAGGCTGTGAGGGTAGGAGGGTGCTACCTTTTCTGCAATAAGCACTACCAGATATCTTGCATCTACCACAAGGCATGAAGATTATGATGGAATGGGCATATCACTCGTTGCAACCCAGACTGACACAGGGTGAAAGACTGCATCCATTCATAGTTAGAATTTTGAACTTTGCTGAAAAACAAGCAATTCAGACCAAGGCTAGGGAATTGGGGCAGCTCCAGTGGAAGGATCATAACATTATGATCTTCCAAGACTATTCTAGAGAACTAGATGCCCGACACAAAGCCTTCTCTGAAGTTCGTTGGAAATTACATGCACTGACTATCCCCTTCACCCTGAGGTACCCTGCCACGTTGCAACTATTGGTGAATGGAGCAGCTCATCACTTCTCTTCTCTGGACACGGCTATGGCCTTTATTGTGAATACATGGCTGGCCGGCCTGAGTTCTTTGTCCACTAATCTGTTGGGAAATAACACCCTCCCATGCATACCCAATGTGGGTTCTCCTGAAACTTCACTCCCTCCTCCCCCCCAGATGGGCCTGGAACCCCGGAACACTAAAATCAGAAAAAGGCTGCCAACCTCACCACACTCCAAACATGGCCACCCACTGGAAAGGAAGAACACTCCTGAAGTACAGGCCCAAATCTCCACTATGCCTACTGAAACCAAACTAGAATTCATTAGTCCTTACTTTGCCCATAATCGGTTTCGATCCTGAACAACATTCCCGACACTGATTTCCATACAGAATGGACACTGAAAACACGGAACTGGACCACAGTAACTCCAAGGATGTACATACCTCATGGGCCCATAGTGTGGAGGCGGATGCAGCACTGCCTCTACTAGACCCTCTGGCTCCAGGCTCACCCCCAGTCACAACACAGAACGAGACCTCGCAGAGGCAAAACTATCAAACCCTCCATGAACACTTGGAAACTTCAGTATTTTACGCTGTTTAACAGTCTGTTAAGTATCTGGGGACTGGTGTCTCATGGAATTTAGAAATGGAAGGGTGGGGAGTAGTGGGTGATGACTGAGGCCTGTATAGCTGAATTAAAGCTTCAACCCATGTTGGGATATGGGATTCCCCATAGTATCTTATAACATAGGCTGCATCCATGTAGCCCTAGATGCTTATCTGATGGTATCTTTGACCAAGAGTTTGTTCTATATAGTGGGAGGGCTGTAAGCAATGTAAACGAGGCTAATACATAATAATGTGACTGCTTGTGGGTTCTAATCTGTTCAGATAGGATTGATAGTTAATCCTGCTGGTATTTTCCAAAGCCTTTAGGGAGCTGATTGGTATCCCCCTTCATTACTTTCCCCTATTGCTGGTCCTAATTCTTCCCCTCCGACCTTCCTCCCCTATCACCGGTTTAGGACCGAGTTATGGATCAATCTGTCCTGCTAGAAGGCCAGTGAATTTGTAATTCACCCCTAATAGACCCCAATCTGGGCACACTTTTTAGCCCTTACGATCACAGAAGTAAGTTTTGATTTTTGTCACCTTGTCACAACGTTCCACTGCCCAGAATATATGTATGACATTTTATTTAGTAATTGGAGAAAACTACTACTGAAAGGCAGCTTTAAAGGGAGAGGAGATGTGCAGGTAAAAAGGGCACAGACGCTGGGCTTGACCCAGACTCAGTAATTCATGATTGTGCTCCATTTTTCACTGTGTAGCCAAAACAGTACTACAGTTTGTGCTTTAACCCTCCTGTTTAATCTTAATTTTATCTTGAGCACCCGTCATTCCTACCCAGAGCTGAATTTTATTTGGGATAGAGCTGTAAAATAGGTTTACCTACATGCTGCCTATCATAAGACTATTATAGAAATGTTTTAAGCTTGTACGGCAATGGTTGACTGTATTAAGTTGTTGTTACTGTTATTTGAGCCGATTTTGGCCTTTTATAGGGACTTCTCTCCGTCATCCTCTGACTGCTTTGTGGGGTGGTATGAACGTGAGGAGAGGTTCAGAGGTCATCTGTCTCCCATTGGTAGGCTCTGCACTTTCTGGTTTTCATTAACCTGTGTCCTCTAGTAGACCCTTGTTAACAGACCACTGAATCTCAAGAACAATAGGCCTACTGGTATAAGTGGGGTCTTTGCTCCATCTATCACCCTACAAGCTGAGTACCGGTTCAAGAGCCCTTCAGTATGTTTCTCACCTCCAATCTGAGGGGTTTGCAGGCAGGTCCAGATATGGCTCAAAGCAAAGAGTTGTATAGCTGCTGTCCCTGATTTCTACTTTGGTGCTGGATAACTTAGTACAAGCAGCATGGTATAAAGGTGTTCTCTTCCCTCTTGGGAAGCAATATTCCCACACCCCCAAGGACGACAGGGCATACCATTGGCTAGAGCTCTAGCTGGTTTAGTCCTACCGTACCTCCTTTATTACTCTGTAGGATAAGTTAGTTAGTTAGTTAGTTAAGACTTCTAGGCAGTATATAGATTCAGTATTGTTGATAGAACTACCCACCGCCATCTATAATGTTTCCCTTGAAGAGGTAGTGTAGTGACCCCTAATTACTTAATATACAGGGGTACCTCTGCTGCTGTCCTCTTGGGTTTTTCTTGTTCTATCCCGGGGACCCTCAAACACAATGTCTGACATTGTGATCCACACATGGAATGTCAGGGGGCTGAACTCTACAGTGAAATGTAAGAAAGTACTGGCCTATCTGAATCATAATCATTCTCAAGTGGCCTTCCTGCAGGAGACTAAGCTGTCCAGAGATGATCACACCCGTATGAGTAAAGACTGGGTTGGTCAGCAAGTTCACTCCAATGCCCTGACTAGGAAGCATGGGACTCTTATCATTGTGCATAAGTCTCTCACCTGGACATTAAAGCAGGCACTCTCAGATCAGGACAGCAGATGGATAATTGTCACTTACAATACACCCACAGGTCCACTCACCTTGTGCAATTTCTATGCCCCTAACAAGGACACTCCCCAGTTCTTTCACAACCTGGCAGAGGTAATTCTGGAATTTAACCCCCCAAACTGCCCCTTGCTTCTTGGTGGGGACTTTAACCTCACATTGGTAACTCCCCTTGATAGGAATGATGGAGGGAAGGAGGCACACCTTAGAAGTGGGAAGGCTCTTCAACAAATGATCTCTGATCAGGGGCTTACAGATCTGTGAAGATTATTTCATTCTAGAACAAGAGACTACACCTTTCATTCAGTAGCCAATGCCTCATACAGCTGGCTGGACTTCTGGCTGGGCTCACCTACCCTGACAACCAAAACCCTCAATGTCTCAATTCTTCCCTGTTATATTTCGGACCATGCTCTAGTTCAGCTCCTTATACAATGGGACTCTGTGGCTCCCCCAACTAAACAGTGGAGATTAGATCCACTTCTAGTGAAGGACCCTGATTTCATTCCCTGGGTTAATAAGGAGGCTTCTCTTTTCTTAGCGGAGAACCCTATAAGGGACACCTCTGCTGGTACAACTTGGGAAGCCTTCAAGGCCATGATGTGAGGTAACATTACGGGGTTTTCTGCAGCCAAATGTAGGCAGAGGGAATTGCAGCTGGTTACTCTTGAACAGAAATTAGCAGCAGCTGAAGGCATTTTTAAGGCTATGCCCTCCCCATCCATCCATTCCCCTATAGGTAGGTCCATTCTGGGTATCCGGTTTGAAATTAACCAACTACTGAACAGGAAAGCTGAAGCTGCCATTCTCCGCCTCAGGCATACTTTTTGGGAGGGTGGTGAAAAAAAGGGTAAAGTACTTGCATATCAACTTCACAAACAGCAGGCCAGTAGCTATATCCCTGGTTTGAAGAACAAACAAGAGGTACTGAGCACCTCTCCAAGGGACATTAATGATATTATGTCTTCTTTTTATAAAACACTTTACTCCTCCACTCACACTGGCTCTAATAGAGATACACAAGTATTCTTGGACACTTTAGGGCTGCCCAAACTACAGAGGCAGCAAGCACAACTCCTAGATCTCCCCATTTCAAGACAGGAAGTGACCTTGGCCATCCAAGATTTGAAAAAAGGGAAATCTCCAGGCAGTGATGGCTACACCGCCAACTTCTACCAGATTGTATTTCAGGAGATAGAACTTAAGGGTGCTCTACAGCCCTCCATGGCGGGAAGCAGTCATAGTTGTCATTCCAAAAAAGGGCAAATACCCTACTAACCCTGGAAGTTACTGCCAGATTTCACTTATAAATTTGGACAGTAAACTTTATGCCAAAAGTTTAGCCTCCAGACTTAGTTCTTTACTGAATGATCTTGTACACCCTTCACAGGTGGGATTTATACCTGGCCACCATAGTTCAGACCATTTAAGAACCCTTCTGAACCTGATCCTTCTTGCTAAGTCCCTTTCTACACCTACAGCTGCCATCATGGTTGATTTCAAAAAGGCATTTGATTCCGTGGAGTGGGACTATTTATATATGATTCTTTCCCACTTTGGGCTAAGGGAAACATTTTTTGCTAGGATAAAAGCCATCTATGAGGACCCTTCAGCTAGAGTTAATACAAACTCAATGCTTTCCGCCCCATTTCCTTTGAGCAGAGGTACAAGGCAGGGCTGCCCACTCTCCCCCCTTCTTTTTGTGCTGGCTGTTGAGCCCCTGGCTGCAGCTATTCAAAATCATCTGGAGATAAAAGGTTTGACAGTGGGGAATACATCCTATACAACCTTTATGTATGTTGATGATCTCCTCCTCCTTCTGGAAGATGCACATAGTGCCATCCCTCCCCTCCTTACTCTCTTAGAAGCCTTCTCAAACTATTCAGGTTTATGATTGAACCGGAACAAGACTGAAGTACTCCCTCTCAATGCCCACTGTGCACAAAAAGTGGTAGCTGTAGATGCTCTACTCTGGGCACCGCAAGGGATTACATATTTGGGTATTTTTTTTACCCCATCCTTGGAGACAATATGGAAAGCTAATGTACAGCCCCTCCTCTCCTCCATTAAGACAGATTTTGACAGATGGAGATTTCTTAAACTCATCCTAGCAGGGAAGGTTGCGATGGTGAAAATGATTTCAGCCCCTAAACTTTTCTATCTCCTGATGCACTTGTATGTTCCCTTACCCAAACAATGGTTTCAGATTTTTGATAAACTAATTGGGGATTTTCTAGGGGAGGGTTCCGAACCCAGATTCAGTCTACCTAAGCTGAGGTCGCATTGGAAGAAAGGTGGTTGGAATCTCCCCTGGCCAGAGGGATACTGATGGGCTTTCCTCCTGGCTCAAATTGTCAAATGGGCACTCTCCCCCTCCTCCCTCTCGCCGCAATGGATACAACTAGAAATGGATATTTTGGGTCTGTTCCATCCCTCTTCCCTTTTTGTACAAAAGAGTAGCCCTAAAAGGTCCTTTCCCAGTAAGACAAGTGTAGACTTTACTTCACCAACTGTGATTGCATCCAGATCCAACTGGTTCAGTTCTCACTGAAAGATGAACCTGAACCCCCTCCCACTCTCCTGTGTGCCTATTTGACAAAATTCCACTATTACTATAGGAGGAGCTGAAGTCTTATGGAAGCACTGGGTGGAGTTGGGCATCACTAAACTAGGAGATCTTTTGGCCCCTAATCATAAAGCCCTGTAGACATTCCACTCCTTATGACAAATATGGGGTATCCCACATTCAGACTTCTGGAGATATTTCCAACTTAGAGACGCAACCCAGCATCTTTTATCCCCCAGCTAAAGTCAAGACAAATCTTCTCCCCTGACCAATTGGATACTTTGTTCAAAGGGTCTTGCAGGTTGCATATATGCTACTCTTAGAGATACTCTCCCATCTAAGTCAGATAACGCAAGATAAAAATGGGAGACGATGCTGCAGACCCATATATCCTCTGAGGCCTGGGATAAAGCTTGGGTAGAGACACACACTTGGTTCATAGATGCCAAATCCAGATTAATTCAAAACAAAATTGCACACTCCTGGTACAGAACCCCAGTCATTCTCCATAAAGTCAAATTACTAGAAAATGATAGTTGCTGGAGATGCCAGAAGCCAGGTGGTGACCTAGTGCATATATTATGGTCCTGTCCAAAAGTCCAGCTCTTATGACAAGAAGTACAAAAAGTTGCCTCCAGGGTCTTACAATTGATTCCCCTTAATCCTCTTTTCTTTCTTTTGGGTATATGCATTGACATACCTAAGCTGCCCCCATTGAGGTACAGATGGCTAGCATTCTTGGCTTTGCAAACAAAAAAAGCCATCCTATGCAAGTGGAGAACCCCCCTGATTCCTACAATATCAGAAATATTGGTGTCCCTGACTACCTTGGCCAAACTAGATAGAATATCTTATCTACAGAAGTCCCAACTTTCTACATTTGGAATATGCTGGGATCCCTATCTTAAATATCTTGGTACTGTCCAACCACCAACAGGGATAGGTTGAATATACACATATTTTCCTGTTGGTTTAAAGGTGTTACAAATGGGATCTCTACCAGAGGACCCACTATCATGTGTGGTGGCCCTGGTTTTCCTCTGTTGGATTGGGGCTTGTAATTATGGTACCCTTCTAATCAATGATCTAGTGGTTGTATATATGATGATGTGTAGATTGCTTAACCCATCTAAGTACAGATTTAAGCTTGGGATATACTTGTTTCTGTTCCAGGGCCAGATTGTTCTTTTGCAGAACATATACACACTCTTACCCAACTTTCTCTAGATGCCGTGAAGAGGGATATGCTTGGTCGCTGATATACAGAGGTATTGTTTGATGTGTTTATGTCCAGCAAAGATGATCTACTGAGATGGCACCCTGTTTTGGTGAGTACACTTACATGATATTTACTCAGATATGATGAGGATACAGTAGTGTACCCTTTTTTTACCTAATACTTCTTCTGAACAACAGTCCTCCTGCAGGGGAACTCCCTCAGTAAGATTTGAGTTAGACCCCTTCTACTATATAGCTGGACGTTGGATACCCGATTCAGAATGTTTATATCACTATTAAATATACTGATATATATCTAACAAATAAACTGATATATGTTTGTACCCCTCATTTTTCTCTTCTACCCCTTAACCATTCCTTTCACTCACTGTACTGGCACTTTGTACTTGTATAATGATTGCAGATGGCTAAATGTATGTACAGATTATGTAGCTGTATACTGTATCATGTCTACCTTCTTTCTTTTTTGAAAATAATAAAAAATTTTACAACAAACTATGGCTTACTACACTCTTAGCTTTCTACTGTTCTGCTGCTGTGTACCTCCTACTCTGTACACCATCAAGGAGCAATTCTCCAAAATGATACCTGACCTACTATATCCTGCCACTCAAGACACTTGCTGTTGCACCTTTCCTTACCCAGCACCCCCCCCATCTTTTCGCCAATGTCCTCAAACCTGCTGCTTCCATCACCACTCGTGGCTTCTGCACTCCTTTTACTTTACATGCAGAATCACTTCTCACTAAAGCCCTCTGGCAATGTCACGCTTATATCTCTAGATCCCAACAAACATCGCTTAAGGAATAAAGAGCTTAGGTGCTTCACTTATACACTTAAAAAATTACTCCTCCTGCTCCTACTCTGCTCAGACAATGTCAAGGTACATCCGGGCCCTTGCTCACCGTTTAGCTCACCAACAGAGTACGCGGCAGCCTCAGACCATAAAATAATGTTAGTCAATATACTAAGCCTTTCAAAAAAAATCGACCAACTGCAAGTTTGGGCCCTTCACACAAAGCCCGATCTCATTGTCATCACAGAATCCTGGTTAAAAAAATAAATTCTGGACCAACAAGTCTCTCTCTCCTGGGTTACAATCTGTACAGAGCAGATAGGGTATCCAGAGGAGGGGGAGTAGCTATATATGTAAAAACTAAATTCCCAGTTAGTGAAATTCTTTGCAGCACTAAGCACAAGGAATATGAATTAATCTCCTTAAAACTACACCTACCATCTAAGGAATGTATTACAATCTTACATGGGTATAGGCCCCCTAATGGTGGTACAGACATTTTGGAGTCCTTGAAATCCTTAACTGCCTTTGTGAATACTGAAGTTTTAATCCTTGGGGACTTTAACCTTAACTGGCTCACACACAAATCTCAAGCTCTCAAATCACTATGCGATGAATTGGGACTTACCCAAGTAGTGACCGAGCTCACTAGAACAAATAAGGTTAGCACTGAGAATAGCTACAGTCTTTACCTTACTCTTACTACCCACCATAACAAACTCCTCTGTACAGCAATATTTCACAACAACATGAGCAACCATGGAATAATAGTATGTACTAGGTCTCAAGCAAAAGCACAAAATCAGACCAAGTTCATGACCAAATGGTCATTCAGAAAATTTCTACCAGCACATTTCTTAAGTGACCTTAGTAAGGTTAGGGGGCAGAGCCTATACCTTGCCACAACTCCAGATGAGGCGGTCACAGTCCTAAATGAGAATCTCATCCGTATAGTAAATAAACACGCACCGATCATTAACTCTCACTTTGCCACCGCTGGACTGGAATTTGATTCATCCCCCTATGTGGCACGAGTGAATAGACAGGCTAACTCAGACCTTAACATATCAGCATCAAGCTGCCCTTTAGGGCTCTGCCCTATCAGCTTTAAAGAAGTGGAAGATGCCCTTATCAAGCTAGATACCAAAAAAAGTGCAGGAAATGATGGTATCGAACCACTCTTCTTAAAACTTGGATTCCCCCACCTCACTGCCGCCATCCTCTACATTTTTAATCTTTCTATTTCTTCCTGTGTCATCCCATCATGCTGGAAACTAGCCCACATCTTTCTGCTATTTAAATCAAGGGACCCCTGTCACCTAGATAACTACAGACCCATTTCGATCCTTCCAGTTCTCTACAACGTCTTCAAAAAACTGATCTATGTGCAACTAAAGCAACATATGGAAACCTTCTCACTATGAACCCAGTTCAATCTGGTTTCCGTTCCAGCCACAGTACTGTTACTGCCCTCGCCAAAGTGACCAATGACTGGATCACTGCAATGGATTCTAAGAAGATCACGGGGGCTGTCTTCTTAGACCTAAGCAAGGCATTCGACACAGTAGACCACTCCATAATCAAATACAGTCTTGCCAATATAGGTGCTACTCCAATGACCATACAGTGGTTCAGCAGTTATCTTTCAGGGAGGATGCAAAAAATTAAAGCCGATGGTACGTTCTTCTCCCCTCTACCAATCACTAAAGGAGTTCCACAAGGTTCTATATTAGGTCCTATCCTCTTCTCCATATACATTAATGATCTTGACCACCATATATCCCAGTTGAAACTGCATTTCTTTGCTGATGACACAGTTCTCTATACTTCTGAAGCATCTCTATCCAAGGTCAGGGAGATCCTTCAAACGGACTTTGCCCAACTCGAAACTAACCTCATCAATGCCAGACTTCTCCTTAATGCTAAAAAACTCAAAGCTATGATATTCTCTCACAATAGGGTGCCCTCACCCGCTTCCACCCTGTCAAATGAATTTCTAGTTACATCTCTAGGCAAACCCCTTGAAGTCACCCCAAAGTTCAAATATCTCGGGTTCTGGATTGACAATAAGCTCACTTTCTCAGAACATATAGATGACCTTGCCAGAAGGTTAAAAATACAACATGACTTTCTGTCCTGAAGCAGAACACTCTTCCCGCTAGACATTAGAACCAGGCTTGTACAAGCCACGTTCCTCTCACTACTTGACTATGGGGACATAATTTACACATCATCTACAACTTCTAATCGAAGGAAATTGGATGCCCTTTACCACTGGGCATTGCGTTTCATTACAAATTCCCAGTTTCAGATGCATCACTGTAACTTATATTCAACTGTAGGCTGGACATCACTCACTACCAGAAGTATGCTCCACGCCGGTCCTGGACCATAAAACTCCTTCTCCGCAAGCTACCTAGTTACCTAACCTCCCTTATTCAGACTGCCCATGGTGTCTACTCACTTAGGAACTTAGACTACTTAGCATTAAACGTCCCATATACCCGCACAAATCTTGGCAAACGTGCCTTCTCAGTCACCCTCCCCACCATCTGGAACCAGTTGCAAATATCACTGAAGCTTCCCACTCTAGTCACACCTAGCCTCTTCAAATTGCTATCCAAAGCAAAAATAAAAGGCGTGTGTAGCTGCTGCTAAGGCCTGAGCTGTCTTGACCTATCTGTTTACAATGGTCCTAATTATAGGAACTAGCAAACGTGTTAGGTGATTGGATGCACTGTTTCCTGTTGAAGCATTTTAAGCATGCACTATGAATTTAATGCTGTATGTAGTTTCTGCCTTGTCTGTATATATGTATCAGGACCTCCTTGTGAATGAGCTTGCTCAATGGAGTTTTTTCCTGCAATAAACTTGAACTTGAAATTGAACTTGAACTATAATGGTTAGCCATTGACTTTAGTGGTTTCCCTAGCAAGGCACCTTCACTGTATTCTCCCTACAACTGCCTCTGGTTCACCTGGTTTGAGTTTAGGGCAGGTAGGCCAGGTGAGTGCCTCAGCAGTTGTTGCTCTCCTCCTGTGCCTTGGTTGCATATATTATTGCAGAGTTTTCTCGCAACCTTCCATGGCATTCCTGCCAGAGGGTTTGAGTGAGAGCCTTCCTCCAGATTGGAATGTTTTCCACCTCTCTTGAATTGGGTTTTCCAAATTGCAGCTGCTGAGCCTTCACTAAATATATTATCCCAAGCCTGGAGGGAAGGCGACTTAGGCCTTGGATCCCCAGAGATTTCCTCCTCATAGGGTTTTTTTCTCTCTCTCCTCCATTGCCTCAGGTCATAAGTGTTAGTTAGCATAGTAGTGTTCCCTAGTTTCTTTAGGTAGGTTCTGCTATTGGATGGAAGTGGAGGATGTCCTGCTGTTCCCTCTTTCCTTAGAGGATCCCTTAATCTCAACACAAACCATTAGTAGCATGATACGCTAACCTGGGCATTTCATTACATTATCAAACAGAGCATCTCATTATGTTATCAAACTGTCTATGCTTCTCTACTACTACATCACAGTTACTGCTTGCTCATATGCTTCATGTTGCCTCCTTCTTTGGGATATGATTGTACTATATTTCTTTTGGGGATTCCTAAGGTACCTTTAGCCATGGGAATCATCTCATGGCACCTCTAGGGGTGGAACCTTCTCCGAGGGTTCCTTGCCTTTCTTACCCTTACAGGGTGGTAATTCTTCTGGAATAGAGAGTGCGAATGGCCAAAACCAAACTAACACAGTTGCACAAGCATAACACTATACTGGCTGCATAGGACAGTGAATTGGAAAGGCTTTGGCCTGTAGTTCGGTGGCCAAGCTGCCAGCCACTCCCACTTCCTGACCTATATAAGCAGTTCCTCTCAGCCTCATTGTGAAGCATTTTTTCTTTGCCCCATCATCCTCCCCTCCTCCTCCAGTGGCAGCACTTCTCTCCTTAGGGGGATTCCTAAGGTACCTTTAGCCACGGGAATCATCCCATGGCACCTCTAGGGGTGGAACCCTCTCCTAGAGTTCCTTGCCTTTCATACCCCTACAGGGTGTTAATTCCTCTGGAATAGAGAGTGCAAACGACGAAAACTAAACTAACACAGTTGCACAAGCATAACACTATACTGGCTGCATAGGATGGTGAATCATCAAATATAGCTGAAATGAATGCATGTTTAAGATTTTATTGTGATGGTACTGTGCCCTGCCACACTGTAAGAATGATTAGAAGATTTGCTTCGGTCTCTTTCTCAAATCCCTACTTTTGCAGATGCATGCCATTCTCCTCTATTAAATATCACCAGAGTCAGGAATCATCTCACATTTGAAGCTGCAAAATTGATTGGTTATCTTAGGGCTGAATTTCTTTTGTTAGCGGGCTTGGCATCTTCTTTACTACAGAAACTGAGATCCATTCAGAATATGGCTGGAGAGTTGATAACTGCACTGTTTATTTTTTTCGGGGGGGGGCATCTCAATACAGTCATATTGCACCACTTTTTAAAACACGTTACTGTTTACTCCCTGACAATTGCGTGAAATTTAACATTTGGACCCTGACGTTATTTGATTTTGTGCATCTGGTTACGTAAGTGAATTGCTGATGCCAAATACACCTGTTTATCCCCTTAGATCAGCAGATCCTGGTTTTCCATCAGTTGGTACACACTAATCAAGACAGTAGTTTATTTACTTAGAACATTAGAATGGTGTTGGCAGATGGGGACTGCTTGATCAATCTTGTCTGCCGATGGTGGCTACCCTCCCAAGTTATATTTTCTTTCTAGATTGCCCACATTGCCTGTCCTGTGTGAGTTTGAATTCTCTTACTGTCCTTGATGCTACCACTTCTGGAGGCAGGCTGTTCCATGGGTTTATCACTCTCTCGGTGAAGAAATACTTTATAGAATTGCATCTAAACTTGTCTCCCACTAGATGCAAGTTGTTTATTTATTATTTAGAAAATGTTTCACCAGGAAAGACATCATGAGCTGTAGAAGAGCTCGTTTCCAGAAGCATCGGGGGGGGGGTTACAATGTTGGGAGAACAAGCAAACACTTTAAAATTACAGAGAAATGTATAGAGTTGAGTACAGAGTTGTGCCCCCTTGTATGTACCACCTTGTTTCCTGGAAGAGGTTCTCCTTCTCAGTTGTGTTTATTCCCTTGACATATTTAAATGTTTCTATCATGTCTCCCCTATTTCTTCTCTGTTCCAGAGAGAATAAATTTAATTCCTGGAGTGTTGTCTCACATGGCTCAAGGTGCAGCCTCTGCACCATCTTAGTATCCCTTCCCTGTACTGTCTCTAATCAATCTATGTCCTTTTTCAGGTGAGGCCTCCAGAATTGAACACAGTACTCCAGGTGAGGTGTCACCAAGGATCTGTAGAGTGGTATGATTACTTCCTGCTTTCTGCTCATAGGACCCCTGTCTATGCATCTGAGGATGCCACGTGCATTCTGCGCTGCTTTCTTGCATTGTTTTCCAACTTTTAAGTCATTGGTGATGGGTACATTCAGATCCCATTCCATCTTTGTCTCCTCTAATTGATATCCTTCCAGTACGTACTTTATTCCTGGGTTTTATTTTCCCAGGTGCATGACCTTGCATTTCTTGGCATTAAACTTTAACTGCCAAATTCTGGACCATTCATCCAGTTTTCTAAAGTCAGCTTCCATACCTGAGACCCCCTCCTGTGTGTCCATCCATTTGCACAACTCTGTATCATCCACAAAGAGGCAGACTTCCCTTTCAGTTTCTCAGTGATGTCACTGATAAATATGTTAAAGAGGAATGGACCCAGCACCGACTTTCCACTGACCAAAACTCTTTGGGTCTAATTCTGAAGCCAGTTTTTTATCCAGTTGGCTATCTTCTGTCTGACTTCTGTGTGTGCTAGCTTGCCAGCCAGTCTCTTGTGGGGAACGGTGTCAAAAGCTCTTCTGAAGTCCAGGTACACCACGTCCAGTGCCCCTCCCTGGTCTACTGTCCTGCTGACCCAATCAAAGAAATTAATCTTGTTAGTTTAACAAGAGCACCCTGTTGTGAAGCCATGCTGCTTGGGGTCTAGTGTTTCACTTTCATTTAGGTAGTCCACTATTCTGTTTTAGTAATGCATCCATAGTTTTTCCCACTATAGAGGTCAGGCTAACTAGGTGATAGTTTCCCCACCTCTTCTTTGCTTCCACCTTTGTGCAAGAGCACTACTGCTACCCTTTTCCAGTCTTGAGGTACTTTGCCACTTTTCAGTGACCTATTGAATAGCTCAGCTAGTGGTGCAGCAATTTCTTCCCTCAGGTCTTTTAGCACCACAGGGTGGATACCGTCTGGCCCCATGGCATTATCCACTTTAAGCTTGTTTAGCTCTTCTAGGACCCTTTCCTTCATGAAAAGGCTTGTGTCTGCCCCTCTACTTCTGTGTTCAGTCTTACTTAGTGGAGGTTCTTTGCCACTATCCTCTATTGTGAAGACTGAGCTGAAGAATTTGTTTAACAACTCTGCTTTGCCTTCATCTGTCTCTAGCAGCTGGCCTTCCTTTGTTGTTAATTGGAGAATTCCTTCTTTAAACTTTCTTTTTTCTTGTATGTACCTATAGAACATTTTATCTCCCTTCTTATTTCTTTCTTTCTGTATGTATGTATGTATGTATGTATGTATGTATGTATGTATGTATGTATACATTTATTTATTTATATATATTTTTTACAGTTCTTAACCAGGAACAACATACTCAGCTGAGGCTTGTTTCCAAGTGTGACCAGATGGGGGTAGATGCAAAGTGGGAGGAGAAACAATAATGCACGTTGCCTATACAGCAATGAATAGCGGTGCAAAAAACAGAATAAATGAATATACAATGTGAAACATGTAAGGAAATTAACTACTGCTAAGCAAATAATGGTGCAAACATACAAATTAATTAGAGGTATTAACCAGTAAAATAGTGCAGATGCATCAAAGGTACAGGAGATTGGAGCATCCAGACTGAAGTCCCTTTAAAAGGGGTATTATAGGAGTGGAGAAAACCAGCTGGGGGCATAACAGAGGTATGTTCTGAACAGGAGCCATGGGGAGTGGAGAGGGAAAGTGACTGGAGGAGATGTGGAAGAGGGAAAGGGCTACAGTAGTTGCAAGAGTAGGTAAGTGTGTAGACAAGAGCTGGAGTTGAGCTTTGAAGGAGTAAAAGGAAGTGGAAGAGCAGAGAGCAGAAGGGAGGCAGTTCAAGGGGAGAGGAAGGCAAATGAAGAAGGCAGATTGCTCAGGAGGTTATGCAGCTGGGTAGGGAGCAGGAATCAGAAGAGTGAAGGGAGTAGGATGGTAGGATGGAAAGAGGAAGAAGTGGGGCTAGGTCAGATGGAAGACAATGGAACAAGAACATGGAGATAAATGTGGTATATGCTGAGAAAGAGGCATTGGCATTCAGGGGATAGAAGGGAGAGGTTAGAATATATGTTTGCTTGCATAGTTACTATGTCTCTTATGATTATAACAAGCATTCTTGAATTTACGGGGTGTGAAAACTGTAAAGTGAAGCCAATCAGTTGTGGCACATGAAGGGTTTGAGAAGAAACTCTTATAAACATACGAGACACATCATCTGTGCACATAAATATGTAATATAGGCACATGTGAGAGTTGCAGAATGGGATAGTAGCACAACTCATTTGCACAATGCCACATAGCTAAATGTTTGTAATTCATTAAAAAATCAATTATCTGGTCAAATCTACACTCCGTCAGTAGACAAAATCCTGCACTAACAAAATATTAACAGCTTACCTTGAAACCTATTGCCCCAGCACAGGAATCTGAAGAAAACCAACGGCAGATGGTGAACCAAAAAGCAGGGAGATAGGAGAGGGAGCAACATCTCAGAATATAATTTCTCTGACTGATGCTGATGAAATAAAGGGGATGCTGCACCAAGTTCTGCACAACAGTTCCTCCTTTAAAAGCTCTGTGGTAGTCCTGGAAGAAAGAGTGCAGGATCTATAATCCAAAGCCAGAGGCACACTAAAACCTTTGTCATACATAGACAATGAGGACACTAGACATAAGGTGTGGATTCTAGAGCTGGAGCACCTCAGAACTTTGCTTAGGGGGCAGGCTGAAGATTCAGAATACAGGAGACACAGGAATAATTTGCATTTTGTCAGATTTCCTGAAGAGGCTGAAAATAAGGATGAGGTAGGATTCCTACAGCGAGAAATCCACCTAGCTCCTTAAACAAACATGGAAGCTGGTTTTCAAAATATAAAGGGCCCACAGGATGCTTGGCTCTCATACAAGTCTCAGAAATTGACCACGTCCCATCCTGGTAACGTTTTTTAAGTACCCTGATAAGAAGATACCATCCCTGGTGAGAGACAAAGGGCCCCTCACAAGGCAGGACCAGTGCATCTATATCTGTGATAATTAAACAGCCAAGCTGTCCCAGAGAAGAAAAGGTTACACAGGGGCCAAGAAAGTGCTACAAGACCTGAGGATACCATACAAGCTTCAGTATCTTGACAAACAGTGCATTAAGTGAAATAGGATTCCCCATACCTTCATGGCTCCAGAGGAAACAGCTCACTACATCATAAAGAACTGGCAGGAGAAAGCCTCAGCCCTTCAGCAAGTGGATACATCCAGAACACAGCAACTCCAGGCTTACTCTGCAGCATTTTGGAATCTCCACCACCCTCCACAATCCAAGAATAATAACAATAGCAGTAGGGACTTTATGGACTGGCAGACTACCAAGACAAAAAGAACCAACTGCCAAGGCAGAAATCGACAGCTGCCATAATGGTAGGGTCCAGACTCATGGACGAGAGGGAAGCAAAGACTCTGGGCACTGTATGGCTAGCTCCAGCTCCACTAGGGAGCTGGTCCACAAGCAATCCAGGAAAACAGAGACACAGCCACACACCACACCACTCCCATAGTCTGCAGTGAAGACTTCCTAGCAGAGATAAATTTGCACCAAGCCCTGGATAAATAGGGTAGCAATGAGTGTAACTGTGGACTTTCAAGCTGACATGAGAGCACCAAACCAGGGGAGTGGCATCAAAGGTATAGAACCTAAACCCAAGACATGAAGAGACACTGCTTTAGCCCAGAGGCTCTAGAGACAATTTAGCATTCCTTTTGCATTGTGCTTTTGCTGTGTTTTGACCCTGGCTATAATGTTATTGCAGTCTGAACATCTCAGTTATGGTACCACTAATCTAAACCCTCCCCTGCTGGTTCTCAATGATCTCGAGGCCCTGTCTTAGATCTGAGTCTTGCCCCCCTGCTGAGTAGTGCTCTGGGATGTGTGGTCTGAACTCAGTTCACAAGCACAAATTTAGCCACCGTATATTCTGGGCATTTTTTATTTGGTTCTGTAAGGCAAGGAGATGGAGCCGTCTTTGGGTCAGACCATGGGAAATAGGTCCTGTATATCCTCAGCCTCTTCCCCCACATTTGATGTCTGGCCACAATTAGTGACCAATTACCTGGCATCTGACACATGCAGATGCCACAGGCTCATGACCTTTAGCTGTTCATTCTTCCTCCCCCTCACAAAGCAAATAGGGTCTCCTGTCTTTCTTAAGATGGACTTCAATGTCTATGCTGCAGAGCTCCTCTGTTTCTGGGTGGGATTCAGAGTGCTATGTGCATGGGGTGGGGAAGACTGTAGAAATGCTGCTGCAGGTCAGTTGTTGAATCGTCCCAGTTCAAATAGGCATCTTTGTGTACTGGACTCCCAGGTATATTCCTCCTGCCACGAATGAATACTGAAGCTGGCTGGTTTACTAACTCAAGAACAGATGGGACTAGGGGAGTTAACTAACTAGCTAAATTAATGATACTTGCTTTGATGTGCGGGTAGTGGTGCATGACTAATTGGAGTTAACCCCTCAACTTGCCAGAGTTACGAGAACATTGACAACAGTGGAGCTGGAACTGTCGCTGTCAGAGGAGCTGCTCCACATTGCTGTGTGTGCATGTCTCTTCAGAAATGCATCCTGTTATTTGTGGGGATGCTGCCTTGTGCTAGCAGGAGTTGTCACATTGAACATCCTAGCTGCCATGCCTGTCCTGCTCAGATGTGCAAGGGTTGTCCTGGAGATCTATGAATGCATGCACACCCACGACTGTCAGCTAACTCCTCATAGTTACTGCTTAAACTTGTAGGATCACTCACCCGGCACCACAAAGCTAATACGTTACACCATGTACTACCTAACCTAAGCACTTCAGTGACCTCCCTATGGTTCCCCACAGCACACTGCCTAATAATCTCTGCTATGCTATGCTACGCTATGCTACCTGACTGTGCAGATAACCACCCAACCCTCAGTTTCAGGCACCATACTGATCAAGATGGACTGCTATTCTGGCATTACCCACCTCGCAATCCCTCCCATTTCTTACTTTTTTTATAGCATATACATACTTGCTCATTAAGGCATACCTTACCCCAACCCCACATCCCTGTACTAGCTAGTGCTGGGTTATAACTGAGCTGGGTGGCACCATCAGCAACCCAAGGCTGTGCATGTAAATCCATGCTATGAGTGGATACACCGGATGTGCTAGGTGGCCAATTCAAGGGCCTCTATCCTCCATTGTGCTAAGCCCACACACCCAAAATGGTCTACTGTTTGCCTTTAGCTGTCCTTTTGGCAGTGACACTGGGTTCAAGTTTTTGGCCATATTTGCAGTTATGGTATTATGTAATGCAACTGTTTTTGTATGTTGGAACTGTTCCATGGGGATTCTCAAAAGACTGGGTACTCCATTTATACAATTTCTAATATGTGTTGGTCACCATGAATGGTACAGAGGACCAGATATGGTACCCCTCAATTAGACAAGGGCATGCATTCATGTTCTAGTCCTACCTAATTTGCTTTGAACAGCTATCACTGATTACATTGCCCTTTTGCTCTTTGTTGTACAGTTGGCATGGCTAATCACTCCATAAAATGGATATCATAGAATGTCAAAGGAATCCACTCCTCGATTAAACACAGGAAAGTTTTAGACCTTTAGAAAAGGGAGGGAGCTGGAATTGCATTCATACAAGAGACCCATGATACTCAGACTGAAACCACCAAACTCAAAACTAAATGGGTCTCATGGGTGTTTGGTGGCATCTACAATTCAAAGAGCAGAGGGGTAGCTATTCTAATCCACAAGGACACACAATTTATGGCAGAGAAGGTGATTTTGGATCCAAAGGATTACTATATTATTGTTCAAGGGGCCTTAGGTACCCAGGAAGTCTCCCTGTGTAACATGTATGGGCCAAACCAAACTGTTGCCAAATTCTTTTACATGCTGGCTCAAACTGTGACACAGCACCTTAAGGCATGGCCAATGAACTGGGCCTGGTAGATATATCAAGATTAATCCACTCCAGAGGAAGGGATTTCTCCCTTTGCTCTGTCTCTCACCAAACATAATCCACAATTGATGTCTGGCTTGCCCCTTAACAGTGGGTACCAGATGTAGCAGAGGCCCAAATAGGTAGGGTGGTCATTTCTGGTCCTTCTCATGGTTACCAGTAGGTGCCAAATTAGCACCAAGGAGAAAATGGCACTTTAACACCACTTTCTTGAAAGACTCTCGCTTATGCAGCTCCTTAGATTCAGATATTAGATTATTCCTGGAGATAAATAAGGAAGGGGACATGTCAGCATCGAAGAGGTGGGGTACTTTGAAGGCCTTGATAACAGGACAATATATCAGTCAAGCCTCTCACATTAAGAAAGCCTTGTTCAAAGACCTTGAGGTGCAACTCAAAAGTCTCAAAGATCTTGAGGTGTGTGATATGGTTGAATAAAGCCCTGTCCCATTTGTTATGCAGAAAGAGTTGGATACAAGAATCTGTTCTATCCGCTCCTTTTCTGCCTCTTGTATATCTGGTTACGCAACCGAATGTTCTCATGAGACCTAGAAACTGATCACTCTGTTGGTCTTGCTATTCTCTACCTCTCACTATCTTTGTGCCTTCACTTACTGTTTCTGTTTTTTCTTCCCTATATCTGCAGCTATAAAATATATGCGAATCTTCTTGTGAAACTGGAATCCATTGTACAGTATATAGTCATAGTGTTGAAATGATTGCAAAAAGCTGTTTGGAATTTAGGGGATGGCCTGAAATCCAGTTTCATGTCCTCTCAGGCTTGTTTGCAAACTCTTTTGTGGAGCTGTCAGCAGGAAGCCAGTTTGGGACACTGTTCTATTTGCAGGCCTGCTCTGCAAGGAAACTGACAAGAACTCTGATGCATTTTGTAAGAAAGAGGATGTCTTCTTAATGAACTCAGGATGAAGAAGCTAATTGCCAGGCAAAGACTTTAGCAATCTTTTGTTAGAAGGAGAGACTGAAACTTAGAATTAAAGAAACCTTCATATGGAAGACTTCTGTTCTCTCTGTTTGTACTGCTTTTGTATATTGCTATCTTGAACATTTTTTTTATTTTTATTCTACTGTTATAGATAATAATAAAATGCTACTTGTGAATTTTATAACTGCTCCCAGTCTTCCTATGCTTCCTGACCTCTGCTTTGACGACAAGGAGAAGCATAGAAGTGGCTCACAGCAATCCCCAGATATGCTGGCCAAAAATTGTAGGCATACAATATAAAGTGAATATGCACCTGAACTAGAGGGCTAAATATGCAATATTCCACCTCAAACAGACGTTCTAGGAAGCAACATACCAGCTGGAGAAGTATCAAGAGAAGTTAGATATCTTAGGTATCCATACTAAAGCTGGACTGCTACAGCACAAACCTATAGAGATTAATAGTGCTTTCCTGGAATTCTGTCAGCCACTATACAGTAAAGAAGTGTCCCCAACCAGGAAAGACCTATCTGCATTCACGGCATCAATGAGTCTCACTAGCATTGAGCCTAAAATGAGAGCATTGCTTGACAGATCCATTACCGAATCAGAGCTGGAGCATGTTTTATGCACAATGCCCACAGGAAAGGCCCCAGGGGGGATGGTCTGCCAGTCAAGTTCCTATATTCCTTCAGGGCGATAGTGCTACAACCACTAACAGTGGGAACTGACAGAGGCGTCTATAGTGGGGGAGCCCCCCATGCATGAAGCAGTGATTTCACTCATCCCCAAACCAGGGAAAGACCCCTCACTGTGCAGGAGCTACTGCCCAATATCCCTAATCCCAGCCAACTGCAAAAACTATGCTAAGGCTTTGGCAACATGACTAGTGGAAGTTGTCCAGGCCCTGGTTAATAGGGAACAGGTCAGTTTTGTGATGGGCTGCAGAAGGATTGATAACACCAGGCAGTTGCTAAACCTAGCACACCATTTAATACAAATAGAGTGCCTCTACCTCAAAGGGGCTACTTATTTCATGTCTTTGAAGTCTTTGACTTTTGGCCAAGATTCATCCATTAAGTCCAGACCCTGTACAATGGTGCCTCTGCGTAAGTGATCACAAACCTCAGCTTATCTTCCTTTGGGCAGGGGAATGCAGCAGGAGTGTCTGCTCTCTCTGCTACTTTTTGTGCTCACTCTAGAGCCCCTCCTTCAGGACATCAGGCTGAACAAGCACATACATGGCATACAGAGAGATGGCAAAAACAGAGCCACGTCATAATGTTGATGCAGTCCAAGCCTAAGGAATCCATACCGGCAACCCTTGCCCTGTTAGCCTAGTTCAGGAAATTGTCAGGATATAAGGCCAACATATCAAAATCCCTGATCATTCCATCAGACGTGAAAGATAAGACTGCACCGGTCTTCCCATGGAGTGTACAGCTAGCCACAGAGAGTCTCAAATACCTAGGGATTCATTTCTCCTGGAACTGTACCACCTTGGGTGACCTTAATTTACCTCTAATGCAGTGTGGAATTTTCAAATTCCAGAGGAACAGAATTTCACGGAATTTTTGAAATTCCACCAAAATTCTGTAGAATTTCTCCGGAAACAGAATGGTGGAATTCCATGGCAGGAAAATGCAAAATGAGTTATCTGCAACATTTCCACAGAATTTTATATCGTAGTTCTCAATATTATACATGGAAATGGTTGCAGAATGATTTTATGCAGAATGTATGCTGTTCCACAAAATATTATTCCACAGAATGCAGCAAGCAAAATTCAGCAGAAGAACCAGCAAAATTTCAGTGGAAATTCCACCAGTGGAATCATCATTCCACACTAGTTCCACTGGCAGAATTCAGCATTCCACACAGCACTATTTACTTCCAATCCTTATGGCCATAGACTAGGATATGGCCAGGTGGAGCTTCCTCCACCTCACATACTGTTGAAGGGCACACACCTTCTAGATGATAGTGGCCCCTAGTTCCAATACATCTTGAACACCCTCACTATCAGACATAGACCTCACCTAATCAAAGTGCTGCAAACCAAGATGCTGAACTTCTGGGGAGCAGGACCCAAGCAAATTCCCCAAAAGAAACTGATTCAGAACCCAGATAAAAAAGCTTTGAACATTCTAGACTTCATCTTGAAACATGTGGCATTAGCTGTGCACCAGTTGGCATAGGCAGTTACTTCTAATGTTAACAATTACATACCTAATGGGTCTCTTGCAAGACTCACCCACTTCAGGCCCAGCTTCAAGACATGATAATGTTTGGGAAGCTTTAGCCTGGGCTCAGACACCACCAGACCCTTTGCCACATTCCAATCTGGCAGTACTTTGTTAGGTTAACCAAATGGCACCTGCAGCATTTGGCCCATTTGCTCTTATGGAACAGCCCTCTGCTCTTCATTGGGACAATTTTGTCCACTTGAAGGACTGGGCTGAGAAAAAAATATATGCAAGCATGCACACATCATTAATCTGTACACAGGGCACCTCAAATCATTCAGCCAGATACAAGCAAAGTATGCACTACTAAAGCAGCAACACTGGCAGTGTCTGCAGCTTCAGCACACACTAGGAGCTCTGTTAGGCCTCCGGTTTAAACCTGGGAAACAGAGCACCCTGGATAAGATCTTGTTGATCCCCACTGGAGGACAATTGATGGCCAAGGCTGTTTAATCACAATAGCTTAAGATCTGGGGTGACCCAACTGAGTCTCTCTCACTTAAGTGGAGTTCAGAGCTAGAACAGGATATCTCCCCCAGGATTGGGACCAGTGCTGGTGAGGCATGAAGCAAGCTTCCAGGAACACCAAATGCCACTTCACACAATTCAACATCCTACACTAGTGGCACAGAACCCCACAAAAGCTACACAGGTGGGGCCTGTCCGCCACCGTCAACTGCTGGAGATGCCTAAATAGAACAGGCACAATTACACATATAATTTTGAATGTCATGTACGTAAGCCCTATTGGGATAGTATTCAAACCACTAGTGCACAGTTTTTAAGTTAACAGTTTGCCCTTACTCCCCAGCTGGTGATGCTGGAATTAATTGATGTGGGGAATATCTAGCAGGTGCTCATACATCAATCTGGGAAGTGTCTGCTAGGTGCCCTAATTACTGCAAACAGAATAGCACTCAGGCATTGGAAAGCACAAGCCTGCCTGCTCTGTCAGAATGGTTGCAGGAGCTGGGAAAGATGGCCAGCATTGAGCGGGTACATTATGCAGTGACCAGCAGGTTGGCAGAATTCATTGGTATCTGGGGCCCTTACCTACCTCGACTCACTGTCAAATTCCACAAGATCGGTATGTACCCAACTCACCCTTCGCTCCACCCACACAATAAAAGGGAACAGCCAGACACACAGATAAGGGTGGGTTGGCGTGGTCCAAGACCTATCCCCAATTCCCCAATCCCTATCTGCCTTTCCTACCCTTAACTTCCCAGATATAAATGTGAGCCTGCTGCACTCTAATGTTGCTGCCCTTGGTCCAGTCCAACAGCCTCACATGCATACTACTGAGTTGAGATCTATTATAGTGGTATTTCATACCAAAGCAACATGTGTGTGTGTTTCTAATTTATGAATTCCTCACTGTTTATCATTAATACTGTATCTCTTGCAAGACTCACCCACTGCATGCCCAGTTATAAAATGTAATAATATTTGGGAGGCTTCTGCCTGGGCTCAAACACCACCTGACCCTTGGCCACATACCCGCTTGATATTTCCCACACCCAACAGCATCAGTGATCACTCGACAGTCTATTGCATCTGGAGGAATAATTCCACAAACCCTCCTGCTAAAATTGTAGAATCTTATAATTTGTCCTCCTTTGACCTTGCATCCTTCCTTAACTCTCTCAATAATGTAAATTGGGGCCCCTTGCATACCTTGCCTACTGTTGACCAAGCCCTGGAATACCTAATTGACACTGTCACTCCCATCATAAACATCCATGCCTCACTTACATGACGTAGATCAAAAGGTGTCAAAGCCCATGGCTGACTAAGGAGATAAGGAACCTCATGTCCAAATGTGATGCAGCCTGGAAGTCTTACAAAAAGTCTGGACTCCCCTCAGATTAGCAATCATACAGACCACTCAGAAATACCTGTACATCTAAAATAACCAACACTAAGAGGACCTATTAGTGCTCAACCCAAACAGAAGAACTCAGTAACCCCCAAAAATTCTGGGCCCAAATAATTCCCTCCTCAAAGGCAAAACCTCCACCTACCCTGACTATCTATCTATCTATTTACTAAAGACGTAATACTATCCAACCTAGTGTCAGTAGCAGATGGTCTTAATTTCTTCACGGGTCTCACCCGCTATGAATCCCATTTCACTACAAGCCAAGGCACCCACCTCTCTCCAGTCACAAATCTCTCTAGGGCCAGAACCCCACAATTCCACATCAAATTATGTACTATGTAACCTTGTATAATGTGGATTTATGTATTTTTGCTACCCTGTAATCTGTGTACTATTGTAATCTTTTATTATTTGTCAGGCTGTCTACTGTTCTATGCATTGTTGTTTATGTTTAACTTTGTGCCACTGTATATGGCCCAGGTCATGCCTGAAAATGGTTCCTAGGATCGGCACACCTACCAGGTTACCAAAGTCATAAATAAAAAAAATACAAAAAAAAAAAAAATTAGCTACCCAAAAATAGGGCCCCAGGCTACTTCAGAATCTCAAGGAACATGGCTCACCTTGCCATGACTCACTTGAGCCAAGGTTTTTAAAATGGGGAGCACCAGCATTTGCTGTACCGGTTCAAAACCTGATAAACAGATCCTTTCTTGAAGGAACAGTACCCTCTAAATGGAAAATGGCACAAGTAATCCCAATACAAAAAGGGGGTCAGCCATCCCTGTTGAAAACTATAGGCCAATCTCAATCCTCTGCCACCTTGCTGAGGTACAAGAAAGAATTCTTTATAACCAACTACAAGACTACCTCGAACAGCAGCAACTCCTATCACCCTGCCAGCATGGCTTTCACAAAAATCATAGCACTATTGCTGCACTCTTTAAAGTCACCTCAGACATGCCTTTGATCATGGCCTAGCCATGGAGGAAATCTTTGTAGACCTCACCAAGACCTTCGACCTGGTGAACAACATGCTGATGATATGAAAGCCAGAGACCCTGGGACTAGATCAACCATTCACCTCCTGGCTTGAAGACTACCTATCCTGCCACACTCAAAGTATCAAATGTGCTGTCAATCCCCATTCAGACAGATTACCCATGGTGTTCCCCAGGCATCCATCCTGGACCCCCTACTCTTCTCGCTATTCATTAATGAGTTGCCAAGCTTCTGCAGAGGGGTATCCATTCATCTTTACATGGACAAAGCCATTTTATAATGATTCTCAGCTGACACACAGTAGCTTAATCAACACCTGGAATCCAACTTTTGCCATTTAGAAGCATGATTCTTTAAAAACAACTTACTGCTAAACACCAAAAAAACAAAAATGATGTTTTTCTGTCCCCACTCTTATAAAACTACTCTTAATCTTTAGCTCTCCATCTTCTCCAGTAATGTGGAACCCCTTGAATTGGTAGAATCTTTTAAATACCTGGGAATCCTGCTAGACCCAAACCTCTCCTTCAAGGCTCATGTGAACAAAACAGCCAAAGCCATTCACCAAAAGATTTGCTATACCATCTTCATCCCTTGCTATTTAATTCATTCTGCCTAAAAATTGCTACCACCTCCCTCCTTTCCTTACTTTCCTATGGGGCTACCCTATTCTTATCTCTCAAGATCTCCCTTACGAACTAATTAAAACAGCTATATCATAAGATAGGATGCTTTGCCTTTGGAGCAACTCCCTGTCAACAGCATTGCACTGTACTCAAATTCTTGGGCTGGCTACAACTTGAACACAAAATCCACTATGCCTCGCTTTGCCTCACCTATAAGCTCACACATCTCTACCCCCCAAGCCTACCTGACATTGTTGTAAAAAAGCAGTCTAGGCGGTCTCTCTGCTCTACCTTTCTTCCACTTTTAGCCTTACTAAAGACATGCCTAATCTCTAGCAGAAGATCCTTTGCCTTTGTCACCTCATTAGCCTGGAACTCCCTCACCCCATCTATCTTCTCCTGCACTACACTCCCTCGGTTCAAACTTGCTCTGCATACCAACTTATCTGACTCTGGAACCTGTACTTGCACCTTCTGACTTACATGCTTACGCCTGTACCATGTTATCCTAAAACCCCAATACTTAGTTCTTCACTACTATTGTACTGCGAGCACTTGATCACCTATATTATACATCAGTGTTCTGAAATGAGAATACTTGCACTCATGCAAAGCTGTCCTAAAGACTGTACCCAACTTTTCTCCAGTCTAAACAAAATTTGTATAGCATTGCTCATAGGTATTCTGCAATGTGTAAATGCCAACACCAGTGTGGCCATCCTGCAGTATGGACCCTATTTTCCGATCATGTCAAAGCATAACTTTGTACTACGTTGTACCACTGTTATAGATTGTATACAGAACTGTGATTCTCTATATGTATTATATCTAGGATAATGCATGGGGTGGTGTGTTTAATGAGATTTTATACACCCCGAGTTGTTGGATGCTACATAACCCCAAGAACGAAGCTCGAGGGGCTTATTTAAGCATCCAAAACTGAGAGGTGTGTGTAAAATCTCAAGTTAAAATCACTACCCCATGTTTTACTTTATATAATCGCTGTGGATCATTTTTTTCACCACAGCAACTATATAAAATAAAAACATCCTCCCTGCGTGTCAGGTTTCGGCACATTTTCATGTGGCCAGAAAGCGGCTGGTAAAGGGAATGGTTTCCCTTACTTTTTTTTTATTTATTTTTTTAAACTTTGTTGATTTTCCAGTCTGAAGAGCTCTGTTACTTTTTTTGTTTAAATAAACTTACCAGCAACTCGAAGAGAGCATCATCCTGCACAAAGAACTAGCACAGAGTGAATGAAGAGCTGCTGCTGGGGCATGCTCATAAGGGAAACTGTGTGTGTGTTCTCCATTATAACCCACGAGTTATAATGACGATTTATCAACCAGTTACCCTTAGGTAAAAAAGGAAACCCTCTTATTATAGTCCTATTTATAGTATTGCATTGTTACATTATTTCCTTTGATTATATAAAGCACTGTGCCTCTTTGTACTCTGTAAACTATTTGTCCTATATACCCATCCCCGGGTCGCCCCTGAAAAAGGGATTTCATCATCTCAGTGGGCTTACCTGATTATCAAAATTCAAATAAATAAAACAAAAGTAAACAAATCTGTATGGGGTGTGTCCCATCTAGGATTCTTCTGTGTTCTAATATGTGTATTGGTATGTCTGTCTATACACTTGATTTTACTTAAAACTTAATAAACTCTGCATTAAAAAAATAAAAGAAACATACAGGATAAATCACGTTGAGAAGGTTTGCACAACACAGAAGTGGTGTAAACTAGGTAGGGAGCAGTTCCGATAATAACAGGAACACAAAAATGACTTGGGGGGGGAGGGGCGTTCTGGCCTCCACTCTGTAATGAAGGTATTGATACAATAAATTATAACAGAGAGGTATAGGTGAAATGGAAACAAAGTGATGGAGGGGTGTGTGTTCTAATGCAAGAAGCCCAGGGAACAAGATCCTGGTGCTGCAGTCACTAGTGAAGGATGCACAGCTGGACATAGAGGCTGTCACAGTAACATGGGTGACACAGAACAACTGGGACACGACTATTCCAGGCTTTGCAGTATTTACGAAGGATAGGAAGAATCATACGAACATAGAAGTTGATGGCAGATAAGGACCGTAAGGCCCATCCAGTCTGCCCATTTCTTTTTCTACCTTATGAATGTGCTATCAGCCTTTGCTCTGTCAATGGCCTATCTATTCATACTCATCTGTATTGCTCCCTTATGCCTATCCCATGCCTGTTTGACACCCTGCACTGTTTTCATATCCACCACTTCCTGAGGTAGGCCGTTCCATGCATCCACCACCCTTTCTGTGAAAAAGAACTTCCTCACATTACCCCTTAATCAGCCTCCCTCTAATCTCATGCTGTGTCCTCTTGTTCTGCTATTTTTCTTACTGTATATTGAAACATGTTAGACTCTTTCACCTTGTTAATGCCATTAAGGTGTTTGAATGTTTTGATCATATAACCTCTCTCCATCCTTTGCATCAGGGTATACATATTGAGCTCTGTTAATCTGTCCTTATATGCTTTCGGATGTAGTCTCTGCACCATTTTGGTTGCCCTTCTCTGGACTGCCTCAATTTGGTTAATGTCCTTGTGAAGGTATGGCCTCCAGTACTGCATGCAGTACTCCAGATGGGGCCTAACCAGTATCTTGTAAAGAGGGATTATTACCTCCCTCTTACGACTTGTGATACCCCTACTAATACACCCCAACATCCCCTAGCCTTACCTACTGCTTTAGTGGTCTGCTTGGATGATTTCAGTTCATCTGTGATGATAATGCCCAAGTCTCTTTCTTCCCTTGTGACTGCCAGCAGGGACTGTGACCCTCCCTGCCTATAGGTGGCTTCAGGGTGTCTCTTCCCTATGTGCATGATCTTGCACTTCTTTGCATTAAACCCCAGTTGCCACCCTTCTGATCATTTTGTCAGTTTATCCAGATCTCTTTTTATTCTGCCCACCCCATCTGGATCATCTACTCTGTTGCAGATCTTGATGTGATCTGCAAACAGACAAACCTTACCCTCCAGTCCATCTGCAATGTCACTGATGAAGATATTGAAGAGGACTGGCCCCAGGACTGATCCCTGAGGTACCCTACTTGTGATATGCATCTCTTCTGACTGTATACTGTTTACCACCACTCTGTTTTCTGCCCATCAACCAGTTTGCCAACCAGTTGACCAACTTCTGTCCCACTCCAAGCCTACCCAGCTTATTAATCAATCTTCTATGTGGAACAGTATTGAAAGCTTTGCTGAAGTCAAGGTAGGCGACATCAACTGCTCCCCTTTGGTCCCCCACTCTGGTTACCCAGTCAAAGAAATCTATGAGATTATTTTGACAGGACCTTCCTGTTGTAAACCCATGCTGTCTTGGATCCTGTGCTCCTATGGATTCCAGGTGTTGCACTATCCTTTCCTTAAGGACTGCCTCCATAATCTAGCCCACTACTGAGGTAAGACTGACTGGTCTGCAATTCCCTGACTACTCCCTGCTACCACTCTTGTGGAGTGGGATCACATGACCCTTTCTACTCTCTTCTGGGACCTCTCCTGTGCTCAGAGACTCACTAAACAGTTCTGATAATGGCGGGAAGAGTTGGGGTGTGGCACTCAAAGGAAGAAATAGAGGTCACAGAGTTGAACAACCTGGAGGAATCCAAAGGATTAAAAATCGTTTAGTTACAGGTAGCTCGCCAATGAAGAGAAGGTTCACAACATTACAGGCTGGGAATGGCTCTGGCTAACTGTCCATGTTGAAACTGTATAAAAAGTGTCCATATTGAAACTGTAAAAACTGCAAAGTTTGTACTAGCAAAATACAAATGAAACACTCAAGCAATAAACACAATGTTTGATTTACTGTGGAGGATCTTTTTTTCTAAGGTTCCAGAAGGGTAGGTAGGGAAGGGTTTATATGAATTACTAGTAAACCCTCTGCAAGAAACATCATTACTATGGCAAATCATTTCTTCTTTTAGTACTGAGAGTATACTAGTAATATACATTTCTAGCAACAAAAATACAGAAAAACTGTGCACAAGGATTGGGGTGCTATAGGGTCAAAAATTAAGTTTTTTGCAACTGTAATATACATTTCTGCAGACTCCAAGCAGTACCTTGGGAGGCAGGATCTAGAACTTTTTCAGCAAAATATTTTTGAAGTACTATAGTACCAAATCCGGCATCCCTTCTGGACTGGATGTCCAGGCAGTAATGGGAAGCAAAGGTGTGTACTGTGGACCAAGTAGCTGCTTTGCAACCTCCTAAAGGGGTATGCCCCACAGTGCTGCCACAGTAGCAGTAGTATCTCTAGTGAAATGTGCCCTCATGCCCTTAAAAGGCTCCTTGTCAGCTTTCTTAAAGCAAAATTGAATGCAACAGACAATCCAAGAAGAGGTTGTCTTTTTAGCTGCTGGCTTGCTTTTATGTACCTCTACATAAGTGACAAATATCTGAGTACTAGCAGTTCTGTGCTTCTTATTTCTCTCCAAGTAGAAACTCAGAGCTCTCTTCATAGCAAGACTTTCACCACATGTATATTTCTGTGTTGCCAAGGTAAAAACACAGGTGAGGTCACAGACCATCTCATCTGAAATACTGAAACTAGGCAAAAATATCACTTGTTCTTAGAACAACTTTATCCCTGTGAAAGACCATAAAACCTGGATCTGTACAGAGGTTCTGAGGTTCACTGACCCTTCAGGTAGAAGGTAAGGCCACCAGGCATGCTGTCTTCTAGGTCAGGTATTTGAGCTCTGTGAAGGACATTAACTGAAATGAAGGTTATATTAGGTGTGCCAATACCAAGTTCAAATCTCACAGTGAGAAAGGGTTCCTCCCTGGGGGAGGGGGGCATGTTCTTTAAACCTTTGAAAATGTTTTGAACACTGACTGTGAGGCTTAAGACTTTTCTTTACCTGCAGTCTTGAAAGTTTAAGCAGCTACCAGATGTACCTTAAGGAAGGAGAGCTTCAGGCCTTGGGTCTGTAGGAGCACCAGATAATTTAGAACTATAGACACATCTATAGCAATGGCTGTGACTTACTGAAAAGCACATCAGATGCTGAATCTTATCAATTTTGATGTATAATTTTTTTCTGGTTTCTGGCTTTCTGGCAACCTTTAAACCTCTGGCTCTCGGCTGGATAGATGTAGAATGGAGTATTCTAGCTATTCAAGAACCACGCTCTGAAATGAAGTCCTCTCAATCTGGGTGCGACACCCTGCCAAGTGACGAAGTTAGGAGATCCCACCTCAAAGGCAGTGAAATGGGAACCTTTTGCGCTATTGTCAGCAGAAGTAAATACCAGATCTCTCTAGACCTGTCTGGTACTGTCAGGATCATTCATTGTTGCTGATTCCCTTCTCAGTTTCAAAAGAACCTTTAGATCAGTGGGAATGGAGAAAACATATTAAGGACTCTGTCCTTCCAGGAAAGGAAAAGAAGATCCCATGGGTTGTTCCAATTGCAGGGCTTCACTAACAAAAATGTGGGAGCTTTCTAATTTTCCAAGAGACAAACCCACCTCTGGGACTACCCATTTTTGAAAAATCTGCCAGGACTAGAGATGTTGCAAAGTTTAAATTTGCTGATGAAGTTCTGGCAAAGTCACCCATTTTGCCTCCATGGAGCAATCCATGAATTTTTACTATTTCGCTAAATATTCACCTATGTGACTACGCTGGAAACTTCATCCATGAACAGTAGAATTTTGCTCATGAACAGTGGAATTTCACCCACAAACAATGAAATTCTGCCATTTTGGGTGACATTCCACCATTCGCGGGCAAAATTCCACACTTTGCAGGTAGAAAATCGCACTACGTGGATTGATCTGCATGCTGAGAATTGCACTACATATGTGGATTTATTAGCAGAGTGCATTTTGCCAACTTCGATGATTTCTAGCCAGGACATTGTTCTTGCCTGTTACGTGTACTGCAGATATTTTCACATTTGGGAAATATGCCAGGTTCTGTATTTTCATTGATTCTGCACATAGTTTTGAAGATCTGCCTGCTAATTCCCTGTCTGTTTATATAATACATTCTGGTTTTATTGCCAGTCATGATCAGGGCTGTTTGATCCAAAAGCAGAGAGCAGAAAGAATGCATGAATAGGAACACTGCCCTGAGCTCCAGAAGCTTTATGTGTTTCTGGCATTCCTTTAAGTCCCAGACTCCATTTACTGTTCTGTCCTCCAGATGACTTTCCAGCTATGAGGTGCTGCAAGCATCTGTTGTTGGGGTCTTTGTTGGAGGGGTTGGATGAAGGGAATGCCCTCTCTAAGGTTGTTTACCCATTTTTACCAGTCTAAGACCTGTACCATTTTCTGGGTGTCTGGACCTGCCTGCTCCAGTGGAGCAATTCTCTGGTGCCAATGCCTCCTCAGGTGGTACTGGACATCTGTCATTTTGCAACCTTGTGCATCAGGCTAACCTATGTGGCAGAAACAATATGATCTAACAACTGAACAAAATCCTGATCAGTCTTTTTGTGGCCTACCAGGAATATACTGTACTGGTACACTGAATGAGGGATTCTGGCAGATATGCTCTCCCTTGTACAATGTTCAACTCTACACCTTTTACTTCCAGTACCTGACTGTGATCTAAGTGGAACAAGTTCAGGAGGTGTAAGTCTTAGCAGTGTGTTCTTTACAGTTTGAAGGGAGCGAACTACTTCCACTTTTGTTTTCCTACTTACTACAAGTTGTCTAAGTAAGGAACCACTGCTGTTCCCTGCCTTCTCAGCTGTGCTGCCACTACAGCTAAACACTTTGTAAATACTATGGGAGCTGAGGTTAGAAGAAAAGACATTGTTTTGAATTAGTACTGCGCATAGCCTACACTAAATCAGAGAAATGGTCTGTGACTTATTATTGGGTTATGGATATACAGTAAGCATCCTTTTGATCCAGAGACCACATGGAAATAAGCATCCTTTAGATCCAAAGACCCCAACCCATCTCTGTTTTATGTTGCTTGCCAAGGGCATCAGAAGACATGTTGCTATTGCCCTGAGAGATAGCTTTAGAAGGCTTGACCCCTTCTACTGTACAGTAATCTTATGCTTAGCCTCAGCAATATTTTCCCTAATTCTACCCACTCTGCCTAATCTCTGCTTCTCATGTTGATCTACTTAACCAATTAAAGAGGAGGAAAGTGCAGAGCAGAAGCTGCTGTAACAATATGCAGTGCTTTCAATGTTCCTACTAGGAACCTTTGTTGAGCTATTTCTACCATGTGTCTTTCCTGAAGCCACTCAGCAGCATTTAATCTCCTTATCTCCCCCACTCCCAATGACTGGCAATGTTGGCCTCAGAAGCCACAGCTCAGCAACACTGTAATCACACTCCGCCCCTCCCCCCAATCACAGCAGTGCTGCTTTTTCAAACTGCATTAAACATTCCACCCTCACCTGCCTGATGCAGCTCAATATTTTTGCAAAAGAGGGAAAGTGAAAGTGCACTTTGGCTTTGTGGGAGCTTCATGAAGTGGAGCTGTGTAAGCACCACTTGTATTGTTTCAATGCTGACACCTTATTTGTAGAACAGGGATACACTAAAGATTCTCAAATCTCCTTTATACTGTGGCTCCAAGGAGCAGAGCTGTGCAGTCTATTGCTCCCCATGTTGGGCCCATTGCCAGTGCCCTTCAGTGGTGGAGAGGGGAGACAAATATGTTATATCTTGCTAGCTCTCTCCTGTCATCAGTCACTTTTGGACTATTGCTACATTGGTGGAAGAGGTACAGGGAAGGGCACTGGCACCAATGCAAGGAATAGGGCACGTTGAGGCAACCTCTCCCTACAGAAGAAAGATACCAGCATCAGTGCAATGAATAGGGGACAATGAGGCACCTCTCACTTAGAAGGAAAGGTACTAGCACCAGTGCAACAAATAAGGCACAATGAGGAACCTCCCACTTAGAAAGAAAGATACTAGCACCAGTGCAATGAACAGGGTACAATGAGGCACCTCCCAGTCAGGAACAAAGGTATCAGCACCAATGCAATGACTAGGGCTCAATGAGGCACCACCCACTTAGAAAGAAAGGTACTAGCACCCGTGCAATGAATAGGGGACAATGAGGCAGCTCCCACTTAGAAAGAACGGTACCAGCACCAGTGCAAAATAGGGCGCAATGAGGCACCTCCCACTAAGAAAGAAATTTACTAGCACCAGTGCAATGAAAAGGGCACAATGAGGCATCACCCACTTAGGAAGAAAGATACTAGCACCGGTGCAATGAATAGGGCACAATGATGCACCTCCAATATAGAAAAAAAGGTACTAGCACCAGCGCAATGAATAGGGCACAATGAGGCACCTCCAACTTAGAAAGAAAGGTACCAGCACCAGTGCAATGAATAGGGCACAGTGAGGCACCTCCCACTTAGAAAGAAAGGTATTAGCACCAGTGCAATGAATAGGGCACAATGAGGCACCTCCCGCTTAAATAATAATAATAATAAAACTTTATTTCACTTAAGCACCTTTCAGAGTATCAAGGCGCCTTACAATAAGATTAAAACAGCAATAATAAAATCAGCACACATAATAATAAGATAATAAATATAGTCTAATAAGTCCCTTTATTCAATGCCATAAAAGGCCTGGTGCCACAGAAAAGTCTTCAACGCCTGTTTGAAACCCCCACAGTTGCGCACTCCCGCAGCTGATGGGGTAGAGAATTCCAGAGGGAAGTGGCCGCATACATAAATGCACGGGCCGCGGAGGATTTTTAAAGACACCCTTGGAGCCTCCAGCAACCCCTCGTCAGCCGAACGGAGCTGTCGATCAGGGCAGTAGGGTACAAGAAGCTCTTTCAAGTAGTCAGGGCCAAGTCCATGTAGTGCTTTATAAGTCAGTAAACCAACTTTAAAGGTGATCCGCCACCAAATTGGCAGCCAGTGCAGATTACGCAGCACAGGAGTAATACGAGAGGATCACAAAGTCCCCATCAACAAACGCACTGCAGCGTTCTGCACTAGCTGCAGGCAGTGGATATTAACCCCAGGTAACCCTAAGTACAGGAAGTTGCAGTAATCAAGGCGCAAGGTCACAAAGGTGTGGACCAATGTAGGCAGATCCATGGATGCAGCAAGGTGCTTGATCCTGGTGATGTTCCTAAGGTGGTAAAAGGAAGACTTGATCACCGCCAACACCTAAGATCATAAAGTCAGCCTGTCATCAAGCACCACCCCCAGGTCTCGCACCCGTTCAGAGAAAAGGATCTGGGCACCCCCCAGATAAAGTCCATAGGGCTGACCAGCCCTCATTCCCTCTATCTGGCAACCTGGGTCCACAACAATCACCTCAGTCTTTCCTGCGTTCAAATTTAGCTAGCTCAAATTCATCCAATCTTGGATTTCAGTGAGGCAGTTGTTAAATATCGAGAGAACACTATCCTGGTCAGGTGCAAAAGACAGATAGAGCTGGGTATCATCAGCATAGCAGTGAAACCTCACCCCATACCATCTTACAATATCTCCGAGGGGCAGCATATACACTGCAAACAACATAGGGCACAGCACTGAGCCCTGAGACACCCCACATGACAGAGAGTGTAGGACCGAAGAAAAAATCCCGTACATCACTCTTTGAGTTCTGCCAGTGAGGAAAGATGTAAACCACCTGAGGACTGTACACGTCAGGCCACAGATGGACCTCAAGTGCCCAGGCAGCACCCATGGTCCACAGGGTCAAAGGCTGAAGAGAGATCAAGGAGCACCAAGATAGAATGGCTTCTCTGATCTCTTGCCATCAGGAGATCATTGAGTACTCGAACCAGCGCAGTCTTGTTACTGTGCCTCTTTCAAAAACAGACTGGAGAGGTCTGTAGATGTTATGGATGGTCAAGTGGTCCTCCAACTGTAGTGCCACTACTTTCTCAATAACCTTCCTTATAAAGGGAAGGTTTGAGATTGGTCTGTAGTTGGCCAGAGAGTCCAGGTCCAAAGAAGCCTTCTTCAGGATGGGTGTTACCACCGCCTCCTTCAGGGAGCTAGGGAACTCGCCCGAATCAAGGGAGCACCTGACTATCTGTACCAGGACTGGAATGAGAATATCAAAACAACACATAATCAGGGCAATTTGGCCTGGATCCAAACTACAGCACGAAGGGAGCATACTCTGGACAATCCGCATGGCATCCGCGAACTCTGGCAGGCCATAGGTACTCCAGGAAGTACAAGGTGAGGTGACTGAGCACCAATCAACAGCATTCCACACATAGTGAGTCAAGAGGATCTCCGACCCTTCAGTTCTGCCACCTTATTCGTAAAGAATCGAGCAAGCTCATCACACTCCACTTGTGAAAAACCTCTTCGGAGCTGCAGACAGGCTGGGTTGCACAGCCTGTCCACAATTCGGAAGAGCTGAGCTGGTTGGTTCCGAGCAGCAGCAATCTCCTCGGACAGGAATTCTGCCTTCTTACAGGAGATCACTGATTGGTAGGCCCGATAATGCTCTACCAATCTAAGGTGGTCATCCTCCAGGGCGGATTTCCACCAGGGCAGCTCTAGCCTTCATCCTAGTTGCCGCAGCTCCCTCATGGACCCGTCAAACCAAGGGGCCTGAGTACAAAGGGAGAGAGGATGAACACGGATAGAAGTAATAGAGTCCAGGGTCATGGAGATGGCCTTATTATAGGCCAAGACCAGAGCCTCTGAACTCGAGCTGGCAACAGGAAACTCTGAGAGGTCAATCACTGCTGCTAGGCCTTCAGGGCTCACATCCCATAAAGGGCGGTAACTGACCATCTCCACAGGGGCAGGCCTACAGAGGGGGGTGCAAAAGTTGAACCTCACAGTGTAGTGATCAGACCAACCAACAGGTTCCACCCCCAAATCAGAGGCTTCAATCCCCAGGAGGAAAACCAAATCAAGGGAGTGAACATGTTTATGGGTAGCAGAGATAACAATCTGTGTAAGGCCCAGCGGTGTCATCAGCTGGAGGAAGTGCTGTCCAAATTGCAAGAGTTCTTCATCAACCCAGGCATTAAAGTCATCCAGGACCATCAGTCTGGGTGACTCAAATGCAATGTCGACCATGAAATCTGCTACTTCCTGTAGGATTTGCTTCTCAATCCTGGGTGGATGGTAGATGAGAGCTATCCTACAACCTACACCTGCTACCACAGTACACTCAAAAGATTTGACTTCCTTAACTGGTGTGCTCGTGAGGCCCAACTCAGTCTTAAAACAGACTCCCCCACCGCGGTCCAATCTCGGGCAGTGTATCACCGAATACCTGGCCAGAACTGCAGCCTCCAACGTGGTGCCAGCCTTTTCATCCAGCCAGGTCTCGGTGATGCAAGCCAGATCAGCTGTTCCAACAAGATCTGCAGTAACTGCAGTCTTATTCTTAACAGATCTGGCATAGCATAACACCGCTCAACTTGGACAGGTTTCCGGGGCCACCCCGGCTACTTGCCCACCAAAAAAGGTGGTGCCTTTGGGTATGGGGACTAGACATGGCGAACCATGTTTCAGGCTCCATTATGCCCCAGGATGTCTTCTGGGCCTAACTACCCCGATGTGACAGACCTGTTCATTCATCCTCTGAAGTCCACCCCCACCCCCACCCCCTCCTATGAACAATACCCAGCACTCAACAGTGCTAGTAAGTTGACAACATCAGAGGTGGGGGGAATGGGCAGAGGGCACGAAGGGCAGAGGATGAGTAGCGCACAACTGGTGGGGGGGAGGTCTACACATTCCACAGGCAGACCAAGATCAAATACACAAAACACAAGCCCCAGACCCAAAAGAGACCTCCAAACAGCAATAATAAAAAATACCCAACCCAAAACACTCAAACAAAATAAATAAATAAATACACCCACCCAGAACAAATAAAAACAAAATTAAAAAATATAAACCCTTCCTCACATTACATGGATAATTCAGTCCAGCACTTGGCTCATGGAAAAACACAAAAAACAAAAGAGAATAATAACAAAAAGTTAAATCTCCTGCAACCCCCTCTCACTGGATATGCAGAACCTAACATTGTGAACCCTCCCAGGCCTCTCACTGCCAGGGAGTAGTCAAGGTCAGGGCACTCTCACTGCCCCAGATTGAAAAACCAAAGTCTTGCTCACAGTAAATCAAACAGAGTTAGAATCCAAAAGTCTTCTTTCAAGAAACAAACAGAAAATAAGTAAAATGTGGACACCAAGGTCCTCACACCACCAGGGAATACCACAAGGAAGGACACTCTTACTGTCCAGTGTAGCAGAATTCCAAGTCTAGCTGTAATTCCAGAGGAAAGTAGGGAATAATCCAAATAATGTAGGCAATCCAAAAGAAAAATCCAACTCGATTTAAAAATGGTTGAATCAAATGCCACATGTAGATGCTATTATTCCAGCAAGATATCCCAGGTCAGGAGTCAGGAGCAAACAAAGGCCCACAAACTCCATCTAAGAAGACCACCACCAAAAATATTTGCTGCACCACTTTGGGTCCTGGGTAGTGACCACTCTGTAGCCAACCCTCCAGGAGCCTAGGAGAACTACAGGCTCATCAACCAGCTCTCTGGCTGATCTGAAGCCCAGTCCCCTGTGTAGCAGCAAAATCCAGCCACAGGTCACTGGGCTAAGTCAGACCCCCTCACAACACCAATAGCCGGTTCCCACCGAAGTCAAAATCAGTGCCACAGCTCAGAATCAAGAGGATTTTCCCTTGGGCAAACTCTACTCAACAGTATGACCCAGCTCCTCCTGATAAATCGCTCCTTCTCCTCAGCTTCAGAAGACTTAGAAAGAAAGATACTAGCATCAGAGCAACAAATAGGGCACAATGAGGCACCTCCCACATAGAAAGAAAAGTACTGTCAGACCAGTGGTGCTGAGGGTTGAGGTGCTGGATGCCACACCTCGCACCATGCTGGTGACCTGGGTTTGGGATCGGACTCGGGTTGTTAGGGGTCAGCCAGGGGGAGGAGGACTGAGCAACCTTGTGACTACTTTCCTCCTCCAGAAAGGGTGGGAAGGGAATCCTGAGATGGTGATGGCTCCTGGTAGTGCCTAGAGGGTAGCACATCTCATGGTGTACCAGTGGGGGTATTATGGGCAGACATCCAACATGCAGCATGCGGAAGAGCATGCCACAGCATGCTTGGCATCACTGCATGCCCGAACCATGGGGAACAGGGAGAAAATGTATGGCTGGATCCTCTGGCATGTTTAAGGATTCACCTGCGGCGCTGCACCAGACCCTCCAGAAGCTCTCTCTGTCCTGATCCCTTGGTCTTCCACACTTGGGGTGCCAGCGATGCGCTCTGAGAGAGGGAGGAGAAAAGGGTGCACCTCGGGCATGGCACCTGGTGTAGAAGCTGCCAATAGGTCAGATTTGGGTGCACCACAGGAACACCAACCAACTAAGGATGTAAGGCCAGGGATAAATAAAGAAACAAACAAAAAAAGAAAGAAAGAAAGAAAAGTACTAGCACCAGTGTAATGAATAGGGCAAAATGAGGCACCTCCCACTTCGAAAGAAAGGTACTAGCACCAGTGCAATAAATAGGACACTATGAGGCACCTCACACTAAGATAGGAAGGGTCCAGCACCAGTGCAACAAATAGGGTACAATGAGTCACCTCCCACTAAGAAAGAAAGGCACCACACCAGCACCAGTGCAATGAATAGGGCACAATAAGGCAGCTCCCACATAGAAAGAAAGGTACTAGCAACAGTGCAATAAATAGGACACAATGAGGCACCTTCCACATAGAAAGAAAGGTACCAGCACCAGTGCAATGAATAGGTCACAATGAGGCAACTCCAACATAGAAAGAAAGGCACTAGAATTAGTGCAATGAATACGACAAAATGAGGCACCTCCCAGTTAGAAAGAAAGGTACTAGCATGAGTGCAGTATACAGGACAAAATGAGGCACCTCCCACATAGAAAGAAAGGTACCAGCACTAGTGCAATGGCTAGGTCACAATGAGGCAACTCCAACATAGAAAGAAAGACACTAGCACCAGTGCAATGAAAAGGGCACACTGAGGCAAATCCCACTTAGAAAGAAAGGTACTAGCAAGAGTGCAATGAATAGGACACAACAAGGCACCTCCCACTTAGTAAGAAAGGTACTAGCATCAGTGCAATGAAAAGGGCACAGGAGGCACCTCCCACATAGAAAGAAAGGTACTAAAATCAGTGTAATAAATAGGGTACAAGGAGTCACTTCAGACTTAGAAAGAAAGGTACTACCACCAGTGCAATGAATAGGGTACAATGGGGCACCTCCCACTAAGAAAGAAAGGAACCAGCACCAGTGGAATGAATAGGGCACAAAGAGGCATTTCCCACTTTGAAAGAAAGGTACTAGCCCAGTGCAATGAATGGGGCACAATGAGGCACCTTCCACTTAGAAAGACAGATACCAGCGCCAGGTCAACAAAGAGGGCAAAATGACGCACCTCCCTGATAGAAAGAAAGTTACTAGCACCAATGCAATGACTAGGACAAAATGAGTCACCTGCCACTAAGGAAGAATAATACCAGCACCAGTGCAACAAATAGGGCACAATGAGTCACCTCCCACTTAGAAAGAAAGGTACCAGCACCAGTGTAATGAATAGGACACAATGAAGCACCTCCAACTTAGAAAGAAAGGTACCATCAGGAGTGCAACAAATAGGGCACAATGAGTCACCTCCCACATAGAAAGAAAGGTAAAAGCACCAGTGCAATGAACAGGGCACAATGAGGCATCTGCCACATAGAAAGAAGGGTACTTGCATGAGTGTAATGCATAGGACACAATGAGGCGCCTTCCACTTAGAAGGAAAAGTACTAACACCAGTGCAATGAATATTACACAATGGGGCACCTAACACTTAGAAAGAAAGGTACAAGCACCAGTGCAATGAATAGGACACAATGAGGCACCCTCCCAGCTTAGAAAGAAAGGTACCAGCACCAGTGCAACAAATAGGGCACAATGCATAACCTCCCACTTAGAAAGAAAGGTATTAGCACCAGTGCAATAAAAAGGACACAGTGAGGCAGTCTTCCACTTAGAATGAAAGGTACTAGCACCAGTGCAATGAATAGAACACAGTGAGGCACCTCCCACTTAGAAAAAAAAAGGTACCAGCACCAGTGCAATGCATAGGACACAATGAGGCACCATCTCATTTAGCAAGATACTAGCAGAAATGCAATGAATAGGGGACAATGAGGCACTTCACACTTAGAAAGAAAGGTATTAGCACCAGTGCAAAAACAGGGAACAATGAGGCACCTCCCACTTAGAAAGAAAGGCACAAGTACCAGTGCAATGAACAGGGCACAGTGAAGCAGCTCCCACAAAGAAAGAAAGGTACCAGCACCAGTGCAATGAATAAGGCACAATGAGGCACCTCCCACTTAGAAAGAAAGATTCTTGCACCAGTGCAATGAATAGGGCACAGTGAGGCCCCTCTCACTAAGAAAGAAAGGTACCAGCACCAGTGCAATGAATAGGGCACAATGAGGCACCTCCCACTTTGAAAGAAAGGTATGAGGACCAGTGCAATAAATAGGGCACAATGAGGCACCTCCCGCTAAGAATTCAGGTAACAGCACCAGTGCAATGAAAAGGGCAAAATGAGTGCCGGCCAGGGTTAGGGAACTGAATCCGAATTAAGTGGGAGGAGCCGCCGAGAGATTAGAGATCGGCGTCCGCTGGACAGCTCTCCTTCTCCAGGGAGGGTGGGTGCACCAGTGCGCTGGGGACTCCTGGCGGAGGCCGGGAGTTCTCACGTAGCCGACGCTTGGCGTGGGGGAGGAGGCGGGGCAGGCGCTGGAGTCATTGCCGCCCGCCTCCTCTGGGGAGAAAAACAAGGAGGAAAAGATGGGGGCAGGACCACCGATGGATGAAGCCCTCCACGGAGGCACTGTATAGCCACCACCCGCTGGGACCCCAACCAGATCCACAGTTCGGGGTCGCGAAGGTGGCCACGGCCCCACCCTCTGGGGGCAAGGCCGGGGTGACCGAGGGTCCTCTGCAGCTATAGGCGGTGGTAGAGGTCTCCGGGGGCCGTGACCAGGGCGGAGGATGTAGCCGGTGGTCCTGCCAGGAAAAAAGGGTAAATATAAAAAAAAAAGAAAAGGGCAAAATGGGGCACCTCCCACCTAGAAAGAAAGGCACAAGTACCAGTGCAATGAATAGGGCACAGTGAGGCAGTTCCCACAAAGAAAGAAAGGTACCAGAACCAGTGCAATGAGTAGGGCACACTGAGGCACCTCCCACTTAGAAGGAAAGGTGCCAGCACCAGTGCAATGAATAGGGCACAATGAGGCACCTCCCACTTTGAAAGAAAGGTATTAGAACCAATGCAATAAATAGGGCACAATGAGGCACCTCCCGCTAAGAATTCAGGTATCAGCACCAGTGCAATAAATAAGGCACAATGAGGCACCTCCCACTTAGAAAGAAAGATACTAGCACCACTGCAACAAATAGGGCACAATGAGTCACCTCCCACACAGAAAGAAAGGCATTAGCACCAGTACAATGAATAGGACACAGTGAGGCACCATTACAGTTAGAAAGAAAGGTTCCAGCACCAGTGCAATGAATAGGGCACAATGGGTCACCTCCCACTTAGAAAGAAAGGTACTAGCACCAGTGCAATAAATAGTACACAAAGAGGCTCCCTCCCTCTTAAAAAGAAAGGTACTAGCACCAGTGCAACAAATAGGGCACAGTGAGGCACCTCCCACTTAGAAAGAAAGGTACCAGCACCAGTGCAATGAATAGAGCACAATGAGTCACCTCCCATTTAGAAAGAAAGGTTCCAGCACTAGTGCAATGAATAGGACACAATGAGGCATGCTCCCTCTTAGAAAGAAAGATTCTAGCATACGTGCAATGAATAGGACACAGTGAGGCACCTCTCACTTAGAAAGAAAGGCACCAGCACCAGTGCAATGAGTAGGACACAATGAAGCATCCTCCCACTTAGTAAGAAAGGTACCAGCACCAGTGCAATGAATAGGACACAGTGAGGCACCTCCCACTTAGAAAGAAAGGTACTAGCACCAGAGGAATGAATAATACACAATGAGGAACCTCCAATTAGAAAGGTTCTAGCACCAGTGCAGTGAATAGGACAGAATGAGGCATCTCCCACTTAGAAAGAAAGATACTAGCACCAGTGCAATGAGTAGGACATAATTAAGCATCCTCCCACTTAGTAAGAAAGGTACCAGCCCCAGTGCAATGAATAGGACACATTGAGGCACCTCCCACTCAGAAAGAAAGGTACTAGCACCAGTGGAATGAATAGTACACACTAAGGAACCTCCCACTTAGAAAGGTTCTAGCACCAGTGCAGTGAATAGGACAGAATGAGGCATCTCCCACTTGGAAAGAAAGGTACTAGCACCAGTGCAATGAATAAGACTCAGTTCAGCACCCTCTCACCCAAGTAGTTATTTACTGGCATCAGTGCAATAAACAGGGTGCTATGAAGCAATTCAGCACTCCAAAGAGAGGTACTGGCACCAGTGTGATGAACAGGGCACAATGAAACAACTTCTCACTCCAGAAAAAAGTTACTGACACCAGTGCAATGAAAATGACACAATTAAGCAACCCCTCCATCCAGAAGAAAAGTTATGGCACTAGTGCAATAAAATAAATCATGACAATATCATTAGTAAAACTTGTTTATTTTTAACTGCTACACTAAGTCCAACACCTACACAACAAACACAAGCAAGCAAACATGTTTGGCATTGCCCTTACAGAAATATAGGTGTTCTGTGTACATGCAGAATGCATGCCACATGCTTAATTGTGTAATGTTTGCATGCGTTTCACATACACAAAGTGAAGCTATGCAAACCAGTTCTGAAAAGCAAATCAGGTTCGGATGCTTCAAGCTTGACGTGTGCAGCAGGTAAGCTGGTGTGAACATCTTCTAAAAATGACATGAGGTTTGTGTGTTGTATGCTTGACATGAGTGTAGCAGTTAAGCTGGTGTGCGCATCATTTAAGCATCTCATTAGGTTCACATGCTGCATGCCTGCCATGTGTGCAGCTGCTTAAGTGGTGCAAATCTCATCTAAAAAAAAACATATCAGTCTCTATTTCTTATACTACTGCTAGCAATTAGAATCATTAAAATACATTTTTTATTTGAATTCCCATAAAAATTAGTTAAACTCATTAGTTCTAATCCTTTTGCAAGTTGTTTAATGGCTTTTGATTTTTGTCATTAAATCGCCATAAATTTGTAAATTATTGTTTGCTTACTGCATTAAATGCCTAGGATATAACCAGTTGTAGAAGCGTGAGATCAATGACAGACAATCAGACAGTATATAAAGTGCATAAAAAAAGGCACGGAAATGCGTTTATCAATTTATTTGCAAAAACTTTGCAGAAAGAAAAAAATTAAACAAAAAAATTAAACTTGATATTTACAGAAAGAAAAACTGTGTTAGCTCATCACACCATCCAAACATCAGGAAATTCCTTCTCCTTGAGACTCCTGTCTTTCTTCTGTAGATGCAATATCCAATACAGTGAGTAAGCACTCACATTACCTCTTTCTTATTCTGTGGTCAGAAGATACTGACTCACCTCTCCCTTCTTAGCCCTCTGGTGGAAAGTTTTAAAGCGATACCAGGGTGACATCATGATCAGGTGATCTAATTAACCTGTATAGACCTTTATCCAGTCCTATATCAGGATATCCAGGATACTCTTTGTATAAATAGGAAAAACAGGCATTTGTTTTACATTCTTCTTAGCACACCTACTAAGAACTGCAGTTTTAAGACCACCTAAAACCTTAATTAGTGGGTTTATCCATTATTAGGAGTTTAGCTCCTCCAACTAGTAGTGACCTCCTCTCTCCTGATTCCTACAAGAACAGTCATTCTATGGGCTACCAATCCTATAGTAGGAACTTTCCCAAAAAGACAACGATTTTGGTAGATATCTCTCTTATGCTTTGGATTTCTTCTACCATACAGGAATACCCAGCCTGGACAGGGGAACAACAAATGAGGGGCGCATTCCCTATTTGCATTCCCCTGCCAGCCCGGGAGACCTGACAATAGAGCACAAGTTATTTATTCAAAGAGGAAATATTATGTATTCCTGCACTGCAATGTTATGTGCAAGCTACATGCTTCTGCACAAGAAGGTCTTTGCACTCTTTTCTAGGAGTCCTGTGCAATAATACTTTCCTTTTTTTTTTTTTAAGCAACCCGATGACTGAAATGTCAGCAGTCAGCAAAACATTTCATTGTGGCCTTTTTCTCCTGACAGCTCCCAGTTACTCTAGCTCTGGGGCTATACTAAACAAACTTGTTTACTTATTCATTTTAGGACACTACGAGGCTTTTTCCTCCCTGCCCGTAGTGTTGTTGTATCTGTCTGCAGACATTTCTTCCTCACCAACTGTGCGGCACTTTTACTTTTTGTTGAAGCATCCTGCTTCGAGTTAAGCAGTGGGCTGTGCTTCCGTGCACATTTAATCGCGATCCTGCTGTGACACACAATGCAGCGACTGCTATTTCAATAGCTGAAGATGGCAGCTCTTTACCGAAGAAAGCTTGGAAGAAGAGCTTTTCTTTACTATCGCAATATGCAGTTTCTTAATGTACACCGCCTGACTTTGGGCTTAAGGTCAGTCGCTCCTTGTGACATGTGCTTTATTTTCATTAAAGGGCACCAGTATTACAGTGCTAAGCGCTATGGCCATAATTAAAACAAACCAAGGGCACCTTTTAAACATAAGGGACACTGTTATGAACAATTCTTGTTTACTTTTAATATGTATAAAAATGAGGCATAGAATTTAAAGGGACGGCCGGCCCGCCGGCGCAGCGGTTGGATTTCTGCTTGCGAAGCCAGTGACCCGGGTTCAGGAACGAGCCTGGGGAGCTGGAGGGCCAGCCAGGGGAGAGCACTTGAGCATACTAGGGACCACTCATCCTCTCCGGGGGGAGGGGGTGCCAGAGCTCGGCTCTTGCCTGGCTCTGGGTGGAGACCCGAAGTACAGCAAGTCCGATGCAGAACAGAGGGTGGCGTACTGAACTTGCCGGTGCCTCAGCGCCTTGACTGTCAGGACATGGCATGTCAGGAAAACAGGAAAATGCCTTGTGGCCTCCCGGTAGATGGAGCACCAGGCCCCAACCCTCAATGCCCCTACCAGGCCCGGAGACAGCATTCCGACAAATGCAGATGTTTTGGGGTGATGGGGAGCAAAAAAAAAGTATTTAAAGGGATAGTAAAGATTTTTTTTAAGAATTACCAGGTTGGCCACCCTGACATGAAAAGACAGAAAGAGAAGAGAGAAAAAAGAAAATAGGAAAGCATGAAAGGAATAGGGGAAGGGGGCACATATCTTTAAGAAATAAATATTCTTAACAGGTGCACCCTGTTACACCAGTCAACATCCCCCATTCCAGATGTACGAAGAGGGGCCTCTGTGTTGTGAAGCCTGTCCTTTTTGTTTTGACCATGCAAATCCTGTATGCATATTTAGTGCTACAAATGTGTTTGTCCATGACTGTTTCACCTCACTTACTTTCCCTTTGTCATTCTGTATTAAGCATATACACTATGGCTATGTTCAGCAATCTTTTTGCTGAATAGGGTCTTGGAAGCATGCACCATACCTCACATTTTGTCACTGAAATGAGGGACATGGACACTCAAAATGAGGTACAATGCGGGACACTAACCCACATGATTACCATGACACATCGTCAGGAATGCCAGCTTTTAGGAATCTTTGCTGGTGCTCATTGCCAGTAGGTAGTAATTTTCCAGTGACCAGGTTCCCCAGTACTTTTTTTTTGCAGGCTGCCCTCGAAAAATTGAGGGTGCTTAAGTCAACTTTGTGGGTGCTTGAGCACCCAAGCACCCACAAAGTTGGCTCCTATGCACATCATGAAACATGAAGATACAGTACCTCAGAACACAGAGAAAACCACTGCATTAGCACCTGAGAATGAATTTCTACCATTTAGCAGGGGTGCCATTTAGGTAGAGTAAAGAGGGGCAGTTGCCCTAACCATCGTATTTGTGCCTAGGTTGTTCTTACCGTGTGTCAATAAGGACTTTAAATTTGGATTTAACCTTTTGCACAATAAGTGCCCACCTGGCCTGTGTGTACTCACACTGCAGGTACTCTCTAGACTCGACTGTGTTTGTATTGTGTTGTCCACTCTCTCCATCTATTCACGGCAGAACAATCACATGTGATGTGGATGAGCTCCAGCCAAGAAAGATGGCATGCACCTTGCAAGTGTGACACTGTCTTCCCTGCCACAGATTAGACAGACTGCACACTACAGCTTGGAGGAGTCAGTGAGCACTGAATTCTCAATAGCAGTGTTGTGTCAGCATATTTTTGTTGTTCTACTCTTAGTGAGTCTCCATCTCCCCTGGTGGCTGAAGGGGCAGAGAGTGAGCTAGAAACTTGCTCAAGACTAGGCTACCTGCTTACTCTGCTAGGCTTGCCTTGCAAGAAAAACAGCACAGACCCCCAAGGCAGCAAGCTAGGCTTAGCAGCAGTGGTGACAGTGGTGTGGATGGCCTTCGTAGGCCTTGATTAGTGCAGTGCGGCAGCAGCCACAGCAACAACCAAGCAAGAAGCAAGCAACCCAGGTTGAGTGAATTCGGATGGTGAGGCGACTTGGTCGCAGACCACGTTGTGGATCTGTGATGGTCAGTTCTAGCATACAGCTTCTGGTGGAAGGAGAGAGAGATGGAGCAGACTGAAAACTGGACTGGTGGCACACTGTGCTAGGCTGCAGGTTCTGGCCATATGGCCAGGTAAGTAAAAGTAAATAGTTTTTTTTGAAGGGGGATTGAGGAAGGAGGAAGGACAGAAATATTGATGTGTTTTTCATGTTTCTTCACCTTTGGGTGGCTTCATGACCCATGGGGGATGGGTATTGAATGGAATGGAGTTGGGAAGAAAAATTGGGACAGTGTTCTTTTTGGGGGTAGGGGGGAGCAGAACTTTAGCCAGGAAAAAAATTGGTTAGTAACTGGGTGGGTTTAAGGCCAAATCGGATGCACTGCTCTGAAGTATATACAGATGAATCTTATACATATTATAATTTTTCCTTATCTGCATATCATGTTTCAGTCAAACCAGATAAGCTGCACCTTTTAGAGATGTTACAGACATTCTAGAGCTGTCCCTTGCATTCATAGACAGTTGAGTGGTATGGTATACACAGACTATTGGAGCCCACTATAGTCAAGCTTATGCCCCTCCCTCCCAGAGAAGCTGACCTCCATATCCCCACACTCAGGCACATTATGACAAAGGGCAAAGGAGACTGCAGGGGTGTCCACAATTGAAATGAATGGGGGTATTGTTTAATTACTATGTTATACATTATTGATGGAGAGCTGGAGATTAATGGAGGCCACTGCTCAACTAACAAGGGCCTTGTTAGTAGAACAGTGGCCCTCATTATTCTCCGTCTCACCATCATAACATATAAAATAGTAACTCACCATCATAATGCATAAAATAGTAATAGAAAATAACTCCATTCATTTCAAGGGGTACTCCTCAGCTCTCTGGCCCATGGACATCATCTCTTAAAGACTCCTGCTTCTGGCTCCCTAGTACTCAAGTAAGAGACTTTTTACTTATATCTATACTTGGTGGGTTGTCTGTAGCAGCATGGCCGTACCTGCTACAGTGTGTGTGTGTGTATATGGGGGGGGGGTGGACTGGCCATGTTGTGTGTGTGTGTGTGAGTGTGTGTTGAGTTATTGCTACTTTTATGTTTGCACCTTAAAGTTTGTTTGCATGGAAGCATTCAAAACTATGGAGAGAAAATAGTAGGAGTACAAGACAGACAGAAGTAATTAAGTGGTTTTGTGGGTAAGTTTGTGTATTGGGGTGGGAAAAACAATTTGGCCAGGATATTCAGAGCACTTGTGCATGGCCAACCGAGATGTGCCGGTGCAAGTCCAAAGATGTGCCACCGAACAATATTCAAAGGGAGCTGTGGCACAGCTCAAATCTGATTGTGCCAATGCACAACCAAAATTTATGCAGCTCAAGTGCAAGGGGGCGTACCCATGCATAAGTGGCGCACCAGCATATTTAACCGTAGAACATGATGTAAGTGTGGAGCAAACCCCAGGTTGAGCCAGGTAGAATTGAGACAATAAACAGAGGCTTAAACACACAGACAGCAGATGCACAACACTGAGCACAGTGAGAGAGAGAGTGAGAGGGAGTGACAGAGAGAAAGAGAGAGACAGAGAGGAAGGGAGAGAGACAGACAGAGAGGGAGGGAGCATGACACAGACCGACAGATGGACAGAGTGTGAATGGTGCCCAGGGAGTCACCCAGTGCTTAAACAATGGATAGTGGCTCATTCCTCATGGATGCCATCTTGAGAGATGTGGGCAGGCAGGAAGAACAGTGGCGTAGCCGACAAAGGGTCCGGCAGCGGTATGCCAGACACAGGTGGTACCGTGCCAGGATCACATATGAAAACTATAGCAACACAGAGACTGTGGGCCAGTACTGCCTGAACAGGGCAGTTCTGAGGCAGCTCTGTGAACTGTGCAGTGATGAGATGCAGGCACTCGCCAGACGTAGCCATGCCATGACAATGGAGGTGAAGGTGACTGCCATGATGTGCCTGCTCAACAAGGGTACCTTCCAAAGACCAACGGGTAATACCACAGGCATCATCCAGTCAGCCACTTCTCACATCCTCACCCAGTTCCTCACTGCTCTGCTGCCACATGCTGTGGAGTATATCCATTTCCCCAGCACACAGGCAGAGCGCACAGCAAACATGCAGGAGTTCCATCGGGTGGCAGGCATGCCAAGCATGAATGGGGCAATAGACTGCACCCATATCAGCATCCATACACCACCCAGCCCAGAGGGCATGGTGTACATTAACTGAAAGGGGATTCCCATCCATCAACTGCCAGGTGGTGTGCGATGCCATGGGGCACATCATCAATGTCTGTGCCACACACCCCAGGAGTGCACACGATGCCTTCATATGGCAGAGTTCCACACTGTGCCATAGGTTTGAGTGGTGAGACATCACCATGGGCCACCTTGTAGGTGAGTAGGACGTGTGCCAGGGTGGCCGAGAGACACGGCCCCAGGGGCAGGTGAGGGAGGATGGAGTGGTGGATAAGGTGTGTTTGGTGGCTGGGAGGGAGTGGGTGGCAGCACAGCACAGTACAGGGATAACTGTGTTGTCACCCACACAGGTGACAGTGCATACCCACTAAGGCCATGGCTCCTCACCCCCTACTGGTGACCATCATCCCCCGTAGAGGAAAGCTACATCGAGGCACACACCAGCACATGCAACATCATCGAGTGTTTCTTTGGCATGCTGAAGATGCAATTCCATTGCCTAGACAGATCAGGTGGTGCCCTACAATACAGCCCATCGAAAGCCTGTGGCATATTCCTGGCCTGCTGCATCCTGCATAACGTGGCCATTGACTGTGGACTGGTAGTCGAGGCTGATGAGAGTGACAGTAATGGGGACGATGGTGGTGCTGAGCCAGAGGGCTGTGGGCAGGTGCCCCTTAGCAGGAGGGATCTCAGAACAGCACAAGAGGCATGATGTCACCATGACATGATCACAAGGGAGCATTACAGATGACAAAGCTGAGTACACAGACACACAGGCATGGCCCACACAGCCCAGCACACACCACAGTGGATGGGATGGGCACAGTAGTAAGGGTGTACATCAGACAGGGCAGGGCCATGAACAAACGGGCATGCACTCACAGACACATGCAGCAGTGGCATGCGCACAGGCATTCATACACACACACAAACACACACATACACACAGCTGCACAGTCACAGGATGAGGGACACAGCATGGAACAGACGCATGACATCGGTGCATGGCTGCCATCATCTATCCATGCCACATGCCCCAGTAGCATGGTCTATACACACACAGGGGGCATGCAGCACAACACACATGCATGTCACCACATGCAAGTTGCTCCACCCCCAATGAGTGCATTTGGCGACAGTAGTGGATGGCAGAGTGGGGCAGTGGACACATCACACCAACAGTGCAGTCCCACAACCACCATGACCATGGGAGAGGCCATGCTGGGGCTGACTGGCAGATGCCTGCTGTGCATCAGCCATGGGGGGGTCAGACACCCCCCCAGGGGTTGATGTGTGGGACCATGACTGAGTCCACGCAGGGGTGTCCTGGTGGCCAAACAGGCCTGCTCCAGGTATGTCTGGGATGCTGATGTCTGATCCCGGCATCCACCATGCCAGTGTCACCAGACGCCAGGACCGTGGAGTGGACAGTGCACTGCAGGGGGGTATTCTGCATATGGCCGAGCCCAGGAGCTGCCATCACCACTGGCCCAGCTGCAATGGCACCAGGCATGCAGTCCATTGATGCCACAATGGCACCAGTCATGCAGTCCGATGCTGCAGTCATGGCCTCCTGCATCTGGGCAAGCCTGTCCATCAGCCGAGCATCATGCCTGTCCCGCTGCTCAGCCATCTGGCACAGAGCTGCCCGCAGTGTGCACACCTCACTAGCAAGCAATGCCTGGTTCTCCACAGATGCCCACAGCAACTGAGTGTGCTCCCGCAGCCTCTCGGCCTCCTGGTCCTGGGCTAGGGGAGGGGTCTTGGCACGCTGCTGCACAGCCTCCTGTTCAAGTGGATGCTGCACAGTGGAGCATACAGGGGCCACAGTGTTGCCTGGTACAACAGCTGTGGGCACTGTGGCATGCTGCCCAGCATCAACTGCATCCTGCTGCTGCCACCTGACTGTCTGCCCCATGCCTCTGCCACACCCACAGCACCACCACCACCACCCACACTGGACATGGCTGTGGTGCCACACACAGCTGCACTGGCAGGGATGGGGGCAGCTGTGAGGCTGTGGGCACAGTGCTGGGACCTGCTGGTGCTGTGTGGCAGGTAGGGGTGTGTTGGGCACCAGAGCCCCTATGCTCTCCAGTACCAGTGTGAGGACATCATCAATGTTGGATGCCACGCTGAGCTGGGTCTCTGCACACAGTACCTCCAGGTTGTCATCGTGCAGGAACCCAGCCAAGGGGTCATCCAACCCCATGTCAGGTATGGCCACATGCTCACCACCACCAAGACACAGCCTGTCCTGGCTCTGGATGCCTGTTGAGGTCAAGGGTCGGGCATCCATGTCTGTGGCCACCTCCACCTGCTCCCCCTGCATGGAGGCATGCTGGTGCTGCAAAACAAGAACAGTGTGTCAGTGGAGCAGCAAACTCCATGGCCAACACCACATCCCCCCAGACCCTATCCCCCATAGCCCCACCCTGACCCCACCCCCATCCAGCACCACCCATGCCACTGTTGCCACCCACCACCATGCCACGCTGTGTGTCCATATCCACACACACATGGGGCAGTGGGCATGGCCTCAGACACACCCACATGACACATCCATGACAGGCACACCTGCCAGCTGGACATACTCATCATGCAGTGTAGGTCTGCCACCTGTCTGGAACCCACCAGCAGGCATGCCCTTCACCACTGTGCAGCTGATGGTGGATGCCACAAGCTCCTCCATGGCAGTCAGCAGTGGAATGGTTGACAGCCCACCACTGGTCACCTTGTGGGATGCCCATATGGCTGCAATCTTGTCCTTGATACAGCTCCAGTCTGTGCCAACCTTCTTCTTGCACTCCTGTGTGGTGTGGTGGTGGCACCCATGGGTGTTCATATACTGGGCCACCTCCCCCCAGGCTGCTGCATGCTCCTGTGGCATGCCCATTTACCACTGAGTAGGCCCTACCGATCCATACAGGCCTCAAAGAAGGCAGTTGTCTCAGCAGCAGTAAAGTTGGGCCTGCACTTGCAAGCAGGCCCCTGGCTCTCTGCTCCTTCATCTCCTGACATTCTTCCACCTGTGGACATGAAAATCAGTGAGGGTCAATGCCAGCACATTGCATTGCAGTGCCCAGTAGCAGTGTGTGATGAGGCCTTGGACCCCCATGTTGCCAGTCACGTACCTGAGCGGTTGCAATACCGGTCTGTGGCCTGTGCTGTTCAGTGGTGCTTTTAAGGCACAAGGCATGCAAATTCACCTGTGCGCAATTGTAATGATTTGCTAATGCACCCCACTGTGCTATGCATTGGCTCATGAGGTGATTTGCATGCAGCATTCAAATATCACGTGATTGTGCCATGTGCAAAAGAGTTGCGCCAGAGCAAGTCTGTGGCACAATACCCACACATACATGGTGCACATGCCCACAGTGCACATGTGCATGGCATTGGCCACACCATTATCGTGCATCCTGCGCAGCTTGAGCAATTCCATGGCACAGCGCATGCCGCACTAGTATACCATTGTGCATGTGTGCACCACCTCTATCACACACCTGCGTACTGCATATGATGGGGTGCTGACCTCTGACCAATGGGTCCTGGCATGATCCTGTGACCCCACTAGGCTCCAGCATACTGCACATGCCCAGGACTGCACCATTGCCTGCAGTGTGCAGTGACCATGCAGCCATGTGCTGTGCGATTGCCGCCCTGTGTACCCTATCACTCATCCTGCACATGTGGCAGGCACATGCGCTGATACCCATCCATGTTCCTGTGTAACCCAGTGGTTCAGCATGGTGCAGAAACAGAGCAGGAGGGAAGCCAACTGGTATGAGGTTGAGCTGATTAACCTGGTGGCTGTAGTCAGCCATATGAAGGCCAGCTGTATGGCCAGGTGCCACTGCAGCAGGCCAGGGTGGAGGTGTGGCACCATGTGGCGGAGGCCCTGGAATGGTGGACTCATGTTGGGTGCTCAGCGGAGCAGTGCAGGCACCACTATGGGGACCTGAGGAGAAGGGCACTGGACCACTTGTGGTGTCTGCAGGCACGCATTCTGCATGGTTCAATGCCACAGCCAGTTCTGGCATGGCTGATGTGCCAGTGGCAGCTGTGCTGGAGTGTGGGCCTATGGACAGATGGAGAGAACACACACAGTGCATGGCAGGCTGTGTGGTGGTGGAGGGCTCCTCATGCATGTCTGTGAACTGATGTCCACCTCTCTTCATTCCCTCCACAGGCCAGAAGATCGTAGATACACCAGAGTGGTGGGGGAGGCAGCCAGGGCAGCACAGCCAGGTGGGCAGCAGGTGGCTCTAGTTGCACAGCGCCAGGCAGGTATGCATTTCTACATTCCTTCTTAGTGTCACAATTGGGTAGTGGTGGGGATTGGGCACAGCAATGGCCACGTCTGCCATGTGCCAAGACAGCTGTGTGTGTGTGTGTGTGTGTGCTGCACAGTCCATCGTGCATGCTGCTGCATGTTATCCCTTGGTCACAGTGTACCGGCTGTTGGTGGGGTGGGCATGCACACAGATGCCACCAGTTGTGCTGTGGTGCTGCTGTTGCTGTGTGCCATGTGCCTGTCACGGTGCGGTCCTGTGGCCACTGCACAGCTGCATCCACCTCTCTGCACCACTGTGGGGTTCCTTGTTGTTGATGGCATTGCCCACCCGCAGGCGTCCGTTCCAGGCTCTCCGGGGGGGGTGTGGTACCGTCATCCATTGCACGCTGTGGGTGGGCATACTGTATGTCACTGGGCCATTGCACTGATTGCCTGTCTTGTCTCATACCATAGGTTTCAGATGGCATCCTGCTCAATATGCTCGGGAGACACACATCAGGCTCCTGCAACAGATACTGGTGATTGTGAGGAGGATGCTAGCGGCTGTGGTCTCCCTGCAGAGGATATCAGTGGCAGACCAGAGGAGGTGGAGACATGGTGTGGCAGCAGGCCGTGGCTGCCATTGAGGGGTCCTGTTCCTATTCCACCTGTCCCTTGCTGGTCCTGGTCCTGTTCCTCCACAGTCCTCCTTCCCATTGTACAGCTCCTGTTACCTATCCCCACCCTTTATTGTCCCTCCCCTGTCCCTGCCTCTGTTACCTTGATTTGTTGTTGTGGTTTTAAACTTTCTAAAGCATTTTACTGCTACATGCATGTCTGCTTTGCTGGTGGTGTGTGGTGCCCTGCTGCAGTGGTCAAATGTTGGTCAGTGGTGTCTGTGCAGGGGGGTGGTGGCCATGTGGTGCTCCTGTGGTTCACAGCTGTGTACAGTGGTGTGCCACATTGTGGTGGGGGCCATCTCCCAGTTTGGTGGGTGTGCTCTGTGCCTGCAGGGTCGCTGTGGGGGTGGGGTCAGGGGTGGGCAGCAGGTGTGTGCAGCGAGTGGCACACAGTCAGGATCCTCCTGCTGGACATATCTGCATGCTCGGGTGGGGTGTCTGCATCCCCTGTTGGGTGACCAGTCCTGTGGGGTCTGGCCCTCTGCCTGGGCCCTGGCTCAGTTCCTCCCCAGCGTGTGTGCTGCCTGTGTGCGTGTGGGGCATGGGTGTGTGTGGCACTTGGGACATGGGGTGGGCACCAATTGCAATGTGGTGGTGGCCACAGCCAGTTGGTGGTGGGCACCATTTGTGGACTTGCATTGCCTGTGTCCCCTCTGGTCCCCAGCTGGCCATGCCGCCATTGTGGTCTGGGGTACTGTTCAGGGGCATGCACTTGTCCACTGCTGGTGGCCTGGCTCTGGTTGCTGTGGTGCATGGGACTGCTGCTGCTGGTGGCTGTGTCCCATCGAGTGTTGGGCATTCATCCCTCCTGCTCTGTGCCTGTGTGGCACCGGTGTGCCCTGCTGGTGGGGTCCTGTGCCCATTGTCACTGGACTTCCCTGGCTTTGTCCCTGGGCTTCTTATCTGTGCTCCGTGCTTCCCTGGTTGTGCTAGTGCATCTCTGATTGCATCATGGCACATCTCTGGTTGTGCCATAGCACAACTGTGCCATATTCAGTTGACTTGTGCCGGCGCAGTTCGGCTGGTGCTATTTCTGAATATGTCACCCGGTGTGCTGTGCTGGGCATGAGCCGGCCTTTGTGTTTCCACTGGTATGTGTGTTACAGTTCAACTGTGAAAATGAGATGAGGGAGAGAAGAAAACTGAAAAGCAAAACAGTGGCTACAAGCGTGCCACATGTGTGCCAATGTGTGCAGATGCATTCAGATACAGTATGTATTGAAGTACAATCGAGCCATATGTGTGTAGACAGCATGGCTTAGTAGATAAAGGCACTGAACTGCAAGTCAGGAGACTTGGAGGCATGAAGACCTGGGTTTGAATCTATTCAACCCCCACTTGTGTATGGTGTGATCCTGAGAAAGTCACTTAACTTTTACATGTGCTTATCAGTGACCACTTGCTTGTTTGCACGCATGCCACATGCATGTAGTCTTTCCCAATTTAACATAAAAATCATGGTTTGCACACTTGCTTGCTGCACGCATGCCATATGCATGCAATTGGTTCCAATTTAACATTTAAATTATACTTGCAGCACACATATCACTTGGATAATTTTATGTGTGCAGCATGAAGACATTTCATGTAATTATTTCTGTAAGGGTGGCTAGTGCTTGTAGTAAGGATAGCATTGCCATTTGCAGTGTTACCATTCTGAACTTTTTGCTTTTCAAGTGTTGGTTTGGGTATCTTACGTCCAGAATGGGGCACTATTTACCATTTTTGTCTAAGCTGCTGTAAGAAAGTACCTGTAGAAGTCCCTTTCCCAAGTGTGAGACAGGGTCTTTTTCCACTGCTCTTAAGTGTAACAGCTTTGTCACCTCCAAGACCATAAGATTTTCTGTTCTGCATTATGAGCAGAAACAACTTTCATTCTGCTAAACTTTGGTTATGTTACAAATTGAAAGGTTTGGGACCTCCCCCACCATCTCCAAAGCCCTACTGTCTGTGGTAATTTTTCCAACTACTGCAGGTAGTTGGACAAGTGCCCTCTTACTGACAGTGAGTTTATGGTGACATGAGCAGAACTTACAGAGGTTGAACTTTGCCTGTGCTGAAGGAGCAGAGGCAGAGTTCTTCTTTATTCCTCTTCTACCTCTGCCTCCCCCGTACCTCTCTGGGTAGGTTATTCATAGTGCACATAGGGTCTGCTGTAGTAGGTCATTCCGATACGTCCTCTTCTAAAAGGCCTGTTGGAGGGAAAGGATGATTTTCCTTTTTCTGTTAGGTTTTTATAATCTGATTTCTGTTCATCAACTTTTTTTATGTTTTGTTACTACAGAAGTAAGGTCCCTCAAAGAGGAAATCCATTGCCTTGCTCTGTGTCCTGAGTCAGAGTGGTTGCCCTCTGCCAAGCAAACCTTCTGACTGATGCTGCATTAGCTAGTGCTCCAAATGCTGCTATTATTTGTATCTATCATCATCTAGAACTGATATCTTATAAACTTTAGACTATCTTTCACTGTTTGACCCAGATCAGCCCGTTCCTGTCAGGCAATTTGTCCCACAGTGGCAGGACTGCATTTCTCAGTGCCCACCGGTAATTTATGTACTTATTTATTGAATTATTTATTTATTTAAAAGTTTAACCAGGAAATTCAAATTGAGTTTCCAGATGTGCCCTGAGGGAGAGGGGAGAAGGAGATAGCTAAACAATATAATTATTAAATGGAGAAAGGCAAATACAATGCTAAAGAATTACAAGCAGAATCATAAATATTAGAGGCAATTTAGCAATGAATGCAGCTAGAAAAATACAACAATCTGTATAAGAAATATTGGAAAAAGAAGTGAAACAGCATGAATGGCAAAACTGGAGAAGGGGGTAAGAATAGGACAACCAGTAGCAAGTTTATTTGTTTGTTTTTATGTTGATGACTGGGTGAGATACACTGGTGCCAAAGGTACCTTTTACAGGTATGATCCAGTGTACGATAGTACAATATCATAATACAAATTTCAGACAGATGGGTTACAGTATTAGGCAGGGTTGTGTTAACAAATGAATCACATTATGAACAGGTACTAAAATGCATGTTTAGGCATGATTGTGCTACAGTAACAAGTCTTCAGGACACAGGTAAAGGGCAGTAATTGGAGAGAGAGAGAGAGAAAGAGAGAGAGAGGGAGGCAGAGAGGCAGTAGTGGAAGACAAAGGACATCAGTCAGAACACGTTCATTCAGTGTTAAGGCATGAGTTTTCAGTTCTTTAAAAAATGAGGCAAAATTAGGGTAGCCTGTGACAATGGCAACCACGACTGAGTGCTTTCAAAAAAGGTGTCTCAATCGTGGCTCCTGTCCACAGGGCTACCAGGCAAGGAGGGCGGCTGAGTGGGGGGTCTGTGAATATAGCGACAGGATGTCACTATTTGTACACACCCAGGGGGTGATCATGCCATGCAATGGGCAGAAGGGAAGGGAGGGTTTGTGAGTTGTAGTGCGGTGGTGGGCTGCCGAACTGGCCCTGTGGCATGGTGGGTGGGTGGCAGGCTAGGGTTGCAAGGGATTGTTATGTTGTGCTGGCCATTTTTTCTGCCTTTGCACCCCTTAACATGCACCCCTGGAGTTAGAATCCTTGTAGGGCTGCGCCTCTAAAAAAGTCCCCAGCAACCTTTTGTTGGCGCCAGGAGTGTACATCACCAAATTGATTTTCAGTGATGTACACTGCCTAATGGCGATCGCCTTTCTGCAATCACCATTATCACTTAGGACCCAAATTAGTCAGTGTTCTGATTGGGACAGGGATGGCATTCCACATAGAAGGGGCTCAAAAACTAAATGATTTCTGTCCCATGCTTGTGGACATTCATGGGACCCATAAGCAAAGATTTTGGGTTGATCTAGAGCTGAGGTTTGGTATGGCCAGTTTAAGGAGGCCTGCCAGGCTCACATACTGTTGCTTGGCTAAGAGCCTGAAACTGAAGTTTGCAAGAGCTAGTTTGGATTTCATTTAGAATGTGGGCCATCCTAAACCTTTAAGAATGTAGCAGTGGTATACTTCATTTTCATGCTTACCAGCAAACTTTGAAATTTTATGTTAAAGGACTTTTTTGGTGTCGAGATTTACTTTTGGTGCCGCATCAGCAACCAAGGAGAGTAAGTGTTGTCTTGCAGTATTAAGCCTAGCATCATGTGTCAGGAATTTGTTAATACGGTAGAGCTGACCAAGTTTTTGATGGATTTTGCATGTTAGGTTATTAATGTGATGGCCAAAAGTCAGATTTGAGTCTAAAAGAACACCAAGGTATTTAAAAACATTAACTGTCTCATGGAGTTTGCCTTGTAAGTTAATATTGATAATTTATTGGCATTTGCTCCAGTTTTTGAGACTGAGCCCAGGAGCATTATTTGTGTTTTTGTGACATTGTTTATCATCAGCTTTCCTCAAACCACAGTGTAGTGAACCTAAGTCAGTGTTTAGATTTTTATTGATGGTTACAATCTCTTTTGCCTGTGTACAAAGTACGGTATCATCCGAATGAGGGAGAAAAAGAGGAAAGGGTCATAGACAGTTGTAGGAAGGATAGCAAAAGTCATAAAGAAGAGGAAGAACAAGAAGCAGAAAAATTAGAATGAGGAAGTGAGGACCAATGTTTAGGAAAGCGGTAAGAAAAAGCAGATTGACCAACAGTAGATTTTCCAAAAGGAAAAGAGAGAGAGAATGGGAAGTAGTGTTGCAGAGAGGGTAGGAGGAAGAAGGAGGAGATAGGAGGGCTGGAAGATATGAGGGGAGGATGCCGAACCAGAATTTGGTTAAAAAAAGAGACACAATAGGAAACGTGCCTAGCATCCAAAGAGGGGAGAGAAAGAGCTGAGTAAAAAGAACAGTGGTGTTAAGCAATAACCCGGAGGTACTGGAATGAATAGGTGCAGAGTTTAAAATTGTGCAAGGGAGAGTATACCTGCCAAAAGCCCTCATTCAATGTGTGTCAGTACAGTACATTCCTGGTAGGCCACTAAAAGACTGCCCAGGATTTTGTTCAGTTGCTAGGTCATATTTCTTCTGCCACATAGGTAGCCTGTTGCACACAGTTGCAAATGACAGATGTCCAGTACTACCTGGGGAGGCACTGGCACCAGAGAATTGCTCCAGTGGTAATTAAGCAATAAGGCATGACAGGGAGTGTATGGGTTGAAGCATGAGGCAAAGCTGAGTGCTTCAACCACCTGAAAAGGACCATTATCCCACCATAATGTACCCTCTGAAGTACCTTATTATGATTATGAAATGGGTCCTATAAGTAAACTGAATTTCTTTTTAAGTTTTGGCTATTCATATTATTTAAAACCTTTTTTTTTTTACTACTTCAAATAAGGTTTCAAAGACAAAATAGTCCCAACTGGCAGCAAGACGTCAGTTTAACCTTGTCAATAGGTGGTGCTATTATTGCTTATAAGCAGCTGTTTAGTAAGGGCAAAGGGAGAGTAAACAGTGGCTTCAGATCCTATTAGGACATCAGGAGAGAGGCTGCTAGCGAGGTGCTGGGAGAGAGGCTGCGTCTCAGATTGGATTGCTAATTTATTGTTTGACGTTGGGATAGACAAGGCCACAGAACCATTGTTCAGTACCCAGGCTGCTAGCTGGATTGGAGGGAGCAGCGGATACTTGACAGAGACTGAGCCATGCAGTCTACAGTCAGCCTGTCTCGTTGTTTCATTAAAATTAAAAAATTCCTTTTGCAGTCCATCTCGCATATGGTCTGCAAGATGGAGATGATTGAGATGAAGGGAAGTAGTGCTTGCAGTCAAGAGAGTAAAATAAAAATAGTACCGGAGAGCTGTTGTTGACAGCAGGACCAGAGGATATCTGTGACAGGGGAAATCGGAGTTGCTGTTTGAGGTACACGTTTTGTGGGGACAACCAACTATGGTTTTTGTGGCAGTTGAGGACAGGGGTATTTTTCAGGTGCACAGTCAGTTTTGGGAAGAGCTACATTTGCCTGGGCTGTTGTGCTGGGATAACGGTCTGGCTGAAAGCAACTCTCTAGCAATCAGGAGCTGTCATTCTAAATACCCATTTCATAATGGGCAGCAAAGCTTAGATAAGCTGCTTGCCTCAGCAAAAGTGTTGAGGTAATATATGCTTTTCTTGACATATGGTCCAATTTTCTGGAGTCTTTTCCTGCAGGAATAGATGCCAGAAGAACCTTAGCCTTCTCTCAGGTTTCAGGTTGCAGACTGCACTACCCTGTCGTGGTCAGGAATGGCATAGATGAACTCTGAACCCTCCTTGCCCACCTGCTACTTGTTTTCCACTTTCTTATCAACAGCCAGTGCTGAATGTGGTGTAGCTAACACACAAGGAGTGGACTTTTTAAGTGACATGTGTTGGACTTGACAGCCTCTTGGAGGAGGTCTGTCCCACCATACTAGTAAACTTTGCTTCCTCTATATCCACTTCAGATTCCTTAGATTAAGGATTACGTATTGTAGCCATTTGACTAACAAATGAGGACTATGAAGTGAAATCCTTATTTGCTTTTGGGAAACTGAAGTCCTGTTTAGAGGACACCTCAAACTCAGTTCCTCTTACTCTTCTTCTTCCTCTGTGTCATCTCCAGGGCCTTGTTCTGGGTACAGGGGTGGAGAGGGGGTGGCAGCAGCATGGCCTTGAAAAATTGTTTCCTTTTTTTATGTCTTCCAGGGAGGGTACTGCTTTTTCCTGCACTGGTTGTTCCTGTTCCCTTTCAAGGTGGAACTGTACTGTGTTTCTTCTTATGCTGCATCTTCTCAGAGGTTGGAGGAAATTGCTAGTCAGTTTATCTTTTATATTTTTTGCCATCACTGGTATCAAGGTTTCCCCTACCAGTGCACTGTACTCTTTACTAGGATCTGTGTATTGCTTGGCAGACTTATCAGTCTCCTTAGTTAGAGTCGACTGCTTACAGCATTTTTCAGTCCCTTTTGAAGTTGGGTGCCTCTGCAAGGGTGAGAGACTATCTGACACGTGCATGACTAGTAACCCACCTCCATGTTCATGTTAATGCTTTCAATTGGAGACTATTGTAATGACACTAAAGTGGAAGGTGGAGCTGACAGAAACTCCCATTTGATTGCCCTTTTTTCCCATTCTTTTTAATAGGATAAAAAAAAACTTTGCAGAGATTTTAAAAATCATGGTACAGGCCCAAACAATTGAAATACAGCTCCTAGCAATCTGCTGTCTCCAAAACTTTCTCACAGGATCTGAGCTTTGTAAATTCTGTACGGCTTATCCTTTTCTTAGGTCTTTCAGTCATGCCAGTCTGACTGAAAAGACTTCAAAGTCTTTTTGGTGTATTGCACTTACCTAAACAGTGCAACTGCTATGTAAAATAAGCTAATTTAAACCAAACCTTTAAACTAAATATTGGTTTAAAAAAAAAAGCCAATTCAGGAATGCATGAAAACTGCAGTTCTTTCAATTCCAGGGAGCCAAGCAGCAACTGATAAAGAACTCTAAAATATAACAAAATAGTATACAATTAAGCTACATTAGCACAGAGTATAGCATTTCTAAATAAAAGCAAACTTTAATGCAAATGAAAATAATTTCTTTATAAAACTTAGCTACTAAGACTGGAATAGGACTTCAGGGTATCTGTACCCTTTAGCGGAGAAATACATCTGCCATTAGAATGCTAAGGGGGTACATGATCATAGTGCAGAGTTTGAATTTGTATATTACTCTTTAGGACAACTACTGAAGGCAGAGATTATTGCAGAATTGTATGGCATCACTAGAAGACTCTTGTTACTAGAAACTGAATTAATATGTTTCTTCAGTATACATCAAGGAAGAAAAGAGAACAGAGATATCACACGTGCCATATACTATGAACTTAGAATTTATTGGTGCATAAAATGCAAAGGAGCACCAACCAATAATCCTATGAAGCATCTCTGGAATAAGGCTTCCTCGAGTGGGGAGAGGCCTGAGGAAGCCTCATTCCACGGTGAAAAATAAGGGTACTAGTTGGTGTTCCTTTGCATTTCATGCACCAATAAATTTTAAGTCTATAGTATTTGGTGTGTGCATGTGTCTGTTCTCATTTTTATGTTGGCTTGTGTGCTTGCACACCAGCCAACATCTTGGGGTGGTAGCACATTTGGAGGCATGACCAGTGTTGGGCGAAATGCAGGGCACACATCAGAAGGTGCGTCCCTCATTCCCCAATCAGCCAGCAGCAGGCTCTGACCTCACGCATACCAAATGTGGCCACCAGAACAAAGAAAAGGTCAGCTGCAATGAGAGCAAAGCTCTCATACAGTATGACTGCAACATGCCTCCCGAAGTGCAGGCAATATGGCGGCAGTGACTGCTGCTGCTGCCTGTCACAATGCTGATGAGGGAACCACTTCCCATCGGCATAATGTGCCCCCTCACGTAATACAATGTATGCCGGTGCCCAATCCCCTCGGCATCATGGCCCCAACAGTTTTTCCTTTGCTGACTGGGGCCCAATCCCATCAGCGTTTACCCCCCTGTCCCTTTTATTTTGCTGATGGGGAGCCCTCCCCATCAGCATAATGTGTCCCCACCCTTTGTTGCTTGCTGAGGGTGCCCAATCCCTTGGCTCGTGTGTCCCCAGTATGTGCTGAGGGGTGCCCAACTCTGTCGGCTACAGAATCCCACCCAAGAAAAGATTTAGGTGGCACACTGGGAGCCCAGCCCAGCGTGCCAAATGCCCTGCAAAAGAAAAAGTCCCACAATGTTTTTTAAAAGCTGTGAAAAAGAAATGGTCCTCACCATTTCCCTGCCCCTCCCCGCAACCCACACCCCTCTGCGCACCCTGGCTCACCACACCCCCCTCACCCCATACTTACCTCCGGAGTCCGGCATGATGATTTTCGGTGGACCGGGAACACAACTGCACTCTTCAAAGCCGACCGCGAACTGACGAAATGCCAGTAAGCTGTGTAATGGTATAAATAGGGTTTTTTCAGCTTTGATGCATATCTCAGGCATTTTATGGAATTTTTGCACCAAATTTTCAACATGGGATTTTTGGGACCCCTCTTCATGAATTCTGCCACTGTCACAGCATTATTCGGCCCCAAAAGGTGATTTCACGGTCACTGCATGGAATCACCTTTCGAGACTGATTAATGAAATGACAGTACCAGTGTTCATGAGGTGGGATCTCAAAAAGCCTATGTTGCAAATTTGGTGGAAAAAGTCCAAAAAATGTCTGCTTTACAAGCGTGTGTTGCGCAGTTGCTACGCACGCTCATAACTTCACGAATTTGCAAGGTTTTCATGCCAGATTTTCAACATTGCCATTTTTCCACACCTCCTTGTGAATAGTACAGCTGTCATTTTTCACATCCCGGCCCAAATGTGTTTCCGCACTTCTGGCACAGAATAGCACGGTTGCTGTGGGAAATCAGTGTTCGGGACAGATTATGAAAATGACAGTGACACTGCCCATGAGCAGAGATCCTAAAATGCCTATGTTGAAAATTTTGTGATGATACTCCATAAAATGACTAAGTTGCAAGCGTGTGTTGCGCAGTTTGCACGTATGCTCATTAGTTAGCGAATTTGTAATATTTTCACTCCAGATTTTCAAACTTGGCATTTTTCCACACCTCCTTATGAACAGTACAGCTGTCATTTTATACATCCTGGCCAAAATGACTTTTCGCATGTCCAGTGCAGAATAGCTCGGTTGCTGTGCGAAATCACTTTTCGGGACAGTTTGAGGAAATGACGGTGAGACTGTACATGAGCAGAGGTCCTAAAATGCCTATATTGAAAATTTAGTACTGAAAGTCTATAAAATGACTGTGTTACAAGCGTGCGTTGCGCAGTTTCCGTGCACCCTTTTAACTTTGTAAATTTACAATATTTCCATGCCAGATTTTCAACACTGACATTTTTTCACACCTCCTTATGAACAGTACAGCTGTCATTTTTCACATCCTGGCCAAAATGTGTTTCCGCACCTGTGGCACACAATGGCATGGTCGCTGTGGGACATCAACTTTTGGGACAGATTAACAAAATCACAGCACCACTGTTCATGAGGGTAGGTCCCAAAATGCCTATGTTAAAAATGTGGATGACAAACTCCCAAAAATACTTGGGTTACAGATGTGTGTTGCGCACTTACTATGCATGCTCATGACTTTACCAATTTTTCATATGTTCACTCCACATTTTCAATGTTGCCATTTTTTATGCCTCCTCATGAACAATACAGTTGCCATTCTCCACATCCTGCCCAAAATGTGTTTTCATCCCTGTGTCACCAAATGGCATAGCCGCTGTGCAAAACCACCTTTCAGCTAACAAACTGCTTGTGCCGCTTTTCATGAGGTGGGCTCACAAACAGCTCAGGTTGAAAATTTGGAGTGAAAATACCACCGTACACATACGGTGTTAGGATTTCCAACTGTAGCACCTCACCCAGTACAGTCTGACAGGCGCCGGGGGTGTGACTTGGGATCATCGGATGTAATGCTCACGCCATTCCACTCCCATATCTCTTTGCATATATATGTCCCTTACTCTTTTCTTTATCTCACCTTTTACTATTTCTATTAGCACTCTAAAAATATCTGTCACACAGTACAGTAATCCATAGGGTTTGACAAGCTAGTCTATAATAGAAATACTGGGGAAAATGACCTACTGATGCAAATAATTGGTTGTCTCCTCAATACATAATCTTGGAAGACTATGCTCTCTCATACCAAAGGATTTTAGCTAATAGTTTATTAATCTTTATTGTATCTGGAATTCCAGAGCGAGTTGTCCTAGTTCCACATAAACCAGTGCTGAAGAGGTTCCACTGAGGTGCCCTAATAATTTTTTGTAAAATTTATTTAAATATGACTCGGTATTTTATTTTGCAGTCCCCATATTTCAACTCCATAAAGTATTTGGCTTCTTATTTTTGTATTACTTACCTTTAGGTTTCCTTTTATTGAATTTTCTCCATGCCTATATAAACAAGCATTTGTCAATGCCGAATGTTGTCGCACTGGCATTGGTAGTGCAGTGGGAGAAAACATTGTGGACAGGATGTGAAAAATGACAGCTGTACAGTTCATAAGGAGGTGTAAAAAAATGCCAGTGTTGTGTGTGTGGCATGTAAATATAGCAAATTTGCGGAGTTACAAGGGTGCGTGGAAATGTACAACGCATTTACTTTGGAACACAGTTATTTTCATACGCTCAGCACCAAATGTTCAACATAGGCATTGTAGCACCTCTGCTCATGTACAGTGTCACTGTTATTTCCTCAAACTGTCCCAAAAAGTGATTGCACACAGCGACCGCACTATTCTGCGCCGGAAGTGCGAAAACACATTTTAATAATAATAAATAATAATAATAAAATTTATTTAATTAAGCACCTTTCAAAATTTCAAAGCACTGTACAGCAAGAATACAAAACAAACATATATTCAAATACATAAGATATAAAATCAAGCTAAAATAGGAAACGCCTTTGCCCATAAAAAAGTCTGTGGGTGGGTGGGTGCGTTAGCTGATGGGGGATTGGGCACCCCCATTGACAAACAAGGAAAGGGGGGAGCTGCATGAGCTGAGGGGGATTGGGCACCCCCTCGGCTACAGAAATGGAAGGGGGACAACAACATTCAAGGGGAAGGAGGAAGGGATACATGCCAATGGGGATTGGGCACCCCACCAGTGAAGAGAAACTGTTGGGGGGGCACATGATGCCGAGAGGGATTGGGCACCCCCTTGGCAATCAAAAAAAGGGGGGATGTTACATGATGCCAACGGGGATTAGGCACCCCCTTCAGCACACAATAAAGGAAGGGGAGTTTGCACACAACAGCAGCAGTCACTGCCATTTTGGGCTGGATATGTGAAATGACAGCTGCACTGTTCATCAAGAGGTGTGGAAAAATGACAATGGTGAAAATCCAGAGTGAAAATATTACAAATGCACGACGTTACGAGCGTGCGTGCAATCTGCCAATGCATGCTCCTAACACAGTAATTTTATGGAGTATCGTCATCAAATTTTCAACATAGGCATTTTAGGACCTCTGCTCATGAATTGTGTCACTGTCATTTTCATAATCTGGCCCAAACACTGATTTCCCACAGAGACCACACTATTGTGCGCTGGAAGTGCGGAAACACATTTTGGGCAGGATGTGGAAAATGGCAGTTGTCCTGTTCAGAAGGACATATACAAAAATGACACTGTTGAAAATCTGGCATGAAAATATTGTGAATTCGTGAAGTTACGAGCCTGCATAGCAACTGCGCAATACACGCTCGTAAAACAGTTTTTGTGATGTATTCTCTATTATTGTTGAAAAAAAGCTTTTTTAACTGCTGAACCCAGACATCAGGTTCAATGTTTTTGTCTGGTTCCTCTTTGTAATCCCCCAATCCCTTGCTCACTGTTTTCCAAAATTTTTTGTTATCTTTTTGATTCACTGCTTTCTCTAGTTCTGCCCACAGGTGGTACCTGTACCTGTATCCGTCTCTGTCTTTGTATAGTACTGCATTATAGTCTTTCATCAGTCTATTTAATTTTCTATTGTTGCTTGTATTGGGATTGATTTTTATTAGCCTTTTGTTTGTTGAGCTGTTTCTTTGCTTGACTGCATTCTTTTTTAAACCAGACATGTTCCTTTTCCTTTTCCATTTTTACTTCCTTGAATATAATTTCTGATATTTTATTCATGATATCTTCATACTTTGCAATAATTGAGTTGTTTTCCTCTAGCACCATGCCATTGATTAGAATATTTAAAATTCCTCTTTCCTCAAGCATACTTATAATAATATTTATTTTCTATTATTTCCCAACAGATACAACTCATTTTTTTATGCCAAAAGGAGTTGCTACTAATTCCTTATTAAAACAATTGGGGTTAATTTTATGTTAACTTCTAATGCACAATGTGGACTTTCTAATTTGGTTTCTACTGTCAGATCTAAGCATGCTTTTAACATGTTTAAATTCATTCATACTTGATGTATAACTGGTGAGCCTTCCCCCTGTATAAGTACAATTACATGTTTTATCAGAATACATTCTGCCATTCAAAAGGGTAAAGTTCCTATGCATCAATATCTTATACAGCCTTTTCCCTCTTTTGTTTGTTACCAAGTCCTCTGATTTGCTATCCAAGGAGAGGCATATTTCCTCATACAACAAAAGTATACTAGTTATATCTTCCATGTCTCCTGACAGCTGCCCAACCCTGGTGTTGAAGTCACATATTAATAAAATATCCATTAATGTTTTTTTATCCATTAATTCATCTATCATGGAATCTAACTGTTCTGTTATGTCCTTTTCTCCATAGTCGCTATTCTCGGGTGGGTGATGTACATTTATTAATGCTGTCTCCTTATTCACACTTTTTGCAACAATTGCCGGAATATTATCACTGATAGTCTTTAACTCTTCTGTAGCCATATTTTTATCTAATTTACAGAATGTTGCTAAGCCTCCCACATTTCTACCATATTTCTTATATCTTGTGGCAGATTTCCAATAGGATTTGAAACCATTAAGAGTGATACCATCCTTTGCCCAGGATTCCTATAAACATATGTAATGACATTTTCGCAAGTATGACTCAAATTCTGGATCCGCCAACTTTTCCCTTATACCTGGCACATTCCATGACAGTATTCTGGCAATACCTCCTTTAAATTAAGTATTCTCATTGTATTCCCTTGTAAATGCTCTTCATCCTGTGGCTTCTATTGCTAAGGCAAACATAAACAGCCCGGTGGGAGCACATTTTCAAGATGCAGACCCAAAAGGTTTAACATTTATGGGTCTAGAGTGTGACAGAAATGGCAAGAAAAATGCTATCCCCCTTGACATTAAACTACCACAGCTGGAAATTGCCTGGATATGAAGGCTACAAAGTTTAAAACCGAAAGGACTAAATTATGTTTTAGATTTCAAGCCTTATCGGTAAAATTCATAATATATAGATATGATATGGGAGAGTTATTTTACTGATTGAAATAGTGAAATTGTGAATTCATTGTCTAAAAGTTTGTTTTAACTGGAATTTTTTTTCTGAATATCGTGTGTCTGTTGCCACTTGTAGTACACAAAAAAAAAACACCCTATTACAACAATAACAAAAAGACAGCTACTGAATGAAGCCTGTGGTGGTAATGAAGAGGACACTTTTATGCATTTCAGCATATCTGACTATCATTGAAGCAAGAAACAGAGACTTCAGGATCCATGAGAAGTTAATATGATGAAGAAATTGATTTCATTAATGATTTTTGGAAATTCATTAAGGACGTTAAAATAAATATTGAAGATGCTACATAAAGTTATATCCAAAACAGTGATTTGTGATAAGCAGATATGGAAATGAAAATGATCTCACAAACTTATTTGTAGCTTTGTTCTAAAAGGTTAAATTGAATCATTATGCTGAATTGTATTGGCTATATTAATGTTTAAATGAATTTAATGTTTGAATGAATTCAGTAATCAATATATTTTAGTTGTCCTTGTAAACCAATAACATGAATTTATTTATTATGGAGACTGTTTAAGTGATAATTGAATAGAATTAAAGTAGGACTACCTCAAAAAGTGCTACATTACAGAATTAGAATAAGCATACCCACCCAATAAATCTCATATCAAAAATTAGTTTTCTATGTTACTTCATTTTAAAGTTATGAGCTATTTTGTAACCCTGATTTCACTGCCTGTTAAAAAAAGCCAGTTTTAGTGAAGAGCCACTGATTATGTCATTTTCTGAACTCACACTCTAGCCCTCCCTCTCAGCAACCTTATAGGACCTGCTTCTCCAAAGTTTAAGAAACTGTAGCTATAGTATGCCTTTTAAAACAAGCTTTTGTCAATGCCAGATGTTTGCTTGCTGGCATTGGCAGTGGTAGTGTAGAAGTTACAGAGCTGCGTAATAGGACTGGCAGTGAAGTATTGAACTGAAGCCAACCCCACCACCACCCTGCAGAGAGTGACAGGCATTGGGGTGTGCCTTTGGGTCATCAGGCATAACGGCCACGCCATTTCACCACACCCCGCCCTGCAGACACTGACAAGTGTCATTGTGTTCCTTGGGGTCTTTTGCCCTTATGTGCACCCCATTCCATTAGGAAATACGGTGAGATGGGTGCGATATAGGAGAATGGGGTGAACTTTGGGGCTGAAGAGTCCAAGGCATACCTTGATGCCTCTCACTGGCTGCAGGGTGTGGAATGGTATGAGCATTACAGGTAAGAATCCCAAGTCACACCACTGATGCCTGTCATTCTCTACAGGGTTGGGTGTTATGGTTGGAAACCCTAATACCTCAGGCATTCGTTGGTATTTCGCTCCAAATTTTCAACATGTTTTTTTTGTGACCCCACCTCATGAACAGGGGGAATATCAGTTTGTTAGCCAAAAGCTGCTTATGCACAGCGACTATGGCATTTAGCACCACAGGTGCAAAAACATTCCAAACAGGATGTAAAAAATGACAGCTGTACTGTTCATGGGGAGGTGTAAAAAATGGCAATGTTGCAAATCTGCAGTAAAAATATTTAAAAAAATGGTGAAGTCATGAGCGTACATAGAAACTGTGCAATGCGCACTCGTAATATAATTAGGCTGGGGATTTTTTACAGCAGATTGTCAACTCAAACATTTTGGTGCCTCCGATCATGAACAGTGTCACTGTGATTTTCTTTATCTGTCCCGAACAATGATTTCCCACAGTGACCACGCATCTCTGCGCTGAAAGTGTGAAAACACACTTCAGCCATGTTGTGAAAAATGACAGCTGTACTGTTCATAAGGAAGTGTGGAAAAATGCCACTGGTGAAAATCTGGACTGAAAATATTACAAAGTCATGAACTTACGAGAGTGCATGGAAACTGCGCAATGCTCACTCATAACACAGTCATTTTATGGACTTTTGTCACCAAATTTTCAACATAGCCATTTTAAGACCTCTGCTCATGAACAGTGTAACTGTGATTTTCTTAATCTGTCCCAAACATTGCTTTCGCACACCAAAAGCACCATTGTGCGCTACATGTGCGAAAACACATTTTGGGTGACATATGAAAAATGGCAGCTGTACTGATCATAAGGAAGTGTAATAAAATGGCAATGTTGAAAATCTGGAGTGAAAATATTAAATTCGCAAACTTATGAGCATGCATAGGAACTGCGCAACGCACGCTCATAAAACAGTCATTTTTAGAATTTTTTTCACCAAATTTTCAGCATAGCCATTTTAAGACCTCTGCTCATGAACAGTGTCACTATGATTTTCTTAATGTGTCCCATACATTGATTTCGCACACCGACTGTGCCATTGTGCGCTACATGGGCGGAAACACGTTTTGGGTGAGATGTGAAAAATGACAGCTGTTATACTCATAAGAAGGTGTGGTAAAATGGCAATGTTGAAAATCTGGAGTGAAAATATTGAAAATTCACGAACTTACGAGCCTGCGTAGGAACTGCCCAACACAAGCTCGTAAAACAGTCATTTTTTGGAATTTTTTCACCAAATTTTCAAAATAGGCTTCTTGAGAGCCCACCTTTTGAATGCTGGCAGTGTCATTTCATTAATCAGGCCCAAAAGGTGATTTCACGCAGTGACTGCAAAATCACCCTTCCGGCCTGAATAACGCCATGACAGTAACATCATTCATGAGAAGGGTCCCAAAACCCCATGTTGAAAATTTGTGCAAAAATTCCAAAAATGCCTGAGATATGCAACAAAGTTGAAAACCCTATCTATCCCATTATACAGCTTATCGGCATTTCCTCAGTTCGCGGTCGACTTTGAAGAGTGCAGAGCGTGTTCCAGTCCACGAGATCGTGGCGCGAGCTCCAGGGTAAAGTATGGGGTGGGGGTGTGGGGAGGCAGGGTGCACAGTGGGTGGGTGCGGGTTGTGGGGAGGGGGGCAGGAAGACTGCGTGGGACTGTTTTTTTTTTACAGGTTTTTTAACATGACAATGTGGGACGTTTGCCAAGCTGGGGTGGGCTCCCATGGCACAAGGATGACTGGGGGGCGGAGCCGATAGGATTGGGCCCCCCGGCCAGCCATAGCATCAATTGCCATGCTGGGGTAAGCCCACAGTGTGGCACCCAGTACCTGGACGGGGGACAGTGGAGCCGACGGGGATTGGGCACCCCATCGGCTATACCATTGAGTTGCCATGCTGGGGCAGGCACCCAGCAATGGAATTTGAAGGCTTTGGGAGGCAGTACAGCCGATGGGGATTGGGCAACCCCGCCGACTATAGAGTGTGTGTGAGGGGAGAGCATGCAGTATGCATGTGTGTGTGTGTAGAGAGGGGCTGCGCATGGCAGGCGATATCAGTCATGCTCCTGAAGTGTAGCTCCCCTTTCAACATGCGCAACTGCATTTTGGAGCTGTCATAGACAGCTCTAGCATGCATTAGCGGACAGGGGCCGTGCCTGCCAACACACTGACTGAATTGGAAGAGGGGGTGACACACCTCTGAAAACTCGGATGATGGCACTATGTTTCTTGCACATGCGTGCAAGCAAACATAAAAAAATGACATAAGGTCGGCTGCAATGCTTGCATTTCCAGAATGTTCAGATGGATGGCACTGTACTTTAGAACATGTCAGAAGGTGGTTTTGGAATGCTGCCCTTAACCAAGTCATAGAATGTCAAGGTGGTGCACAATTTTAAAATGTTGGGAGGGGGACACACAATCTCAGAATGTGACAGGGATATGCCACCTCAAACTGTGGTGGGACAATCAGTCTTGGATGCGACAGGGACACACATAGAGGAATTTGGTGGGGACTGGCAATTACAGAATATAGTGGGGACGCATGCTGTTGGAATGTGACAGCACACACCGTTTAGTCTGAAATTGCTTGTCCCTGCCACATTCCAGAAGTGTGCCCACCCACCATATTTCAAAATTGTGCATCATATCTCCCACCACATTCCAACATTATGCACCCCAGCCTCATTCTAAAATTATGCATCCCTTCTACATTCTGAAATTTCACATTTCTTCCCCATTCCCAAATTGCACATCTCTGCCACATTCTGAAATGGTGCATCCCAACCAAATTCCATAATTGCACATCCCTGCCAAGTTGTGTTTCAATGCCACATTCCAAAATTGTTAATGCCACAGTCCAAAATTGTGTATCATGCCACATTCTGAAATTATGCATCACCACCACATTCTGAAAATATGCATCACTGCCACATTCCAAAACTATGCATCATAGCCACATTCCGAACCTGTACATCACTGCCACATTCTGAAATTGTATGTCACCACCACACTCCGAAATTGTACGTCACTGCCACATTCCAAAATTATGCATCACTGCCACATTCTGAAACTGTGTGTCACTGCTGCATTTCAAAACTGTGCATCACTGCTGCATTTCTAAATTGTGCATCACTGCCACATTCCAAACCAGTGTGTCACCACTGCATTCTGAAATTGTGCATCACAACCACATTCAAAAATTGTGCGGCATTGCTGCATTCCAAAATTGTGTCACCACTGCATTCCAAAATTGTTCATCACCACCACATTCTGAAACTGTGTGTCACTGCTGCATTCCAAAACTCTGCATCATTGCTACATTCCTAAATTGCACATCACTGCCACATTCCAAACCAGTGTGTCACCACCGCATTCTGAAATTGTGCCTCACCACCACATTCAAAAATTGTGCGGTACCGCTGCATTCCAAAATTGTGTGTCACTGCTGCATTCTAAAATTGTGCATCACCACTGCATTTGAAAATTGTTCATCACCACCACATTCTGAAATTGTGTGTCACCACCACATTCTGAAACTGTACGTCACTGCCACATTCTGAAATTGTGCATCACTACCACATTCCAAAGTTGTGCATCACTGCCACACTCCAAAGTTGTGCATCACTGCCACTTTCTGAAATTATGTATTTCAGCTACATTCTGAGACTGTGTCATTGCTGCATTCCTCACTTGCAACCTGGTGACATTTTGAAATCTCATACCTGCAGTATTTTAAAAATTGCACAAAAAATTATCCTTCTAATGCCATGTTTGCCACTGCATCCCCCCCAGCCACACTCTGAAGTACTGTACCTTGCATCTACACATTATGGAAGTACATGTGCTGACACGCACAGACCCCCATGTCAGTTTTCCTTTTTCAGATGTTTTCTACACCTACAGTTTTAAGTAACATAGGATAAATAAATCATAAGGTAGCTTGCAGGGACAACTAGATTGTGAGTTCAGGAGATGACATCTTCAGCAGCTCTTCACTAAAACTGACTTTTTTGAACAGGCAGTGAATTAAGGGTTACAAAATTACTTATAACTTTTGAACAAAGTAACTTACATACCTGATTTTTGGTATGAGGCTGACTGAGGATATGCTGATCCAAATTCTGAATTTATTAGTACCAAAAATTTTGGCCTCAGTCCATCTTTAAGTTACATTTTTTATGTGCACTGTTGTATATAAGTTACTATGGGGTCTTGTAACCACACACCCTGAGAAAGGGTTGTGCTGAAGCAATGGGGTTTATGGTGGCTTGCTGTTGGACTGGGGTAGGTTTGTGATTTGATGTGTATTTGCACAAATGTATATTTATATATGTATTACTTGCACAATATTTGCACAATAAATGGGGCTTTCTTTTATAAGAAGTTGTAATTTTTTCAGACCAGACCTACACCCGTTGCTCGCCTTTCATTTGTGTATGCACAAAGGTGGCTTCCTTCCTCTCCCTGCTTCCATTTGTCAACATTCAGTTGCAAATTCAGATAAGACCTTGTATTTGTTGGAGGTCTTTATTAATGTTTCTCATCTCACTGAGGTAGTTTGAAAAATTCACTGGTTACGTCACATACCATTATTCAGAGTCTCTTCTTCATACACATAAATTCCTAGTTTATCCAGGACATTACTTTTAGTTAGTAATTGTTTGTATGGTTTTCCCTCTTTCAACATATAGACAAGTGTCCTCCTATTTCCCATCTGGCCACCTTTTGGATTTCCTGGTCATAAGTATTAGTTTGTAGAATTATGCTCAGTGTCTCCCACAGTTTCTTTTGTACATTTCTTGTGTTTTCATTCCTTATTTGATTTATTCCAAATAAGGATAACAATTTAATATTGTTATTCTCTGTATTCCTCCTTCCAATTTTGTAAAATTCTGGGAAAGGTTCTTTTAAAGTTAGAATTCCTTCCATTTCCATCCCCATGTTCCTCATTTCCTCTTTTTTATTCAATATGGCTCTTAAAATGTAAACTTGGTCAGTGACCAGTAGTACTAGTTCTGAACTGAGCAAAGGTCTTATTACTCTTAAATGTTTAGTAACATACTCGTACCCTTCCAAAATGGTGGTCAGTAGGTTTTTCATCATTGTGCTCAGTTTTTCTTCATGTCTTCTGGCAGACTTCCTACCCTAAACAGTGACAGAACAAAATCTGTATCTAATGTTTTCTTAAGAAATTTTCCAAATCACTCTAAGTTCCCTTCTTCCTCTAGCTGTTTCGTGTACTTTTGTTCATCAGTTTCACTTGACTTGCTCTTAGTCCCTGTTTCCATTCCTGGCTTGTCCTGTCTTACTTCCTTCACCTTCATTTCTGTTTTTATATTATTGGATCTTGCTGGTGCCCAATCTCCATGTTGGCATGTGTCCCCCTCACACTAATATGGCACACTGGGAGTCGACCCCAGTGTGCACAATTACGAAATGTTGAAAAAATACCTGTGAATAAAGAAAACTGTCGCTCGAAGTCTTTAATTTTTTTTAAACCTGAAAATAAGAAAACAGTCCCTCGTCATCTCCCCAGTCCTCCTTCCCCCATCCCCATCCTCCAATTGAGCACCCACCTCCCTGCACCCCCCACACCCCATACTTACCTCCAGAGGTCAGGAGCAGCGATCTTCTCTGGACCAGGACATGTCAGCACTCTTCAAAGCCGAACCGCAAACTGAAGAATCAAAGGTAAATGCCGTATAATGGAGGTTTCAACTTAGGTTGATAGCTCAGCCATTTTAAGGAATTTTGTCCCCAAATTTTCAACATGGGGTTCTTGGGACCCTACCTCATGAACACTGGCACTGTCATTTCATTACTCAGTCCCAAAAGGTGATTTTGTGGTCACTGCACAGAGTCACTTTTGGAACCAATTAATGAAACAACAGTGCCACTGTTCACAAGGTGGGGTCCCAAAAAGCTCAAGTATGGCTCATCGTTTCCATGGAGTACCTAATTTGCTTCATTGCTCATTATGCTGATTCCTTCTGCAGTCATATAATTGCCTTGCTCTACCTGTTCCATACCATGTATGGTATGTCAGTATGCATGTGACCACTACCTCATAACACTCCTCATTCGTTTGCTCAGACACCAGTCCTTGGGGCCACTGTGCCTCCTATTCCTACATAACCATGCTTGTCACAGACATTATTAATGCTTCAAGAACCCAGAACATCACTCTACTGGATGCAGAAACTTCCCCTGATGTTCCACCGTCTATACCCTTCTTTGTTTACCAACTGCTTCATTAACTTCTCCTGCTCATGAGCTGCTTTGTGGCATCCCTCCTCCAACAGGCATGAACGAAGCTGCTATACTGCCAACCAAACTCATGTTATCCAGCCAGCCTACGTGCAGGCCTGGCTCAATTCTCTCACTTTTACTTCTTCTTGGCAGACCTATGTGGAGGTCCTACTAGCTCAGCTAGCATATGTGGAGGCCTAGCACAACTCACTCACTTCTATTACTACTCCAGCAGACCTACCTGGAAGTCTTGCCACTCTAGCTAGCTCTTGTTGGGGCCTAGCATGCTACTCGATCACCTTACTACATGTAAGTGTCAGTGGCTCAGTAGGTAGCACACTCGGCTCTGAGGCTGGGAAATCAGAGGACTGTGGGTTCAGTTCCCACATCTGGCACTTGGGTTAATATCCCAGTACTGACACTGTAGTGCAGCATGTGAAGGGTGCTGCACTTCTGAGGTGCCATCTTTCAGATGAGACGTTAAACCGAGGTCCCATCTGCCTGGATTTGTGGTAGTTCAGGTGGATGTTAAAGATCCCGTGGCTCTTATAGAAAAGAGTAGGAGAATTCCCCAGTGCCCTGACCAAATTTCCCTCAGTCACTAAAAATACCACCAACAGCTTAACCTGGTTCAATTTCAGTTGCTTACCATCTGTATTCCCCCTGCCCCTGGTTGCCCCTGAAAGAGTGACTTCTATGCCCAGTGGGTTTACCGGGTCAACAAAATTCAACAAACAAACATGTCCTTTAGTGGACCTCCTTGGTATCTGCTGGCTCCTTGGCTTTGGAACTTCAGCACAGCACATGCTGCAACCATGAATCCTGTAATTCTGTGGCCTTAGCAGCCAACCATACATGTCACTATTCCTGGCCTCCTGGCATGCCATTCTAATCCTCCAGTTCTTCTGCACAGGATTCTCCTGTTCAGCTCAGCTTCAAGAAAATCTCAGACAGCTCATCCACCTATGCTTACTACAGCACCAGTGGACCGTGGGCCCGCCATCCCAACAAACCAAGCTCATGAGAGGACATCTACTCATCACTCACTAATTCCTTCCATGCTACATGTAGATCCGCTAGGGGTCTTGTCCTCCTTACATTGCATGGTATGCTACTCCTGCAATGACAGACTGTGTGGGTCTTTCATCCTCAACTCAACCAGCATTCCATGGTGATGCAGACCACATGAGGTCCAACATATTAACACTGCACGCCCCATGAAGAAGCCCTTCCATAGCTCAAACATACTTCAAGTCACTGCAGACAGAGTCACATGGGGGGTTCATACCACCTTACTTTGGAACATTTCATATGGCAGTGATGGTGAACCCACTTGGGAGTCTCGCCATCCCAAATCACTCATGCCCTCAAGAAGCATTCTCCCTCCTCAACTGTATCTCCATCCTCACTACAGCAGACCCCATCTGGGTCTCGTCTTCCTTAGACTGAATACCTGAGACCTCTCGATTGCTTTGAGCATTTGACCGCTGAATACCTGGATCTACATCGGGCCATGCTCCAGCTAGCCCACGTCCGGGCCTACTCTACTTTACAATTCCATTATCCTTCTACTTCAATCCACCTTCTTCTGTTCCAGTTTCAACCCAGTTTCTACACCGGACATCTCCATAGAGCATACCTCAATTTTTGGATGTCCTGAGACAATTCTGCTTCTTACAAAGAACTAGACCACAACTGGTTTCACAGGATTACAGCTTGTTACAAGCCTTTCAATTGCTTAGACTCCCACCTAATCATCGTTCCTTGCTGGGCTAACCTTCTGACTTTTTCTTCCTCTTGATTCTACATCCTCAAACAATTTGCTACATTGCAATTAATTTCTTACCTTTGCTGACTGTAATTGTATGCTTTACAAACCACTTTGCTTACTGCTACCTTGATCACTGATTAACCATCATCCTTCATCCAGGCATCAGTTCCAGCTGAATCTTCATCTGCCAGAACCTCCATCTTTAACACTGACTTCTTGCTCATCATCTACCTCAACAATGGGACTGGGAATTCTACCAGTGACATCTAGCCTTCTCCTACATTTATACTTGTACTGTGTGTAGACAGCTCGCTTACCTTCTCGCCAGACTGTACCTGGCTCTGCTCCACATCAAGGAATACATTGCTGATCCTAATTCTGCTTCCCTCTGACAGCGTTGGAGGGCATCCGTCTCCATATGGGTCTCCACCATGATGGCCTACTGCTCCAACCTATGGTCTCCATGTTATCCTGGGAGATCTTTTCCAATTAATGCTTCACCCTGCCAGGAGGTCCTGGTGCTTGCTGTATGCATTCCATTTTACCTTGGCTGACCTACATGGGGGTTCGACTTCATACTGTACTTATGCACTGGTGGACCTAGTAGGGTCCCACAATGTCTCTGGTTTTACCATGCAATAGGGCCTGGCTGCTTACTCATCCACATTCCATCTCATTGGCTGACCCATGTGGAGCTCTCACCATCTCTACTAGAACCTATGCAATGGTGGACCATGTGGGTACACCATGTCTCCCACTTCACCCCAAAGGGGGCCTGGCTACCTGCTCAATGCACTCCTACTTCACCCACAAAAAGGGGCTTAGCTGCTTGCTCTACACATTCCTGCTTCACCCCAAAAAGGGGGCCTGGAGGTTTATCTCTGCTTTGGCCCACAAGGGGGCCTGGCTGTCTGCACACTACATTACAGCTTTGCCCTGCAAGGGGGCCTGTTGCCTTCTCTACTGGAACTATGCAATGTTAGATCATGAGGGATCTGCCATTCTCTCCTACTCCACCCCATAAGGGGTGCCTGGCTGCTTGTTCACTGTAATCCATTACATCTTCTAGAATGGCCTTCTTCCTTCATCGCACTCAAGGATTGACCATCAACCAGTTTTACATTCTTGTCCCTCCAAGATATGATTCAGCGAACAGCCGCCAGCTGAGCTGCCTGACTATGCACAATTCCTCGCTTTCTGCACCTATAGATATTATGGACTTGGATTCGTTAATCTCTCAAGCTATTCTCTCCATGGTGGACTCTTCTTTCAACAGTACCTTGTCTTCCAGGATTTCCTGCTTGCAATCAAACTCAGGATATGCCTCTTTGACCAACACTCTGGATCTAGTTATAACACAGCTTACCAATACTTGCCTAGCTTAGGATTACTCTCCTTTTAGTATGTCCAGAAGACAGGCAGGTCAGTAGCCATGGGTCCTCAGAGGTTTCTCCCAAGGGGGGGGTTCCTGTCCTGCATGCTACTGGCCACACTCTCTGAAGTTGGAGGAGGTAATCATATCAGTAATTACTTTCTTTTTGGGCTTTCAATCCTACACTTACCTAGCATCCCACCAAAGGTGGGATACAGATAAAGGCCAAAAGATCAAGTTCTAACATCAACCATATCTCATCCAGCTCAAATGTTCTAAACACCAAACATATCTCATCCAGTTCCAATGTACTATAAACAATCACTTATGTACCAATCCAGCTCTAACGTATCTAAGCACCAACCATATCTTCCCCAGCTCATATGTATCACAAGCACTGAGCTATGTACCGCACATTGAAACATATTTACTCAATCACCCCCTCTTTGTGTGGTTTCACACATTCAATCCCCATAAATTTAAGATCTCTTGGGTCTGTGCTGTGACTTTCCGCAAAATGTCTACCAACTAACATGTCTATTTTATTATCAGTGATTAAATGGACATGTTCTTGAATGTATTCTTTCATCATTCTGACTGTCCTGCCCACATAAATGAGTCCATATGTACACCAGATAACATACACCACAAATGTGGTTCTGCAAGTAATGATGTCTTTGACCTTCACTTGCATCTGATTTTTCAAGTTTAGAAATGTTTTGCCTGTTGCTATATACCCACATATGTTGCAGTTGAAGCATTTGTGACACCCACTGTGTCTGATGGTAGCCAGGTGTGACTGGTGTTGTCCTTGCCTGAAAATTGACTATGTACCCATTTATCTTTAATGTTCTGTCCCCTTCTGACAGTGGCACATGGATCTGGGCGTACCACCTTCTTTAAGATACCATCACTGTGCAGTAACTAGTTTTTCCAAATGATATTACCGATCTTGCCTGCAACAATTCTGTAGTCAGTAATGAAAGTTAACTACTTTTTTTTATTTCTGACATTTGTATGTTTCTGTTCATTGTCCAGTAACTCACTTTTTGTTTTTCTCTCACTTCTGCTAGTGATTTATTCAGCAGACCCTCATCATATCCCCTCGTCATGAAACTTTGTTTAAGTTCCAAGGCTTGAATTTCAAATTCGTCATTATCAGTACAGTTAGGATGACTGTGTAAAAATGAATGCACAGTACAGATTTTTTTTTTTAAAGATTCAGGGTGTGCACTGTCATATCTAGGAGGGAATTAGTTGCTGCATCCTTTCTGAACTCCTTCAAATGTATCTGTTCCCAAAGTGAATCCCACATCAATGTTACATGGAAATTAATATTGTCCCTGTTTAAAGTAGAGGTGAACCTGAGGTTCAATCTGTTCTCATTAAGGCAATTTCCAAAGTCCTTAGCCAATAATTCTGATCTTTCCCATATGCAAATGCAGTCATCAATGTATCTAAACCATGATTTTATGTTTTTATAAAAGGGGCTTATACTTGAATTGTAAATGGTGTCTTCTTCCCCAAGACCTAGGAACAGCTTTGCATACACAGGGGCCATTGATGCCCCCATAGCTGTGTCATATATTTGTAAATAAAATTCCTGTCCAAATTTGAATACATTGTGGGTAAGAATAAATTTTAATGCCTTTGTTATGAATTCAGTAGGAATTCACTAGATTTGCTTAGATTGTTAGAAGCACAGAAAATACAATAGCCCAAGAACCAGCTCCTTTAGGAAAGTGTGTAAAAACACGTATTTCCCCCATTTAGGATGTATTTATTCAAATTTCTTTTGAAAGAATATTTGTTTTTGCTTATAACAATAAATTCAGATAATCTATTCCATAGGTTAGCTGTTCTTTGAGTATAAAAAATGTTTCCTCTTGATGGTTCTATACTGCTCAATTTTTATTTGAAGGGGGTGTCCCCTAGTTGTAAATGTGTCAATTTTAAATCCTATATTCAAATCTGACATTAAAACAAATTTGAAAACCAATTTATTTAATCAGGCCTTTTCTGGTTTTGATATTGGGGGTTTATATTAGTCGGCTGCTTATAGAAAATAAATGTTTGTGCAGAATTTCATAAATATTTTAAATGCGTATGAGTCTGTGATTTTATGTCTCTGATTGTAAGGGTGCCCTGAGCTTTGAAAGGGCGCTTTTTAGAAATAAACTTATGATGATGATAATGATTAAAACTGTATCATTTACAATATCATAATATAATAAAATATCACCTCTCTGCCATCTTAATTCCAAACTAAACAGACCTAAATTCTTTAGTCTCTCCTCATACGTTAAGTCCCTTAAGTTCCTAATTGATTTAGTGAACCTTTGTTGAACTATTCCTAACTGATGGATATCTTTTTTATTATGCGGACTCCAAATCTGGTTACTGAAATCAATTGTGGTCTTACATAGGATAAAAACAAGGGCAATAACACCTCACAGGATTTGCATTTTATATTTCTGTTTGTTGATCTTAAAGTATTATTTGCTCTAGCAATCATAGTCATGTGGTGCTCTTTTAAGTCTAAATTTGTATCAGTTAAAACACCTAGATCATTGCCCACCCTTTTCTTCTGTATTGTTTGGTTATTTAATATGTATTTATGACTAGGATTCTTTTTTCCAAAATGCAGCACCCAGCACTTTTCAAAATTTAATGACATTACCCATTTATTGGTCCACAAGGCAATGTTGTTAATATCATTGAGTAATGGCTAATTTAAAGGGGGACTTGTCAAAAAAGTACCTGCACACCCTTGTACCATCCACATGATTTGTGGACTTGTACAGGCCTTCTACATCAATACTGAGCCACATGTAATTTTGTTGCCACTTATTTTTTGTAAATTTGTTCAAAGTATCCCCAGTATCTTTTAAGTATGATGGCAATCTGGTGACACAGGGTTGTAGTAAATAATCTATGAACCCACTAAGATTTTTCAGTTAAAGACCCTATGCTAGACACTATAGGTCTGCCTAGTGGGTCTGTCTTATTTTTCTGAATTTTAGGGAGAGTATAGAATGTGGGTACAACTGGAGTCTCACACCAAAAGTATTTCAGTTCTTCATTAGTGATGCCACCTTCTAGCACCCCTTCTTATAATAATGCTAGCAATTCCTTCTTGAAATTTTTACTCAGGTTACCCTTCAGTTTTTTGTAATTCCTTTAATCAGATAATAAACCAAGTACTATACGTCTGCAGTGGTCCTTCTCCATTACAACCACATTTCCCCCCTTATCAGTAAGTTTGATAATGATATCTTTATTTTCAGATAGTTTGAACTAAAGCTTGTTTTTTTCCAGGGCAGAGAGGCTGTGTCAGTAAGAACCCTTATCTGTCTGTAAAATTTATTTGACCCAATTAAGCATAGTTTTTTCAGACACATAATTATTTACAAAAGGAAAAAAGTATCATACAGGTTTAAAGAGAATTTTCTGTGCCTCTTTAAATTCGCTTAGGCTCTCACATTCAGCCAAACTATGCATGGTATTTTCATTCCACAGTGCATTCAAAATGACCAAGTTTGACATGTCCATGCAGCCTTCTGTATAGTCCAGGCCATAATCTGTAGTAGGTAACTGTTGTGGAGTAACATCTTGTATGGCTGATAAAATGTCATCAGTTCCCTCATTGTCTTGATTGCCAGTGTGCTCCGGGTATCCAATGTTGTCCCATTTAGTATCTCACCTTGGATTAATTCCAAAATTGCATTTAAATTTTATTTTTCTGAAAAATCTGTATAAATCCGAATGAATTTTGAAAATGTTTTTTCTTGGTGTGGGAACAAAATTTAAGTCTTTTAATAGTAAATCTTTTTTAGATTCAGTAAGTGGAACAGATGAGAAGTTTAGGACTTATAGTTCTGCGTTTTTCCACCCTCAGAACTCTTTTTGCTAATGTGCTTCCTTGCTCCTCATTTGCCTCTGCTAGTTTTCTTCCTGTGACCTCCACTCTCAACACAGAGAGGTGTGCGCAGATGGGGTAGAAGTTAATCTCAGTCTCTGGATTGTGTCCCGGAATACTGTGACTACACAACCATTGCACTGCACCATTCCCTTATCTGCTGATGTAAATTCACTCCCTTCTGCTTCTAAATGTAGCTTGCCCCTACTTTTTTCCCTAAGAAATGTTTTTATTGAGAATAATATTCCCAAGGAAAATAATACAGAAAGAAAAAAAAGGAAAAACAGAATATTCCATAATACATTTAATGTATATAATAACATAATATGCCCCTACTGTCCCATACCTTTACCCACTCCTTTCCCACTTACACTTTCTATCTGGACTTCCTTTAACACCTTACCTTAGCTATGGTGTTACCTGCTTTCACTTTTAACAGTAGTTAATTCTAGATATAGTTCTTCCTGTACCCCCTGCCTCTTTGCTACTCCCTTTTAACTAATTATCTTCTTTTGTTTTTACTGAACTGCTATGTCACCCTACCCCAGATAGGGTGTCTCCTGTTTCTCCAACTGCAGTTACTACCTGTCTCCTTTTCTGCTAGGAATTACCCTCTATACCACCATCTCTAGTTGCCTATACAGCTGTTACAAAATGTGTATTCATAGAAATATGGACAATGATGGCAAAAAAAGACCAGTGGTCCATCCAGTCTGCCCAACTTCCCTATTAAGCCTTGGGACCTACTGTCCCGTCAGGATCCTAAACCTCCCCATCCTCTGCCCCATTCTTCTCTCTGATTCTGTCATCCCGAGCACCACTATACCCTTCATTCCGTCTCATCCATGCTTGAAACCACTAATGGTTTTCACACTCACCACCTCAGCTGACAGACTACTCCATGGCTCCATCACTGTTTCTGTAAAATAGTATTTCCTCATGTCCCTCCTGAACCTCCCTCCTGTTAGTTTCCATTCATGACCACATGACCGTGAGTTAGTATTTAAGTTAAATAGTTCCACCAAGTTTACCTTGTTAATTCCTTTTAGGTACTTGAACGTCTCTATTATATCTCCCCTCTCCCTTTTGGTCTCCAGTGAGTACATGTTCTGTGCCTTGATGTGCTCCTCATAGGACCTCTCCTGCTGGCCCTGAATCATTCTTGTTACCCTCCATTGCACCATCTCCAGCCTATCTCTGTCCTTCCTGAGGTGAGGAGTCCAGAACTGGGTGCAATTCTCCAGGCCTGGCCTCACCAAGGATCTATGTAAGGGAAGTATTATCTCTTCCTTCCTGCTATCAATACCTGTCCTGATACATCGCAGTATCCTACTTGCTTTGCTAAAAGTCTTGTTTTGCTGACATGATTGTTTTAGGGAGTCACTGATGACGACTCCAAGGTCTTGTTCCTCAGCCTTAGTATTGAGTTTCAACCATCCCATCCAGTACTCTCAGCTGTGGTTCTTGTTTCCTAGGGTCATTACCTTGCATGTTTTGGTGTTTAATTTCAACTGCCAAATCATTGACCACCCCACTAGCTTTGTAAGTCTCTCTGAACTTCCTCTATTCCCTCATCACTATCTATCCTCCTACAGAACGTAGTGTCATCTGCAAGAAATATAGCCTTCTCTGGGTTCTTTCACCAATGTCACTGATGAACACATTGAAGAATGGACCTAGAACAGATCCATGTGGAACCCTGCTCATGACTTATCTCTCTTTTAATGTAACCCCTCTGACCACAGCCCTCTGCTGCCTTCCCTTTTGCAAGTTATCTACCCAGTTTACCATGACTTAGCTGCATCGAGATCCTCCATTTTCTTCAGCAAGTGTCTCTCAGGCAACAAGTCAAAAGCCTTGCTGAAGCCAAAGTAGAGCAAATTCACAGTGTGGACCATATCTAATTCCCTCATCACCCAAAGAAAACTATCACCTTAGTCTAACAGGACCTCTCTGACACAAATCCCTGCTGTTTACTGTCTTAGAGACTATTGCTCTTCAAGTAATCAACAAGATTCTCTTTGACCAGTGACTCCCTCAGCTTCCCTGCAATAGTGGTATGACTGACAAGCTTATAGTTCCCTGCTTGTTCCTTGCCCCATCCCCCTTATGGAGCAGAACTATGTTGACCAGCCTCCAATCCATCAGAACCACCTCTATCTTTAGTGAGCTGTTCAATAAACCTGCCAGGGATTCAGACACTCCCACTACCAATTCCCTGACTATCTCAGATGCAATCCATCTGGTCCTGGGCCTTATCCATCTTTAGGTTTACTAGTCCTTTCATGACCCTTTTTCCAATAAATATTGGCTGCTTCATCTCCAGGACCCCCTTAGTGGCTACTTTATGCCACTCTCTGGCAAGAGCCCACCATCCTCCCTAATGAAAACTGAGCAAAAGTAATGATTAAGGATGCTGGCCTTTGCCCATCCTCTTCTGTCATCCTACCCTTTCTGCTAGCCTTACCATTCCCCCTCCTTTCTTCCTTTTTTCCCTAATATATCTGAAGAACCATTTTTCTCCACTCTTGTCCCCTTCTGCAATATGCAGCTCTGTGTCTGCTTTGCCTCCCTAACTGCCCTTTTTACCTCCCTATTATTTCATTATACAGTATATTCTCCCCATTTCCCCTCCTCCGCTTTTCTTTATAATTTTAGAAGGCCTTTTACTTGACCCTCACTACCTCCCTGCCCCTTGCCAAGAACCATAAAGGTCTTTTGAACCTGTACTTTTTTGTTACCATTCTCATGCATACTTTAGATGCCTCAAGAATGGCTCCCTTAATAGCCCCCATCCATCTTCTTATTTAATCCTTCTAATTTATCCTTGACCAACTACTTCAGCCTACTGAAGTCCACCCTTCTAAAATCAAGGACCTTTGCTCTTGATTGCTCTTTACTGGTCCCAAAGGCCAGTTCAAATCCAGTTCTCCAGTGATGCCCCCTACTTCCACAGCTCCTACCACCTCTGAGCTGGTGAGCACCACATCCAGAATTGTGGTCTGCCTGGTGGGTTACTTAACTAGCTGTAACAGTAGATGATCTTGGAAGGTGTCCAGCAGGGCCTGAGTTCTGGTGCTCTTGGGCACTGGAACATCCCAATCAGTGTCCAGCAGGTCCAGATCGCCCACTACCACTACTGATTGCTTTGTTACCCCACTTTCAAATTCTTCTCTGAGCTCTCTGACCCTTTCCTCCCCTTGCTCTGGCGGTCTATATATCACCACCAAGTGCAGTTTCTTTCCTTAGGCTGCTGAGAGTTGCACCCACAGTGATTTTCTCCATTACTTCCCCGGTGCACCCATCTTCCAGCCCTTCTATGCCCACCTTGACAAAAAGGGCAGGTCCCCCCACCTGCTCCTCTACCCCTCTGGAACAGTGAGTACCCAGGAACCATCAGTTCCCAGTTATTATTTTCCAAAGACAATGTTTCTGTGATGGCCACAAGGTCCACTTAAGTGTCCACCATCAGCACTACTCTCTTCCATCTGACCCCAAATCCTACTTTGCTACTACCCTTGTGCTTTCCTTGTCCTCTCATCCCCTTTTATTCTTAGTGCTTGCACCCTTTACGTTCCTCCTCTCTAATGTCACTTTACCTAGTACAGTAAGGCTACAGTTCTCGTCATACCTGCTGTGCTGCTACAAGCCCCCAGATATGGGGGAGTACTAGCTAGGATCCCATTCCTTTCACCTGACACTATTGTTCCTCCAGACCAGACTCCCCACAGTTAGTTTAAATGTCTGATATAGACATTACATTTCTACCCCACCACACAGGCCCCTCGTCTCTTTTCAAGTGAAGCCCATTAACCTTGAAGATTCTCATTTTCCAAAAGCTTCCCCAATCCCCCACAATGCGGTACTACTTTTGCTGACACTATCACTTAGGCAACTCATTAAGCTCCTCCTTTACATCACTTTCTATCCTATCCTGCTTCTTTTACTTGCCCCAAGCTTGGAGGACTTTGGAAAAGGCCAGGGAGGCTGAGTGTGCTGTAAGTCTGTCCCCCAGTCTATGGAATTTCTGCTTCACCATCTCCACAAATTGTTTGCCAGATCATTGGATACCTAGGTGTACCGGCACCCCCAGCCTCCCCCTGCTCCTTCTCCACCATCATCCCTATCCTGTCTAAATCCTTGAAGGCTGATTGGCTGATGCCCCAGAAAGGCATCACACCATCCTCCTCCTATCCATCCCCCTTCACCACCCCTATACCCCTTTAATCACTGAGTCCCCGACCACTAAGAATCCCCTGGTAGATTTTCTCCCTTGGGGGACATTGTCCTGCCTTTTCCCTTCAACTAACTTGGAGTCTCCCCGAGTGGAGTTAAGTGCCTGAACCACCTCTAGGGGGGTGTGAAGTGATTTGCCATCTAGATGGTGTTGGACTAGACAACCTCCTTATGGCTACTCCTGCCCCCTTCCCCACTACTCTCTATCCCTTGGACCAATGGGTCTCTGGGAGTGAGGGTGTGGTGAGTTGGCTCCTGCTGAGCTGATGATGAAGCTGAGATGTCTCTACCCTTGCTGCCACCAGCTGAGCATAGAGCTCCATCATGGCCCTGCAGATGGGGCAGTGCCACCTCCTTCTCAACAGCATATTCCTAGAGAAGAGCACTCCACAACCACCATAACTGACTGCCTCCCCATTAACCCCATCCCCTAAAGACCTGTGCTAAACAGGTGATGAAATGAACTTGTAGTACTCACCTAGATAGGGTGTACCTGTAAGGCACAGCTATAGCACAGAAAATAGGGCTAAAAACAACCTCATAGTGATTGCCCAGGTAGGGAGTAGCTATAGACCTAGCTATAACATAGAAAACATGAGTATAAACTACCTCATAGAGCTCATCCAGATAGGGTGAAGCTGTAAGATTTAACTATAGCACAAAACCATGCAAACTGAAGCTACACTAACTATAGCACAGAACACAAATATGAAATTAAACTTTTCATGAGCAATGAGTATTAAATGTAGCTGAAAAAGACTACACCATTAACTTGCAGTATACATCCAGATAGATTTCAGCTAAGACCTAGTAGCAGTATGTTGCCCAAACAATTCTCCCACAAACAATGCAGTTAACTGTACATATACAATTTTACCTGGGTTGAGATGGGTAGAGTTCCTGGCTGTTGGCTGTATCTCCTGGCTGACTCACTGGAAGACTCCTAACAATGACCTTTGCACTTGGCCCTTAGCACAGAGGACCACAGCATGGAAGGACTGCTTGGGGTCGTCTCTTCATAGGGCACTTGAACAGAGCAGGCAGCTCCCCATTTGTTAATTCTGGGCTGAGGGGCATGGCTTCATACTCCATGGTCACCAATGGTGCAGTCTTTAGCCTTGGAGTAGTGGCTTGTTCCATTTGTTGCCTCCTGGTTTTAGTGCTCCTTGAGTCTAGCATGGGTCTGCAGTGTGAGGAGAGGGTGAACTAGCTCAGTTACAACCCCTTTTGTCCCCTCAGGAGCAGCAGCAGTGACTGCTCACAGTAACTAGAGCTCTTGAGAATTCAATGTTTAGGAGCACCTTACCTTCTCCTGTCATTCCATCAAGGCCCTCTGCTTTTCTGCAGTCACCTGCTGATGTCTGAGATGTCAACTACCTGTTCCACTCCAGCTTTCTTACACTCACACTCTGTGACATGAGCGTAATGGGACTCACTGGGAGGAAGTCAATTTATCTACGACAAGTAGAATCGAAATGGATCAGGGGAAAACTGAACACTGCATTCGCAGGTCCCAATCACTACACTAAAGCATTCATTCTTGCCCTTCGCATGTATCTCTTACTAGAGTACTCTGCCTGCATCTCATCTGCATTCATAATTACACTCTGTATTGCATTATTACTTGCACTGTATATCCTGTCATGATATGATCCTGTGTTTATGTACAAAGTTTATTCCACTTTGGGGTGCTTTAATTAATTGCATTTCATATCTTGCTCTATTGTGCTTATTGCCTATTGCTTGTTTTATCTCAAGTGTAGAATGACTGTTAAATGCTTGTAACACGCCTGTACCCCCTTCCCCCGGGTTGCACCTGGAAACGAGCCCTGGCTCAGTGTGCCTTTCCCATTTTACCAAATGTTTAAATAAATATATAAATAAGCAGGTCGCAGGTCTCTCCCCTTTCTCTTCCTCAGGTGCAAAGTGAAGGGAGGGATTGAGAGCTTTTGTTGGCTGTACCGTTCTGCTCTCCTTATTTCACTGCTTTTGAAAGCAGAATCAAAATGGCTCTTGGGAAACCTGATACTGCTTTCACAGGTCATAGGCCTGCCTCTTTCGCTGCCTCAAGTGCAAAATGAAAGGGGGAGAGATAGCTTTGGCTGGCTGTACCCTTCCGCATTCGTAATGGACTCCTTCTGAAAGCAGATTCAGAATTAATCTAGGGAAACCTGATATGATTTTCACAGGTCACTCTGCTTTATCTGACTCGGGTGCAAAGCGAAAAGGGGTGAGAGAAAGCTTTAACTGGCTGTACCCTTCTTCTCTCTCTAATGCACAGCTTCTGAAAGCAAAACCTACAGTCACAGTTCTGTGCTGCTTCTTGCCCTGGAATCCACTTGCTTCCAAGTCCACTATATGCTCCTTGACAATAGTTTTCAATAACTTCTTTACTATGGAAGTTAGACTCACTTGCTTATAGTTCCCCGGACCCCCGTGGAACAATACTACATCCACTTCCTTCCAATCTCTTAGAACTTCCCCATTTCTAAGGGACCGATAAACAGTTCTGCAAAGGGTGTCACCAGCACATGGCCAGTGGTCATATTGCACTTGGGTAGATAACAAAGTAAGCAGCCAGTATACAACAGGTCATGTGATATCTGGAGGATGACCTAGTTCCACCTCTCAAAGTAGTTGATTGGCCGGTGAAAGGATGGTAAGCAACATCTCAAGTTGGTGCACTTGTGGGCCTTACTGCTCCTGGCAATGTGGGGGAGCCTGGCAGAAGCTTAGGACCCCTATCAGCTGGCAATCAAAGCTCTAGCTGTGTGGCCCAGCTTTGGGGCACTTATCCACAGACTACAGGACAAAGACGCAGTCCCCTGGCCTTAGGATGGCCTAGGCCTGCCTCTAAATTCAGCTGATTTGCTGCTGAGATGATGATTGGCAACAGCTCTAGCTGCTGCCCCAGAGGTCCTTGCTGGTTCTGGTGACACTGCTGAAGCCTAGCAGAGGTGTAAGATCCTTTCTTGACCAAAGACAGTAGCTGACGATGCATTGTTTGGTGTGTGGAATGGGGCCAAGATGATGATTGGCAATAGCTCTGGCTGCTGCCCATGTGGTATGCTACTGACAGTAATTTATGGAATGCTTTCCCCCAGTATATCTGTGAGTCAGAGACTTCCTGGATCTTAAATAGTTCATTAAAACAGTTGTGCATGTTATCGTGAAAAATTGTGACCTGTATCTTTTTATTCTGTTTTAGAGTGCCCATATCCTGCAGTCCTGTAAGATGCCCGTTTTCTGCATTTTGAGTACTTGACCATTTGTTAACATTTGAAGTAATTAAAAGGAGTAATCCTAGTAATATGGCCATCCCTAGGTTTTTTCACTGGTATTACCAGCTGTTTTTGAACACCCATTGTTCAACATCACTTTGCTGGTGACTATGGTGATCTAGGATGTTGCAGATACTGCTCACTTATCTTATGGGAAAACGATTGCTCAAAAATAGTGGTGAATGATGAGGAAAACCTGGGGATAGCCATAATTATAGAAGCACTCTATATTATTTTAAATCTAAAAAAAAGCAGTAAAACAGATTTAAAACAGGTCAGAAAAAGGCATCTTACAAGACACTAGAACAAAGGCATGGTAAATAAAATAAAATGGCATAGGTCAAGATTTTCACTGTAACATGCACTGCTGTTTTAACATTTGTTTTCTGAAATCTGCTTGCTATGCTATATAATAACATTGAATTGTGAATATTTCCTTATAACCTATATAGTAGTTTGAGTATGTGCAGTGATTTGATATTTGTAAATAGTGTTTCATAAATAATAATGATAATAATGATAATGAAATGAGTGTAATGAACTAATTAATGTGCTTGGTCAGGTGTGACTGCATGACCAGAAAGCTCATTGCTCAGTTTAAAATCATAAATTAGTTGGTCTTTTTACAATCAGTAAGCCACACCAGGGTGTTAAAAATAGTGGAGTAAGTACATTTAACATATATGTAGGGCACAGGATAATTTCCTGGAGTGTTATTCCACACATAATGGGCACCGGTTCTCTTTAATGTCTTTAATGTCTTTATAGGTGAAAAACTGGAGAGACTGGAAGGAAAAGTATTCCTTTTTGCAGACGACACAAAGATCTGCAACAGGATTGATACACAAGGGTGGGTGGAAAGGATGACAAGGGACTTGGCAAGGTGGAAGGAATGGTCTATGGCAGCTTAGATTCAATGCAAAGAAGTGCAAAGTAATGCACCTGGGAAACAAAAACACAAAGGAACAGTACACAGTGGGGGGTTATTAACGACAACAAAAATGGAAAGGGACCCGGGGTTAGTCATATTAGATGACCTAAAGGTAGGAAAGCAATGTGAAAAGGCAGCAAGGAGGGCTTGGGGAATACTCGGATGCATAGGGAGAGGCATCACCAGTAGAAAACAAGAAGTTCAATGTGCTTACACAACTGAGTGAGATAATATGAGATGATGCTTGTATAACTTGATTTGTTTTGTGGCTTTCCGCCTCTCTATCCATGGGATATACCACCCTGTAGGGGTACGATGCAAGGAACCCTAGAGGAGGGTCCCCCCCCACAGATGCCAGGAATGAAGGTGTCAGCTAAAGGCAGGTTAGAAAGAAACCCACGGGAAAGAGAGATGAGCTGCTGGAGGAGGAGGGGTTGATGGTGGGCAATGAAAAAGAATCTTGTAAAAAGCCCAGGATGTTGTGATCTTTTAAACTCAATGGGGGAGCGACGTTGTTGTTCTGCCCATCGAACCTTGGGCTTAAGGCCCTCCCATTCAATGTGCTTACACAACTGAATGAGATAATATGAGATGATGCTTGTGTAACTTGATTTGCTTTGTTGCTTTCCGCCTCTGTATCCATGGGATATACCACCCTGTAGGGGTATGACCCAAGGAATCCTAGAGGAGGGTTCCCCCCTACAGGTGCTGGGAATTAATGTGTTGGCTAAAGGTAGGGTAGGAAGAAACCCAAAAAGAATACCCAAAGATGTCAGGCTCCGAAGAGGCGAGGATGATGAATGAATTCTGTGAAGAGAAGTACTAACTTCCTAAGGAGAGAGGGGAAAGCCGGGCCACCATCCTCCTCCATCCAACAGCGGAACCTAACTAACTAACGTGAAGAAAGTACTAACTTTAACTAATATTATGACCATTGGCATGGAGGAGAGGAAAAAAAACCTTTTTAGGAGGAAACCTCTGGGAATCCAAGGCCTAGGTCGCCTTACCTCCAGGCTGATGACGCTTGATTTGAGGACACGTGTTGGTAAAGAGAATGGTTCATAGATGAGGAATATAAGTAGGGAGGATGATGATGAGATAGGGAAAAACTCTAAAGAAGCACAGATTAAATAAGGAACATGAGGTAGCAGGGACCCAAGGAGGGTATGCTCGAGTAGTCGATGAGAGATAGTAGATCAGTGGAGCAAGGATGGGAGGGAGTAAATCCATGCATGAGTCAGAGAAGCAAGGTGTATCCAGATGTGCTCATGAGGAGATTCCAGATGTGCTGATGAGGAGACAGATGATAATGCAGACTGACTCGATTGAGCGATGTGCTTGATTGAGCGATGCAATTGAGCAGACACTGAGATTGAAGAGGCATGCTTGATTATGCATTGTAAATGATTAGACTCTGAATGATTAGACCCTGAGGTTGTAGTCAATGAGGTAGTATGGGATTCATTGATAGGAATGTTCGAGGAAGTGATGTAAGTAGATAAACCTTGAGGTAATGCTGAATGAATGTTGACTGGATTTATGAACTCAATATGACTTTATGAACTCGATATGACTGGAGTTATGAACTCGATACGTGCGGCAGGATGGCCGCGGTTGATAGGTGGCATAGGAGTTATGATAGGAACACCCAAAAAGAATATCGATATCAGGCCATGAGTGGAGTGAATCCTGAATGGCTGGAATGGAATTGGAAGAGGAGACAGGAATGAACTTGAAAATGAACTTGTACGAAGGAAGTAAAAGGAAGTAGGCTTCTCGAAAGGAGGTACACTCCAAGACCAAGAAGGGAGATCTGGAACCAGAGGCAACTCAGGCTGAGCGATCGAGGAACAAAACTGGATGAGGTATGATGAGGAGCGAGCAAAATTGGACTATTAAAGATGAGTAGTGAAGCTAAGAGTGCAGTGTAGCCATCATGGCTGGTATATAGTGCAGTGGTCTAAAGCTCTGAGTTGCAAATCTGGTGACATCCTGCAGACCAGACCTGGGTTTGAATCCCACAGCTTCCACTTGCATACTGTGTGACCCTGAGCAAGTCACTTAACTTCCTTGTGCTCCCAGGTTGCACCTGGAAACAAGCTCTGGCTTAGTGTGCCTTTCCTGGTTAAACAATTTCCCCTTTTCTTTCCTTACTAAAAAAGGTGCTAGGACAAGGAAGGTAAAATTAGGAAACAGATGAGGTACAATGAGGGATTGAATCCATGGAGGCTAGTACAGGAGAGTGAGGTATGAAAGGACAAATGATGGAGGGAGGTCAGTGGATAGCATAGGACCCAGCCAATACAGAATGAGAATAGCAGTAAGGCGAGCTGGATGAGGTGGCATGCAGGACAGGTTCAATGGAAGGCCAGATGAAGTCAGCCATAGATGGCCCAATGATGTGAATAGCAGAGCAAGCTAACAGAAAAACCGTGGCATGATGAGATATAGAAGCCATGACTGGAGTGAATCCTTGATGGCTGATAATGGATGGAATCAGGAACATGATAACATGATACATGTGGCATGAGGGCCGTGGATTGATGAGGCGGACATATGAGTAATGATAGTTATGCCCAAAGAGAAATATCGAATGCAAGCCAGACTAAATCAGCCGAGGCTGATGGCATGAAATGGATAAGACCCAAAAGTCAAGAGCAGCCAAAGAGGAATGATGGCAAGAAGGACTGCAAAAGGCCATATTGGAGGCATGATGATGAATGACGTAGGGCCTGGTATAGCAGCGCAATGAGGGAAGATGAGCACCCCTATGTCCCAGAAGTGCAGACAAAGAAGAGTGAAGCAAGGCACTGGAGGTGACAGGTGGCCATGGAGAAGAGAAGCTGCTGGGCTGAGGAGGAGAGCAGGCCACACTGTGAAACTAACAGCATCCCCCAACCTTGCAGCATTCAAATTAAAGCACAAGCCCACAAAACAGAGCAAGGAGCTAGAATATGTAGCACATCCTGAGAGGTTCCAGTGCATGCTACCTATATCAACCCCACTGTGTTGGACTTCCAGAAAGCCCGTGGACAAGACCGGAAAGCATTTGATGAGATGCTTCATCCAGCCGAGCCACATGGGTAAATAGATTGGAAAATGAAAAGTAAGTTTTGATGCACCATATAGTACGTTGAAGAGTTGCAGTATCTTTCAGGCTGCTGAAAACATTGCTTTGGTCAGGCAGAAATGTCAAAAAGTGTCTAATTACATAAGTCAGCTTTAGCACTCAGCCAGACCTGTACAGAGACTGTAGCGGAGCAGCAAAAGATGCATTCCCATCCCCCTCCAAAAGCCTTAGATGAACTGGCTTCATCTGGTGGGGAAGGAGGACCTATAAAAGAATCAATGTGCCCATCTCTAATATAAAGCTGACATTCATCCAGGGTGACATGTGACTGGTTAAACAACAACAAGAAAATGTGTGCCAGCAGGATCACCTATGATACAAATGGTCCCTTGGAATTAAAGAAAAAATGTCAAAATAAGGCATACTACCGGAATTGAAGGAATGCCTACAGCAGCTGTGATTCATCGGCACCTGCTATTACTCACCATACAGCTATCCCCTGCCTTATGGAGCTGTCATCTCACTGGAAATAAATGTACGAACCGGGAATTGCAGGGAGGGGTACTAAGCATGCTAAATCCCTGCAGCAGGACAACAGAGCTCCTAGGGATAGGGTGACTGGGAAGACTAGTGCAGAAACACAGTCCCCTGCCTACCTTGTTTTTTTGTTTTTTTTATTATTTGTGGCCCCCCTCCCCAATCACTGATGAGCGTCCCATTATCTAAGCTCTCAACAGTCACAAATGATTCTGCTCCTTGGTTTCCACCAATGTAGAATTAAGGACGCTGAGTTGTGTACAGGATAAAGACTGTATTTTAGGTTCGATGTGCTGAGAAACACAATCCCCCGCCTACCACAGTCCCAGCTGAAAAAATAGCAGAATTGCATGTCACTTGGAGTTATGGCAGTCACGTACCTTTAAGTGCACTGGAATTAAAACACCTTGTGCTGTGATAGTAACATTCAATGTGCAGAAATGGCCAAATGAAATGAGGAGGAGTGCCAAAACCGGGCAGAGCACTGGAGCACAGCAAGGTAGGAAGGTACGAGGGAGTGGGGATGGAGAATGAGGGCTGCAAGCAAGTGGTAAGTCAAAGTGAAGAGAACTGACAGAATGCTGAGGGGGCAGAACAGGCGGCCAGAGGTGCCGCCAAGACAAGAAGAAGATGCAGGAAATGGGAGAGGACCAAGAAGCGGTGCCTCCAGCCACAACGAAAAAGAATCCTGGCAAAACCCAGGATGTTGTGACCTTTTAAACTCAATGGGGGAGTGACGTTGTTGCTCTGCCCATCAAACCTCGGGCTTAAAGCCCTCCCATTGTTATCCTTCTGTACAGACAGTTGGCGAGGCCCCATCTGGAATGCTGCATGAAGTTCTGGAGACCCGTTCTCCTCAAGGACATAGACAGGATGGAGGCAGTCCAGAGGAGGGCAACTAAAATGGTGCAGGGTCTGCACCAGAAGCCATATGAAGGGAGACTAAAGGAGCTTAATATGTATACCCTCGAGGAAAGGAGGGAGACGGGGGACATGATAGAAACTTTAAAGTACCTCAAGGGAATCAACAAAGTCCAAGAGGGTAGCATCTTTCAGAAAATGAGATGTGCAAGATAAAGGGGACACAATTTGAAGATAAAGGGGGGAGGACTCAGGGGCAACATGAGGAAGTATTTTTTCATGGAAATGGTGGTGGACACATGAAATGGCCTTCCTGAGGAAGTTGTGGGGTCACAGACAGTGGGGGAATTCAGAATGCATGGGACAGACACAGGGCAATTCTAGTGGGAGGTAGGAGGAAGTATGCAGTTGGTAACACTTGGATCTGCAGCTTTTCCAATAGGTAGCGAAATGGGCAGACTGGGTGGGCCAAGCAGTTCTTATCTGCCATCAAAGTCTAAGTTTCTATGTTTCTGTGTTACCATGGAGAGTATTTTTGTTTAATTAGAGTGAGCCACTGTACCCATAAGATTCAGTTATTTTTAATTAGAACAAAAACAGACCCTAATAGGACAGTTTTGTTGATGGAAAAAAACAATCATAAAAATATAACAAGTTTTGCACTAGGCTGCAGCACACAACCTCATGAACCAGTCCAGTGGAGGCAGGTGAAAGTGTCATGGCATATGCAGGGGGATTTTCCACTGCACAGTAAATAGGCTATAAAACCTCAGCAAAACCCCATGATTGCACATCAACACACACAGATAAAAGTACAAACCAGGAGCAGTTGATTATTATCTGGTGAGTCACACTGCCGGCTTCTCAACACTTAAATATTTTGTCAGCTTTCCTCTTGTAAGTGAAAGTACTGTAACTACTTCTGAGGTTGGGGCTCTCTGTTGTTTCTTTCAGTCTTTCTCATCATCTAGATTGCTCATTGTATGATCAGTGTCATTAGCCAGCGAGTATATGAGCGTTAGGTTTCCTGTATTAGGCAGCTGAATTCGGGTTTCACTCACTGTCTTAAAACTGCCACAAGCCATTGAAGAATATCAGTTTGGAGGTTGTCTGTCTACAATGTCACTTGATAAACTGACATCAGACACTGAGCTGAATGAGAGGGTGCCATTCTTAGTGCCTGGCAAAGTGGCCAAAATTCACTTTGTGAATTAGTTTGCAAATTCTGCAGAATTCATAAAGTGTGAATTAAACAAATGCTTAAAGCTCTGAGCGGCAAAGTTGTCATTCTTTCAGTGAATTGACCAAAATTTGCTTGCAAAGTGGTCACTTCATCAAACAAATTGCATATTGCTGTAAAATCTTCGCAATGTTGGTGAAGTCGAAGTTCCTTAGGTCCAAGGAAACTTTTCAATGCTTTGCAAAGGCAAATTCTGGCCTCTTTGCAGCAACTTTGCAAGGTTTAAATGTGCATATCTCTAGCTGTTCTACCCTAGGCAAGAGATCCAAACTCAGCTAAGAAAATGTCCAAATATGGTTCTTTAAACAGACACAATGTAATAGTCTGCTGGTAGTAAGACCTAAGCATAATACATTATAGAGGTCTAAGGCATTTGTATTTCTTAATATACAGGAGGGTATGTTTATTTTATTTATAATACATGATTAGGTCTTTTCCCCTTGGGGAAACTGCTGAATTAGACAAGACTTAAAGGATTGTGAAATCATCAGTTAAAAACATGCTGCAACTTGGATAGACCTAAAGTTTTAAGGCCCCCATATTCAGAGCTGGCTGATAGTTGCTTCACTGCCAGTAGCACTGCATGGCAAAAAGCACACAGCCAGCTCTGAGCTATATTCAGACAGTTAATGCATTCAAATGGAGTGCACTAACTTTCTGAAAATGTGACACTGACAGTGCAGTGCATAGTGACTATGCACTGACATGGCCCAAGGCTGAATATGGTCTACAGAGGTGCATGATGGAGATAACACTACACAAAATGCCAGGGCACCTGTGGGGCATTATTACCCCTAACAAGCAAATGAACCCTTTGGGCATGCAAAGTGCTAAAGGGCAATTTGCATGCCCATTTTTGGCCCATTTGTATGCTGCCAGCAGTGCCTTAGTGCCTTTGTAGGACATTATATAGTAGTCCCTGGCATCTAGTATTCCCCCCATACCCCCAATCACCAACACTGTGGTATGTATAACAATTCCTGGAATCTAGTGGTCCCCGCGGTCACACATGTTGTATTAAGCTATCCCATTCCCTGGTAGTGTAGGGGACCCTCCACCTCCTGACCTAGTGCCATCCCTCCAGCTGCCCTGTTACAGCACTAAGAATGTACACCTGGAGTGACAATTGGCATAGGTTACCTAGAAAGGACTGCAGATTATTGAAAATGTCATCCTGTAAATATCCCTTTGTTTCTGAACACTACACAAATCATTCACATATATTGATTGATTGATTGATTGATTATTTTATTTATTTGTAACATATTTTACAAAGTAGGCAAGCAGAGCCTTGAGGCTCATTTCCAGTTGTGGCCTGGGGGGATGAGAGGTAGTTAGGGAAGGAATGTGCTTACATACATACTGTACAAGTATAAGACAATGGTTCTGAGGCCAAAACAAACATACCGTACAAAAATATGTGAAATCTGACCATATGTGTATATGTTCTATAAGTAATGACACCCCCCCAACCGAGTGCCAAACCCCACCCCCATGACTGTCAACCCCAGCCTGTGCACCCACTTAGGAACTCCCTACTCCTGCACCCTCACCCCAGTCACAAGTTTTCTCTAAAGGATGATAACTGGTACAGTCTGCTGCTCACCTCCTCAGTCAGCTGCTATCTGGCTGTCACCGAACGCAATTACAGCTGTTTGTACAGCACTCATGATCATGCTGAATGGCAGGTTCTCAGCTGGTAGGCAGTTGGCACTTAGTTGGGGTGGCAGATTGGTCCTTGGTTGGGGAGTTGGGGTGGCACTGGTCTGGGGTAGGGTTGTCATTATTTACGAACATATACTGTACATATGTGCTCAGATGATACATATTTTCTTACATAAATGTTTTGTGTGGTGTTCAGAAATAAAGGGATATACAGTACACTGGATCCCATGTTTAATCATCTGCAGTCCTTTCCAGATACCCTGTACCTATTGCCACTCCAGGTGCACTTTCTTAGTGCTGTCACTGAATGGGTGGGTGGATGGATGGATGACACTTGGCTGGGGATGGGGGCATCTGCCAGACTACCAGGAATGGGATAATTATATAAGTCATAACTTGGGTCATTGGGGGTGGGGGCATCTGCTAGACTACCAGGGACTGGGGACATTATTAACAACTTGGGTGATCAGAGGGTGGGGGAGTCCATTAGACTACCAGGCATAAGGATACAAATTGAAACATGGGTGATCAGGGTTGGGGGGATCCACTACACACCAGGGATAAGTATAACTATGTAAACATGAGGGATCAGAGTGGGTGATCACTAGACACCAGGGAATGGAGTAAATATAGGAACCTGAACAATGAAGGGGTGCAGCGATACTGCCTGCTTACGGCCAGGGTTTCAGTGGCTGTAAACAGAGCTGCACTGGCAGTTGTTTAGAGCCACTTAAACCTATGAATATACCACTGCACCTTTATGCATTAGTGATCCCTCATTTGTATATAGTAAGTGCAACAGTATATTTTGCATGATTGCATCGCCAGTTTAGCACATCACTCCAGAGACATCTGAAAATGGCTCCGCTCCGAGCGTCGGCATGACCCCTGTTACCGACGCACTAACCTTTTGAATATGGAGGCCTATGACATTTAAGCACACATAATTACACAGTTACATTACCCTAATATAGATCAGTTATAACATCATCAATCTGAGTCACCCCAAAAATTTAATCAATTGTGTCATCATCAATGCACAGCTTTTCAAAACTTTCCTAACCTCAGCTTTCAAACCATGTTTTCATAGAAAGGTTTTCTTGTAATTTTGTTTCACACCCCAGAAAAGCTGAAATCACACACACACACACACACACACACACACACACACAGTGCCACACAAACCATGTAAGAGCCAAATATTTACTGTATGGCTTTTTTTGCAACGCACATGACCTCACCATGCTACAGTTCAACCAGATGGAAAAAAAAGGTAAATACCAGGACTTTCTTTGAGTTATCTTTTTACCTCCTCCGATGCTCCAGCTCCCACCTCTCCTTCAGGCTCTTCCTAGTATCTCTCCACTCCCAGCCATCCTCTTCCTGAGCGCTGCTCTCACCACATATCGCAGCCAACCTTTCAAGTCATCCCGGAGTAACCCATCTCCAGGCAGGTCCCTCTCCTTTGAGGGGGAAGGCACCTGGGGGTGGGGAAACCCCAGCACTCTATTTTTACCCTTACGGACTCGAGGGTGCTGCTGTGGAGGAGCAGGCTCATGGAGGTTCCAGGGCTGTGGAAGATACGAAGTCCGTCATCCGGCAGGAGCTGAAGTTGTTTTTCTGGCTTTCTGGTTGTTCCTCCTGTGCCACTGCATGTAGTCCCCCAGTCTCCACTGGGGGCCACTACTAGAGCTAGGCTTCCCACCTAACTCCACCCCAGGAGAGGAGAGCAGTCCTCCAGACGCTCAATCCTCTCCTTCCCAGGCCAGCTCCCGGCGACCAGAGTCATACCAGGACTTTGATGAAAATAAGATATTGACTCTCAGCTGGGATATCATAGAATTTAAAAAACAAAGTTGTGACTAGCACAACATGTTGCAAACATTTCAATGTCCAGCCTCAACCCCTGAGCAACATTATAGTAAAGCTACCCATCTTGCCCACTGATGAGCCAATATCAAAGTTGCATTCTATGAATATGCTAAAATCTGCTGTTTTTGACAATGGCAATGGGGGTCAGAAGGAACTTAATTTCCCTTCGATACATCAGTGTCAAGACACAGCACTTTTTGCCAGGGTACGCACTGTTGCTGGCAAGCTACAGTATATGATGTGCAGTAGCCAGTCAGTGATGCTGTAGGCTGAGAACTCCTTGTGCTTTGCACATTTCAGTGCCATTTTCAGCTCTTTCTGTCACAGGGAAGAGCCTGCCAAAGGAACCTTGTTTATGAGGAAAGAATGGCTATTGATCAGAAGACATTACACATCATCAGAGGATCATGCATTATTATTCTGCTTGGCTAATTCTCATTACATGTAACTGTAATTTTAGGGATGAAGGCTAGTGAAATCATGATGAAGAGGAGTTAATGTGCAGTGTGAGCACTGGCAACTGTAGGTCCTGCATACAGATGTGCAAAGTTGATAAACTTTGTTCTTCAAAATAATTTGAGAAGTCTGACAAATTCATGAAGTCTGAAGTACAACTTTGCAGTCTTTTACAGGCAAAGTGGCACTTTTTCAGGTGAAGTTAAGGCAAAGTTGCAACTCCACCTTAACTTTACCTTAAGTTCACTTGACTTTGCCTCAAGCAGTGCCATTTCCCCAGGAAAACTCAATGCAAAGTGGTGGAGTGGGCAATTCATGAAGTTATTCAAGATGGCAATTTTTGCAACTTTGCCGGAACTTCACTGGCAAAGTAAAACTTCGCAATCTCTCTAGTCCTGCAGCAGGTGCAGGGTAGAGTAAATTTTGCATCCTGAAAAAGGTGTGGGAGGACTTTTGGAAGATTTTTATGTGACTGGTGTGGAGGGCACAGAAATCCATATGTTTAATTTTTTGTTTTATTATTATGTTTGTTCCTGTAGCAGGGGTATGGCAGAGTGAATTTAGCAGACTGGGAAAGGCAGGCTGAGTTTGAAAGATTTTTTGGTAAACACTTTTTTAAAAAAATGATATTTTATTGAGAATTTTGTATTATAAATCATAGATGCATACAACAAACAACAATACTATGACCTTGCCGGAACTTATGTTCCATGGATTACAGACTAAATCCTAGAGACGGAGACACATTGTCAGATAATGAACAGTTTAAATATTCCATAGATACAACCACATGGAAAACTAACTTTCCTTCACTTTGAACTAGTTACAGTGTTGCGGCCCTTAAGAAACCTCATCCTCAACAACCAATAAGGTACAAATATAGCAGCCTGAAGACTGACAAATAATTTGACTGATGATGGTATGGGCTGTGTCAAAGAACTTCATCTTTACTTACTGTATATTTTTTTATTTATTTTTTGCCTGTGATTTAAAGCAAACTGAACCGGGCAGCTGCAGTAAGACACTTTGTCTCTCAGTGAGGGTGAGAGGGAGAAGGAGGAGGAGGGTGTGTCAGAGTGGGCAATGGGCATAAGTGTGCTGGTGCTGCCACTGTGCCATGTAACAACCGTGAGGAAAAGAACTGGAGGAGAAGGGGATGTGGGGAGGGGGGGCAGGGAAAGATTCCACCATCCCAGTACTACCAAATAACAGTTCTGCAAGCAGAAATGGTGGAAAAGGAGTCAATATAGGGACTGGAAGTCATAGTGGTGGGGCAAGAAGTTTGCATGCAAAGAGGACAGGGACTGGGAATGATGGTACAGCAAAACAAATTTGGTTCATTAGGCCTCAGAAGTCCACTGGTTCCACTACTACTGTAATTAGCTTTCCCAGCTGTCCCCCCAGTGCATCTAGTGATGAAGCCTTGCTGAGCAATTCAGAGGCATAGCAATCTCCCCCTCTTCCTCCTTCCTGTGCTTCCAGTTTCCCTATCTAGGACAGAACAGATCCATTAAGAATTATGAAGGCAAGTTCACCCCATTGTCTGTCTTGTATGAACAACATAACAGTAGCAGCCAGCACAGCCACCTCTACATGTGTGTGGGCATAGACAATTGCCAGTCCACCATGAAGAACTGTATGCTGCCTCTTACCCCAAATCACACATCAGCAACAGTACCATCAAAGCCAGTGCTACAGATTAGTCATCACGTACAGCAGTTGACAACAAGATTGGTCTGGAATGGGCATGATGGTTATCTTGTCAGTAGAGAAAAGAAGCACAGTTCTTCTTGGGAGTATGGGGTAGAGCTGAGGCAAGGAAAGGTATACTCACCCTGCAGTTCTACAAAAGTTAACCACTAGCACTGCCACTGTAGTAGGTTATGGAGATCTAAAGACCAGACTGGCATCCAGCTTACACAACACAGTTAGTCCTATACTGCTTTACCTCCTACTGATGTTGACCAGCCTGGCCACCTACAGTCGCATTATACCACAGTGACAGAACAAAATAAATCATCTTGCAGTTGTTACCCAGTTCTTGTCACCCACAAGCCAGGTTTGCTATGCTAGTGACCTGTGTTTGGGAACAAGTGCATATCATTTTGGGACAGCCAGGGGAAGAAGGATTTAAAGTCCTAGGGACTGCTCTCTTTCTTTGGGGGGGGGACAATCCTCCCACTAAGGAACTGTCACCTGATGGAGGCTGATGGCTGCACAGATGGAAGCACATGCATGGAGATGGGTTGCCGCTGGAAGTCTAGCATGTATGCATGCCACAGCATTCACACGTTTGTGACACTGCAAACAGTGCCCCTGGGGAGAGAAGGGAAAAGGCCAGGCTGCTACATGCTGGCATCCCCTGCAGCCTCTCTCACCACCAGCATGGCTGGCACCCACCACCTTGCAGTCCCTGGGTAAGTTGTGGATAACTGGTACATACACAAGAAGGCTGCTGATGGGCTGGGGGTGGTGCCATTAGGAAGACCCAGTTGAAGCAAAAAAGCTTAATTTAAAAAAATAAGCCCCCCCCAAACAGTCCACTCATGTAGTGAAAAACATGAACAAAGGGATCTTCTGCGATATGGAAGTCAGTAAAAGATGTTGCCAATGATCCACAGAAAGCATATTATAATCTGTGAGGTAGAAAAAAAAACAATCCAGGTCGATCTACTTAAACATTGTGAATCAGTGTTATGGCTGATTATTTAAAACATGAGCATGGCATCTTCCATACAACCATGTCAATTACCCATCTCCATTCTGGTCAGAAAAGCCAGCAGCCATAGGGGCAGTCGAGTATGGGAAGCACTGAGATTAGATGGTTTGTTCAAATAATGTAGTCACCATGGCAGCCCCATTAGCCAACTGATGCCTCCCCAGGTAATAGCACTGCTTCAAAAACACCACTTGAACCACCACCACCAGCAAAACATACTACACTGCTGGAGTCATTATATGTCCACATAAAACTGTTACCTAAAAACACACTGGGGAGATGATGGCCCTTGATCTTCAGTCATCTCTGTTGAAGAAGACACCAACTTCTGAAGACTGTTATATAAAGTGAAGCTCACATACAATATTCCATTATGCTTCACATTTTCCAGACATGTTCTACCCAGTATGTATGAGGCAGTATGCATGCAGATGGTGACACTTCTGAAGGAGGCAGAAGAGATTATGTATATTTCATTAGTGGTATCTGGAGCAGTAGTGCACACCAAAGTCTTACTGCCATTGAGGTGAGCCTGAACCAAGTTCCACCATCATTTCCATCCCATTCCCTTCACCACCAACACCTTCAGGAGTTGTATTGAAGCAAACAGACTCACAGAAGGAAACATTATATCTTGTTTGAAGCATTTGTTATAAAAACGAAGCACAGTGCAGAAAACATTCTGCAGTTCATCCAATCACTGCTAGGCATCTGGATTACCTTCGTGATCTGAGGGTGGGAATCTTCATGATGAACAGTGGCAAAGACATGCCAAAGGTGATAAGTGATGAGGATTTCCCTTGTGCATCTTGTTTTGTACACACACTACATGTTATGGTGATTGTGTGCTTAAAAACATGCACAGTTAAAAGAAATACTTGACATTGAATAGAGCATCATTAGATACTGTATATCCATTGCTCCTCCAAATGTGTTCAGCTCCTGTGCCATTACCAGTAGAAGCGCAATGTTCCTTAGCATTGTTTAATTCCAGACATTTCCACAAGGTGGTACTCTGCCATTTATATGGTGGGGAAAACCTTGGAAGAGAAACCTGTGTTCCCGGCTATAAAGTTTATTGATGTATCTTGTAGGGAGTATCTGTCATGGATGCAGTGGTGTGTTCTGCAAAATCTTACTCTCCTTCTGTGACCAAGATTTCAGGGCTTAATCAGCAACCATGGTCATTACCATGGTGATTCTACTTGAAATCTAGTACATGTTATTATTTAAAATCTTATTCAACAACCCAACAAATACAGGCTAGTGGTATTGGTAGTTGGGGCAACACTGATACAAGGTCAACAATGACAGCAATGATGGTAGTGGATGAGTGGGGGTGACATCACTAGTTTATCCGAGTCATCGCAGCAAGAGAAGCAGAATGCAATACTCATTAAAAGAGTGGCAGAAATATTTCTGACACAACTTGCAGACATGTTTGATAGAATTAGAGCACACATACTATATGGTATGGCAACACTACTGGATACCAGACATAAACATGTGCTCATTCCCGCTGGGCGTACAGAGTACATCAAACAGAAAATATTGCAGACACTTAAAATGAAGCAGCAATGACAGCTTGAAGAAAGTGGTAATAATGTGCATACACAACCTTCTGGATATACTGTTCTTTATTTTTTTACCAGGAGAGACACACTAAGCTGAAAGTTTGTTTACAGGTGTGACCGGGGAGCACAAGGAAGTTAAGTGACTTGCTCAGGGTCACACAGCATGCAAGTGGGGGCAGTGGGATTCAAACCAAGGTCTCCAGGTTTGCAGCTCAGAGCCTTAAACCACTGTACTATACTGCCTCCCTCTTCTATTGACTTTTCTTGGTGCCAGTGCCAGGTATCGGGGTGTCATAGAATAAAACTAGGCTACTGATGACCATGGGACAACCAAGGACATTTGGGAGCTTTTTTATACTGAATCTTTGCAACGCTCAGACATCATGGTGGAATGAGACATTATAGGAGAAGGCTTGGACCTGTTGTAAGAGTACCTGTTGTAGGCATATCTAGCAAGGTACCAACAAGCAGAAACAGGGATCCAATCAAATTCTGGCAGGGCATGCAAATCATTTGACCTTCACTGGCTAAAGTTGGTTTGTATTTTTTTGGATGATCTCTAACACCAGTCGCTTCAGAAAGATGTTGCAGTATAACTAAGGATATTGCCTTACTGCATCACTCAAGGTTAGAGTCTAACAATCTTGAATTCTTAGCCTCTCTCTGACTCACTTACAAAGGACCAACTTTTTTCACATGTGCAAATTACATCTACTACTATTCCCAGGCCTACACATTCCTAGTGGCTAGTCTCCCCAGTAACTCATTCTATGGGGATTGGCACCACAGTCTGGCTCACCATTCCCATCAGTAGTGGTGCAATTCCTTCTGATGACACTACAACAACATACGCATTGTCATTAACAAATGCTCAGTATCATCAGGTGTTTAAGTGAGCACACAGAGGTAGTATCAGTTAAAGAAAACTCGACTCATCCACCATGAACAGAACAATTAAAGAATGAGTGACCTGAACAGCCAGGTGCAGTTTTCCAGTCTGACCACTTGTCTGTAGTTAACTGCTACAGTTTTTGCTGCCAGTGGGCAGTGTCTGTTCACTTTAAGTTAAATTAATGTAAAACAACAAAACTGTTAATATGAAAATAAAGATAAAGAAAACATCCATCCATGGATGAAAAATGTTGTAAAGGGCAATGTAATGGCCTACATTTAATGCTTTTTCATTTATTTTAATTTTTGTTTGGTTTTGTGATGTATAACATGTTATTGTTTGGGGGATGGGTTTTATATTATTTGAAAATCATTGGAGCCAAAGAGAATATAGTCATTGGCATGGAGGTAAAGCAGATACTACTGGAAGGTATACACCTTGAGGTCAACAAGAAATAGTAGCTCACACTGAGCCATGGCAGTCTTAGTGGGTTTTGAAGACTGTTGCAACACCACAAACAGCAATGTACAGCAGATGCATGAAAACATCACCTGCCACAAGCAAGCTATGGTGTATAATATTCTTTGCTGACTTCAGGGCTTTTCAGCCCTGTATTTGTAGTCTACTTTACCCTGTGCCAGTTACTACATTGGGGGCTCATGTGATATGGCCAAATTCTTGAAGATCAGCTGAATTTATGGGACTACAGTCAAAGTCAAACTGCAGTTGCCAATGGCCCTCTTTTCTTTCTGTTTTTTTTTCAGCTGGAGGCCAGACCCAGAAGCACTGGCAGTAAATTCTTTCCTTTAGGACTGGAGGAATCTGAAACCTTATGCCTTTCCCCCCTTTGCCATGATTGCCAAAACCCTGGCCCATGCCAGGAGGCAAAACTGCAATCTTGTGATAGCCTCCCCAGTGTGACCAACACAACCTTGGTACCCCTGTCTTCTGGAGATGTTGGTTCATCAATCTCTCCTCCTCCTCTGCCAGGAGAATATATTTTGTGACCCCTCAGGAAATCCTCACCCCTTTGTGATCAGTCAGTCCCTCACCCTGGCTGCATGTAAGGTTTCAGGGTATCCTGGAATATGCCACAACTTTTGGAAAGAGCTGCTGCTCTCCTCAGAGAATTATGGGGACCAGACACTAGAAAGGTTTACAAATCCTCATGGATGTCCTACTCCAGCTGGTGTCTGTCAAGGCAGTGGATCCTTTTCAAACAGCTCTAACACAGATTCTGGATATCTGTTTTCATTAAATCAGGAAGGAAAGAGGTACGGATCTCTCAATACGGATAGATCTTCTGTTTCAGAGAGGCACCCTCCAATTGATGGTAAGTTTCCGGGCCATCATCCTGTGGTGAGACAGTTTATGAGGGGCATTAAATGGTCAACACTGCACCTTCTGAGTTCTGTGGGAAGTGAATAGGGTGTTTAACATGTTTCGATCACAGGGGCCTAATCCACACTACTAAACAATTGTCTTCAAAACTGGCTATATTGTTATGTTTAGTATCTATCAAGAGGTCATCTGATGTTAAGGCATTGGAGGTGTCCAGGAGGCAATATCTGCCAGATGGAGCCAAGCTCACATATGAACATAAGAAAATGCCAACAGAAACAGACCACCCCGGTCTATCTAAGTCTGCTAGAGTGTGCAGCCAACACCCTTGTTTGCAGCTGCCCCCCCCTCCCATTTGTCATCCCACTGCTACCCCCACCTCCCCCACCCTCACTCTCCCCTTTTCCCTGTCCCATGCCCTTTTGAAACTGTTCACAGATTTACATGATACCACCCATTCTGGTAGGGCATTCCATTTTGCTACCACCCTCTCTGTGAAATAGTGTCTCCTCAGTTCTTTATTAAATCTCCAGCCCTCTATTCTTAGCCAGTGCCCCCTGGTGACCCTCACCCTCTTTAACTTAAAGACCCCATCTGCCCGATCCTTATTGATTCCCCTCAAATACTTGAATGTCTCAATCATGTCCCCCCTGACCCTTCTATCCTCAAGGGTGTACTTATTTAGGTCTCACAGCCTGCTGTCATAGTCTCTCCCCCTCCATTCCACATATCATCTTTGTTGCCCTCCTCTGCACTCCTCCAGTAGCCTGATATCATGCTCTAGATATGGCCTTCAAAACTGCACACAATACTCTAAGTGCGGCCTTACCAGCAACCTGTAGAGGGGCAAGATCTCCTCTCTTCGCCTGGATGAAAAACCCCTTGCTATGCACCCCAGCATTTTGTTTGCTTTTGCAGCTGCTCTCCTGCACTGGGCAGTGTTGTTCATGGTCCCTGTTATCATTACTTCAAGGTCCTTCTCCTCTGCCTCAGTGATCCCCAGCTTAACCTCCCCAGCCAATATTCTCTTCTTGGGTTCTTCACCCCAAAGTGCATTACCTTATACTTCTTTGCATTGAACCCCAGCTGCCACCTCTCTGACCACTCCTCTAACTTGCATAGGCTCCCCTGCAGCTGCTTCCATCCCTCCTCTCCATCCACCACTGCTCCAATTTTGGTGTCATCAGTGAATAGACTTACCTTGCTCACCACCCCGTGTGCAATGTCTGATAGGAAGAGCCCAAACAAAACTGGCCCCAACACAGAGCCCTGTGGCACCCCACTTGTCACCGGCCTTGGAGTTGAGAGCTTCCCTCTCACCACCACCCATTGCAGCCTGCCACTCAGCCAGCTTGTAATCCAGTTTGTCATTTTTGCCCCTATCCCTACATCAGTTAGCTTCCTCCCAAGCTGCCCATGAGGCACCGAATCGAAGGTCTTGCTGAAGTCCAAGTAAAGAACATCCACCGTATGACCCTTATCCAGCTCACCTGTCACCCATTCATAATACTGTATGAAGCTGGTTTGAAAAGACTTCCCTAAAACAAACCCATGCTGCCTCACATCCTGGAGGCCATTGTCCTCTAGGTACGACACCAGTCTTTCCTTTAGTATCATTTCCATGAGTTTGCACACTATGAAGGTGAGACTTACGGACAATAATTACCTGGTTCATCCCTTGGCCTGCTCTTGTGTAATGGTACTACATGTGCCATCCTCCAGTCCAGTGGCACACATCCCGACTCAAGTGAGGTGCTGTACAGATCTTCCAGCGGCTCCGCCAACACATCCGCCATCTCCCTCAGCACCATAAGGTGGATACCATCCGGCCCTAGTGCCTTGTCTACCTTCAGTGCCCTCAGTCCCTCTAGGACTCTATTTGCCTAAATTCTTTCATCTTTCACCTTCTCTCCCCCTGTCTCTACCCTCCCAGCCCATGCTGGTAGCGGTCCCCCCTTTTCTTCCATGAACACTGAGCAAAAGTATTCATTCAGTGCTTCTGCCTGCTCCTCCCCCTTTTCCATCCACTCCCCACCACTTTTTATCCTCACAATTGTCTCCTTGCACTTCCTTTTCTCCCTGATGTATCTGAAAAAGTCTCCCCCCCCCCCATTAATTCCCTGTGCTAATCTCAGCTCCCTCTGAGCATTGGCTTCTCTCACTTTTCTGGTCACCTCCATGGACCATCTTGCATATTCCTCCCTATTCACTTCCTTCCCTGTCCTCCTGAACCTCTGGTGCACCACTCATTTTGCCCTCACTACCTCCACAACCTCGCTGTTCAACCAGCATGGTTTTCTTGCTCTGCTCCTCTTACTCTGTGCCTTGGTGCAGGCTTCTGTTGCCTCTGTAACCCCCTGTTTAATAATATCCCATTTATGCTCCACATCCATCTCCTGACTTATGCCCTCCGGTTTCCCTTTCATTACTTCCTGCATCCTCCCAAAGTCTGCCCCCCTGAAGTTTACCACCCTAGTAACTGATTTCTCTGGCTCCCCACTCATTGTGATATTAAACCACACCATTGGGTGATCACTGTCGGCTAGTGGGTCCTCTACCTTTATTTCCCTCACTGCCTCCCCATTCGACAATGCCAGATCTAAAGTGTTCTTTAGCCTAGTAGGTACAGTAACCAACTGTGTCAGGAGACCCTCCTGGATTGCATCCAGAAGCACTTGCTCCCTAGCACTGGAGGTGACCGGAATACTCCAGTCAACCCCCGGCAAGTTGAAATCCCCCACAATGACCACCTTCCCTTTTCTACATACCTTTTTGATTTGTCCCACTAACTCCCTGTCAAGCTCTTCAGACTGGGATGGTGGTGAAGAGAACTAAAACTTTTACCCCTTCTGTTTTTCCCTGCCTTTGAGGGAGAATCACACATGTATGTAGTTAACTATCTTCAAGATTCTGAGTCACGAACAGAGAATATCAAGGGCTGCCATGACCAGCCTCTGATTTCCTTTGTTAAACCCCATGCCCAGGATTCATGAGCTACCATTGCCCAGTGGGACAGATGGGTCATGGGCCTGACAAAAAATGACACTTCCTCATTCAGGGCTCATTCAGTTAGAGGGCCCATGGCCAGTCCATATCACAACAGTTTCCAGAAAGAACTATAACGTTTGAAACATGTTAGGTACAGACATGTGTCTGCATCTGTATGTAATAAATGTGATGAGAGAAATCCTTTTTATCTCCAGCATCACTCTAATGGGGTTGGTGAGTGCTCTAAACTGTTGTGATATGGACTTTGCTGTATATTTATACAAGCACCACTGTTTCTAGAGTGCACTCTGTAGTTGCAATGGCCCATGACCAGTAAAGCAACCTCCATGGGAGCCAGGACCAAAAAGATCCTGAAAGTTGCAGACCCAGCTAAAGAGACAATGTTTAAGCATTGTATCTGAAGCCTGTATCTGACTCCACCATCATTAACATTTTCTCCAAGGCTTTGAACTAGCAGTTACTATGGAGCCTCTGTGTGGTGATGCACAACTGTAATTTTTCCAAGAGCGAAGCTGGCAGAAAAATCATGATTTTATGAATCACACACAGAGGTGGGACAGTAACAGTCCTCCCATCTCATCCTCAATTTGTATGTTCCTTTCCAGGTCTTCAGGGATGATAGGCAGAAGAATCTGGTTTTGAATCACCAGCATTGGTAACATATACATTACAGAGAAGCAAGTGGACAAGGGTCTTATGGATGTATGGATCCTGGATTTTTATTCCCACTCACAGAAGAAAAGAGAAAGTGGGACTGTTGCTCTGGACCTATAGTCCAGTAGGGGGGGAACATGTAATACTAGTAGTGTTGTTTAACTGGAAAAACCATTTGTTCTTCTGTGGTTTGGCCTGTGTAATGTTACACGTGCTGCTGTACTGGGCACAATAAAGAGGCTAGACAGGTCCTACCTCACCTCCGTGTGATTCCTAAAATGATGATTTACCTGAAGCTTCACTCTTGGAAATCACAATTTAACTGCAGCACCATGTTGGTACCTCATTACTGCTTTTAGCTTCGAAACACATAATCTGACAGTACTTAAGGCATATTTGATCTGTGAAGATCAGTGTAAAGACCTGTATTTACAACACTCATTAGTATTTTAATAAACTGATGATAACACCATAGTACAACTTATAGATCAATACTGTCTTATTTTTGAAATTCCTGAAAATGTGTTTTATCATCTCTTGATCTATTCTGCTAGCTTACAGAGGCAACCTCCAAATCTTAATTTTTACTATCTCAGAGGGTGTTTCAATTGTGCTTACGCAACTGGATGAGATGTATGTTTGTGTGACTTTGATACTTTGTGGCTGTTCTGCGCTCTATCCATGGAATCTACCACCCTGTAGGAGTATGACTCATATAACCCTAGAGGAGGGTCGCCCCCATTAGGTACCACGGGAATAATTCCCTTGGCTAAAGGTAGCTTAGGAAGAAGCCCAAATGTGGGAGGGTCACATGATGGCTGTCTGAGCAGATGTGCCTCACTGAAGCTCCTAAAGTTTTGCAAAATTTTCATTTTGTATAGTCACTTTACTCACTAAAACTGCTGTTGTGGCTCCTCTGTAGTCTCTGCATCTGCTTCTGTGGTGGTTGGACTTCTCCTCCATTAATGGTCCCGAGATGATGAACTTGCTTCTGAAGCACACCCCACCGCTGACCTCGGACCGAGATAAAAACTCCAAGTGGGCTAAAGCGCATCAGGGCACGACAGATGATAATGCTACCCACCAGGCCATTCTTACGGAGTCCAGGTTCTTGGAGGAACTTACTTCCATTAAGGACACATTGCAGATTTTAGTGGCGGACATACAAAATATGCACATGTCCATGGAAGTCTTAACTCGCCACACTGGAGACAATGAAGCCTGTATATCTTCATTAGATGATTGGAGGGTTAAAGTGGACCCAGAAGTGATTACTTTTCATCAGTGCCTCAAAAAAATGGAGGATCGGCTAGAAGACTTGGAGGGCCAATCCTGAAGAAATAATCTTGTGGTGCTGGGTCTTCTGGAGGGTGAGGAGGGCTACTCAGCCATCCCTTTTGTGCAAAAGCTATGTGGCCGAGTGCCTGGGCCTTCACCCAATGGGCCCAGCTACATGATCAAGTGAGCTTACAGATCTCTTCAGCCCTCACCACCTCCGGGTTCACCTCCGAGGCCCCTAATTTTTTTGTTTATTGAATTTTCTGGAGAAGCAATTTATCTTGAATAAAGTTCATGACCTTAAGGAGCTTGCAGTGGGAAGGAAAGAGACTCCATATTGTCCAGGACCTCCCCTTTATGGTTCAGCAAAGAAGAACGGCTCTGCAACCTATGGTTTCCAAACTAATTGCTACCAGGATAAAATACCGAGTCTGCTACCCCTCTATCCTCCAAGTTAAACAGGGATGTCAGTGGCAAAGTTTTGATTCTCCAGAGAAAGCCAGCACTGAGTTGAAAAAACTTTTCCTGTATCTGTTAAAGTGATCTACCTGTAATGGATATGTGGTGAAACACAAAGGCGGTTTCAACTATATTTTGTGGACTATGTCATTTCATTGCTTTTCATATTCTGCTCTGTAAGTGAACTCTGTTGTGTATGGTGCACTGCAGCCCCCTACTGACTGACTTAATATCTGAGATGGGCTGCATTGTTCCTTTCCTGGCCGCTCAGTTTTGATTATTACCAGCATGAAGACTGCCCAGTTAATTTTCATCTGCTATGCTACTTAGGGGCTCTGTGGAGGTTTATTTTCATGCTGATAGCGAAATGGCTCTCTATCCCATGCTCAGCCCTCCTTCCACCCTTCGGATGGCAGCATCACTTCTGAAGCCTCGCTGCAGTGCATTTTTTATCTGCATCCCTGCCTGCTACACTGGCAAAACTGGCCCAACTCTTGTGCCTCTGCTTATGTTTTTTTTCTTGTTTTCTTTCCAGGACTATGTGGACAATGCTGCTTCCGCTGCTGGCTCTCGCCTGTGCGCATGTGCTTTCGAAAATCCTGTTCCTGAAATGACTTTATGCTGCAGGTTCCACATTATCCCTTTGCATCAGTGATGGACTGGCTGGTAAACAGCTACATTAATTCTACCTTCCCCCCCCCCGCTGCATGGTTGGTGGATGATACTGAATCTGGGGATACATGTTCATATTTTTCCCTCTTTTGGGAATATGTACTTCTTTGGACTTATGTTTATTAAGTGCTCTTAATGGACTATTGGATATCATGTATTTTCTTTATATTTTGGATACTGATTGTATCTCTAAAGATGTATGCCCTGGAATTTATGTGGGGTCAATTGTTATGTAATGGGGAAAGCTTCCACACTACACGGTGCTCGTTGTTTAATGGTGTTTTTCTAAATGTGGCTATAATTAATGGTGTTTATTTTTTTTTATTTTTGGCAAAGGGGGTGGGAGGGTTTCTGTGGGTGATACTGATGTTTATCATGGCCCAAGTGACTAGGGAAGGTCAGTCAATTGTACTGGGGGTCAGTTATTGTTTAGTATGTTTGCTTGGAGTAGTGTTGTGATGGGCAAGGTTCCATTCTTCCTACTGCTAATACATGTTCAAGCCTTATATGGTTATTGTGGGGATTTCTGGGTTGGTTGGGGAGGGTTACAAAACTTTTTACCACACTGCAGTTCAATATGTATTATGACTGTTTTCATCCTGTGTTACAGCCTATATATTATGCTCGTGTATCTTAATTGTTTATACTTATCTTGCATTCATGAGGGTTTTCGGTGATTGCATTGGGGCTTTGTTGTGTGTTTTTTACAATGGAGAACTTTATTGGCTGTTTCCATTGGTTTATTATCCACAGGAGGGTACTTTTTAAGGTATATTAGGTATGTTCCATCCTTAAGTGTGAGATATGTTACTTGGAATGTTACAGGGGCCCACTCAAGGGTGAAGCGGTACCAGATTCTTAAGCATCTTAATCTGCTGCACTGTCACATAGCCTTCCTTCAAGAAACCCATCTGCTTGCCATGGAAGGCCTTCTCTTCCAATGGCAGGCTATTGGGCAAGCTTATGCAGCTGAGAACCCCACCTCTCAAAGACATGTGGCTATTTTATTTGCTAAAGGGGGTACAATTTCAGTTACTGAAATCTGTAGAGGACCAGCATGGGCGTTATCTCTTATTGCAAGGGATACTGGATCACTCTGAGGTCTTGTTGGGCCGTATCTATGAGCCCAATAAAGATACCTCCAACTTCTTTTCCAGTTTATCCATTTTATTGACACTCTGTCTTCACCTTCCTGTCATAATGGCGGGGGATTGGAATCTGGTGTTTACCCCTGATTTGGATAGGTCCAGTTGGAGGTGTTCTGAACTTTCCCCTGCTCAGCAGTCCCTCCATGAAATGACAGACACGGTGGGCCTTTGTGACTCATGGTGATTCTTGAATCCCTCTGCTAGGGATTACACTTTTCATTCGCCACTCCATAAGTCCTACTCCCACACTGACTGCTTTTTGGTCACCAAGACTCTCCTGCCCATTATCCTGAGTAGTGGAATAGCCCCACATGTCCTTTCCAGTTATTACCCAACATGGTTAGAATGTAATTTGTTACCTACTATTCACAGGGATAAGACTTGGATGCTAAACACTCAGATACTTAAATATGATAAGGTACTGGCTCAGATCAAGGACATCATAGCCCAATTTGTGACTCACAACATTGGTTCCATCCTTGAGGTAGACAAGGTCTGGTGAACTCTGAAATGTGTATTGAGAGGGGAGCTTATACAATTGGCCACTACGAGGAGGCGTAAGCAAGAGGCTGCTTCATTTCTTCTTTTAAATAAATATGAAGAATTGGAGCAAAACCCATCTCCTGCCATGTCTGAGGAGAATCAAGCAACCCTAGCAATGCTCAGGGATTAATATGTGAAGAGCCTGAGGGAGAGAGCTGAATATGCTCTTCTCAAAACCCAAGCCCGCTATGTTAATCAGGGTGATAAAGTGAGTTGTCTTCTTGCTTTATGATTGCAGAAGCAAGAAAAATCCCATCTAGTTCTGGCCCTTTCTTCCCTAACAGATAACTACCTAAAAACTTCCCCTAGAGATATCGTTCAGGAATTTGAATATTACTACCATCTGTTGTACGGTCCTCCTACCAATGCACCTTCTGTTGAGGAGACTAGAGTGTACCTGGCTGATATTTCCCTCCCTCAGTTATTCTTGGCCCAGCACTCCTTTCTCAGTTGGCCTATCACGTTGCAAGAAATTTCAGAGGCAATTAATTCTCTTCCTTTAGATAAAGCCCCTGAATCAGATGGATTTCCATCAAACTTTTATAAAACTTTTACTGATGTACTAGCCCCCCTGCTCCAGCAACTCTGTTCATATTTTTATGAGTCTGGGATATCAGATTCTACATTGCTGGAGGCCACAATAGTGGTTCTGCCAAAGAGAGGAAAATCTCATGACAGGGTGACTAATTACCACCCTATCTCTCTCATGAATCAAAATATTAAAATCTTTGCCAAAATTCTGGCTAATAGAATTACGCAAATGTGGGAGGGACTGGTTAGTCAAGAACAAGTAGGCTTTATGAAATGTTGTATAGAGATGGACTCCCTACGTAAGTTAGTTCTCATCTTCTCTGCTTCCAGGGAGGTCACCCAGCCCATGGTTCTGGTCTGCCTGGATGTGGAGAAAGCCTTTGACAGGGTGAACTGGACTTCTGTGTTTGAGGTTCTTAATAAATTCGGTCCCTCCCCCCGATTTTATTAGATGGATCCAGGTTCTCTATTCAAAACCTACTGTGAAAATATATTGCAATGGGGTACTATCTTCAGCATTTCCACTACACTCTGGTACCCAGCAAGGGTGCCCACTCTTTCCGTTACTTTTTCATTTATATTTAGAACCCCTGTTGTTCCAAAACACTTCACCCTTGATTAAAGGCATTCTGGTTGGCCCCTCTGACCTCAGGCTCTCCACATATGTGGATCACATCTTCCTCCATCTTTACAAACCTGCAGCCTCCATCCCGGCAGTGTTAACCCCTGTCCAAGACTTTGGAAAGTTCTCCAGTTATAAACTTAACCTGGACAAGATGGTGGTCATGCCTCTAAATTCAAAAGTATTTAAATCAGATATTATGGATCCGCACCTCACCTGGGTCACCTGATTCAAATATTTAGGGATAATCCTTACCCAAAATTCTACCCAGTTAAAAAAGCTGAACCTTGACGATCTCCTGGTTACGATTCAACAGGACCACAAAGGTGGTCCCCCCTTTAGTTATCCCTTCAAGGGAGAATTAGTGTTATCAAGATGAACATCCTCCCCAGATTGTTCTATCCTCTACACATGTTAAATCTTCTGCTCCCCCTTAGCTGGTTTAAAAAGGCCCATAGCATTATCTCTACCTTTATTTGGTGAGAGATACCCTCAAGGCTGTCATATATTCATCTAGGGGTGCCGAAACAGCAAGTTGGCCTTAAACTACCTAATTTTTTTCTATATTATTGGGCTAGCCACATAGCTAAATATGCTAAATGGTCTGCATCCCCCCCATCACAGGGGGAGCCCAGTTATATCCCAATGTGGCAACAGACTGAAAGAACCCTTATTAAGGATTTGTCTCTCTCCACTGACAGCCTTTTCTTTGTTTTCCCTAAACTCTTGCCGCAGTCACTTCGTGATTCAGTTATATTTACCTCGCTGAAGGTACATGCCCAACTATGTAGGGCCCTACACCATGACAATTGAACAGATATCTCTCAGCTGCTATGTAACAGTCCTAACTTCAAGTTAAGGGGATTGATGGTGATTCCTGAAGGAATTCCTCAGTTGGAAGGCAAGAGAGTAAATGATTTTATGTCTGATGGTCAGATTGGTACCAGCCAGGACTTATTGGTAAAACTCAGTTTGCCACCTAAATCCATCTTTAAAATTAACCAGATCCACATTTGCTGGTCAGCTGGTTTGGTACGGCCCGTTGGTCTAATAACCATGAAGATTTTTGTCACACGCTCCACTCTTTAGCCTGGCAACCTCATTCAGTATTCCAAATTGTCTTTGCCCTATTTCCTAGACTCTTCCCATATGTTAAAGGGAACTCTCACTACTGGTCATCTTCCTTCCCCACAAATATCTTTAATTGGGATCACATTTGTACTGATTTTTATTTATACACCACTAACGACAAATTCTGAATTACTCAGTTTTATATTTTGCATAGTAGTTATTAAACTTCTTCCAAATTAGCTGCACTAGGTAAGCTGCCCTCTTCACTGTGTACCAGGAATGGACAAGATATTGGGTCTTTGTTTCATATTTTATGGGACTGTCCCAAAATTGCCCCTCTCTGGGAAAAAATTAGACAGAAAACAGATCCACTTTTGGGTCTAGAGAATTACTTCACTCCTGAAATTTGTATCATAGGCGATTATTCACAGATTGGGGTTAAAGAACAGAGATATTATATTTCCATGATCTCATTGTCAGTTAAACATGTCATACTTCATCACTGGAAGGATCAAGAGGCCATCTCTTACCCTGAATGGCTTAATGAACTTCTGGCCAACTTTCATCTTGAGAAGATGATAGCCAGCCTCAGTAATCAGTTAACCACTTATACCAAGAAGTGGAGTAAGTTACATACTTTATTTCACTTCCCTCTGCCCCTTGAGATGAGTGATGGAGGATAGCCTAAGCCTACCTCTATTTTTTTTTCTTTATGCAGTGTGTTTTAGTTCTCCTGGTTAAAATCTACTCCTGAGTTACTAGGTTCTCCGGGGGGGGGGGTTCTGTATAGTGGGGGAGGGTGTATTCTATTAGTTGATTGTATATTTTTTTGTTTGTGATATGTTATGCTGTATATTTTGTAATGGTTGTTTGTTGATGTTTTACTATAAACTTTAATAAATAAAAAAAAGAAGAAGAAGAAAAAGCCCAAAATGACTACCCAAAAGGGCGTCAAGCATCGAAGAGGTGAGAAATCAGAAGATATCGAGACTGGAAAGTAATGTGACAGACACAGATAGGAAAGACAAGAGAAGAACGATATAAGGCTAGGACAATGAATGAAAGAAAATCTGACAAGATGCAGAAGGGTGGACTACCAAAGGAAAGAGGGAACAGCCAGGGCCACCATTTGACTCCATCCAACAGCAGAACCTAACTACATAACATATGAAAGCAATAAGCCTGACTAATAATATGACCATTGGCATGGAAGAGAGAAAAAATCCCCTTTAAGGAGGAAACCTCTGGGGATCCAAGGCCTAGGACACTTTCCCTCCAGGCTGAAGGATGTTTTGATTAGTGATGGCTCCGCTACAGCAATTTAAAGTCAAGATCGAAGAAGGAGGAAAATATTCCAATTCAGACGAAGCTCACGCTCTGTCCTTCTAAACGGACAGCTGTTGAGGGATGCGAGAGAAGTATCTGCAACTAGACGCTCAAAAGCAAGAGAGGGTGCACGTTGATGGAAAGAAGCCTTGAAGGCCTGAATGGTTTAAGGTGAGGAATGAAATGGATGATAGATGATTACGAAAAGAGGCTTGGAAGGCCAGTACGGTTAAGGTGAAATAAGAAGTGGAAGATGAAAGAAGATGGTGTGAAGCCATGACAGCTGGTATGGTGAAGGTGAGGTATGAAATGAATGATGTACAGTGATGGAGAGAAGCCTGCCAGCCCTGGGCAAAGAGGCAATAGACATGAAGGCACGTCTCCGAGTGGATAGCAGGTCGAGTCGAGGTATTATGGACCCGAAATGATTATGCTAGAGTAGTCAATGTGAAGAAGTAGACCCACATAGAGGTCAGAGGATCTAGTGATACCCAGATCCAGTCATGAGAAGATCTTGAAAAGGGCCTTGGCCCATTGATCTTACCTGGTAAATAAAGTGAATTGAATTAAACTAAATTGATCGTGATAATAACCACAGGAGTACAGAAGTTTGATGAGGTAGCGTAAGCCCTAATGAGAGGTATGCTAGATTAATCGATGTGAATGAGTAGACCCTGTGGTCAGACTGAGCAAAGGAGAACTGAACTCAGGCACCTGGACACCAGATGGACTATGGTAAGAGGAGGATATGAATAAGGAAAGTGATGGCAAGATAGGAAAAACTCAAAAAGAAAGCAAAGGTCCTAGAAGGAGCAGAATGGAGGGTAGAGGGAATGGGAGGAGGAGGAGGGCAACAAGAGGAGTCAACAGGAGTAGACACCCCTGATACAGTGGACATAGGTAGCGAGAAGGACTGAGTCAATCAACTGAGGCTGATGAAGGAACAGACTGCGGTCACGAAGAGCTCAGAACATGGGAAGGCTGGCAGGGACCAAAGAATGGGGATGAATGAATCGAGGGGTCTATGAGATAGATGAGTAGTGATGGAGTAGTGGTAGGGCAGGAACCCCCCAAAAAAGAAAATATGGACAGCAAGCTGGCCAAGACCAGCACACCAGGGACAGGGGAGAAACCAGGAGGGCAAGAAGGGCATGCAACTGAATATAGGTAGTGCAGGGTACAGTCCCAGCCAGGGCCAAATGAGAAAAAGTCAGGAAATGAGGCCTAGAAGGCCGGGATGGCTAGGCGAAGCCCACAGCTAATGGATAAGGAGTAAAGTACTATGAGGAAACTAGGCAAAATGGTAGGAATGAGGAGCTGCTGATGGAGCGAACACCTGGAAGGGTGGTATGGAGCAGCAGGAGAAGGCAGGGGGATGCAATGCCTAATAAATAGGCAGGTATGTGAGGGTAGAGAAGACAGGGATACCAGAATGATGGGGAAATGCAGCACAATAAGGTGTGGGAAAAGAGAAAGGAACAGACAAGGATGCAGCCTACAGAGGCAGAGAGCTGGTAGCACGGACCCACCCCCCTCACTTGCAGGCAGGAAAGAAAATACAAGCCAGGGACAGGGAAATAGAACAGGAGCTGCACCTCCTCAACAGCCAGTACAAAGGAGATGCAGGTCCAGAAAGCCGGCAAGAAGGCTCCCAGCCAGGAGGAGGAGAAACACAGTGGAGTGGACGAACTATGAAGTGGGAGGAATAAGATGGAACGGTGCAGGAGGAAGGAGGAGAGGGCTATGGTAATCGGCGAAATGGTGCGACAGCAGTGAGGATGAAGGAACAGCCAGGAGAAGCAGGACCATGGAGGTAGTGAAGGCAAAATGAATAGCACTGTAGAAAATAGGAGGAGCAGAGAAAAGGTCTCCCAAATGGAAGCAGAGGGACGAGAGAAAGACAAACTCAAGAAGTGAGGCACAGGACAGCAGGGCACCCCAAGATGCTGCATTGCTCAGGCTCTACTGGAGCATGCTCTATGCGGAAGTTCAATTGTAGAGCTGAACAGGTGGAGCCGAGGAGCAAGAAAAGCCTCCCAGAGAGCGCAGAGAATGCTGAATCTGGCAGTACAGGTAATCGGGTGTGAGGAACAGCATGGGAGCAAGAGGCACTAAAAGAGAAATGAGGGGGAAATGAGGAGATAGGTAGGGAGGAAGGAGAACACAGGGAGATGGATGGTGATCCATATACAACAAGAGAGTGCTGGAGGCACAAGCGAGGAACAAAAATAAGGCAGGTGTAGGGTGGGAGGGTGATGGAGAGAAGGCCACAGAGCAAGCGGCTACAGGAAGGAATGAGCAGCTGTAGAGCAGCAGAAGAAACGGAGCCAGCCTGCAGCCAGAGGTACTGAAAAAATGAAATAAAATGGTGAGAGAAATAGAGAAGGGGGAGGAGGAGCAGCGCCTCAGGCCGCAACGAAGAACGAATCCTGAAACAGTCCAGGAGGAGTGGCCTTTTAAAGGCCTGATGGGTGAGTGACATTGTTGCTCTGCCACTGAACTTCAGGCTTAAAGCCATCCCGAAAAAGCCAATTGTTTAACTTCAAAATCATTTGTTTTTTCTAATTATTGCCATTAGTTTTTAATCTGAAAAGTCTGATTATCATACATAAAGTTGTTAAGATCATGCTGTCTGGGTTGCAAGCTGTTTTCATCCTTCTAGCCCTGTGAGTTGAAGACAGGGTTTAAAAAAAAATTGTAGATATCCTATCGGTCTACACACAGCAATTGTTTTGTCAATATTATACTCTAGTGCAGACTCCAGGGATGTTTAAAAACTGAAAATGAGTACTTATCAGATTTCTCCATCTCCAGTGTTACAAAAATACACGTAAGTACACCTGTAACATTTATTCAATTTATTTATTTGAAATTGGTGATCAGGAAAGGTACGCTGAGCTGATGCATATTTTGGCCCTGTCCACGGTAGGGGCTCCATAATGTTACTGCCTGTTGAAAATGTTACCGGACCCCCTTAACACAGTTCACGTCCATAATGTACATGTTTTTGAACCGTGTCAGAAAACCGTGTTTGAACCTTGATAGTTTCAGGGTTTTAGCATGGTTTTCAACACAGCGTCATTGCCAACACACTTACCTTTTGAAGTGTAGACAGGAGTTGGGTAGCATGTTTGTGCTGCTGCTGTTTGTCAGTCCTCCTAATACTGTAAACGCGCTTTGCAACCGTGTTTGCTGTACATGGTTGCAAACTGTAATGCAGACTCAGTCAAGGCTCAAAACAAAATCATTTCTTTACATGGAATATCAGTGTGGACACAACGACATGGTAAGGCCTGTAATGTTATCTATAATGTTTTCAACACAATGAGTTAAGAGTGGACAGGGCCTTTGTTTCACAGAGACCACCTGATGGTCCAGCGGTAGTGCTTTGTGCTGCCATGCTGGTGACCTGGGTTCAGAAATGAACTCAGGCAGTGGTCGAAGTGTTTTAAAAAAGTGGTGGTGCTACACATGAGATCAGCATACGGGCATTTACTAAACATATGATTTTCAAAGAGCAGTGGTACAGTTGCAGCAATAGACATGATCTGATATTTCCAGATATTTCACAATATTTTTAAAAAGATTCTCTCTGGCAGGCATGGAATTTCTCTAGTGATATCACAGAAATTTCAGGAAATATCTAACCATGTCATTTTCTGCAACTGTACACCATACCCCCTCACTTAGATCCCTGACATACTGTACCCCCTTGCTTAGACCCCTGACATACTGTACCCCCTTGTTTAGACCCCTGACATACTGTACCCTTTTGCTTAGACCCCTGACATAACGTATCTCCCTCACTTCAACCCCTCAAACACTGTAACCCCTCACTTTGACCCCGGCACATCGTATCCCCTCAATCTGAGCCCTAGTACACCATATCCCTCACTTCAATCCCTGTTCCACCATACCCCCTCACTTTGACCCCTGTCACATTGTACTCTATCACTTCAACCCCTGGCTCTAAAGCTGGTTAGATACCCCCAGAGGAAGCTAGGAGGCCCTGTCTCATGTCAGCACTAACAGTCAGAGAGGGCTGGCACTGGGTTTTGCCACTACAGTGACCCTTGTGGAGAGCCAGGGAGTTTCACCTATCACAGTGGGCACCTGTGTGAGTGCAGGGTGCACAGCTGGGATTACTAGGTACCACAATGAGGAGGGAGGGATGCAAAACTCAAGGGGAAAAACCCATGATTTCATTGAGAAGATGACCAGTGGAGCTCTTGGACCTTGTACTGTGGATCCCCAACAAAGTAATCAGTGGGGCTAGCTCAGGAGGTGGCTGGGAGCACCACCATTGAAGTATGCCCCCAAGGCACAAGGACTGGGCAGATTACCCTGGCACAGGAAAAAAAAACATTGAAACATTAAAGCTATGTGTCTCCTGTTGATGTTGTCATGTTGAGTGACACGTGCCCCTTGCACCATGCAAATAAGATGTGAAGCTCACATTAAGGCAGAATTGACTCTGTGTGGCAAAGTTTACTTGCATAGTGCAAGCTACTCAGCATGGCATGGGTAAGAGAATCAGAATACTTCCACATTTTTAAATATAACAAGCAGAGAATCTTTGGGGCAAAATTCTCGGTATACATTTTTGAAAAATGTGCGATGGGGAAACCTAAGAAATGCCAATTTACAATATTTTCTTTTAAAATAAAGTAGCACATCTGGGAGGGATGGTGGGTCTCTTAGGCCTTGAATTCCAAGACATTTTTTCCCTCTGCGAGCATGGACCCATAACCTTAGCTCATGTTATATCAATTTGTGCTACAAAGAAATGTAGTATCTGTTAGTCCTGTTCAAGTTGCAGGAACAACAAACATGGTGAAGGTCATTGCTTGTTATTGAACTAATAATCATTTTTGTTTGGGGCTGGTCTGCATTGTTGATCAGTTCCTACTGTGACTGAAGTCAGGACATGATTCTAAGTTTTGCCATAGAAATTGTTTGAGAAGCAGAGTCTGACCATCTTTACAATCATCTACTAGTGAATACTGTGGCCTGTTTTTGTTTGTGGCTGCTGTCACTTGCAATTGGTGATGCAGATTTTATTGGGAGTAAGTAGAAGACTGCACAGGAGCCAGTTGAGCAAGCGACAATGTTCTCAGGAATGCTAAGGTACTGTACGTCTCATAGCACATTACATACTACACATGGAAGCTGGACATCTGAGTGGCAAAGGTGTAAGGAATGCTTGTGATCCTGTGAAGCATGCCCATGCTGCTCTGCACTCCCTTTCCCCTAGCCAAAGAGGAAGGTCTGGTGTGAAGTGTTGCAGCATGTGCTGGAGAAGAGGCCTTCAGATGGTCAATAAGGCTGAGAGTATGAGAGTGTGAGGTGGAAGAAGCAGAGACTGGAACCAAAGAGTTGGAGAGTTAGAGAGCCTAGGATTCCCCTGGAGTTTCTGAAACAGAGGATTAAGGATAGATCTTTTGTTTAATACCCTGGATTTTCAAAGGACCCTAAGAGCAACCTAATTTGGTGAACAGGCCACTTGTGGCAAATCTCAGTGCACCAGAAACCCTAAGCTGGATTTTGGAAGATTATCAGTTTCAGCGCCAAAGTTCCCATGGCCGCTGCAAGCTGTCCCCTGTGTCACAGTGAAGATGAACAGGAGGGTTTTGAGGAAAGCTTCCATCACCTTGTGGCCCATGAACAATTGGCCCTACTATATGTGTTGTACTAGTGCCACCATCCCAGCTAAAAGTGCATATACAGTATACGGTCATCAGTACTGCAAGGCAGTGTGGAAGCCAACTATAGGAATACCAGATACCATGAAATGTGGTGCCAGTGTTCCTGAAGGGTAACAACAGTGCCATAATAATACAGTAAAGTCATGAAATTGTGTACATTTACCATGAAAAGACATGTAATGGCAAAGTGGCATGTAGTCAGATACTTACAAGTGTCACATTATGTGGTACAAGTGTTCCCTGAAGGCTACTTGTGGTTCTCAATGTAACTCTGGAATTGGGGTCCCCACCATCACCACCACCACTGTATGTAGTGTCTGATAGCATCTACTGATGGCAGTGGTAGACTGACCAATCTGCAAATGGTGCAAATGGAATGTGTGCAACAGGTAACATACATGCTAGTAGCATACCTGGCTGGACTGGTGGATGACAACAGTGGGCAGGCTAGTGTCCCTCATCTGCAGCACCTCTACAGACGTGACAGGTGAGTGAACTGATACCCCATGTCCTGTTACTGTGAGCTGACATGGAGCTCTAGGCAATGTGCCCATACACCTGACAGGCTTCAGTAACAGTAGCAGCCTACTGTATCCCAACCATAGAGTCTGGAAACTGCTGTGGTACTAACCAGCATACTCAGTTTGCACTGATTATCCCTTTGTCTCACTTAAGCCTTCCCATGCCTCTGTCGGAACAGTGACACAGTAAGTCAGGCAACATACGCAGACCTGCATCAAAGACAGCAAACTCGTGCACTACATGCCCTGTCCATCTTTTTGGGCATCATTGTGCAGGCAGCATATAGCACTCTGCTCAGGGTACAGTACAAATGTGTGGCAGTGAACTGTTCTACCCCGCAAATGCTTGTCACACAGTGCATACAGGATTCTTCTTCTGACTGCGTGACAGTGCATAATGGTATTTGATTCCACACATGGAAAATGTTAGCCCACGGTGCACTGTCAGAGCTGCACATCACGCTGCAGCGCAGGTATATCTCTGCATGTGCTGACATAGTGATCTCAGTCTCTCTATGCACACATTAGTCACCCCGGACAATACCACTGAGATGCAATATCTCAGTTTCAGTGGTATACTGAAGTGCTAAGTGATGTGTTGCAGGCCATAATGTGGTTGTTTTTTGCAGGACAGCATGGTGTGGTGTGCTTTAAAACACATCATGAGTGCTTTCACACTGCTGTGCATGGTTGTGGGTGCATGTCCTGCAACCTACGGGGAGGTGGGTGTCCTGGGAGGACTGTGGCTCTGTTGGAGATCCTGCTGTGACTGCTGGGGGCATCGGTGTCAGCGCAGAAGGCCGTTAGATCAGCTGTGGCTGATCTAACCACTGGTGCACCCTGCAGCCCCTGGGGGGCTTTGAAAATCCCACTGTTGGGGATACTACATCATTTTTGTGGCACAGACCTCCTATCCGACATGGTGCGGCCTTATGTTTGCCACAAGCAGGGCACAACGCAGTGCATCACACACCCACCTGTGTCTGCCACAGGTCACTTTCCAAAATCAGAACTGGAGCAGGGTCTGGGGCAGTGTGCCCCTTGCATCATCTCTGTTTGATGCAGGTTCCCTGTGTCAGTCCCTGGCCTTTGAAAATCGAGCCCCCTGTATCTATTGCCTGATGCTCCCATAAGTTCTTATGGTTTTGTGAAGAGTGAAAGATAGTTTCACCAGTTTTGCTTTTTATGACCTCAGAGAAGTGTTATATAGAGAATAACTATAACCTCTGAATGTAAAGAACAAGTTGGTTTTCACACTGAGTAGGTACAGTGGCATCATAAAGTAGAAGAGCAGAACTCAGGTGCTCTGTGATGGTACTGTACCTACGAGGTGTGAGAAGCAAGCTTGTGCTTCACATTCATGCCCAGCCTATGTTACTCCCGACACATGTCCTGTAATTACTTACCACTTATTCCTGCAATGTACATATTATACAATCTTAGTGTCCTGTTTAACTGTCTTATGTAAATGTCTGATTCTTTATTATGTTACATAAAAAGGGACTGCATGGTCTTAGTGGACTTACCCGGTTACCAACATTCAAATAAATAAATACATTCATTTATTATTTTTTTATAACATAACCTGAGCATCTTTTTCTCTCTTCTTTTTAAATGGAGCAGCCTTTGAAGTTTCTTGTTCACTTCCATTTTTTCATCCAGATGAAACATTGATATTTCGTATACAGTATATGAAATATCACTTTGACTATTTTTACTTTAAAAGCTGCTAGGGTGAGTGGCTTCCTCCCACAGGTGCTGCTGATTAATGTTCAGTGTTACTCTCAACATTCTAATGTTGAGAATAAGTTTTTAAAAACACCTCAAAAAGATGATCAGTGTGTATTATATTATTCTAGTGCTGTTCACCCTATGTTGTAACTGGCTGGTATTTCAGCTTGGTATTCTGCTTTCCCATATCGGTTGGAGTACACAGTTGGGTCCCAAGATCCATATTAAATCACCAATTGGGAAATCATTTCCTTTTCTAAATAAAAAAAGTACCTTATTTTAACTGTTCTGGATTTTAAAATGGTATTGTACCTTCCTGTATTGGTCGGAATCCATTGTGGCTTTATTAGCACTTTCCCCATGTGACCTCAATTGTAGGTAACACATGTTTTTTAGAAGATGTTCTCACCCTTTACATTCTGCTGATTTACTGTGTAGCTTGGTGTTACCAGGGTTTACTATGTAGTTTTATGTTACCAAGGTTACCCCTTGTATGCATTCATATTTACCCTGATAATGTTTTGTCTCAGATGATTCATCCAAACGTTATGCCTTTCAGAGGAAGTGCCACCAACAGGGTCTAAAAGCAGATGAGCCCTTAACAAATAGCAGTCTGTAGCTATTCAGTTTTATTTATCAGACTATAACCAATCTTATTATCAAGTTGTCATGTTGCCCATTTTTGATGCACATAGTTTTGTTTGCACTTACACTTTGTTTGTATCTTACCTGGTTAACAAATTTTAAATAAAATAAAAAGTTTGAGCATTTTTTTGCTGCCCATTAATGTATGTTGTACATCTTTAAGGTGCACCCTATATTTTCAGATTCTAATATTTGGAAGGCTTGGCCTGTAGTTCAATGGACAAGCAGCCAGCCACTGCCACTTTCCTGAGTTATATAAGCAGTTCCTCTCAGCCTGCTTCTGAAGCACTTTTTTCTTTGCTGGCCGGAGGCTCAGTCTGTTCTCTGCAGCTGGCTGGGGCCTACCCTGGGGCCTGCCCCCCCACCCCAACCTTGCTGCTTCTGTTTGTCTCTGCTGGACTTCTATGTTTGTTTTCCTGCTTCTGGTTTGTATTTTGCTTCTGGCTGTGTGCTGCTTTCTGTCATTACTCCTTGTCTTCTCTGTTTGTGTGTCTTTGTTTTGGGCCTTGTTCCCTGTTCTCAGTGTTTGTGTGTTTTGGTTTGGCTTTTGGGGCTTTGTTTCTAAGCTCCTAGTGTAATGCTACTCCAGAGCTCATATTACTTGCTCTCAGTTACTCACAACTCTTAAATTACTTGCAATGCAGCTGCAACAATTATCTGTGTGTTTCAGCTCAACCATAGCTGCTCTCCATGCTACACTTGTTTTCACCTGATTCAGGCTCACTGTGAACCCTAGCTATGCAGCTCAATCATGCTATCTCAGCTCATGCTACTTACTTCAGTGTTGCAGCTTCATTGCACTGTCAGGTGACAGCTACTTCAGAGCATTGTGTCTCCTTTCTTTCTATGTTTGTTGACATTTACAACTCAGTGTACTCAACACAGATGCTGCTTCTATGTTGGTACAGTCTGTTACACTCTGAGGTCAGCTAAGCTACTGCTGATGCTGTCAACTAGTTTCAATACCTGCATGTGGGTCTCAGCCCTTCCATCACTTTCTTGTTTTTCCTATGGCAGGGGCTTGGAGGTGTTTGGGGAGTCATGGTCCTGTATGGCTAATTACTTATGCTCCGAATCCTGTCTCCACCGCCAACAAATCCTCAGAGTATGTGTCGCCTTTATTGGCTTTTTGAATGCCTGCCTGGTTTGCCTCACTATTCACAGTGCTGCTTCATTGCTACTATGCTTTGCAGACATAAGTGCAGGTCCAACTATTGCTACACTGTTACTGACCTACATGCAGGTCCACTCTTGCTTGCACAATCTTTGGTTCATGCCTATCATCATCCCCCTCAGCTTCAGCCTCTGGGATGGCTGCTGCACTCACTACTCCATCCAACCTTTGCAAGGTCTCAGCGCTTAACGCTTATTCAGCTCCTTATCAGTTCTGGGGCTTGTCAGCCATACCAGTCTGGTGCAGGGTTTCCCTGCAGCCAACGGTCTCACTTTGCATTTTAAGTCTGCATCTTGAGCATGCCCGACTTGGGGTGGGGTCCTTCTCACCTTGCCCATAGCTGGGAATGTTCTTGCTCCAGGCTTGGCTTTAGCTGTTCACTGATGCGACAGCAGCTCCTGCTGTAGAATGTAAGACTAGCTGTAAAGGGTGGTTACTCTGATCTCCTTTGGCTGTAGTGGTTCCAGTACAATGCCTATCCACTGACTTTAGTGGTTTCCCTAGCAAGGCACCTTCATCGCATACTCCCTACAACTGCCTCTGGTTCACCTGGTTTGTGTTTAAGGCAAATAGGAAAGGTGAGTGCCTCAGCAGTCATTGCTCTCCTCCTCTCACCTTGGTTGCTAAGCACTCTTGTAACCTTCCACAGCATTCCCGCTAGAGGGACTGAGTGAGAGCTTTCCACCAAATTGGAATATTTTCCACCTCCCCTTAATTGGGTTTCAAAATTGCAGCTACAGAGCCATCACTAAATAAAATATCCCAGCCTGGAGGGAAGATGACCTAGGCCTTGGATCCCCAGAGATTTCCTCCTCAAAGGGGTTTATTTCTCTCTTCCGTGCCTCAGGTCATAAAAGTTTGTTATCTGTAGTAAGTGTTTCCTAGTTCTATTGGGTAGGTTCTGCTGTTGGATGGAGGTGGATGGTGTCCCTACTTGCCATTCCCTCTCTCCTTAGGAGGTTCCCTCATTCTCTAGTGCTACCCACCAAACTCATTCTATGGCTTACCTGTGCATCTCATTACATTATCAAGGCATCTCATTATGTTATCAAGCTGCCTGATGCTTTATCTACTACTATGTCACAGCTACTGCTTGCTTATATGCTTCATACTACTTCATTCTTTTTGGGGATCCTTCCTATGGTACCTTTAGCAATAGGAATTGTTCTGTGGCACCTCTAGGGGTGGAACCCTCTTTGAGGGTTCCTTGCCTTTGGTACCCCTGCAGGGAAGTAATTCTTCTGGAATAGAGAGTGCGAATGGCCAAAACCAAACTAACACAGTTGCACAAGTATAACACTATACTGGCTGTGTAGGACATTGAATTGGAAGGCTTGGCCTGTAGTTCAATGGACAAGCAGCCAGCCACTCCCACTTTTCAGAGCTATATAAGCAGTTCCTCTCAGTCTCCTTCTGGAGTACTTTTTTCTTTGCCCCACCATCCTCCCATCCTCCTCCAGCGGCAACACTTCTCTCCTTGGGATCCTTCCTAAGGTACCTATAGTCATGGGAGTCATCCCAAGGCACCTCTAGGGATGAAACCCTCTTTGAGGGTTCCTTGCCTTTGGTACCCCTACAGGGTGGTAATTCCTCTGGAACAGAGTGCAAATAGTCAAAACTAAATGAACACAGTTGCACAAGCATAATGCTATACTGACTGCATAGACCATTAAAATTAAATTCTGAGGGGGACATCATCAACTCTGACCTGTGACTCAGCTCAGTTTACAATGTTAACTGCAAACTTTAAATTCCAGGAATGGACTAAGTATAATTGTCTAACTGTGGCTTCTGTCTTAGTTTAGATTTTTTTTACACTCTGTACCTCCATTGACTTCCAACGCCACTTCTGAGTCCTCTAGTCTTAACTGCAGGCTGCTACTTCACCTGGACACTGGCCTTGTGCCTGCCATAGAACTATAAAGACTACAGTGCCAATCCTAGTGCAGCATATGTGCTTACTTTCTGGTCACAATTGAGGGGAAAATATTTGTATATTGAAAAAAATTGTCACATGAGTAATGGTGGCAGCATTTCCATTCTAGTCTTTGTAACCCCCAGTCAGTGCTAAACTGAGAGGTCTACTACCCCTGCCTGTGTAGCTAGTGCACAGGTTGAGGGGCCTGGGTCCTATGATGCGGTGCCTCCATTTTTATAAGTTGAAACTCGGAGAGAAAGGTGTCACTCAGCATGGTGATTAGGTTTGGCTACTCTGCACAGGGCCCCCCCAAATAACTTCAGACACAGGAAGCAATAACTGTACTGTCCAATACCAGAAGTTGGGATTCTAATATGTGGCTTTTGTTCACATCCAAAAAAATAATAAAGCATAGATGAACCACCACGGGGCTACACTCCTGGTAATGCAGATTTATGGAGATCAGAACACATCCTTTTTACACTGAAACCCTCAGGTTTCAAAACACACTGGGCATTCAGCCCTAACTCAGCTCTTTTTTGGTTTCCCTGTCTCAGCTCCCTTGCCAGCCCTCTGGACTACCTTCCTTCCATGGCTCACCTCTCATGCCAGCCCTTGGACACTTTTCATGTAGCATGGAACATTTCTCAGTGGATTCCTAAACCACCTCTGAGCACTTCTGGCTCCATCAGATAAAATCTTCTTCATCAATCCCATGTCTGGGTACTTTCCTCAGACACTGGCCAAGTACCTGAGAGAAAGCAAACAGGTGTCCCAAAACAAACTCGTAGAGGTGAATTTGGTTACTACTGATGGGAGGTCTCCCACCTCTTGTTCCCATAATTCATACCCAGCCATTTCTCTGGACTTTAACACCTCATCCTCTGAAAACACTTTACTGTGTAGATTCTCTTTAAATGTATGTCACATTTAATCTACTGTTCTTCCATCTCACTTGTGCTGAACTTGAAACATACTTAAATAGTGGCTGTGTCCATTGCTCTAGACCCCCACAGAGTTAAGCAGTCCAATTCCCACAATGTACAAAACTGTACTTGGCTGTCTTTTCCTGAACCCGCAGTAACAGTCTCTTAACTTCATCTTGTCTCAGGCAAAAACACATTGGCCCTTTATCACAGCAGACTCACCCCTTGGTTGCAGGTGCCCCACAGGCTTTTTCTTCTTCAAAGAAATCTCATCCAAAACTTCTGGTGCTTCAGCATGAACCTAAAATTAGGCAGCTTCTTCTTCCCCTAGCCAGACCAGGGGATTGCCCTTGGAAGTAGGCTGAATCCTTCCCCCATCACCACAGGAATGGGGCCCTGAACCACTAGAAGCAGTCTCTACCACTTCACTTGGCTCTTCTTGTGTTCCTCTTCTGATGAGAACACACACCTCTAACAAAAATATAGCTCTTTATTAGAGCTGAGGGCTATGAGGGCCTGCAGCTGCAGCACACCTCTTTACTCTACTGAGCCCACTACTGAACTGACTTCAAATTCCCCAACATTCTATCCTAACTTCCCTAGCTGCAACATTCCAGTGTGGCTTATGCAGCTGTGACAATACTAAAATGATGTCATCCCTTAGTCTCAGCTGAGACTGAGAACAGAGTGAGAGAGTGTGAAATCCATTTAACTGGAGTTTCTTCAGCTGCCTTATCTGCCTGCCACTAGGTCTAACTTGGATTCTTGTAACCCTGGGTAACAGGAGGGTTACACTCACCCTAAACCAGGAAAATGACTGCCCACAGTCATTAGCCACCTGGCTTAGGCCATCTCACTCTATCTGTTGACTATGAGGAGGTAGCGATACCTTCTTCCCTACCATGTGCTAGCACAGGCAGACAACACTAAGGGCCTAGAGGCCTTTTGACTGACATATCAGCCTCTACTCTACCCACTAACTATGGGTACCTAGTGGTTCTGGTAGAACTGACCAGAGCATAGCCCTAATAGATCAGTACTGTGGCCTCTACAGACGTTCAGGACCACAGCCTGTCTATCCCTCCTAGCCCTCTAGGGAAAACCTGTCTGCCTCTAACTCAAAATTCCCAAAAACAAAACATACAGGGGACCTCCCCCAAACCCTGGACACCATGTAACCACACACCGGGAGCTAATACCATACACTATGCATTACTCCCACAACCATACCTGTGGAAGGAAAATTACATACAGTAATCAACAACATCTTGTACTTTAATACTACAACATTTTTAAAGTATACCATAAGAACTCTGATGAGTTCCTACTCCTCTTCTTGTCTTCTCTTCATGTCTTCTTCAGGAACCACCTGTAAGAAACAGAGAAAACCAAAAACACACTCCTAATCTGCATATACAGTCTATCTAAACCCCTACCATCAAAACACAGGAGAATCCCAAAAAAGATTTTTTTTTAGAAAAGTAGAAAAAACAGTATAAACATTAAAAAATAGTAGAAAACAATGACATTATTTACAATACACAATATTGGGGGGGTGGAGTGCCCTATAAGTCCCATCTAGTGACCACATTGCCTGAAGACAAGTCCATTAAAGAGTCTCTCCTGGGCCGGAGCCCGGTGAAGCACAGTTTCAGGAGGCCAAAGTCCTGAAGGGGAAAGTCTTTGAGGACAGTTCAAACATCTGGAGTCTGCTAGTGTAGGGTGTGTACTGCAATGTCATAGGAATAGAAAAGTCTGGACTTACCAGTCCCTTGTAGAACAGAAATGGCACCACACCTGGTCCTCAGCTGAAGACTTTCCCTGGCAGCATTCTTCTGATACAGATGGATGGACATCTTCCAGGAAACAACATAAGGGCACATCTGGAAACTGCTGGGTTGATGTCATCTAGGAGATGGAACCTTGGAACAGAAACAAAAAGGAAAACAGCTGGTCTGAAATCATCCAATACCCAGGCGATAAGTCAGGATACAGCTGGGCTGGTGTCCTCATTAGATCTGAAGTCATCTGGTAGGCAAGTCGATGGATTCTGGAAGGCCAGTACACTGCAAAACTGATGAATGTGGGGCACCTGAGTCCTGAAATGCCAGTCTGGTGGAACAGCATAGGTACGGCAACTGCTGGATGGCAGCACTGGCTGCCACTGCTCTGCTTTAAACTTGGTAGGCATGGGCACATTCACAGGAAGGTCTTTGCATTGTGTCCAATAGCACACTGGGTCAGGTGCTAGAAATATTACCCCATCTAGGTGCTCATAATCCACACTGTGAAAGGTTTCATGTCCCTCTCCATCCACAGTTCGAACAGTATCAATAAACAGTGTCCTGCCTCTTTTTCACTGGCTGTATTTTTCTTGAAACATTCTGTTCTTGACATGCTTGTTTGCACCAGGATGCACATGTTTCATTGCCTCTTCCCAAATCCAGGATTTCCTGCTTTTCTCAATCTCCTACCAGACTCTCCGAGGAAAGGTAGGAAACGATTCTCCACAGATTTCATTCGCTTTCCTATGAACCAGTCTTTCCTTTTTACCAGCTTTTGTCAACTTGCGACCTCTGGCCTGGCTTGGGAGTGGCCAGTCCTGGTTCTGCCAGCTACGCATACTCAATGTGACATAGAATGGATCTCTAACTCTTCCTGGTGGGGACAGAGCTGCAGAGTCACCACTCTCTTCCATGCATTCCTCTAAGCCAGGAACTGGAGGTTGTGAACCCACACCTTCTTCTTCAAGCCACATAGGTTCCCCCTCTTCTTCTTCCTCACTGAGAATCTGTGCCCAGGAGTGAGCAGTTGTCCTCACTCCTGAGACTGTCCACTCTTTGCTGGGTGCAGAGGTCGAAACCTCCCATTCAAACGCCTCCCTTGTCTTGTCTTCACCTATGATACTTGGGATAGGCCCCTCTCTCCAAGGGTCTACTGATGCTCTTCCCGAATTATCTCTCTGTGACTCAGACTCTGAAACATCAGCACATTGTTCTGTCTGTAAATCTGCATCCTCTTGCTTCATGCCACACTTTGAGGGGCCTTCTCCAACAGGCTCCACCTGGTGCTGTGTGCTGCCAACTGAAAATTTTTGAATTTTTGTCCATGTGGGAGCCAAACAAATCTTGGACACTTTAAACAAACCATATTTCTCTAGGCACCCAGAACAGTGAGGTACCATGAAGACGTCCCTTCCAGCATTTAAGCACATCATACATACTCACACTGGATATCCAGGAATCGCCACATGAGGAACCAGTCATCCCCCGTAGTAACATCTCTCAATGTCCCTCAGCTTGTTAACTTCTACTGCTATCACAGCCCGGGCATGATCCAGTTAGCGGACTGGTCCTGAAGCCATAACTGCAGAGAAAAACAAACACTCACTGTTATTACCAGTCCCAACTTGAATCAAAAAACATTTTACAAAAAGGCTCCCTTGCTGTTGTGTTTACATTACTGCCCCACCCTGAAATGGCAGCAGCAGCACTCCTGGTGCATCAACATTCTGTAAATGAGTCAAGCCTCTGCGCATCAAATTTACACACTCTACTGATAAATTTGCTCAAACTGCACAAACTTGCACTGTTCTTTTTCCTAGCACATTTATATGATTTACCACAGACTTTTTACTTGCTGAAGAAATTGCTCTAGCTTACAGTCCCTTAAAGCCTCAGTATTTCATAGCACAGGATTGCCTGTATTTCTTGCTGCATATCTCATACAACTCATAGTCTCTCACATGGCTCTGAAAATTATACTGTTGCTGAACCTATCATTATGCTCATAGTCTGTTGCTCAGAATTCTTGCTTTTAGTTGGTTAAACTGGCACAGTCCATCTTTACAAAGCGATTACACTGCTATACATAGATTCAGCTGGCTTTTTGTGAAATCATACAGTTTGAGCTATTTCATTTGGATGGTACTCACTGTTATCAGTAGCTGTTTGCTGCGATGGAAAAAATGGCCTGCAGCTGATAATGGAGGCCTCTGGAAGGAAGCAGGTTGGCAGTCCTGCCGATTGTCCCTCTGAACACCACACTCATAGTCCAGTCGATCGAGATGTGGGTTGAGCCCAAATTTAAACAGAAAAAGTCAGATTTTAACTTTTTACAGTGCTTTCAGTCACCTCAATGCTCCTCCTAACAAGCCAGTTTGCACACACCACTCCCTCTCTCTCCCTCCCGAATGCTGTGCAGTCACTCTTGAGCTGGCTTAGGGGTGGGACTGATTGCAGTCCCACCAATCACTCGATGCCATGCAAATGAGCCTCTTTTCTCTTGTGCTATTCTCCTCACGGCGATCATCGAGCAGGCAAAATTTAAACTGCAAACCACACTTTTTTTTTCCAACTGACTCCACAGCGGGAGCCTATTTTTGACTACACAACCTCCTCTGGAATGCATGGAATGGCCTTCCAGAGGAGGTTGTGGAGTCAAAAACAGTGGTGGAATTCAAGCATGCATGGGACAGTCATTAGGCAATTCTGGGGGGGTAGGAAGAAGTAGGCTGCTGGTTAACTAGGATCTGCAGCTTATCCAGTAGGCAGGGAAATGGGCAGACTGGGTGGGCCAAGCAGTCCCACCTCCTGGCATTCAGTGACTGTTCAGTCACATGCTTATACCAGTATATGTGTGTGTAACTGCCTCCTGTTGGGTTGAGTAGAACAACTGTGTATTAAGTAGGGAGTTTTAGTAGAAAGCAGTGCCACTGTGTCAAATACATTCCTGTGGTCACTGTATAAAAAAATCTGTGAAACTGAGAACAGATGTGTTCCTTACATAAATATAGTAGTCAGACATGTGAAACAGTAAGGCCAGTCACAAAAATAAACAAACAGAACATCATCAAAAAACAACATTAGCCTTGTTGGTGTCAAACAAATCTTGTTTGCACTGTTTTGGAAAGTGCATTTGAAGCTTGAAGAAAGTCCCAGCAGTTTTATGGATGTGCGTCATAGTTTAGGTAATGTGCTTTTCCATCTTTAGAAGTTGTTTGTACTGTATGTGGAGGAAACAATTTAAAGACCCGGCTATGGTCCATTGACCATTATGTGCATGTTGATGGTGTCTGTATTTTATTTGAAATGTTCTTGAATGCTGGATTGAAATGAACAAGATGTGGGGGATATAACCTGTCTAATAAACTGATAGGATGTGTGGTGATTGAGCGCTGATTGAAAACATAAAATATATTATTTTATGTTAGCCAGGTTGCTGTACCAGGGCTCTTGGGCTTCACCATTCCACCTATCTCATGGATGCCGACCTGGATACCATAAGGAGTTGATACACCCACCTAATGTGTCACGGTGCCTCACCCAGGGGCAGTGATATGGAGTACCTGGCTGCTGAATTGGGAATTTATAGTACCCTCTGAAGACTCTATGTTTGTTATTTTTGGGTTAGAAATATTGGAGGGAGAAACTGCTGATAATTTACCATCTTTTTTGAGAGTGATTTTGTCAGCTATCATTAAAACACAAATACATTTGGTTGAAATTGTACAAGTAGAGAGGGTCATGAAGGAGGAACAAGGCACTCAGATAAATTGTTTCATATCCTCTATACAACTAGTAGCACTATTATTAGAGAACAGACATATTCTGGATGAGGTGGGTATTTACTTGGTGGAATTGAATGAGTGGGATACACAGAAACAATCTGGAATAATCCTCTCATGACTACAACCACTTGAAAGCCAAGATTTTGATTTATCAATACAACAGGGATGGAAGGAAATGAATAATATAAGTTGTAACATCCTTAATTGGAACATTGCAGGACTTCAAAATAAATTTGCAGATCCTCAATGGGTTAGCTTTGTCTCCACTTTTGAAGTTATTATCTTTCAAGAGACATGGGCAATAACTCAGTCCTATTTGAATGGTTTTGAATTAAATTTTGTACCTGCAACTAAAGCGAAAAAATGTGGAAGAAATAAAGGAGGACTGGCAATTATGATAAAAATTAGGGATGGTTTAAGGGTTTTAACAAGTTACTCCCTCACTCCCAAAATACTAATGGTAGTAGTTGAGTGAGATTCCAATATTGTGCTGATTGTAAATGTACACATTCCACCATGTTTTCATACACACCCCACATATGATATTTGGTCCCAATTGTCTATGGAAATAGATTTGTTTACACAAACAAACAAAGTAGATATAGTACTATTAGTAGGTGATTTTAATGCTAGGACTGCAAATTTTGCTAATTTAATAGAGCTGCAAGAACAACTTTATATGCCAGATCTCAAACAAAGAAGAACTACAGATATGACTGTTAATGAGGCAGGGAGAAGTTTTCAAACCTTTATTAGGGCTAATAATTTTATTGTCCTTAATGGGAGATTGGAGGGGGATCATGATAGTGAATGTAGTTCCCCCCCCCCCCGGTAGGAGTGTGATTGATTTTATTTTATGTTCCCCTTTTAGTTATCAATATTTTAAAAAATTAGAGATAATTATGAGAACAGAAAGTGATCATGCAGAAATTTTGCTGACCTTTAAGAATCCTGATAATAATTCTTCTTCTTCTTTTCCTAAACCTGTGATTGATCTTGAGATTCGAGGGAATAAAAAGCTAAGATTGAATAATAAGGTAATGAATGAAGTATCACATATAATATATTCTTCTACCTTTGTTAACCTATTTCAGAGTATACAAAATGATTCTAGAGGTGAGCAAATTTATCATCTACTGAACTTAGGATACCAACAAATAATTAATGAGATTTACTATACTAAAATTAATGACTCTAAGTCAGTATCCTGGTTTGATGATCATTGTAAGAGGGAGAAAAAAAAGTTAGCCAATCTTATCAGACAAACAAAAAAACATACGACAAAAGGGGCGCTGTTAAAATTAAATAAAGCCAGTAGCAAATATAATAAATTTCTGGTTAAAAAAAAAGGAGTTTACATATAAATAATGGAAAGTAATGTATCAAGCTATTAACAAGGGTAATAGTAGGCTCTTTTGGTCATTAGTATCAAGAGGAACTAATTATCAGAATTTAAACCCTCCAACATATATTCCTAAAGAAACTTGGACCACATATAACAATTCTCTACTTAATAAATATACTAATGTAGGGAACAAAATAGTAGATAGTTATATTGGGGGGGGTGAATATATACCTTTAGTGTTTACAATAAGTGAGGTAGAAGATGCTATCTTGAACCTCTTACATAACAAAACACCTGGACCTGACTTGATCCCTGGGAAAATTTACAAGGCACACTTAAATTACTGGGTAATCTTTTTCACAAATTACTTTAATATATGTTTAAAAGAAAGATTTATAACATCTTCATGGATGAAAACTATAATTGTGCCAATTCATAAAAAAGGACATCTACAATCACCAGCTAATTATCGTCCAATTAGTCTTATTGATATTATCGTATTATATTGATATTAGTCTTATTGATATTGACACAGAAGGAGCAGGACAGAGAACTATATAAGTTAAAGCAAAAGGAAGCTGGGAAGACAGTCAGAACAGCAAAGGCCCAAACCGAGGAAAATATAGCCAATTCAGTTAAGAAGGGGGATAAGACCTTTTATAGGTACATCAGGGAAGCGAAGGAAGGCCAAGGGAGTGATAGTGAGGCTTAATAAAGGGGAGGGAGGCAGGGTGGGCAGAGGGTGACTGTGAAAAGGCAGAGATACTAAATAAATATTTTTGCTCAGTATTTACAAATGAAGAGGGGGAGGTACCTAAAACAAACACTAGAAACACTCTGGATACAGAAGTTGATACCAGCACATTTATAGAAGAAAGGGTTCTGAAAGAACTCTTAAAACTGAAGGGTGGACAAAGCAATGGGGCCTGATGGGATTCATCCCAGAATTCTAAAAGAACTAAGGGTAGAACTAGTGACACCACTGACTACCCTCTTTAACAAATCATGGGAGGATGGGGTGGTACCCGAGGACTGGAGGAGGGCAGATGTGATTCCCCTTCACAAAAGTGGGAGCAAGGCAGAAGCAGGAAACTACAGACCTGTTAGTTTAACCTCAGTGATAGGGAAAATGATGGAATCACTTCTGAAGGAAAGAATTGTCGAGTATCTAGAGGCCAGAGGGGCACAGGACCCAAGGCAGCATAGATTCACAGCAGAAAGGTCATGCCAGATGAATCTGATAGATTTCTTTGACTGGGTGACCAAAGTAGTAGATCAGGGAGGGGCTATGGACATGGCCTACCTAGACTTTAGCAAGACATTTGACGCAGTCCCAAACAAAAGATTAATATACAAGTTAGCCAGACTGGGAGTAGGTCCCAAGATGACAGCCTGGGTAAAGAACTGGTTGGAGAATAGGACACAGAGAGTAATAGTAAATGGAGTCCACTCTGAAGAAAGGGGGGTTACTAGTGGGGTACCGCAGGGTTCAGTATTAGGACCGGTCCTCTTCAATGTCTTTATAAGCGACATTGCAGAGGGACTGGAAGGAAAAGTATGTCTCTTTGCAGATGACACAAAGATCTGCAACAGAGTTGATGCACAAGGTGGGGTGGAAAGGATGAGAAGGGACTTGGCAAGGTTAGAGGAATGGTCAAATGTATGGCAGCTTAGATTCAATGCTAAGAAGTGCAAGGTATTGCACCTGGGAAACAAAAACCCAGGGGAAGAGTACACAATGGGGGGTGAGATACTAACGACAACAAAAAGGAAAGGGACCTGGGGGTAGTCATATCAGATGACCTAAAGGTGGGCAAGCAGTGTGAGAGGGCAGCAAGGAGGGCTGGGGGGATACTGGGATGCATAGGGAGAGGCATCACCAGTAGAAAACAGGAAGTTATTATCCCTCTGTACAGACAGCTGGTGAGACCCCATCTGGAGTACTGCATGCAGTTCTGGAGCCCCAATCTCCACAAAGACATAGACAGGATCGAAGCTGTCCAGAGGTGTGCAGAGGAGGCAACTAAAATGGTGCAGGGTCTGCACTGGAAGACATATGAAGAGAGACTAAAGGAGCTTAATATGTATAGCCTCAAGGAAAGGAGGGAGAGGTGGGACATGATAGAAACTTTCAAGTACCTCAAGGGAATCAACAAAGTCCAAGAGGGTAGCATCTTTCAAAAAAAGAGGTGTGCAAGAACAAGGGGGCACAATTTGAAGATGGGGGGGTGGCTCAGAGGTAATTTAAGGAAGTATGTTTTCATAGAGAGGGTTGTGGATGCATGGAACGGCCTTCTGGAAGAGGTTGTAGAGTCAAAAACAGTGGTGGAATTCAAGCATGCATGAGACAGTCATAAGGCAATTCTAGGGGTTGGGGGTAGGAAGAAATAGGCTGCTGGTTAACTAGGATCTGCAGCTTATCCATTAGTTAGGGAAATGGGCAGACTGGGTGAGCCAAGCGGTCCTTATCTGCCATCAAATTCTATGTTTCTAGTGGGAAAATCTTCTCGAAAATTTTATTACAAAAATTACAAAATTGGACAATGACAAATTTTCCATTGTCTATGTTTCAAGCAGGATTTCGTAAGGATTTTGCAACTACTGATAATATATACATTTTATCTCATTTAATAATGTAGGAAAATATAGGTCATTTCGCAGAATGAAGCTGTATGTTTTGTTTGTCGACTTTACGGCAGCATTTGATTCCGTGAAAATAAACAAATTATGGGAAATTTTAATAGAGAAAAAATAACACTGAATCTTCTGGTTCCAATTCATATGTTATATTCACAAACAGTCACAGCTGTCAGATATGTCAGCTGTCAGATACAAAGGTAATCTTACTGATTACTTTAGCACAACTTCAGGAGTCAAACAGGGATGCCTTTTGGCTCCACTTTTGTTTAATCTATATATTGACTCTCTTTTGACTTATACTGAGGTATCCAGTTTGGATTCTCCTAAAATTGGAAATTATGTAATTCATAGTCTTGCGTATGCAGACGACTTAATCATTTTTGCTCTATCTACACAGGGACTACAAAATAAAATAAATCAACTTAATACTAAATGTAAACAATTGGATTTAACAATAAATATGAAAAAACTAAGTACATGGTTTTTGCTACAAAGCAGGATCAAGGTAAGAAGCCACAATTCTATTTAAATAAAGCACAGATTGAAGGTGTAATTTCTTATATATATATCTAGGTATTAAGTTTTCTGCAAATGGAGCATGGTCAGAGTTTTGGAGGGATCAAGTGGGGAAGGCAAAATTGATGGCTAAAGTATTACTGCGTTTTAATAACAAATAAGCAGGTCATTTAGTTTCTGTGGCACTAATTCCTGCTGAGGCAAAAATTAATCCTATCCTAACATATGGAGCAGAGGTTTGAGGTGTAAACCCTCCTTTATGGTTGGAGACTCCTCTTTCTTTCTTTTATAAATCATTATTACAGGTCCCTATATCTATATCTAATTCTATAGTTAGGACTGAATTAGGAAGATTACCCATTGCCACCATAATTGAGATATGTATGGTGGGCTATTGGTTAAAAATTATTAATCAGCAGGCTAATAGTTTACCGCTATTATACTTGAAAGAAAAAAATTGCTTGGCAAAATCAAAACTTTATATCATCTTGGGTCAAATCTATCCAAGGTATTTTGGAGAAAATAGCTATGTATCATCTTTGGCTAGACTGGGGGAAAATTAATCATAATATCTCCCTAATTTAAGGAACTGGTTAAAACATATTTACATTTGCTCAAAGTAAACAAATGGAGCTTCTCAGAGCACAGCATCAGGCCACTTGGTTAGCCCAAAATAAAACTGATGTATTTTTGGAGACTTATTTATTTCTACCTCTTACTCCTCTAGATAGGAAAATGATCACATGGGCAAGGATGGGCATTATCAGCTCTAAATTTATATTATTTAACAGAACAGCTGCCCTCAATACCTCTCCTGAGACATGTAGGTGTAATAGGGGTTTCGTAGAAAATCTTTATCATATCACGATATAATGTCCTTTATACAAAATCCCACGCTTTAAATTACTTAATAATTTTCTTAACAAATATACAAATGCAGAATATGATAGTTATTTGTGCTTTTACATCCTCATACATTAGAAGAGGCTAGGATGATGGCAGGGTTCTTTTATCAAAAGTGATGAAATATAAAGAAAAACATCTCCCTGCCTCTTAGAAATAAATCTAAAGCCTATTAGCCCAAATGAATCAAAATTAAGTAATCTGCTGATTTTTAGTAAGATGATATATATATTAAGTAAAGGAGGGTTGGGATTGCCTGGAAAGAAAAAGGAAAAGATAAGGGAGAGATAATAATTCCTTTGTCTGATTACGTATATTAATATTATGTATCAAGGACTTTTAATATTTATATTGTGATGAATCTGATGCCTATGTATTTGTATGCGCTATAGTGTACATTTTAATGTTTTTAGTATATTGTAATGGTAATTACCGAACAATAAAAATGAACTGAACTGAACGTTCCTGTGGTCACTGTATAAAAAATCAGTGAAACTGAGAACAGATGTGTTCCTTACATAAATACAGTAGTCAGACATGTGAAACAGTAAGGCCAGTCACAAAAATAAACAAACAGAACATCATCAAAAAACAACATTAGGCTTATTGGTGTCAGACAAATCTTGTTTGCACTGTTTTGGAAAGTGCATTTGAAGCTTGAAGAAAGTCCCAGCAGTTTTATGGATGTGTGTCATAGTTTAGGTAATGTGCTTTTCTATCTTTAGAAGTTGTTTGTACTGTATGTGGAGGAAACAATTTAAAGACCCGGATATGGTCCATTGACCATTATGTGCATGTTGATGGTTTCTGTATTTTATTTGAAATGTTCTTGAATGCTGGATTGAAATGAACAAGATGTGGGGGATATAACCTGACTAATAAAATGATAGGATGTGTGGTGATTGAGTTCTGATTGAAAACATAAAATATATTATTTTATGTTAGCCAGGTTGCTGTACCAGGGCCCTTGGGCTTCACCACTCCACCTATCTTGCCGATGCCGACCTGGATACCATAAGGAGTTGATACACCCGCCTAATGTGTCACAGTGCCTCACCCAGGGGCAGTGATATGTAGTACCTGGCTGCTGAAACACAAGGCTATCACCCCCAGGAAACAATGTATAAACTGCCTACACAGTCCCTCCACCAAAGCAAGTGACACAGTAAGCAATGTCAGATTCTAAACCATAAAATGCAGCTGAAACATTCAATTTATTTAAAAGGGAGGGTACAGAAAGAACAAGGGGTAGCAAGGGTAAAATGGGTGCATCTCTGTGCTCTAAGCAGCAATATCTCTATAAGCAATAAAAGCAATAAGCAGTTCAGTACTTCTGTCCACAACTCTACCCACTCCCAGCAGTTCTCAAACCCCTATGCGGGTGCACCTATTTTAATTCTTCCCAAAGGCCATGGGTGAGAGATCTCTCAATGTTTGCAAGGGGTACCACACTGGGGATGCTGATACTGCTAACAGGGTGTAGCTTGGTGGCATGCTTTAAAATGTTGCAGGGAAATTACTTTTAAACACACTGTTGCTGAACATGACCTTAATTGGTACAACACTTGAAAATGGGACCCTTATTCATCCAATTGGGATGTGGCAGCCAGTTGGCCTCACTGGGTCTTCCACCTGGGCTTCTCACACTGGCATAGTCCTGCCCAGGACTTTTCCCTCAATTCATGACCCAGGACCCTTTGTTCCCAGCTGTAGAGTCGAGCCCTGGGTTTCACTCATGGTTCCGAAGCATCACTCTCTACCTGTGTTACAGGGTGCTGGCAAAGGGGACTGGATGTGTTGCTTCTGGCTGGGACGCAGACGTCTTCAGAATGGCTGATGGTTCAGCTTCCCTTTTCTGCTGCCTTCTGATGCTTGGGACCAGGATGAAGGCAGGTGCCTTCCTGGACTGGAGATGTTGAAGGCTGATCCCCTGGGAGAAAGTCTGTGGAGTGGCAGGAAAACCCCAGCTCTAATTTGCCTTGTTAAATAAAAGTTTTGTTTAAAACTTTTTTCCTTCTCTGTCACAGTTTACTCTGGGATCTGGGTCTGCCAGGCAGGCAAAAACCTGGACTGACTGTGGTACACCAGCAAATGCCTTCACACACAGTCCTGTACCTGGGGGCTGTCTCAACTGACACCAACTTTTCAAAACTGTCTCTTTTAAACAAGGTCAATCTTGATGCCTGATTGATCAGGCTGGTTCTCAGGAAAACTCTCTTTGGCTTGAGCTGCTCTCTGATTGGTCATGAATTGTGGGTAACCAGGAGTTGACTTCTGACCCCTTCCCAAGGGTCTTTGTGATGCTGAGTCTCCATGGTGGCCACCATCTTTGTTTACCTTCCCCACTCTAACTTTGGCAGGTTGCTGGCCCTGTATTGTGCCCCAAATAGATTTATGGCTGCCCTGACCCCACTTACCATTCTGAGATCAGGGCAATGTTCATGTTTCTGGGCATGTAGCCCGTTTTTGAGTCAGGAGTGTTTTTGTGGGAGGTAGCCATCTGAGTCGCTGTCCTTTTTCATGCGTATGTGTATTGTGCTTTTTCCTGTTCTCAGTCCCAATCAACATTCTGAGGGCTGAGAAGCATTCTTTCCCTGTGCCTGAGGGCACAGTCTCTATTGGCACCCAGCTACTCTTCCTCTCCTACAGCCAGGAAAGTCCCTGGATTTGGGCCAGCTGCCCAATTTCACTTACAGAACACCGGCTCTGAAAATGCACTGCTGCGAATGCGCAACAGCTTGACACTGCTGCCACACTCCACAGGGTCCTGTTCCCAGGCCTTCCTTGGCTCCTGGGCTGGGAAAACTGCCACATTTGTTTTTTTCTGTCCCCTGACTTAGACCTCAAAATTGTGGAGGGGCCCAGGGTCAGGGGGTGATGGGTGGCAACAACTGTGGATTTTCTGACTGGAGCCTTGGATCTCATCCCACCAGTCCCAATGGGGAACTCACTTGCTGCCCTGCCAGTTCCTATGCAACAGTCTGTCAGTGAAGAACCAGAGGGGTGGGGGAGACTTAAGGTGAGCCGCAGATTGTTGGGGGGAATTACATTTAAATACCTTGCACTAAGGTCCAACCAGATATAAACACTTTCCAGACCAACAGCAACAGCATCAATGGTATTCAGACAGACTTTTATCTACCAAAATGATGGTTAAACTTCACAACCTGCAATCGGAAGTGAAGGCTTCCAAGATACGGGCCCAAAATCCTAAATCAGCAGACCATGTCATGGCAGTAGTAAACATGGGAGAACCAACAATGGCTTTTGTTCTAGTTACAATACATGCCCTACACCAAAAAAAAGCCTTCAACTCTTGCACTGCTACCCTAGGAAATAAAGCAGATGCAGCACAGGCTGATGCTGCTAAGGCAGGAGAAATGGCGTAATGCACCCTGGTAAAATGCACGGGACTCATCAAAGAAAACAATGTTTTGGAAGCTTATTTAGAGCAACTGAAAAACTGCTTCAGATTGGTGAATGTAAGAGTGCTCAGCCTTCTGGAAGAGATTGAGAATGAAGATTTGAAGGGCTACCTATCTGCATGGCTACCAGGTGCACTGTCCTTACAATCGGCAATCTACGTCAGACAGGCCTACAGAATGACACATTGGCAAAGGTTATCATAAGAGGATACCAACTGCTTTGTACTAATGCTGGTCAGCATCATCGAGGAGAGGGATGAGATACTTTTGGCAGCAAAAGTCAGTGGAGGGATTCAGCTGGCAAACTCAGCGTTACATCTTTTCCCAGATTTGAGCTGCAGTACCTGGCAGCAGAGAGACATAGACACATAGAATTTACCAGCAGATAAGGACCACTTAACCTACCTAGTCTGTCCATTTTTCCCTGCCTGTAGCATCACTGCAGATCCTTCTTAATCTCTTGCCTATTCACCCCCTTCCCTTTCCCTAAGATTCCCTTTTGCCTCTCCCAAGCATTCTTGAACTACACCACTGTTTTCATCCCTGCCACCTCTGCTGGAAGTCTGTTCCAAGAATCCACCACTCTTTCTGTGAAGAAGTACTTCCTCACATCTCTCCTGAAGCTACCCCCTCCAATTCTTATTGTGCCTACTTGTCCTTGAGCACCTTTTTCTCTGAAAAATACTTCCCACCTGTACCTTATTTACCCCCATGGGAAACTTAAAGACCTCTATCATATCCCCCCTCTCTTTCCTCTATTATAGGGTGTACATATTTAGGTCCTTAAGACTCCTCATAGGCCTTCTGATGCAAACCCTGCTCCATGTTAGTTGTCCTCCTCTAGATCTCCTCCACTCAATCTATGTCATTCTGGAGATGTGGTCTCCAGAACTGGACACAGTGCTCTAGGTGGGGTCTTACTAGAAATCTACACAGAAGCAATACCACCTTTATCTTTCTGCTGTGATACCCCTCCCTGTGCACACCAGTTTCCCACTTGCCCTCCCAACTGCCTCTTTCTTGTTTGGTGGTTGTCAGTACAACTCCTCCCATTTTGTACTATATCCCTGCGTTTCTGTGCTCCAAGTATATTACTTTGCACTGTTTTGCACTGAAACCCAGCTGCCATACCCTTGACCACTCTTCGAGTTTTCTTTTTTTTTAAAGTTTATTACAAGTTTTTATACATAATTGGAACAGTGCCATACACAATGAATCTTTATATCGATAAAGATGAATTGGTACAATGACACTGACCCCCTCCCACTCCCTTCCCTTCCCACTCCTCTCTCCCCATGGTCCAATTACTTATGAGTTGTAATATTCATTATTGACATCAAGATTCCAGCTTAAAGGTAATACAAGGTTTGAAAGGGGGTCCAGATTTTCTAGTACTTGGACATTCTGTTATACAAACTTGCAGTCATTTTTTCTGTTCTGAGATTTGACAGCGACTCATTTAGCCATTCCATGTATGTAGTCACTGCATCATCTTTCCAATGCTTTAAAACAAGTTTTTTGAGAGACATCGAAATCATTGACATATAGTATTTCCGGTTTCGTACATCTATTTGCCAGAAATCCCCTAGTATACAGATTTCAGGTTTGAAATAATCTGAAATCCCAAACAGTGGGTCTACTTTGGCTTGAATTGTGGTCCATGAAGGGGGTATTTTGGGACAATCCCAAAAAATGTAAAGAAGGTTACCTTTATCTAAGGAACATCAGGAACACTGATTGGAAGAAAGTAAGCCCCACTTAGTAAGTTTTTTGGGGCAGTAATACAAGTTATGCAAAATGTGAAATTTGCATAAGGCGTAGCCTGTCTTGTGTTACATACTTGTGACAACCCATCCATAGGGTAGGCCATGATATTATATATTGGGGGAACAACTGAGACCAATATTCTGAAGGACCAAAATAACTTTCAAATCGCCAGTCAAATAAGGCTGAATATAATTTGGATACTGCCCTGTTTGAATTTGCTAGTGGAGTCAACATTTCTTTAAAGTTATATTTGGGTGCTGGTGGGGGGACTTTTCCCAACACTTTGATAATGAGATGTTGCAGTTGAAGAACCTTAAAGTAACAGCTCTTCAGAATCTCAAATTTGGTGACAATTTCCTCAGTTGACAACCAGGTACCATTCTCAGCCACCAATTGGGATATCCCACCCTCGCCCAACTGTGGTAACCACTGGTAAAACATAATATTGTTGGGGACTAGTTAGGAAGGTAAACTACGTTTTCTACAGAAAGTTTCATTATTTTCTTATTGGCATTAAGAATTGCAGGATTCCATTAAAGTATAGTAACTTTATAACCAGAGGGGGTGAAGTACAACTGAAGTTGCTTGATTTCTGAGCTAGACGCATATGATTTAGAAGGATATTTGTGCAATATTTTAAAAGTGTCCTGCTGGCTGAGCAGTGAGTTTATCCCTGGTTTCAGATAAAGGGTTTGTGTGTGTATTAGAAGCAGACATAGCAAATTGTCTTCACTGAAAGGCCTGCTTACATCACAGGCATAACTAGTCAATCAATTGATTCTGGGTGGGGCTTTTATCACTGAGCTGTCTTAAGCAAACTACACAGGTAGAAGCCAGTCAGAAAAGATGTGCCTGCTTCTGTTGGAAGCTAAGAAACTTGCTATATTGTAGAGAACAAACTAGAATGCATTTGAGGAACTGGGAACCTGGTAAAACATAATATTGTTGGGGACTAGTTAGGAAGGTAAGTTACGCTTTCTACAGAAAGTTTCATTATTTTCTTATTGGCATTAAGAATTGCAGGATTCCATTAAAGTGTACCAATTTTATAACCAGAGGGGATGAAATACAACTGAAGTTGCTTGATTTCTGTGCTAGACACATAGGATTTGGAAGGATATTTGTGCAATATTTTAGAAGTGTCCTGCTGGCTGAGCAGTGAGTTTGTTTTTATCCCTGGACTCAGTAGAGGGGTTTGTGTAGGAGCAGTGGTCTAGTAAATTGTGGTTTTGGTTGACTTACTATAAAGGGCAGTACTCACCAGGGTGGTGGAGCAGTGGTGTATTTGATTGTTTTTAACAGTCACCAGTGGTTGTGGCCTACCCACCCACCCTTCCCTCACCCCACCACCCCAGGCATGGCATTTCCTTTCTAGCCAAGGTTCTGACATCGCTTCCTCTACAGGTCTTGGGGCAGAACTGTCATATTCTTAATTACCCAGCACAGTGCATAAAGGGTAAGTACACACACACACACAAAAAAAGATTTATATATTACTCATTGTATATTATAAGGAAGAGGGGTATGTGGGGAGTGGTGCAATGTACTGGCTGTGGGCAGCAATTTTATGGGAGACACTCTGGAACCATCGTTGCTGCCCTATTTGCAGGCAACTGTCAACTCTGATGGAGGAGGTTGCCCACCTCCAGGCTGAACTGGCAAGGATTAAGCAGGCCTCCCCCACCCAAAGAGCACCAGTTCCAAAACCACTGCCTCAGAGGTTGCCATGTGTGAAAAGCAGATGGACCACAGTAGGTTCTGAGAGGGTGAGGGTGGTGGAACAGAGGTGTAGTCCCCCGAGTTGTACCTCTACACAAATCATATGTCAGTCTGGCAAATCAAGGTTCCTCTATGATGAAACCCTCATTGGAGACCAAGAAGAATGCTGGGGACATCCACAAGGGAGACCCACAAAAGAGTGGCAAGGGACACCACAGGGGAAAGAAACAGCTTCTGATAGGGGACTCAATTGTTAGGGGTGTAGACCTGGGGAAGGGAGAGGAGAGGGAAGTAAGGTGCCTGCCTGGTGCCATGGCTTGGAGGGACAGGAAGCAAATCCTCAGGATTGCAGAAGCAGCATCACAGGAGAGGAAACTAGATATCATTGTCCACCTTGGGACAAATGACCTAGCTAGGCATGAGATCAGTGCAGTTCAGGATGAATTTGTGGAGTTGGGGAGGGACCTCAGACAGGTAGCAAGCATGGTAACCTTCTCAGAGGTGCTGCCAGTCTATGGCAGGGGTGAGGCTAGGGTACTGCACACCATGCAGTTTAATGAATGGTTGTAAAACTGGTGCAGAGCACAGGGCTTTGGCTTCATTGGGGACTGGAGGTCCACCTGGGGAGATGAAGGTCTATACTGGTATGATGGTCTGCATCTGTCCAGGAAGGGAAACATGCTCCTAGGTGACAGGTTTAAAGGCTTCCTTGGCAAGCTTTTAAACTAGCCAAGGGGGGGGAGATGCTGATACAAAACAGGAAAGTTCAAGCCTCCCCCCACAAAACATGGCAGGTAGTAGGGTAAACACTGCAATACAGAACTTGACAGAGAGCAGGACAGGGGTAAATGGAAAAATGGACAAGGGCAATAAGAGAAGGGATGGGGTAAAAAAGGATAAAGCCAACATTAAATGGACGGCAATGAGTACCAATGCCCATAGTCTTGGAAACAAGCTTCCAGAGCTAGTATACCTGATGGAAGAGGAACACTTGGATATTGTGGCAGTCACAGAAACATGGTACACAGAACCATGACTGGGATGTCAACATACCAGGGTACACAATCTACAGAAGGGACAGGAGGGTAAAAGAGGAGGTGGAGTAGCTCTCTAGATAAGGAAGGATCAAAGCTACAGAACTAAAAGTAAAGGGAAGGACAAGAGGAACTCTGGGTCACCTTGGAGACAGGGAATGACATCACAATCTGCACAGGGGTTGTATACAGACCCCCATCTCTAGGGGAGGAAATGGACAAGAAAATGATAGAGGGAATTCTCAAAATGGCTGAAAAGGGGGAGATACTGTTGATGGGGGACCTGAATATGCCAGATGTTAACTGGGTGACATGGACTGCAGCCACATCCAAGAGCAGGGTCATTCTCGATGCATGTCTTAGACAGCTAGTGGTGGAACCCACTCGAGAGGGAGCAATGTTAGACCTGGTACTCTCAAATGGAGAGAGGATCACAAATTTAGAAGTCAGTAGACAACTGGGAACAAGCGACCACTGCACAGTGTGCTTCACAATAAACACAATCATGGAGACAATAATGGGGGAATGCATTAGCAAATGGCCAGAAAGGAGTGGTGGAAGAACAATGGAGAAAAATCAAAACTGCCATCATGGAGGCAACAAGCCTTTGTGTGAAACAAATAAAGAAAACAAAGCAGAATAAAAAAAACACTATGGTTCTCAAAAGAGGTGTCAGGGAAGGTTAAGGAGAAAAAGGCTGCATTCATAAAGTATAAGGAATCACAGACAAAGCACGACAGGGAACTGTATCAATTAAAGCAGAAAGAAGTGGGGAAGGCAGTCAGAAAAGCAAAGGCCCAAACCGAGGAAAAGATAGCTAACTCAGTTAAGAAGGGGGATAAAACCTTTTATAGGTACATTAGGGAGCATAGAAAGGTTAATGGAGGGATTGTGAAGATTAATAAAGGAGAGGGGAGGTGGGCAGAGGGAGACAGTGAAAAGGTAGAGATACTGAATGAATACTTTTGCTCAGTATTCACAAAAGAAGAACAGGAGGAGTTACCTAAACCAAACAGTAGAAACACTCTGGGTAGTGGGGTTGACGCCAGTCCATTTACAGAAGAAAGAGTCCTGAAAGAACTCCTAAAACTCAAAGGTGGACAAAACAATGGGGCCTGATGGGATTCACAATCCTAAAAGAGCTAAGGGAGGACCTAGTGACACCACTAACCACACTTTTTAACAAATCATGGGAAGATGGGGTGGTACCTGAGGACTGGAGGAGGGCAGATGTGATTCCCCTTCACAAAAGTGGGAGCAAGGCAGAAGCAGGAAACTGCAGACCTGTTAGTTTGACCTCAGTGGTGGGGAAAATGATGGAATCACTTCTGAAAGAAAGAATTGTTCAGTACCTAGAGGCCAGCGGGGCACAGGACCCAAAGCAGCATGGATTCACAGCAGGAAGGTCATGTCAGATGAATCTAATCAATTTCTTTGACTGGGTGACCAAAGTAATAGACCAGGGAGGGGCTGTGGATATGGCCTACCTAGACTTTAGCAAGGCATTTGACACAGTCCACACAAAAGATTAATAATCAAGTTAGCCAGCCTGGGAGTGGGTCCCAGGGTGGTAGCCGAGTAACAAACTGGCTGCACAACAGGACACAGAAGGTAATAGTGAATGGAACACATTCTGAAGAAAGGGGGGTTACTAGTGGAGTACCTCAGGGCTCAGTACTGGGTCCAGTCCTCTTTAACATCTTTATAGGTGACATTGCTGAGGGTCTGGAAGGAAAGGTATGCCTCTTTGCAGATGACACAAAGATCTGTAACAGAGTTGATACACAAGGGGGGGTAGAAAGGATGAGAAGGGACTTGGCAAGGTTGGAGGAATGGTCAGACATATGGCAACTTAGATTCAATGCAAAGAAGTTCAAAGTAATACACCTGGGAAATAAAAATCCAGGAGAAGAGTACACAATAGCAGGGGAGGTACTAACGACAACAATAATGGAAAGGGATCTGGGTGTAGTCATATCAGATGACCTAAAGGTGGGTAAGCAATGTGAGAAGTCAGTAAGGAGAGCCAGGGGGATACTGGGATGCATAGGGAGGGGCATCACAAGTAGAAAAAGGGAAGTGGTTATCCCTTTATACAGACAGTTGGTGAGATCCCATCTGGAGTACTGCGTGCAGTTTTGGAGAACTCATCTCGCAAGGACATAGACAGGATGGAAGCAGTCCAGAGGAGGGCAACTAAAATGGTGCAGGTCTACATCAGAAACCATATGAAGAGAGACTGAGAGAGCTTAATATGTATACCCTTGATGAAAGGAGGGACAGGGGACATGATTGAAACTTTAAGTACCTCAAGGAATCAACAAAGTCCAGCAGGTAGCATCTTTCAGAAAAAGAGATGTGTAAGAACAAGTGGGCACAATTTAAAGTTAGAGGGGGGACGGCTCAGGGGTAATGTGAGGAAATTCTTTTTCACGGAGAGAGTGGTGTACGCATGGAACAACCTTCCTGGAGAGGTTGTGGGGTCTAAAACAGTGGGGGAATTCAAACATGCATGGGACAGACATAAGGCAATTATAGTGGGGGGTTGCAGGAAGTAGGCTGTTGGTTAACTAGAATCTGCAGCTTATCCAATATGTAGAAAAATGGGCAGACTGGGTGGGCCAAGTGGTCCTTATCTGCCATCAAAGTCTATGTTTCTATGTAATCAGTTCGATGCTAATCACTTGTTGTTAAAGAGGAAGGCTGGATTGGGCCATACCGATTGGGAGGGATCTGTATAGTGTTTGTATTATAAGAACGATCATAACTGGGAGTGAACTTGCAATGAAACCGCAATCGGTGTTGATGTAAGATCTTTTGGCAGCCAAGCCAATTTTAACCTTAATAATATGGATGGATCCAGGTTACACAAGCACATTGCAGCTAGTTCTATGTTTAGCCATGGAGGGGGGAGGTTCTGAGGATTGTGTTGACAGCCAACATAAATATTTAGAGGCATGACTGGCCCAATAATAAAGCTGTAGATGGGGTAGATGTTAACCTCCCTTAAGTTTAGGGGCAACTAGCTTGTGATAAGCCTGTCTTGGGTGCTTTTCTGCCCAAATAAATCTGGTGAAAAGTTTGGGTATCTGAATGAACTGTTTTCCAGGTATGAATGTGTTGAGCATGCTCAAGGGGTAAAATAAATGAGGCAATATATTCATTTTAATTAGGTTTATCCTTCCTCATAATGACATTGGAAGTTTCACCCATCCATCTAGATCACAACTGATCGTTTGTAACAAGGAGTCTAGGTTTTTCTTCATGGTAAGGGCCGGGCTTCTGGTAAGCTCTATTCCTAGGTATTTAAGTGATTCCCGTGACCAAGAAAGCCCCAAGGAACTAACCGAGCTCTTGAATACCTTATGATTGAGGAGAACGATTATTGATTTGTCTATATTTAATTTGTAATTTGATAATGTTCTATACTCTTCTATGATTCTCAGCATGACCGGGATCGAGGTCTCCGGGTGAGAAACTTGTAACAGAAGATCATCTGCATAAGCAGAAACTTTTATCTCAGTATATTGTATAATAATGCCCTGTATCTCTTGACATTCCATCAATCTACAGACTAGAGGTTCAAGATATAAATTAAATAATAAGGGAGAGAGTGGGCATCCCTGTCTGGTACCAGAGTATAGTGGGAATGATTCAGAAATCATTCCATTACCAGATATTCTGGCCGAGGGGGAGTCATAAAGGGCATGTATCCAGTTCCGAAATTCCAGAGGAAAACCTAATACTTCCAAAGTTTGGAATAAAAACTGCCAATTTACTCTGTTGAATGCCTTCTCGGTGTCTAGGGACACCAGTGCTGCTGGTACAGGGAGCTCTCTGGACACCGAGAAGACATAAGCGAGCATTTGAAGATGATCTGCTGGAGATCTTCCCTTCATAAATCCCACCTGCTGAGGACCTATCAGATCAGGGAGTACTAGACCAATCCTATCTGCTAATAATTTGGTTAAGATTTTCATGTCCTGGTTGAGGAGTGAGATTGGTCTATAATTTTTAACTCTGTCAAGGTCCTTATTTGGTTTGGGCAAAAGGACAATGACAGCCTAGAATAGGGTTTGATCTTCCTTCATACTGGATAGGATAAACTGGTATAATGGAAGAAGAAGGGGTATGATCTTTTCCTTAAATTTCTTATAAAAAGCTGCAGAAAAGCCATCCGGCCCTAGGGTTTTGTCAGTTGGAATATTCTGAATTACTTCAGCAATCTCTAATTCAGATATATGTTTAGTTAATGCTAGCTTATGAGCCTTTGAGAGAATGGGTAAATGGGAGTCCTTTAAATATGAGAGTACTGTTGGAGGTTCCGGAGGTTCTTTCATTGGCCCGTACAGTTGTTCATAATAAGTTGTGAACTCTTATATTATTTCTATTGGAGTTGTTTTCAGGGAGCCGTCTTTCAGGGATCTAATAGGGGGAATACATCGGGATGATGCCTGCTGTTTTATATGTAGAGCTAACAGTTTCCCAGCTTTTTCTCCCTCATCTGTATAGGAGGCCTTGGTGCGAAGAATCGCGTATTCAGCCTTTTCTCTAAGCAGATCCGAATAAGAATGTTTTAAAATAGTTAATTTCTGTTTGGTTTCTTCTGAGTAATGTGGATTTAGGTCTTTCTCTATGGCACAAATTTGGGACAATAAAGTCTTTAACTCTAGGTCATGGGCTTTTTTCCTCTTAGAGGCAAATCCTATTAATATACCTCTGAGAAATGCTTTCAGTGTATACCAGATTATATTGGGCCTACTATTAGGTGTAATATTGGTGGTAGAGAACAGTTCAAAATGTTCATTAATATCCTCTACAATTCTATAATCTTTGAGCATTTGATCATTCATTTTCCAATGCAAATTTTGTTTGGGTAGGAAAGCTAGGGAAATCCTACCTGTTACTAATGAGTGGTCGGATGGAGGGCCAGGGTGGATTGAGGAGTCAATGACTCCAGAAATAAGTGATTGGGAGAGTAAAATATAGTCAATACGAGATGATGTCCCATGGACCGGTGAAGTGAACGTATACTCTCTTTCCTTGGGGTTCATAACCCTCCACACATCACACATGCCCAATTGGTTTAGTGAATCTCTGAATGCCCATTGAGCTGGTGAGAGACCCCTCTTTATCATACCCACCCTATCCATGGATACATCCAAAACCAAATTTAGGTCTCCCCCCAGTATCACTGGAGTTGGTAGAAAGGGTAAAATGGTTCTAATAAGCTGCAAGAAGTAACCAGGATCATCCACATTCAGACCATATATACTACCCAACAAGAGGCCTGTAGTATGAATAGAACCTTTAACTATGACATACCTGCCCTGTGGGTCTTTAATAATTTGTGATGCCTTGAACAGTACCTTTTTATTAATTAAGATCATGACCCAACATCTATTAGTAGTTCCTTGAGCCGCAAATACCTGTACCACTTGTTGCCGTCTCATCAACAACGCTTCTGAATCCAACAAGTGGGATTCTTGAATAAATGTTATCTGCAATTGCAGAATATCAAGGAGTTTTAAAACTTTATATTGTTTTATCTTTCTCCTTACCCCTTTCACATTCCATGAAGAGAATGTTACATCATTAACCATGATCCTATATACAAATTATGAAGCTCTGTGAAGAAGAAAATAAGTAACCTTCTTAACGTCTGTAAATTTCTTAGGGACTTGTGCTAAATGCTAAGAAAACCAAAACAATGGTTTTCTCCAGCCCACGGAAACCACTCTCATTTGAGTTTACACTACTCAACAATGAGGGCAATGCAATTGAAAGACTCAGTGAATTCAAATACCTAAGTCTGCTATGTGACAGCCACTTCAACTTTACTTCGCACATAAATCAGCTGATAAAGAAAACCAACCAATGGTTAGGCCTACTATACAGAGTAAGGGCATTCCTGACTAAAGAACTAAGACCCTGCTCATCACTAGTTTCCTTCTCCTGCTCTTTGACTATGGTGCCTTAGTCTATTATCCACCCCTCACCCAAAGCAACCTCCATAAACTCTGTTCCACCTGTCACAGCATCATTCATTTTCTCCCTGGTCTCCCCAGATGGACCCATCACTGTGACCTCTATAATAACTCTAAATGGACCTCCCTCAAAGACAGGCTTGACAGCAGAGTACTCACTTTTTTCCATAAACTATCCCTGGGCCTTTTCCCTGACAGCATTATCTCCCTCTTCCCTAAGTCCTCCCATCCTCAGACCACCAGACAGTCCTCCTCTCTCTCCTTCTCCATCCCATTCTGCTGTACCACACATGGCCAAAACACACTCTCCTGCAAGGGTGGCAAGTTGTTCAACAGTCTTCTCCCTGCCATCTCTGAATGCCCTTCTCCAGCCTCCTTTAAGAATAACCTGAAGTCTCACTTTTCCCAGGCTGCCATCTGCAAGTGTTTCACCATGTGATGCTCCAACAGGGTACTCTCTCTCCCTCCTCCTCCTCCTCATCAAATGGCCTGACCCATATCTAACGGAGGCAGGATCCACTGGTCTGACTATGCACTTTCCCACAAATGCTCTTGTAAATGTTTTTTTACACTGTTTAGCATCTTTGATTATTTGTCTTAAGTCTAGTTTAGCACCTGTCCCACCTAAGCACTTGTAAATGTTCTTCTCATACTGTTATGCAACATGTTAGTTCACTTTTGTCCTGTATCTTAACCCTTGTTCTTTGTATTTGTTCAAAACTGGACGCTAGTGAAAACAGGCAACTTATGTTGACATACCTTTCCAGGATAATAAATAAACTGAAACTGAACCATATTGTAGAGCTCCAACACATTCTCAGCTTTCTGTGTACAAGCAAGCATCATGCCTGAGATGTCCAGTACCTCCAGGAGTTTGTGAGCCTCCAGATTATGCTTTAGATGGTAGCTAAACAGGGCACCTTGCAAAGGGACAACACTGCATGATGATCTGACAAAAAGACCTGATCAACCTTGACCACACTGATGTTAGAACCCAATGAGATGATCAGATCCAAAGTGTGACCATGTTGATGTGTACCAGAGGCAACTGCCTGTGTTAGACTCAGCAGTGCTCTAGTACAGCTACAGATTTCTTTTATGAAGTAAGAATTTTTTGACACCCTTCTTGAACTATATGTTTATCAGAGCATAAGTATACAGTTGAAGCTGTTCTCTGCACTAGCCGTGGACTACATTTATACTGTGCAAACAGATGCACAGTTCAAGACTTATTTCGCTTTCGGTTACTCCACTTCTTATTACTGCACCTGACTGTCAGAAAATACACATTTACCATTTGGAATTATCAACTAAAACTGAAAAAAATGAAAAACTTATTTCTGAAAGATTCATCACTAAGAGCTGTTTAATCTGAAAAAAGAGTAAGTCATCATGCTTTTATTAATAACAAAATAAGCAAACAGGGTTCAATTGCAAACTGTTCCTATTTTGAATACTGTCATGTTTTACACTTCCAAACTGTTTTTGTTCCTAATAAAGGCTCTTATCCATGATCGTAGGCTGGGTATATGTGATAGCCACATACCAGGCCTGTGTAGTCCACACCGGTCAAGTGCACAGGGCATGGCAATAACAACTGCCAATAACCACAGGGCGCCTGTCCACAGCCCCACCACCCCTGCATGTTGGCATACACGGGATGGATTGGCAAACACAGGCAGGCATCCAATCAGATGCCCATCCTGGTCCTAGAGTGGATCCCCTGCTCTGTACAGAGCAGCAGATTGTGGGATACCATGTCTCCCAGGATTAGTTAAAAAATGAGCTATTGCCTCAATGACTGCCCCATCATTTTCTGCTTGACCAGAGGACTGGGGCAGCATGGCATTGGGAATGTGTGTCCTGTCACGGCCGGCAGACACTGTTTGTTGTGCATGCACAGCGGCTACAGCAGGGTCCCTGCTCACATAGCCTGTGCCCCCCTAACTGAGCATTCTGTGACATAGTGAATGGTGTAGAGTGTGGGAATGTTCCCTAGTCACTCCCCCAGTCTGTCTGCACATGTAGCTGCATGGCAGACAGGGGATCCATTGCAGAAGGGGAAAGCACCGCTTCCATGAATGCCACAGTGGTCTGCGGGACCCCCAATGGATGGCTCACCAATGTAGTGAAGCCTACGCACTATGAATTCTCAGCGTATAGGCTTTACACTTTCTTGTGCCTATGTCCCATAGTAAATGTAATTTATAATATGTTGTCCCCCTTAATAAACAGGGGTTAAATACTGTTAGTATTGTTTTTCACGTGCAAAATGGTTCTAATCTTGTTTTTCCAGTCCATTTTCTAAGTGTATTAACATTGTTTCTGCTGTTTGTGGGCATGTGAGGAGGAGGAGGACCCTGTAAAAGCATCTATCCTAAATAGATACTTCTGCTCAGTATTTACTGAAGAGAAGGTAGGGCAGGGCCCACAGCTCAGCACCATGGACACAGTGGGGAGGGAGGTGAGCACTACTCCCTTAACAAAAGAAAGGGTCCTACAAGAGCTCGCTAAACTCAGGGTGAACAAGGCAATGGGACCTGATGGCATACATCCCAGGGTACTTAAGGAGCTAAGGGTAGAACTAGCAGAGCCATTAGCAGAACTGTTTAGTGAGTCTCTGAGCACAGGAGAGGTCCCAGAAGACTGGAGAAGGGCTCATGTGATCCCGTTCCACAAGATTGGTAGCAGGGAGGAGGCAGGGAACTACAGACCAGTCAGTCTTACCTCAGTTGTGGGCAAGATTATGGAGGCAGACCTTAAGGAAAGGATAGTGCAACACCTGGGATCCATAGGGGCACAGGATCCAAGACAGCATGGGTTTACAAAAGGAAGGTCCTGTCAAACTAATCTCATAGATTTCTTTGACTGGGTAACCAGAGTGGTAGACCAAGGGGGAGCAGTTGATGCCACCTACCTTGCCTTCAGCAAAGCTTTCGACACTGTTCCACATGGAAGATTGATAAAAAAGCTGGGTAGGCTCGGGGTGGGTCAAAAGTTGGTCAACTGGATGGCAAACTGGTTGACGGGCAGAAAACAGAGAGTGGTGGTAAATGGTATACAGTCAGAAGAGATGCAAGTCACAAGTGGTGTACCTCAGGAGGGACAGGGAGGGTAAAAGAGGAGGAGGAGTAGCTCTTTACATAAGGGAAGGAATCAAAGCAACAGAACAAAAGGGAAAACAGGGAGGAGAAGAAGCACTGTGAGTAAATTTGGAGACCGGCAATGGCACCACAATCCGCACAGGGTTTGTATACAGACCCCCTTCTCAGGGGGAGGAAATGGACAAGGAAATGATAGAAAGTATACTTAGAATGGCAGAAAAAGGGGAGATATTGCTGATGGGTGATCTGAATATGCCAGATGTTAACTGGAGTGCAGTTGCAGCAGCCACTTTGAAGAGTGGGGTTATTCTAGATGCCCTACAGGGGGCATGCCTTAGACAACTAGTGTTGGAGCTCATTCAAGAGGGAACAATCTTAGACCTGGTTCTCTCAAATGGAGATGAAGAGAGGATCACAGATGTAGAAGTGGATAGCCATCTGGGAACTAGAGACCATCAAACAGTATGGTTCACAATAAACACAGCAATAGAGTCAAGCCATACAAAGACAAAAGTACTGGACTTTAGGAGGGCTGACTTTGCCAAAATGGGTGAGTGCCTAAGGAATGCAGTAGCAAACGGGCAGGAAGAAGGGTGGAAGAACAATGAGGAATAAAAAACTGCTATCACAGAGGTAACGAGCCTTTGTATGAAGCAAATAAACAAAACAAACGATGTAAGAAACCATTATGGTTCTCAAAGGAAGTGGCAGTGAAGGTTCAAGAAAAAGCATTCAGGAAGTACAAGGAATCACAGAAGGAGCAGGACAGAGAACTGTACAGTTAAAGCAAAAGAAGCTGGGAAGGCAGTCAGAACAGCAAAGGCCCAAACCGAGGAAAAGATAACCAACTCAGTTAAGAAGGGATAAAACCTTTTATAGGTACATCAGGGGCGAAGGAAGACCAAGGAGGGAGTGGGAGGCTTAATAAAGGGAGGCAGGGTAGGCAGAGGCGACTGTGAAAAGGCAGAGATACTAAACAAATATTTTGCTCAGTATTTACAAAGGAAGAGGGAGGTACCTAAAACAAACAGTAGAAACACTCTGGATACAGAAGTTGATACCAGCCCATTTATAGAAGAAAGGGTTCTGAAAGAACTCTTAAAACTGAAGGTGGACAAAGCAATGGGGTCTGATGGATTCATCCCAGAATTCTAAAAGAACTAAGGGTAGAACTAGTGACACCACTGACTACCCTCTTTAACAAATCATGGGAGGATGGGGTGGTACCCGAGGACTGGAGGAGGGCAGATGTGATTCCCCTTCACAAAAGTGGGAGCAAGGCAGAAGCAAGAAACTACAGACCTGTTAGTTTAACCTCAGTGGTAGGGAAAATGATGGAATCACTTCTGAAGGAAAGAATTATCGAGTATCTAGAGGCCAGAGGGGCACAGGACCCAAGGCAGCATGGATTCACATCGGGAAGGTCTTGCCAGACAAATCTGATAGATTTCTTTGACTGGGTGACCAAAGTAGTAGATCAGGGAAGGGCTGTGGACATGGCCTACCTAGACTTTAGCAAGGCATTTGACACAGTCCCACACAAAAGATTAATATACAAATTAGCCAGCCTGGGAGTGGGTCCCAAGATGACAGCCTGGGTAAAGAATTGGCTAGAGAATAGGACACAGAGAGTAATAGAAAATGGAGTCCACTCCATAACCTTATCCTTCCTGAACAAGGTATCCTGGAATGGTCACATCTCAGAAAATGTTTCTGAGTCACCAACATCTCAGTGACAGCCACCAAGTCCAGTTTCCTTCCTGTCACTTGCTTCTGCAGTTCTGGCATCTTATTCCCCAGGCTTTCTGCATTAGTGCATATCTTCACCAGTACTGGACCTCTCTACTCCCTGTCCATTCCCACTAGTGCTTAGCTTATTGATACTTTCATTTGGTGGGGAGAGGCTGGTAGGACACCCCTGGTTTCTGACATTGTTTGTTTTTATGACTTAGCTGCCTTCCCCCTATATAGTTTAAATGATCTTTAATTTGCTATGCAAATCTGGCTCCCAGCACCCTCGTGCCATCCTTGACTGGATTTAGGCCATCCCTTTTGAATGGCCTCCTTCCCCTCCATGTCAGGCCCTAGTCTTCAAAGAAGTGAAATCCCTCTTTCTTGCACCACCCTTTTATCCCTATATTGAAACTAAACAAATAAAAACTGAAATAAGACATGGTTTCACAGCAGTCTGAGTTTACCCCCCTTCCCCACAAAATACACATTTTCATCTTGAAAAGCCATAGACTTTCACAAAAATCAGGGATTCACAACAGTCAGAACTACCCCATCAAATGCACTTTTTGCTCTCTGAAAGAAACAAATGTTCATTGAAAAAGTGTTTCTCAACTATTTGACTTAATCACTCACCCTCCAAGAAAAGAAGTTTCATAGTTAAAAGCAATAGACTTTTACTATGGTCAAAAGGGTTTTACAAGGTTTTAGGGCTGGCAGTATAGCCTAGAGGTTAGAGTAATGAGCTATGAATGAGCTTGGTACATCCCGCAAACCAGACTTTGGTTTGATTCTCACAACCTTCACCTGCATACTGTGTGACTTTGAACAAGTCACTTAACCACCCTCTGCTCCCAGGATGCCCCTGAAAACAGCCACTTGTGCCTAGTGGGCCTTACCTGGTTACCAAAGACTAAAATAAACAAAAGTTTAAGCCTTCCCAAATGTCACGCTTTTGAAAAATATGCAAAATGTTTGTTGACACTAACAAGACATATCTTCAGACTCAGAAGAACTAATGTACTTTACCATAAAACTCAGTTTGACAGAAATAATCCTTGGATCACCACAAAACACTTTGTAAGTTGAATCAGCACAGCAGCATCAAACACAGAAAAGCTAGGCAGGGTAAGGCCACTTTATTTGTATATTACCCTCTCCCATGGACTCTGGGTGCTTCACAGAAAAACTGAGGTGAAAGTAAATAATACAATGTATGTCAAGTAACATACCATTCCAGTAATTAAAAAAAATGACATAGTCAACAGAACAAAAAATGAAGATCTCAGAAAACAATAAGCAAACAATAAACACAACTGAACTCTCAGAATGACAAAATCCTCAGGATCATCTGATAACATATACATGAGTAAACAAATAGGATTTCAATGCCCTTTTAAATGCCTCCACCAAGGCTGAACTCTGGTTATGGCTTAGTACAGAGCTACAAAAAACAGGGGCCACCCACCAAGAAGGCTCTGTCATCAGACTGACTTAGCCGATGTCTCGGTATGACCTTCAAATATTTCTTGGTGAACCAGACAGCTGATGGAAACCATCTTTCTTCAACTGACACAAACACATCATTTACATAACAAATGATGAAGTGAAACATTTCCTGCATCTTCACAATCAACAACTATAGCAATAATCAACTGAGTGAAACTCAGACTGCAGTTTGTCAGTCCGGAATCGTCATATTAATCAAAAACTCATAATTGCTTTATGAGCTTAACTGCTGAACTGCCAGAAATACTGTATATATTTTTTATAAATGTGTTTATCTGCTTGTGACCAGGACAGGCTGGTTCCCTTCAGCTCTGCTCTATTGATCCCCACCATACTGCATCCTCCCCGGACTTACCTGAGGGCTGGAACACTACCATCGATCCCCCCCAAACATGGTGAGGTCTGGAGGGGAGGACAGTCCTCCCCCCTTTTGAAGCATAAATCCAATCTTCAGTCTCTTGTTCCTGTTGATCTGTCAGTTTAGGAATTGGTGGGAAGACCTCATACAAGCCTGCCCTGCTACCATTTTCCTCTGTTTTCTCCCTTTCCCGCACTTGAGCACACTCAACATGTGCGTGTGGAAGCACACGCATGCTGTGGACTCCCACAGCACCTCCCTACTTCAGCTGCTTCCATCCCGCATTATCACCAGGGCACCACCTGATGGCAGTCATTTGGTGGAGCATGTAGTTCTCCCTCCCTAGGAGAGGAGAGCGCTCCTTCAGATGCTCTGTCCTGTCCCCCAACCAACCCCTGGCAACCTGCGCTAGATTCCAAACAGGAAGGCTGATGTGAAGGAAGGTGTGGTGTCCAGCACCTTAACCCTCATTGCCACAGGGCCAGTTTGCTAGAGATATTTTAAAACCCCTAAAGAACTTGAACCAAGTAATTTTTCAGTTAACCAAATGTTTTACATTAAAAAAAATATTAGACAAATGCTGCTTACTCATAAAATAAACATCTCAGAGGGATAAAGAGCTCTGAAAGTCCTTCACATTTCAGGCTGATGATTTTTAAACTCATTACCCCCCTTGATGTCATTATTTCTGTGCACAATACATGTTTCACGGTTGCACCAGTATGTACGGGTTGAGTAGGCAGTTGAATGTTAAACCCTGATTTTGCACATGAATAACTCAACTATTCTTAGAGTACTTTGCCTGACACTGGGCATGCTCAGAGTTCATGCAAGGATCTCAAGATCCTGTAAATGTGGTAACAATTGGTTCAGCAGCTCAAAAGTTCTATATGGTTGAAAACATTTAAAAATATGAAAATCATGACTTTTTTTGTGCTCACCAAAGCACAAAATTGTTGGGATTTAAAATCTGAGACTTACAGGTTCCTTAACAAGCTAGTGCACTGCCTGGAAATAAAATTAGCTTTCAGAAGTAGCCAGCTATCACTACTTGTATCTGAATTATTTTTTCTGCTCTATTTTACTGATTAAGAGTTTTTCCACCTGACAGTACTAGCTGTGCTATATGAAACATCACTCTACCTGGAGGCTGACATAATCATTTTGATCCCTTCCCATACATCATCAGCACTGTGGCCTTACTGACTATGCAATCATTAGTAACAATAAAGAGCCAATCTCCAGCTGCTTTGTTGGTAACTTATGACGCATGTTACCAATCAGGCAGTAGGGCTTGTGCTGTAGCAATGAATGCAGTCACATATTGCTGATGATGTAGTGAGAGGAACAGACCTAAGTATTTCTGCTTCCAGGTAAAGCATTGTTTTTCATGTCACACCTAATACTATTAGGTAGAAAACTATCTAATGATCATGTAGATAAAGAAAAACTCTGCAGAACTAAAAAGTAATAAGGGAGTACTTTTAAATATTACTAAAAAATTTTGCCTGCTATTATTTGGTGATACTGGTTTTTAAAAGTTTGGCCCAAGAGTTATCCTATTTTACTTTTTTTTTCAAAAAATTTGTATTTTTTTATTATTAAAAGGAAAAAAAATCCATTTCTGCACATGTACAGAGCAGAAAATAAACATTCTAAAGATCATTGAATTTTCATGACACAGATGATTCATTGGCTATGTCATCTGAAAACTGGTGACGTGACATAATTTTATGGGTTACACGACTGTTAGTGGTCATGAAACCAGTAGCAAACAAGCATTTGTCCGTGCCAAATGTTCGTCACTTGCACTGCTGTTGTACCAAGTCTTGCTTGTACACATTTTTACTATATAGTTACCCAAGAAAGACCAGATAAGATGTAACATGTCATTTGCAATGGGGTCCTGATTTTACAGAGCTTTATACTGTGTTTATCCAGGACAGCAGAGGTGGGATGCAATATCTTGTTTTTAGTGGGGTTGTTTTTAGTGTGGTCCTGCTTTTACGTTATATTTTCTGGGCTAGATCATTTTAGAAGCAACATTTCCTTTTCAATAAGGTTCTTTTGTAAGGTCCTGTTTTTACACAGTGTTGCTGTATATTTACCCAGGATAACCCAGATGAGATGCAATATCTCATTTTCAATGGGGTCCTGCTTTAACACAACTTTGTACTGTATTTACCCAGGATAGCACAACTCAGATGATATCTTCTTTCATTGCGATGCTGCTTTTTTCAGTGTTTACTCTGCATTTATCCAAGATAGAACAGCCAAGATGCAATACCTCATTTTCGTCTATTCTTTTTTTTTTACCCATTTTTGTAATGTATTTACCCAGGGTAGCTGAGCTGAACGGAAGTAAAATTTTCCGTGGGGCCTTCTTTTACAATATATTTTTCCCAGGATAGAGCAACACATAAGCAGAGTTCAGTGGGGTCCTGCTGTTACTGGGGTCCTGCTCATGCACATTTTTACTACATTTGGTACCACTACTATTTCCTGTCTGCCGCACAAACTCACTCTCTCCCACCTTTTTTCTGTCCCCTCTCACTTATTCTCCTGCCCACCACCTTTCCCTCCTCTCCTGCCTCCCTTTGGCTCCCAATGATCGCCCTCTCTCTGGAAGTTTCTTTATCTTCCAAATTATCTACTCCCTTGAAACTGTTATAGCTTGTTTTATTATGAAACTTCTAAAAACGTTACTGCCTTAAACTGTTAATAGCAAATTTATTATGTAACTTTTCATCTGGTTTTACTTGTAATGTGTACTGTGCTTTGTTAAATGTGCTTTGTTGATGTGGAACCGTTGTAAAAGAGCTCTGGCTCAAAGGTATTAATTCCTAGACTAAGAAACTAAACTAAACTAAACTAAATATTTGCCCAGGATAGACCAGATGAGATGCAATATCCCATTTACAGTAGTAACCTGATTTTACGCTTTTTTAGATTGTATTTACCCAGGATAGACCAGCTGAGACACAATATGTAATTTTCATAGGACTCCCACATTTTGACCACAAATTTCCAACAGTCTTTTTATCACCTGACATTATAATCAAAAGACAGGTGGAATTTTTAAAATCTCATCCAAAAGGTGATTTCCCAGTGCAATTGCAAAAACATGTTTCATAGGGATTTTGAAAAATGACACCTGTCATGTTCAGGACATGGGATAGCACAAGGGATATGTTAAACATTAGGGGCCAAAATCTGAAAAAATAAACTTATGACTAAACATTGGAAAAATTCAAAGTTTCTTTGTACCTTAGTTATTTTTTTCACATATAAACCCCACATTTTCATCATAGACTTTTTATGACCCTTCCTTCTGAACATGACAGGTGTCCTTTACAAAACAGTTGCTGAAACATCATTTTGAACTGCAAGTGTGAAGGCACATTTTGGCCAGGATTTGAACAATGACAGCTGTCACATTTATGAGGTGGTGTGAAAGAATGGCTACGTGGATATTTTTAGGTCACAATATTGAAAATGATCAAAGTTATGAGCATGCATTGAAAGATTTCAACATCCATTCATAACTTTGTTGTTTTTTGATATTTTTACCCAAATTTTCAATATAGCCTTCTTAGGACCCCTGAGACCCCTCCCCAACCATGAATAAGGGTGGAGAAAATTTTCAAATCCTGCTGAAAGCTGATTTCATATAGCGACCGTGAAATCACCTTGGACTGATATGAATAATTTCACCACCATTGTCCATGAACTGGAGTCCCAAAAAGGCCATGTTTATTTATTTATTGTGATTTCAGATTAATACCTTTGAGAAGAGGTTCATTACATAGGTTCCACATCAGAATTACATTAACAGTGATTAAAAAAAACAAAAAACAAAAACATATAGGTATACAATAGAGCTATAAGTGCAGGCTAATAACAAGTATGAGACTAAGTATTAATATAAACATAAACAAACATAATAAGTCAGCAGGTTATTATAAGTACCACAAGTTAGTCAGAGGGTAAAGGCAGTTTAAGGAAGAGATGAAAAAATATTAAACAAGCATTTTTCAATGCTGAATGTTGTCACCTGCTCGTTCTGTTTCTCCTAGTGCTGCAGGCTGCTCTTTTGTACTAGGCTCCTGCCTGTGTTGGCACCTTTTTCTGCCACAAAGAAATCTGCAGCTGTCCCTACAGAGCTCTGTTGAGGTCGCTCACTCCCTCTGTCTCATTCGCTCATTCTGTTTCTCCTGGTGCTGCAGGCTACCCTTTTGTACTGGCCTCCTGCCTCTGTCGGTGCCTTTTTCTGCCCACAAAGAAATCTGCAGCAGTCCCAACAGAGCTCCATTGAGCTCACTCACTCCCCCTCTCTCACTCGCTCATTCTGTTTCTGCCTGTGCTGCAGGCTGCCCTTTTGTACTGGGCTTCTGCCTGCATTGCCACCTTTTTCTGCCCACAGAGAAAACTGCAGCAGTCATGATAGAGCTCCGTTGAGCTCACTCACTCCCCCTCTCTCACTCGCTTATTCTGTTTCTCCTGCCGCTGCAGGCTGCCCTTTTGTACTGGGCCTCTGCATGCATTGCTGCCTTTTTCTGCCCACAAAGAAATCTGCAGCAGTCCCAACAGAGCTCCGTTGAGCTCACTCACTTCCCCTCCCTCACTCACTTGTTCTGTGTCTCCTGGCACTGCAGGCTGCCCTTTTGTACTGGGCTCCTGCCTGCATTGGCAGCTTTTTCTCCCACAAAGAAATCTGCAGCAGTCCCAACACAGCTCCATTGAGCTTGCTCACTCCCCCTTTCTCACTGGCTCATTCTGTTTCTGCCGATGCTGCAGGCTAGCCTTTTCTACTAGGCTCCTGCCTGCATTGCCGCCTTTTTCTGCCCACAAAGAAATCCACAGCAGTCATGATAAAGCTCCATTGAGCTCACTCACTCCCCCTCTCTCACTCGCTTGTTGTGTTTCTCCCAGCACTGCAGGCTGCCCTTTTGTACTGGGCTCCTGCCTGCATTGGCACCTTTTTCTGCTCACAAAGAAATCTGCAGCTGTCCCAACAGAGCTCCATTGAGGTCGCTCACTCCTCCTGTCTTACTCACTCATTCTGTTTCTCCTGGTGCTGTAGGCTGCCCTTTTGTACTGGGCTACTGCCTCTGTTGGCACCTTTTTCTGCCCACAAAGAAATCTGCAGCAGTCCCAACAGAGCTTCGTTGACCTCGCTTACTCCACCTCTCTCACTCGCTCATACTATTCCTCCAACCACTGCGGGCTGCCCTTTTGTAGTGGGCCCCTGCGTGCACTGCTGCCTTTTTCTGTCCACAAAGAAATCTGCAGCAGTCCCAACAGAGCTCCATTGACCTCGCTTACTTCCCCTCTCTCACTTGCTCATTCTGTTCCTCCCACACTGCAGGCTGCCCTTTTGTACTGGGTCCTTGCGTGCATTGCTGCCTTTTCCTGCCCACAAAGAAATCTGCAGCAGTCCCAACAGAGCTCTGTTGAGCTCACTCACTCACCCTCCTTCACTTGCTTAATCTGTGTCTCCCGGTGCTGCAGGCTGCCCTTTTGTACTGGACTCCTGCCTGCATTGGTGCCTTTTCCTGCCCAGAAAGAAATCCACAGCAGTCCTGCCAGAGCTCAGTTAAGCTCAGTCACTCCCCCTCTCTCACTCGCTCAATCCTAATCTGTCCCAAACACTGATTTCCAACAGTGACTGCAGTATTCTGTGCCAGAAGTGCGAAAACACATTTTGGCCAAGATGTGAAAAGTGACAGCTGTACTGTTCATATGGAGGTGTGAAAAAATGCCAGTGTTGAAAATCTGGCATGAAAATATTACTAATATTGCAAAGTTACAAGGGCGCATGGAAACTGCACAATGCACACTCGTAACACAGTCATTTTATGGAGTTTCATCACAAAATTTTCAACATAGGCATTTTAGGACCTTTGCTCATGAACAGTGTCAGTATAATTTTCTTAATGTGTCCCAAACACTGATTTCCCACAGCGACTGTGCTATTGCACGCCGTAAGAGTGAAAACACATTTTGGCCAGGATGTGAAAAATGACAGTTGCACTATTCATAAGGAGGTGTGGAAAAATGGCAATGTTGAAAATGGAGTTAAAATATTGCAAAGTTACGAAGGTACAAGTGTTCGTGGAAACTGCACTACGCACGCTTGTAATACACTCATTTTATGGACTTTCATCACCAAATTTTCAACATAGGCATTTTAGGACCTCTGGTAATGAACAGCATCACTGTCATTTTCATAATGTGTCCTGAACATGGATTTCCCATAGCAACTGTGCTATTCTGCGCCAGAACTACGAAAACACATTTTGGCCAGGATGTGAAAACTGACAGCTATACTGTTCATAAGGAGGTGCAGAACAATGGGAATGTTGAAAATCATGAGTAAAAATATTGCAAACTCATGAAGTTATGAGCGTGTGTAGCAACTGCGCAACACACACTCGTAAAATAGTCATTTCTTGGATTTGTTCCACTAAATTTGCAACATAGACTTTTTGAGAGCCCACCTCATGAACACTGGCACTGTCATTTTGGTAATCAGTTGCAAAAGGTGATTCCAATTAACGCCATGGCAGTGCCTGAATTCATGAGGAGGGGTCCCAAAAACCCCATGTTGAAAATGTGGTGCCAAAATTCCCAAAAATGCCTGAGATATGCATGAAAGTTGAAAAAAAACTATTTATGCCATTATACAGTTTACCAGCATTTCCTCAGTTCAGGGTCGGCTTTGAAGAGTGCAGATGTGTTCCCAGTCCACTGAAGATCTACTTACCAGACTTCACAGGTAAGTATGGGGCAGGGGGTGTGTGGGGATGCAGGGTGCACAGATGGTGGGCATGGATTGCAGGAGGGGGCAGGGAGACTGCAAGGGACTGTTTTCTTTTTTGTACAGGTTAAAAAAAAACATTGCGGGACATTTTTTTCTTTACAGGACATGTGGCATGCTGGGTTGGGCTCCCAGCATGCCAACAGAGTGTTGTTTTTTTTGGGGGGGGCAGCTGTTGCTGATGGGGGATTGGGCACTCCCTCGGCACAAATCTAGTGTTTTTTTGTGGGGAGACATTATGCTGATGGGGAGTGGGCTCCCTCATCGGCAAATCAAACTGGAAGGGGACATAAGCCGCTGGGGAGTGGGCTCCCCCAACAACTTAAATTTAGATGGGACTGAGGCCGATGGGGAGTGGGGCCTCCGTCGGCAAACAAAAACTGTTCTGGGGAGGGGCACATGCTGCTGAGGGGGATTGAGCAACCCCTTGGCCGTGGGGGTTAATTAATATTGTTTATGAACATGGCAACAAGCCGCCGCCATGTTCACAAGCAATGTTACATTTAACAACATTCCACCCAGCAATGACGTGTTGCTCCCTCATTGCAGCGGAATGGTTGATGCTGCAGTGACAAGGCGGCCCCTGATTGCAGTGGCTGAAACATTTCAAGGCGGTGGCACACTGGCTGAACTACTGTAGTGTCAGCAGCAGTGTGCCACACTATTGGGGAAAGTGGGCCAAGCCTTTAAAGGCTGTGGGGGCATTGGCCACAGCAGTGCCGCACCTCCACAACCTGCTTCTGGCAAGTTGACACAATATGTTTCTTGTGCATGTGAGCAATCAACATAAAAATGAACTTGTTATGAGGACCAGGTCAAACCACATTGAAAAATATTGAATCGCACACCTGATTTCCTCAGTTTCTGGTCCAGTGTTGAAGAGTGAAGATGTGTCTCCAGTCTAGAGAGGATTATGGGATTAGAGCCCTGGGGCATGATTCTCAAAGGGAACAAGCTGCAGCAAACAGCAGTTTGTGCTGAAGCCCATTCTGCCAGGGACCCTGAACCAGATTCTGGTGCAGGAGGGGTCCCGGTGCCTAAGTCCCCACACTTGTGGCAACCTCTCCCATGTGACAAACACAAGGCATACAGAAGGTTTGCTGCAGGCTTCTGTGGCAAAGGCAAGCTGTCCCCCCATCCCTGATCCCCGGGTCAAATAAATACAATACCCATCCTGATGGTCTAGTGGCCCCTCTCCAGATCCCCAAAGTCCCCCATTATGATAGTGTAACCCCTTGTTACCCGGGGTTACTAGAATCCCAGTAAGACCTAACAGTAGGCAGGGAAGGCAGCTTGTGAAACTCCAGTTAAATGGGTTTCACACTGTCTCACTCTGTTCTCAGTCTCAGCTGAGACTGAGGGATGACATCACCAATAGAACTTTTGCAGCTGCATAAGCCACATTGGAATCTGCAGCACAGGGAGTTTGATAGAACGTTGGGAGTTTTCAAAGGGAAGTGTTCAGTTCCAGTTTGCCTTCAAGTAAGAAGGAGTCAGTGTCCACTTTGTCTTGAGCAAGTAAGGTGTGATCAAGTGGTGGAGACCACTGTTCGGGTCTCAGTGCCCCTCCCTCCGGGGGGGATGTAAAGATCCCCATGCAGATTCCTGGGGCAATCCCCTTAATTCTGCCAAGAGGAAGAAAAAAGCTGCCTATTCAGTTCAGCCTTTGTTTTGGAAAGTTGGAAGATTTGTGATTCGCCTGTGGGGCACCTGCAACTAAAGGGTGAGTGTTTGCTCTAACATGAGAGGGCAAAAATGTTTTCTTCAACCTGGGACATGTGAGAAAATCTAGGAATTGAGCTACAATTTGGGAAGCCTATAGGACTAGGCCAAACAAGTGGAGTAGTGTCAAATGCTAGAGTGTTGTGTGATTTCAAGTAAATTGTAGAGGGGATGCGACAGTTCATCTACCATTTAATCTACATTCAGAAGTTTCAGTTTTCCAGAGAAATGGCCAGGTATGGGCTGTGGGAGCTGGAGGTGGGCACACCCCCCATCTTTAATAACCAGGTACACCTCTACAGATTTCTGCTGTGGTTACTACTTTGCCTCATGCACTTGGCCAGTGATGGGGGAAGTACCCAGATGTGGGGTTGCAAAAGGGAAAATCTCTCTAGGAGTCGTGGACTCTAAGTGGTGTGGGGAGCCACAACAAGTGTAAAGAAGAACTCTCTTTGTGAGATGAGGGGTCATAAGAAGTAAGGAAGAAATCTCTCTAGGAGTCGCAGACTCTAAGTGGTGTGGGGAGCCACGACAAGATAATTGTTTCATTCTTCAAATGATCCGTGGATCAAGTGGCCGGCGGGGGAGCCAGGCCAGTCAGGCTGTGTACCCAAAGCACGTGCAAGTCCGGGCTGTGTGCCTGGTGGGTCCAGAGCCTGAAAACAGTATAATTGGTTCATTCTTCCAGTGGACCGGGTTGTAGTCTCTAATCTGCACTACCAGTAAATATAGCCCAATGGGGGTCCGTCTATGCTTTGTTGTGTTTAGCTAGCTTGTGAATAAAAGCCACACTGTAGAATCCCATTCCTGGTTCTGGGCATTACAGTTATTGCTTCCTGTGTTTGGATTTACTTGGGTGCCCCTGTGCAGAGTAGCCAAACCTAGGTCCCCCGGTGGCGAGTAACCTCATCCTCCCTGAACCCAGGTCCCCACCAGGTACTGCTATCAGCTTCAACAGCATGCCACCTGTCATTTTGGTGAAAAGGCAGGGGTGAGGGAGGGGTTACAATAGTAATTAATAATGCCCCTCTCCAATCCTTTATGTCTCCTGTTCTGTTTGTATTTAATAATGCCATGTCCCTGATCCCTATTGTCTCCCATTCTGTTAGTATTTAATAATGCCCCCTCCCCGATCCCTGATGTCTCACATTCTGTTAGTATTTAATATTGCCCCTCATCCCCAATGTCTCCTGTTATGTTAAGAAAGAATAATGGCCCCTTCCCTGGTGGTTAAGTGGTCCCTCACCCCCCACCCCAGCAGGTATTGCCCACTACCCCGCTTCTCCTCATCCCAAAACAGAGCAGGTGACTGGCACAGCCCTCCTCTCACCTCCATGGCCAGCCACCGATTGAACTGTTACTGAGCAGACTGTAAAGTGTATGCACTAGCACATACACTTTACAGTCCACTCAGTAACAGTTCAGTCAGTGGCCAGCCACAGAAGGTGAGAGGAGGATATCTGCCAGTCACTGGATCTGTTTAGGCAGGAGGTGAACAGGGGTGGTGGGCACTCCCTCACGGGGGCCAGTCAACCAACTGGGAAGGGGACTTATTCTTCCTTAACATAACAGAATACGATGAGGATCCAGAGAGTATTGCTTACTAACAGAACGGGAGACATCGGGGATTGGGAAGGGGACATTTTTAAATACTAACAGAATGGGAGATATTGGGGAACAGAATGGGGACCACTAGAACACCAGGAAGGGGTATATAATAAGATAGCATTATGGGGACATTGAGGGATGAGAATTATTCAATATTAACAGAGCGGGAGACATCGGGGATTGGGGAGGGGCATTTTTAAAAACTAACAGAATGGGAGACATTGGGGATCAGGATGAGGGCCACTAGACCACCAGGAAGGAGTATATAAAAAGATACCACTACAGGGACATCAGGGAGGGGGAATTATTAAATACTAACAGATCAGGAGACATCAGGGATCTGGAAGGGGGCATTATTAAATACCAACAGAACTGGAGACATTGGGGATTGGGGAGGGGACATTATTAATTACTACCATAATGGGGGACATTGGGGATTGGGAGGGGGGCCACTAGACTACCAGGAAGGGGTATATAATAACATACCACTACTGGGACAAAAGAGATCTGGGAGGGGGCATTATTAAATATTAGAAAATGGACTTGAAAAATAATGCATGCTGATTGGCTAAAAGCCTAGCCAGTCATGTATTTATTTTTCAAAAATGTCCGCTAGATAACGAGTGCCACTTTTGAGTGCTCCATTGCTTAGGGTAACCTTGGGCCACCCCAAAGTTTAAAACTTGTAAGCTGCCATTTTTTTCCCACTCGATAAGTGAGCGGCTCACCCCCCCATCCCCAGCCCTTCTCAGTACTATCCACTGAGCAGTTGAGTTCATCACAGAATGAAAGTATTTTGTCAAAGATTTTTACCATAAAAATAGAAAAAAAACAGGTTTTGTAACTAAAAGTAGTAATGCTGGCATATTGCGTTCCCAGCGCTACTCTGACATAGTGCAGGTCATGTTCATTGTACCCACGCTCACCCAAAACACAAACAGCAGTAGAAACAGAATAGTCTGTTTTTTTTTTAAATAAAAATCATTTTCTTACCTTATGAACCATATTCCCTCACAATTCTGCACCACTTCTCAGTGAGTCACCAATAGGATTTTGGTCAGTCTGCCGACTGCGCTCACACTCATTTACTGCCTTCCCTATCACCATGACAAAGCCTGCCAGTCCATTAAAAAACAACTATATGTTTTATAAACATAAGTGGATTGCCACTGAAGGGGTGTAGTAAATATATATAAGTAAATAAAAACATAAAGAAACCTGAGTGGAGGGTTACCATGATAACAACCTCCAAACTGAGAACTACAGAGGTTCCAGTTGGACAAAAATCCTTTGCTCAAAAAAGAAATCACACATTGCAATGCAGATGGAGGAACTATTTTATGTTACAAAATAAATGGAACACTAATAGCTTTAATATTTAAACACAGAATTTTTTTCTAACGTATATAATACACTGGCCCATTTTCTAAGTGTAATAGTATCCTCCAGGATGGGCGTTATTGGGATATAACAGACCTTCCAGGGGCTATAAGGCCCTCCACCTGTGGCGTTGGGCCTCATTACATCCCTGGGTAGTCTGTTATATCCCAATAATGCCCAGCGTCTTGGGTATTATTGCTTACCTAACAGACTGGGAAACATCGGGGATCAGACAGGGGGCCTTATTAAATACTAACAGAATGGGAGACATCAGGGATCAGGAAGGGGGCATTATTAATTATCACCATAACAGGGGACATCAGGGATTGGGAGAGGGGGCTACTAGACCACCAGGAAGTAGTATATAATAACATACTACAACAGGGATGTCGGGGATCGGAAGGGGGACTGCAGCACATTGCTGCAAACAGGGAACTGGTCTGTGGGTACTTACAATTTCTCCCTCTGGTAAAGTTCTGAGAATAAACCATGACATGTATGAAAAGGATAAACACCACTCTTATGCTCAAATTCTTTAAATTTTTTATTTTGTTAATTGGGACAATGGTTTTGTGGCCTCGCCACTTCTTCAGGTCCCTTTATAAAGATTATTTAGAATAAAACAAAAGTAAAACCAATTGAGTACATCACTTTTATATTCACACTCTGTAGAAACACCTTGACCGAAAACAATTAACAAAAATGTTCCTATGGTTTTCAAAATCTTAATGAAACTTTATAATAATCCAACAGACAATGCATACTGGGGGAAAAAGAAAAAAGAAAGCAGTCTTTTTTTATAAAAACATACATAATAAAATAATTTCTACCTCAGTTTATAATTAGTCCAACTCATGTTCTTATTCTGAAAAGATTCTGAAATCATCTTTCAGGTTCTGATATACTAAAGGAAAAAAATTGTATTACAGTATATAATTAAATGACTCTCAAGTAAATAGCCTAACCATAAAAAGCAATTCATTTTATAAGTTTTCTCACTGTAATTTTAAACATGATTTAATAATCACCATCGTCCTTCTAAGACCATTATCACTGCACTAAAGAAAGGAAAAAGGTTCCCATTTAAGCAAGATTTTTAAATATATATTATAGATAATATTTATGAGAAACAACTCACTCATTTGTTTTTAAATATAAATACCTTTCAAGTGTTATTGAAAACAAATTTCCAACCCTACATTGTTATTCAGTCATAAGACACCTTATAAAGTCCAAATGGACTTTCAGCAAACTAGAAGAAATGCAAAGGAATGACTATTTAGAAGCATATCATTCTAAAAAGATGTTTTGTAAACTGATAGAAATCACCAATCTCAAATAACATAAAATATTAACTTACTTTTAAGAAGCTGCACCATCAGAACACCAACCCACAACAAGAGAGCATCTTGATGTGCGCAATTGTGAGTTTAAATCTCGTGGCAAGCGGGAGGGATCAGAAGTCACAAATGATGTCAAACATAGTCTACAGGTGGCTATGTGGCCAATTGCTGATGGAATTCAGCATGAAACCAAATAAGAATAGCTCGGTGGCTCAGTGGTATGAACACATGGACACTGAGATAAAGAGATGGCTTCTCAGCGGTTCAAAAACTTGAAAGAATTTGAGTATAAGAGTGGTGTTCGTCCTTTTCATACATTTCATGGTTTATTCTCAGGTGCTTAAAGGATGACCCACATGTCAGAAAGTCATTAAGAAATAGGGCAACCTGATAAAATAATTTTGTCTAAAAGTTCTGAGAATCCCACATTTGGGGATGTGGTAGCTTGCATCTGCCACATGACCCCAGTACCCTGTTGCAGCCCATTTTAGGGTGTATGGGTGACACAAGCACCATTTGGAGCAGGCAGCTTATGGTTGACACAGGCTGTCACCGAGAATTGCTCCTGGTGCATCGTTTGGTGCAAGGGGCACTTTGTACCATCCAGTGTGGCATAAGCCCCTTGCACGGTGCTGGGAGCTTTGAGAATTGAGCCCCTGGTATTTAAGTAAGGAGTGGTGGGTGCTGAGTGGGAGGATCAGATGGAGAAGGATAATGGCACCAGTGGGCTGGCAGTGGAGGTTTTTTTGTTTACAGGGTATATAAAAATAAAAAAAAAGACTACAAGTGATGGTTTTCTTTATTTCAGATACTGGTAGTGTGGATTGAGCACCCCAATGTTAGTTTAACCTCCAGGGGCACGGAAAGTGACAGGAAGGTGAGAGGGATACTTGGCAGAGTGTGGGATTACAGCAATTAAATAAAAAAGTCTGCCACTGACCCGGTAGCACAGAGGGTTGAGATGCTGGATGTCTTACCTCACACTACACTGGTGACCCGGGTTCAGGAATAACCTCAGGTTGTTGGGATGCTGGCATGAAGAGGAGGGTGGAGCAGGATTAAGCATGCCAGTGGGCAGCTCTCCTCTCCTGAGGGTGGGTTGGCACCACCCCATTGTTCCACTCCCAAAAAGTGTAGGTCCTGTGGGTGGCATAGGCGGAGGGGGCAGCAAAGTACTGGGAGCTGGAAGGGGCTGAGCTGGCACCACGGGGTGTGAAGCATGCCTCCACAAGCTCACACAGCCATGTGCTGGGGCCTCTGGGGGGGGTTAGGGGAGAAAATGTGTAAAATAAATACTGTATATATGTGTCCCCATTGCCAGTTGCCAGGAGGAGGAGGAGGAGGAGGCGATAGGGACCAAAAAGTTAAATAAAAAAAAAAGACTATGAGGGACAGTTTTCTTTATTTCAGGTACTAACACCGGAGATTGGGCAGCCCAGTGCTGGTTTTAAGTTTGGAGGCACCATGGGTGGGCTCCCTGGTGTTGCACACTGAGACCGGGGGGTGGGGGTACTAGCTGGCACTGGGATGGGCACCCCAGTGTCAGAAATTAAGAAAGAGGGGGGATGCAAAGGAAGGTGAGAGGAACATTTTGCAGAGGATGGAAGGGATTGTTTTATTTTGGGGGGAGGACCACAGCAGGCTGACCATGATGCTGATCAGCTCTGCTTGCTGGGCGGCTTACGCAGTTCAAAGGAAAGAGACGCCTTATATGATTCATGGAGCTCTTTTCTTTGAACTACATGAAGTTTCCATCCAGCAAGACTAGAAGAGTGTCATGATCAGCCTGGCTGATGATTGGTCTGACACTATCGAGCCCCTTGCAGACTGCCCTGCATTAGACCATCAGTGACACACTTCTCAAAATCCAGTATTATTCCAATTTGTTCACCCTTGTGCAAGTGCAGAGGTGAACATAAAAATAAAAGCATTTACACATTGAAAACAAAACTATGTGTAGCAAAATGTTTCTGAAACTTTTGTAATGACTGTAGGGTGAAAGGGTCATTCTTTTGTACTTTTCATCATTGTAAACACATTTCTTTTTTTTGCAAATTTGCATTTGCTTACTGGGGTGAGTGACAAAATCTATGCCTAGTTTCATCACTCACATTACAGTCCTTGTGTTGTGCTCACTTGGTTATGTGACAGTACTCATTGGGTCACATACTAGCAATATGTCATATAACCTGGAGAAAAGATATAATTTCCTCAGTGCCAGCTCATGGAGCTGGTATCCCTCCTCATGCCTGATCCAGCTGTTTTAGAAATCACCATTAGCAGGTCCCCAATTCCACTGCCAGTATCCCACCTCCTTCCTGATCCAGTTGTTTAATTACATTTTACTGGCAGCAGGCCCAGGCACTAAGGAGAGACTGCTCATGTTAACTGGGTTTTATTCCTGATTTGTAGGTGACATTTATGTTCAGACACTCCACAGTGCAGACAAAACCTGTTAATGCCCGACCACTAACTTACCACTCCACCCATGTAAATGAGGGGGTCTGTCCTTGATAATGGGTGCAGCAGGAAGCTGAGAGGTTTACACAGGCAGTAAATGCCACCTGAATGGATGCAATTTTCCACCTTTGCAAACCTTGACTTAACTTGCACAAGACCTGGTGGTGGGCTAAGGTACTATAGCCAGCAGCCCGCCTCACCCCCTTACCCCCATACCTCGCATGCATGGATGGATGCCCCAGTGTCTAGTGGCATCCCCCACCTGTCTGAATGCCTGTCCTGGTAAAGGGTTAGATGTCCCTGGTGTCTAGTGGCACTCCCCGCTCTTTCAGTTGCCTGCTCAGGTAAATGTGTATGTGTCCCTGACACCTACTGGCACCTCTTTCCCTCAGACTGCTATTGTAATACATCTGTCTGTCATGGCTAGTGGCACCCTCCACCCTCCGTGTGCCCACAGCAGCATCAACAAGGTATTTCCTGGCATCCAGTAGCACCCTCTGTTCCTGAGCACCCAACCCAGGTGACAGCTTGTAGTCCCAGGTGTCTAGCAGCACCCACTCAGTACACCACCCTGCCACACCCCACTTCTGTCATTGTTGCTGTGCGGGGGATCTGATATGGTGACTGACTCAGCCTTCCTCACACAACCGTAGCCAGGCACCGTATGGAATAACAGGAAGCACACATCCATCTCTCCTGTCACCATCCATGTAGTGCTGTTTGTTGCTGTGCCTGTCACTGCTGGTTGACGGAAGGCTGCTTGTGTAGCTTGGGGGGCAGCACACTGGAACTGCTGGGAACATGACTGTGACCAATAGAGAGCATGGCCAATGTTGCAGAGTTGTGATGGACCCAGTATGACACAATCTTGAGACAAACTTTCCACTCTATGTCCATTAGGTAAGATACTGTCTCAGATGAGGAGTTGCCAAGAGTGCAGGCCAGTATAAATTCTTTATTGTGCCGATCTGTGGCTTTTTGAGAGTCACTAGACAGATACAATTAATACATACTATAGAGCCAGGGCCATTCCAACCTGCAGCTTTGGAATATAAATGCCCTGTCCCCTAACAAGGCATAGTGTATGATTAGTGTTACTATTGCCACTGAATATCCCTGCCATGCAAAGAGGGAAGTCTATGCCATGTCCATCAGTCTGTATGGATGCAGGTCACTCACTCTGTAGGGCCACTACAGACTGTCCTGAGATGTGGGACATAGTGAAAAAACTGTATGATGGGTATTGGTTTGTGAAATGCATGTACTTTCGCAGTTATGGTAGTGGTCAGTTTAGCAGTATATTTTTGTATGTGCATGTGGTACCTCAGATGACATGACTAGTGTTTTGTTACAGTTCTGTACACAGGCTTGGTCACTGGGATGGATCGTCTTAGTTAAGTGGGGTCCTGCTGCAGCTTAGTTGTGCAACTGGGATGGTCTATCTCAAAGGGCTACCCTGCGGACATATGACTACGAAGACACCAACCATGTCATCTGAGGCACCACATGCACTCACAAACATTTTAGGGTCACCTTGTAAATCAGATCAAAAATGTATTTGGGGGCTGAACCCCATAATCCCATTTTAGGGCACATTGAGAAGGCTACTCTTATGTGTTTGTGTGGTGAGATGGTGACTTGGCCACCTTGAACACTGTGGGTCAAAATGTCCATAAATGGGTAACTTATAAGGGGGAAAGTAGAAAAAAATGAAACAAAAACCTAAGTCCACGTTAAGCGCATTTCAGGATTTAAGTGTTTTTGTTTTTTTATGCAGGAAAGAAAAACTGGTGAAGAAAAATGTTCCAGTTTGTAAAATTATGCCACCCCCCCCCCCACTTAGCTATTTAAATTGGCTACTGTTTCCCAAGTGGGAGAAAAGCGAGCACATTACTGCATTTGTTGTCTGAGTGGGAGAAGAGTGAGTGTGATACTGCACAGCTGGGTCCATTATGAGATTGCTGTTACTTTCTTGATTTTGACTCTTGCAGATGGAGATGCAGTGATGGCTTGCAGGTCAAGAGATAGTGCTCGGGCAGCTGCAGGATGTGGAAAATACGCGCTGCCAAAATTCGGCACAATAGACAGCTCTTGGACAGCCATGGGAGTAAGTAGTAGGCAGTTTTTACACATTTTATTTAATTTGATTGATGTAAAGTGACATGGAGTAGCCATCAGCTGGTTAACTCTCTGGGTTAAGCAAGAGAAGAAAAATGGCAGTGAGCATTGTTTTTTAATTCTCTGTGCTCAGTGATTTTTTTTATTGGTAGTAAGACCAGTTGGCAGAGAGACATGTTTTAGGTTGGAATTATTGTCTCATAAATTCCCACACAGACAAGTCTCTTAGCCAGTCAGACAGCTGGAATTATTTTCCCCATTTTCTAAGCATAAACAAAATTATTAATGATCTGCTGGTTCCAAATGGGCCCTACGCAAATAAAGCTATGACTAATATCTTACTTCAAGCAGGGACCACAGAAGAAAGTAATGACTGATTCTGCAGGTCCCTTGTGGAGCCCTGCTCCGGACCTGTAGCTTAAAGTAGCAGACCCACACACTGTGACCCCAGACCTGCATCTTTGCCTTTGGTCACAAAGATGGGGCGGGGTAGATATTAGGGTTGAAAATCAGAAGGAACAACACACCACTTATCTGGCAAGACTCATGAGACATCGAACCTTATTTTTTCATTTCATTACTTGGTATGCTTTTTGTTTTTCAACCATAATAGATACGGTAACATATTTTTTTGCAATTAATATTATAGGTTCACCTATTATTAGGACCGAGTAGATACTTCTATGTTAAACCTCAAATCTGCACCTTAATAATGAGCTGACTCGCCAACCCAGTGGCATGGCAGTAGCACCACCACCCACCACGGTAGCAACCAGGGATTGGAAGCAATCCTGAGTTGATGATGGACTGTTCTCTTCTACCAGGGAGGGAGGATTGCTATTTCTGCCAAACAACTTCCACCAGGTGGAGGACTGGTGGCAGTGTGGATCTGGAGCAGCAAGAAGGGTGGGAGCTGTGGGAATCTGCAGAGTGCACATACCTCCACATGCATGCCTACTTGCGTGTCCCAGTACAGGTTCAGCAATAAAAAGGAGGAAACTGGTGGTGAGGCAGGCATGTATGACAATGTGCAAGCCAATCCCCAAACAACTCCACCAGCAAGACATAGCCTGCTGAAATACTGGATTTGTGTCTCAGCAGGAAGAATGGCACCCCATTTGACCCCATATAGAGGGTAACTGGGTAGGGTGTATGTGAGTCATACAGTGAAGCCTGAGAAGGTGATACTAAGTGGGGGCTTGCAGACAGAGGGCTTGGGGAAACCAGCCTGTCTCATCCAGGAGGAATAGGTACATGAAGAGGGTAAATAGGGGAGGAACAGTCAGGGTGCTTCGAAGGAAGGAGGAGGGTGCCACTAGAGGGCATGGGTGGAAGCTGGAGGGGGGGAAGATTCAGGGGAGAAAGGAGGAGGTGCTACTTCACTGAGAGGGTGGTGGAGCCATGGAATGCGCTGCTTATGGGGCTGGTGGAGGCAGAGACAGTGGAGGGGTTCAAGAGGGGTGGGACAGGTACAGGGGAAGGGTTCTGGAAGCAAAATCCAATGCAGCAAGAATATCCGGAACTGGGAAGGGAGAAGCCAGAGAAGGCGAGGGGGACAGCAAGGTCAGCACCCAGGGTGGGGGCTGACCAAATGAGCAGACACAAAAGACCATTAGGCCTATTCTGCTGGCATTTTAGTATGTTAGTAATAAAATATATATAGAAAAAAATAATGAGCTGTCCCATGATGGAATAGCTTATAATTTGGCATGTGCAGAGATAGTGCCAAGATATTTGGATTGTGTAAATTTGGTTATGGTCGCTTCAGCAGTTCAAAAGTAACAGATGGTTCAAAATATATCAAAGTGTGGAAATTAAGACCTTTTGGTGCTCACCTATACCACGCAACAGCTAAAAGTTAAAACCCAAAATGTTCAGGTTCCTTTTGGCTCCTGGGGTCCAATTCTCAAAAGTCCCAAGAATACCACAGCCCCCGGGCGTGCCAAACATATGGCACACAGGACTAGTGGCATTCCCAAGCTGGAGATCGGGATTCTTGATACTGTGTGCTAATTGCCACAAGTTAGACCAGATTTTTCTGGTCTAGCTTGTGGTAATGTTGGGTACCTGTTTTACGGGGCTTGTGCAAATATTTGGTGTAAGCTGCCGTAATTCGGGGAAATTGCCATAAATATGCCCAATCTTCTTGAATCGGGCACATTCTGTGGCAAACTTTTTAGTGCAGTTTTTCTGACCACCAGATTTAACGCAGAGCTTGGTGCAAGCCCTGCATCACCCTTTGTGAATCTGGCCCCTGGTGGGAAAGTAGGGGAGAGAGTTATCGGTGACATCAGTGTGGGCTCCCATTGTTGCACATATTATTAGTGGGTCTGTCATTTGTGAAACACCACAGAATGGCGGCATATATTTTGCACTCCAGTTAGTAATTATCTTCTAGCCTCATCTATCCTTAGCCACTGGAACTCTACCTTGGAGTTTGTTTATGGAGTTTAGACATTAGAAATATCTCTAATTTTCAAAGTCAGTTTCTTTACAAGTGAACACCTGACATGATCCAGCTGCTAGCACTTTGTAAACTTGTAACATTGTGCAATATAAATGAAAGGTATGTTTAAGCTTTAGTCACAATCCTTCATGAAGGGTCATGAATAAGACTAAAAGTGCCAGGGTTCCTGTGCTGCTACTATCATTCGTCTTGGCCCCTATGCACTACTGGGGAGAAGATACACAGAATCAGTGTGTGCCCTGGCCATGTAACTGCATACCCAGGACAGGTATGCACTGGCCGGTATTCAGTACCAGCCACCACCTGTCCGTGCTCTGCTCCCCAGAGTGCAGGACTTTGCAGGGCAGGTGGGGATGCAGACCCGGCTGGGCATCTAATCGGCTGCCCAGACCAGGACACAGAATGGCTCCTCTACACAGTGGGGCATGCATTGGCAGTGTGCTCCATGGAAAATCTACAGCCGGTGGCTGTGGCAGTGAGAGGAGGGAAATGCTGCTGGCCCTCCCATGATGTGGCCTCTGGGCAGGTCACAGTGATGGGGTGGGGGGGGTCTGTTGGCAGTGCCAGGTGGACACTGTACCCCACCACAAGCTGGGGGGACCAGTGGCAGGTGTTGGCCAGAGGTGCCATGTGAGGAGGCAGCATCCATGGACCAGTGCCCCAACGTGGTGTGTGGTTTGTTGGGGGGCACCAGGCAGGGGCTGCACACTGATGCGTTTTGGGTGGTGCCAGGCAGCCATGGGGAGGTCAGGCTGCAGTGGTCCCAGTTGCAGTGTAGGCTATCTTCCCTGTCCTGGTGGTGTCCAGTTGTGTGCATCGGGGTGCGTAGGGGGCTTACGGCAGGGTTCTTCCTGTTGTACCCTGTGCCTTCCTCCACGCTATTCTACATTGTGCATGGTGTGTATTGCTGGCACACCCCTAGTATGCCCCTCATGGGGTGTGGTTGGGTGTATTGGACCTGTGTATCCCCCCTTTATGCATCCCTCATGGGGGGCACAGTGGGTGTGGAGTGGCTACACACCACAGATATGTGGCACATAGCCACTCCACCCATTGGTGCATAGAGCCCCTTCTGAATAAATGTAAGCAGCCTTTTGCAGCAACAACTTGTAACATCTCCTTCTTTATCTGTTACCCCAAGTGCCACTTTCCCTGTGGTCTCCTGTATGTTGAGTCTTTGTGCTTTTCCAGCAGGTACCCACAGTTGCTGTGAAGCATGTGGTAAGTGTATTTTCCTTTTTGCTTTGGCTCTATGGAGAGTTTATACCATGCTGTCTGGCCACCATTACTTTGTCATTCTGCTTTGAAGTTTTTATAATGATTTAACTGCAAATTGTCTAACCAGTTGATGCAACAGTATAACTATTTATCCAAGGGTTGTACATTTTCTGTTTGAAACAAGCCTGTTTCAAGACCGCAGTATATTCATGGAATAATAAAAGTATGCAACAGTGAAGCTACAGTCTCCACTGCCAAAATAAAACCTGCATCCAGGCCTCCATGTTTTGAGAACATAGCAGCATTTGTAAGATGCCATTTACAGGCTGTAAATATTTCTGCCAACAATTCCTTTATTAAAAAGAAATACATTTTAAACATATTTATTAATGCATACTGTATTTCAGAAATACATGTAATTAAATATGAAAATATATTTTTGTCATTTGTTTGAATTATATGCAAAATATCTCAATTTGGCCTGTTCGAAATATCTGTCAAATATATATTATATAGTCTCATGATATATTTATTATAGGTGCACAATATATGTTTTATATATATGCTGATACATTTTGAATATTTAATAGATGTTCTTTTTCTGTAGTTGTTATATATTTGAAATATTTTGAAAATATATACATTGTAAAAATACATTAAATTACCCAGACTAAAAAGATGATGAACTAATCATGAAAAAAATGTATCTTTATCTGTACATTTGGAATTCATTTTGTTAGCAACCATTTAAATATTTATACTGGAACTATCACTTTATACTGCACCTTTGACTCAGACATACAGATAAAACATTGCACCTTTAAATCAGACATACAGATAACACAGTTACACTTACATAGTGTATAGTATTACACTGTCCTCAATTTGAAATAAAAAGGAGGAAATGGTTGGCTCTGATATTGGCTACCCTTGGTCTCCCCCCCAACTTATAATGTACCTATTTAGTAGTAATGACCTGATTACACTAAACAGATTATATACATTTTTTGAAGTAATTCAATCTAGAAGTAAAACCGTTGGTAGATGTATTTAATTTGATTGAAGGTGAAGCAGCTATGACAAGTTAAAATGCATTTATAAGGCATGCGCAATAATGTGGAGTTTTATATGTAATTTACTGTATGTGTGTAAATTTTTCTGTAATCCTTTGTATGATAAATTTGTAATGACTTAAGTCAATTAAATAAACATTTAGCCTACATAGTGGACTTACTTCTTAATCTTGTATTTCACAAAGCCTCAGATTTGTATTTATGCCACCCCAACCCCCCTCAATTTGGTGCCCTTTTAGGTTGGGGTGAGTTTCTACATGAACGTGATTATACTCTTTTGCTTTCCATCTGGTCTGTAAGCTAAAGTTGTCAATTCAAAATTATAAAAAAAAATAGAAATTACCATGATTTGGGTTCATAAATTGTTCTTTTGAAATGTGCAAATTAGTTAGGTAAATATGTACACAGTACCAAAGTAAGCATTTACAAAAATATACTTAACATATATCAAGAAAATATATTCTACATATATTCTACACATACTCCATTTTGCATGTAAACAAGACACATATTTTACTATAATAATATATTTAGACATAATACATTCAATATATATTCACAGAACGTAGTCTGTTTTAAAAGTATATGTAAAATATATACCAACCATCCCTTACAGAAATATAAGTGTGCTGCATACGTGCAGAATGCATGCCACATGCTTAACTGTGCAATGTTTGCATGTGGTTCGCATACACAAAGTGAACCAGATCTAAAAAGCCCATCGGGGCTAGATATTCAAAACTTTTTCCCGAGGCTTAATTAGTACTGCCCAGTGTGCTAAATTAGCTTGGAACCAATAGCCCTCTATATTCAAAAGGGATAGCTCCGGTGCTAAACCTGCTGAATATAGCATGCTAAGGAAGCTTGGTAAACTGGGCTTGGAGTGCAGTGCAAAAATAACCCAGGAAATAAGACAGCTTTGAATATAGCAACCAGTAAGTGCAAACCACAACAGCAGCCCAGTGCACAGCGAAGTGAAGGAAGGCAGAGGTGAACTATGTGGCCAATGTGTGTGCTAGCAAAGGAGTGAATTCATTAAAACTGCAAGCACTAGCACATGTGAAATTCTGCAGAAATGTACCATGTTTCCAAAATGTTTGTGCGATGCAAAAAACATTTGTGCAGGGCAAATATTTGCTATATTCAAAAGTGACATGCAAAATTAGCCTACTTAGGCAGTCTGTGGGCAAACATCCAGATTAGCATCTCATTATGTCCTGATTTGAATGCAGTTTGCCAAGTGCTAATGCAGGGTCCCACAGCTCCACCTGTAGGTCATTCTGGAAGTACTGAGGCTGGCTGGGTCTACCCACAGCTCAACCTGCAGGTCAGTCTGGAAGTGCATGGTGGTAGCTGCAGGCTACATTTGTACAGAACTGCATAGAATATTGTGCCCCAAGGGACTACACAGCACTGGCACAGGTGGTGGTGCTGCATGCAAGTGTCAAACTGTAGTTCCCGCTACAGTGCACAGCAGACACTACAGTAACAAGGGGGCCAGTAGTGTGAGGGACACAGCAATGCCTATGGTGTGTAGGGCATCAATGACCACTGCACTTTACACATTGACAGGCCCATCTTGCAGGTGTGTACTAACAGTGGACATTACTGATATGCTGCTGTGTGACCAACAGATGCTGTACCACTGGCATGGAATACTCACAGTGACATATACATGGCTGGCTGTGTGTGCTGCAGTGTCTGTACAGATGTGCGGTATGTTGCTGAGGGGCACATACCATCAGACAGGTACACTGGTGTTGGGGTATTCCTTACACTGGACCATATGCACTGCATGGATTGTCCCAGCCTTGTGGCAGTGCCCAGTATGTGGTACAGACTGGCCAGTGGCCACCCGTAATCCCTCCCCTCAACACCCTCCACACATCCCAGTGCTGCATGTGTCTGCTGGATTCTATTGGTGTCCACCAAAGGGTGGCCTGCAGGTGCATGCTGTATGTACACACTGCCATGGTGTCCACTGGATGCCAGGTCAAACCTTAATGCCTGGCATGGCTGGGATCGGTGGTAGATGATATCAACATAGGAGGTGCCATCTGTGTGCAGTATGTTTCTTCCATGTCTGGTTTCTTTTATATGTTTAATATTTACTGGCAAGGGTCAATAAACCACCACTGGCAGACCCACGTGAACTCCATGATTCACACTTGTGAATTACTGAGTTCCATGAACTACGGTTCTATGTTGCGCAAAGTGGCGCAAAGCTGTGCAAAGCCACAAAGTTGCACAAAGCTCATTTGCCCAGATTTAAGACTACCTTTTCCTGGGCAGTAATTTGCACCTCACAATGTGTCTCACTAAGTCATGCAAAAATACTTTGTGCGGTGCTAATGCACTGAATATAGCATTGCGCCTGTATTCATGTACACGCCCCCTCTTTTTGCCCTTTGCATACATTATACTTTTGCCCAATGTGACTGCAGTTTGCCCATGCTATTTGGTCTTTTGAATATAGGGGACCTGCGCAAACCCAGTGTAAGCCCTGCACAAACGGTTTGCGCCCAATGCAAAGTTTTGAATATCTGGCCCCAGGTTCGCATGCTGCAAGCTTGACATGTGTGTAGCAGGTAAGTTGGTGTGAACATTTTCTAAAAATCACATCAGGTTCATGTGTTGCATGCTTAGCATGAGTTCAGTAGTTAAGCTGGTGTGAACTAGGGCTGTGTGAATACCTTTTTCTGAATATTCGGTATTTGGTTCTGAAATATTCATTATTCGGTATTTGGTATTCGTATTTGGGTGGCTGGGAGGGGGTATTTAAAAATAAAAGAGCACCCCCTCCTGGCCAGCATTAAATAAATGTTTTTTAGCCCTGGTGTCTAGTGGTCCCAACCCACCCCCCTGGCTGATCGCCAGTCTAAAATAAAGAATCCCCCTCCCAGACTCTCAGCAACATTCCCTTCCCAATCCCCAAATATATAAAAAAAAAAAATCCCCTGATGGTCCAGTGGACATCCCCCCCACCCGATCACAGGCATAAGTAAATTAAAAAATCCCTGTTGGTCCAGTGGACCCCCCCTCACCCAATCACAGGCATAAGTAAATTAAAAAATCCCTGGTGGTCTAGTGGACCCCCCAATCACCCGATCGCAGGCACACACATACGGAATGACCCTGGTGGTCCAGTGGTACCCCCTTCCCCACCTGCCCACTTTGGTAACCCGTCACCCTGTACCCCCCCAGTCAGCAGCGGACAGCAGAACCCCACCCACAAGCTGCCTGGCCAAGTGCTGACTGACAGTGTACAGTTTGGCTTTACGCCTATTGGTGCACTGCGTGGGCCAATGGGCATGCAGTCCAAACTGTACTGCACATAATTTGCCAGGTTCTGCTGAGGAGTTATCCTGGAGTTTACCTAAGGCTATTCCAGTTTCTTCACTGGTAAAGTGAATGTTATATACTGATCATTACAAGATTTAAAAGGGGTAGGCTTTTTTTGATTAAAGGAGAACTACACCCTCATATCTTGTAAAGTTTGTTTCCATATCAACAGACAACTTTTCTCCTGTGGCTATTACAGATATATATGTGTTTGCTTTAGCTTGTTTTCATTGCTCATGCTAGTCCCCTGTATCTATCCTGGGGATCTCAATTTCATGGTTGTTTAAATCTCATTGTCCATGAGAGCTGCATTAGTATATGAGAACACAATGTCACATTACCCATTTATATCAAGTATCTCTAAGCTGAAAGTCCAAATATCCTGAAAAAAAAACCTCTCTGGAAACACATAAACTAATGCAATGTAAAGGAAAACAAATTTGCATTACAAATCAGACAGTTTGCAAAGCTAACTGAAGGTAAATGTGGTATTTTACACCTTTGCTACAACATGTTTTACTAAACAATAGCCTGGGCAGGAACTCTCCGTTCTCAAACTACCAGCTGGCTCTGAACTGCAGCATTCAAATGTGTCAGATGATGTAAGGCAGTATGCTATTTACATACACATGATGCAGTGCTTTAACTTGTAAAATGTATCCCCATACTGCTGTGTACAACAGGTAAAGTAGATTGTTTTACAATCATTCCTTATTAAAGACCAGAACTGCTTTCACTCTGCTTACTTTTATTTTGAATATTGAAAATCAAAAATGGACAATTGTGGCTCCCCACAATATAAATAAATACCAACTTACAGATAAACAATATTAGGAAACAGAGTTTCTGTATATCTATCTTGTATAGTATGATTTTTTTTTTTGCTTTTTTGATAGCCCTGACGTGCACATGGTGCATTTTTGGTTTTAAAGTGCTTTAGTCACATTCTGTAAATGCCTGTTTCACATAGTATGCCATTGCCACCTATGCTTTAGATGTGGAAGCTGCGGTTTGTTTCATTAAAAAAAAAAAAAAATAGTCAAAATCATTTTTTATATGTGTTTGTTTCTGCCCACCCCCGAGTTTTCTGTGAGCAGCCACACGCCCAGAATGACATCATGCAAGGAATCTGTCAATGTTTTACATACAGACACAAGAAATTCTGGGTAAATTACAAAGCAGCCGTCAATGTTTGCTACTCAGAGGTGCAGTCCCTTATTTTGGTGGTAGGGACTGCAGCAAAGCACCTACTATGTAGACATATAAGCTAGTTCTAGAGATGCTTGAATAAGCTAAGCATGTGTGGCAGACTAGGTGGGCAGTAGGCCCTTATCTGCCATCAACATCTATGTATCTATGTATATCCTATGTATATTTATGTAGCAAGGCATTGTGGGTATAGCACATAGCTGATTTTTCTGTCTCCCTTATCAAAGCACAGTCTTCTGTGTTGGTAATGCTTACAGTAGTACTGCCTGTAGAAAGGTTTCTGGGAAACTGCTTTTGTGGTGCAGATAGGCCACAGAGATAATTTGCCAGTTTGTTTAGATGTTGTTTGACTTTTACTGCCTGCTGGTGAAGTTACAGGTCTGACACTACTCCACAGTTCCTGTTAGAATGTGGGAGTATGATGATACTTTTCTATGCTTATTTTATAGGGCCTGAATGACTATAAGTAGTTCAGGAGTATAATTATGGGTCAGACCACTTTTCTTTTTCTTTGGTGTCCAGCTTCTGCTATGAGTCCAAACTTGTGAAAGAAAAAGGATGTCTGCAATACCAAGACTGACCAACAGAGATCTCTTGAGATGCATGGTAGAAATGGGCAATGTGACATCATATTCACATATGCTAATACAGCTCTCTTGGACAATGAGATTTACACAGACATGAAATGGAGACCCCCAGGACAGTTGCAGGGGACTAGCATGACCAATAAAAACAAGCTAAAGCAAACACGTATATTTCTAACAGCTACAGGAGAAGAGCTGTCTGTTGACATGAAAACAAATAAAGTTTACAAGACCTGAGAGTGTACTTCTCCATTAAAGACTGAACAAAAGTAGCTACTGAACTCCAGAGCAATCTTGCTCTCATCAGTTGTGGTAACGTTGTTAAAAACTATTGGTCCAAAATTATTAGTTATATTCTTTTTCTATTAACATAAGTGTAGAAGGATTTGTAATTATCTTTTGTGTGTGCAATCTTGAATTTTAACTTAGCCTTTTCTTTCTTGATGAGTTGTTTTAGTTTTGTTTAGTTTGTTCTTATATTTTATGTAGTCCTCTGGTTTATTTGTTTGTTTGTTTGTTTTTGGATATAGTAGGCTTTTTCTTTAGCTTTGATTTGTTTCTTGACTGCTCCTGTTAGCCACATGGATATTTGTCCTTTTTTGAAGCGCTTAAGCAATGAGGAAACTAATCTGGATTCAGCAAATAATATATGATTTTTAAGAACAGTACAGCTGTCATCGGTGGAAACTTCATTTAACTCATCGTCCCAGTCTATACTGTTGAGGTACTGGTTGATACTGCCAAAATTAGCTCTGTTATAGTTTCTAATTGTCTGGGGTATAGATGGTTTGTGGGAAACTGAAGTAATACTGCAAGTAATAGTTTTGTGGTCACTCCCTCCCAAAGGGCAAGTTACCTTGATGTCTTGTATTACGCTATCATGATTGGTCAGAATTAGGTCCTAAATATATTCCCTCTCGTAGGGACAGTGACCAGTTGATTAATACCCACTGAGGACATGGAATCAGTAAATGTATGTTCAGAGATAGTGGCCCCTGTTAACAGCTCCCAATGTATTTCAGGGAAATTCAAGTCACCTAGAATGGCTGCATCCCCTAGCTTGGCAAAGTGGGTAATCTCATTAGTAAGGGCTTCATTGTTCTCCTGTGTTGAGTTAGGAGGCCTGTAACAGCAATCAAGGGTTACAGTGTCCTTGTTTTTATTCAGTTTGACCTGTAGCCAGCTACTCTCAATTTCACAATTATTGGTAACTTGGGGGAACATCTGGTGACATTCAATGTTATCTTTAAGATATGTACAAATTCCTCAACCACTTTTGTTGGTCCTGTTGTTAAAGTTTATATCCACTAATATGTGAGTACCATAGGCTTGTATTGTACCACCAGGTTTTGGTTACTGCTATGACATCAATTTTTTTCCCTCTGTATTATTACCTCTAATTCAGAAATTTTGGTTGCATTTAAGCTGCGAGCATTTAAGCTCATAATCTTTAATTGATATGCTGGGGTAGTAAGAAGTGTTTTAACAGGTTCCACAGAGGGTACATTCCACAGTCCCCACTTGGTGCTAGTTTAAATCTTTATCAATGAAAGTTTTGAACTGTTTACCAAACACGTGATTCCCTTACCAACTAAGGTGCAGCCTGTCCCAACTAAACAGGTTGAATTTATTTTCATATTCCTCCCAATGTGTTAGGCAGCAATAGCCTTTATGTAATGTCCATTTATGAAGCCATTCATTGACTACCTTAATTTTTAGATTTTTATAGTAACTAGCCCTAAGCACTGGTAACATTTCTGACAGACTTATTGTGCAACCTTTGGATTCAAGCTTATTGCACAGATTAGTAAATTCAGCCTGGACACTTTCAACTGTAGAACCATTAATATTGTTAGTGACAACATGAAGTACTACAAGTGTGTTTGCACCTGCGTCACAGAGTATATTGTCCAACATGTTAGTGATATTAACTTGTGTCCCCCTAAAGCTACAGCTGTCTCTGTTTGCCTTGTCTAGCCCACAAATAGCTCTATCTGTATGATTTGTCATTGAGTTGCCAAGTACAAATGTTTGTCTAGGTGCTGCCTCTAAAGGATTATCAGTATGGTTAGCTGGACTATTAGCTGTATTAGCTACAGGTGGATTTGTAGAAGATGAGGTGTTCATCTTAGATAATGGATGGGCTTGGGTAGCTACATTGTTTATAGTATTTATGTGTAAGGCTGTTGTGATGGAATTAATGGACTGAGGGGGCAGCTGTATTAGATCATTAAGGCTGGCTGGATTAAGCTCCATATCAATGGGGCAAGAGGCAGTGTTGATGGTGGGGGGGGTAGTTCTGCCTTCATCCAGGTTACCTGCCTTCTCAGTCATAGTGTCAGTTAGTACTGCAAATCGATTGCTTAATGGGATTTCAAAGGCCATAGCTCTGTGAACCTTTTTCTTGGGACATTCAGTACCTACTTCAGTCAATTCTGATGTACTACGGACCTTATTGTCTTAATCCTCATCCCGATTCCTTGTCCTTAGTCTTAGATTCTGGTTAGTGGGAACCAAATGCACTGTAAAACTCTGACTCTTCTTGTTAGTAGTGGGGTTTTTAGCAGTTTGCAAGTGCCGGGGGGGGGGATCCATGGTTGTTTTTGTAAGAGCCACAATTTGTTGTTGTATTTCATTCTGGTTGGTTTCAAATCATTTGTGTTTACTATTGATTGAAATAATATTACTTTCAAGGGTCTGGATATAAGTACACATTTCACAGGTGAAGGAATCAGATTGTATTTGCAGGTCATAAAACTCATACATGCAACATTGAGTAAATTTTACTCCCACATCCTCATCCAAGGATTTGATTATGTTCTCCATGATTTAGAGGTACTAGCTAACAAATAGTTCACAGACAAACAGCACACAGTATAAAAGCTTGATGCACCTCAAGATTGACAGAACTTACAGAGAAAGAAAGAAACTTTGTTGTTTGTTTGTTTGTTTTTGTTGTTTATACCAGTTAGAAACTGACAGTAAAGAAAAACAAATAATACCCCTAAGAGGCTGTCTGAAAACAATCATCTTAACTTCAACTTTTTTGTGCATAACACTGAGTTTTTATAATTAAGTGATGGGTACTGGGGTTACTTACAGTGATGTGGCCCCTTAAATCTTTTGGATCCTGCTGGACACACCTGATGAGATTAAACGTGTGTGTCTCAACGCGCACCTCCGTGCGTGACGAAGTACACACATCCCACCTGAACTTGCCCTGCTCACTATGGGCTTCCAAAGATACATGCTGTGACCTGGAAGTGGCCTCTGGGGTCATGAAATGGACTAATTGGCAACAACTGTCTAAAACATGGTAAAAACCACCACACACATTCAGGTAATATGGAGTTAAGTAAAAAATGATGCCTTTATTAGGCTTGAAAACTAAAAACCTTTGCTTCACAGCAAGTTGTAGTCTGTGGGGAACTACCCTGGGACTACAGGAACTAGACTACTTTCTGTAGACCAGCTGGAGCTCATGGACCCCTCATGTGTCAGTACAGATGTCAAGGTAAGAGAACAGAGAAAAGTGCTGCTATCTCTGTCCCACAGCTTTCACATCTGTCTCACAGAGCAGTACAAGTGATAATCAATTTGCCCCACTCGCTAGGGGCATCCAAAGATGTATGCCATGACCCAAATGAGGCCAGGAAAAAATGGGTTAGTAACTGCATGGGTTTAAGCCCAAATCTGATGCACTGCTCTGGGGTATAGACAGATGAATCCTATACATTTGAATTTTTCCTGATTTGCATATCACTTTTCAGTAACAACAAATAAGTTTTACCTTTTAGAGATGTTCCAGACATTCCAGAGCTTTCCACCTAGGAGCTAACTAGCACCTGGCATCCTCTGGTTGTTACCCTCCCCCCCGCTGAAATCTTAAATGGAGCCCCTACCATAAAGTCTAAATTTATAAGACATTGTCTGTGTGAGCAGCATGTTTTCCATGAGGGATGGATGAGGATCAGAGCAGTTTTCAGGGATAAAATGAGGCTGTCCCTTGCATTCCAGGACAGTTGAACAGTATGGTATGCACAGACTATTGGATCCCCACTATAGTCAGGCTTATTTATTTATTTTATTTATTTATTTCTCAGAATTACAGTACCTTTGAGCCCAGGGCTCATTTACAAAGGTTCCACATCAAGGATACAAAAAGATGAGACAAGAAAATACAAACTCAGTAACAATAGGTATGAAAGAGTCAAAATTGAGAAGGAACAAGGCTAAGTATAATACAGTGGGTCATAATAAATAAACTGAAAGAGCAAAACAGGAAGATACAATCTGTAGCTGCAAGGAAAAGGCTTTGTTAAAGAGCATAAATGTGGGGAGTGAAAAGAAAGTAAGAGGGGGGAGGGCAGAGAAAATGGAGGGGAGAGAAGATGGGATGAGGGACGGGGAGCAGTAGAACTTAATGAGCACAGAGGGGTGAGGAAGGGAAGGGGGAAGAACAGAAGGGAGGACAAGCAATCATAGGAAGAAGTATAAAAGAGGGAAAGTGGGGCAAGGGAGCCAGGCAAAGAGGACTATGATAGAGTAATAAGATCAGGAGGAAAGGAGGCAGAGCAGTAGAGTTTAGCGAGTGCAGTCACATTGGTTAAGAGAGGTGAGGTATTGGTGCAGTTTGGACGTGAAAGGACCTAGTTTTAGTTCTGAGGCAACCTCCAGAGGAAGGGCATTAAGCCAGGTAGGCACTCTGAAGGTGAAAGAGCACTGGCCTAGGGAGGTCAAGAAAGGGCTGTTTGGTTGCACAACGGGTGAGCCACAGGTTGGTGGCTTGCTGAAATAGCACCTGGGAAGCCAAGGCAGTGAGGATAAGACTGATCTTCTTAGCAAAGAGGCAGGTTTGACACATGATCCTGCCCATAAGTTGTAGCCAACCAGACTGAGCATAAGGATGGGTATGCTTGCATGCACCAGTGATAAGCCAACAACAATTGTTGGGCACCACCTTAAGACGACTAAGGGTGGTGTCATTGGCTGACTCATAAATAACAAATCCATAGTCAATGATGGACAGGATAGAGCTTGTAACCACAGTGTGTAGCACTTCAGTGGTGAGGCAATGGTAGTGCCAATATAGAACCCCAAGCCTGGTGTTTATGATTTTAGCAATAAGATTGATGCGGAGTTGGTATGTAAGTGAGCAATCTAGAGTTACACCTAGGTATTTGAAGTCACTAACCTGGTCAGATGGGAGATTTTGCTTGTTACAGTTTGTAAGAGAAACAGATCTGAACTTATTATGGGTACCAGAGAACAGCATGGCCTTGGTTTTCTTATAGTTGATTAATAATTTATGCTGAAGATACCAGGTCTCAACCAAGGAGAAACTGGATTCCAGGTCTGCAGTGAGAGGAAGTAGTTCAGTGTGGCTTGAAAAGATGACTGCATTGTCAGTGTAGAGGATCATGTGGTCAAACTTCTGCCCCAATGCACTGACTCCCTCTTTTGATGGACTGCATCTGACTAAAGAGGGAGTCAGTGCATTGGGGCAGAAGTTTGGCGTCTTTGCAGAATATTTAAACTAGCAAATGGGGAGAGGGGTGCAGCACCCCATACGCTCGAATGGGAAGAACACCCTCCCCTCAGCTAGTGGTCAAACAGGAATTCAGTGTGTTTGCCGCTCATTTGCATCACCAGGTAAGAAAAAAGGTTTGTCTCCCCATACGATGCAATGGTGGCATGCCAAACTTCACCCAACAACTAACACACCAAAATCTGGCCAATGGAAAATCATGTACACAAATGCTCACAGCCTGGGAAATAAGATCCCAGACCTGCAGGCAAAATGTCAGAGGCTAAACTGGACATAGTAGCAATTAGTGAGACGTGGTTTACCAGTAACCACACTTGGAGACTTCAGTACCTGGCTATGTATTGTTCAGAAGAGACCGAGGTGCAAGGGGGAGGGGTGGCCCTGTATGTTAATGAAAATATCAAAGCTACAGAAATTCAGAATACATAAAGGAGCCAGAAGAACTGTGGGTCACCCTGGAAACAGGAAATGGGACAGCCATAAGAACTGGGGTTGTCTACAGGCCCCCAGACCAGAGGAGGACATAGACACATTACTGTTAGAATATACAAAACATGACAGCTAAAGGGAGGTTCTGATAATGGGAGACTTCAACATGCCAGATACAGATTGGTCAATACCAGCAGGAACATCTGCCAGAACTAGACTCATAGTGGATTCCTGCAGGGAGGGCCTCAAACAACTGGTACAGCAACCCACAAGAGACAGGGCTATCCTAGATCTAGTACTGACTAACAAAGAAGGGATCACAGATCTCCAGGTAGAAGGTCACCTGGGGCCAGTGACCATCACATGGTATGGTTCAATTTGGCTACTACATCTAAATCATCCCATTCCAAAGCAAAAATATGGGACTTCAGAGGAGCTGACTTTGATAAGATGGCCAACAGAGTTAAGCTAGCCCTGGCAAAAAGAAACACAGGTGAGGGGGTACAGGCAAAGTGGGCAAGCATTAAGGATGCAATACTTGAAGCAACATCCCATTGTGTTAGACAGAAAAGGAAGTGCAAAAGAAGAAGGAAACCACTCTGGTTCTCAAATACAGTAGCAGAAAAGGTCAGAGCCAAAAGGCTGGCCTTCAGAAAATATAAGGAACACAGCGGGATGAAGATAGGAGGCATACCAAACTGCCCTAAGGGAAGCAGGTAAGGCAGTAAGGCAGGCAAAGTCCCAAACTGAGGAAACACTAGCACAAACAGTAAAAGAAGGTGACAAGACTTTCTATAGATACATTAGTGAAAGGAGAAAGTCCAGAGGGGTATTGCTAAGCTTAATGGAGAAAAGGGAGCATGTGAGGAGGAGGACCCTGTAAAGGCATCTATCCTAAATAGATACTTTTGCTCAGTATTTACTGAAGAGAAGGTAGGGCAGGGCCCACAGCTCAGCATCATGGACACAGGGGGAGGGAGGTGAGCACTACTCCCTTCACAAAAGAAAGGGTCCCACAAGAGCTTGCTAAGCTCTGTGGTGGATAAGGCAATGGACCTGATGGCACACATCCCAGGGTACTTAAGGAGCTAAAGGAGGAACTAGCAGAGCCGTTAGCAGAATTGTTTAGTGAGTCTCTGAGCACAGAGAGGTCCCAGAAGACTGGAGAAGGGCTCATGTGATCCCACTCCACAAGAGTGGTAGCAGGGAGGAGGCGGGGAACTACAGACCAGTCAGTCTTACCTCAGTAGTGGGCAAGATTATGGAGGCACTTTAAGGAAAGGATAGTGCAACACCTGGAACTATAGGGCACAGGATCCAAGACAGCATGGGTTTACAAAGGAAGGTCCTGTCAAACTAATCTCATAGATTTCTTTGGACTGGGTAACCAGAGGGTGGACCAAGGGGAGCAGTTGATGTCGCCTACCTTGACTTCAGCAAAGCTTTTGACACTGTTCCACATAGAAGATTGATAAATAAGTTAGGTAGGCTCGGGGTGGGTCAGAAGTTGGTCAACTGGGTTGCAAACTGGTTGACTGGCAGAAAACAGAGTGGTGGTAAATGGTACCAGTCAGAAGAGATGAAGTCACAAGTGGGGTACCTCAGGATCAGTCCTGGGGCCAGTCCCACCAACATCTTCATTAGTGACCTCTCAGATGGACTAGAGGGTAAGGCTTGTCTGTTTGCAGATGACACCAAGATCTGCAACAGAGTAGATGATCCAGATGGGGTGGGCAGAATGAGAAGAGATCTGATAAACTAGCAGAATGGTCAGAAGAGTGGCAACTGGTTTAATGCAAAGAAGTGCAAAATCATGCACATAGGGAAGAAACCTGAAGCCACTTATAGGCTGGGAGGAGTTGCTAGCAGTCACAAAGGAAGAAAGAGACTTGGGCATCATCATCACTGATGACCTAAAATCATCAAGCAGACCTCTAAAGCAGTAGAGTAAGGCTGGGGTGTTAGGGTGTATAGTAGGGTATCACAAGTCGTAAGAGGAGGTAATAATCCCTCTGTACAAGACATTAGTTAGGCCCCATCTGGGTACTGCGTGCATATTGAGGCCACACTCTCACAAGGACATTAACCAAATTGAGGCAGTCCAGAGAAGGGCAACCAAAATGGTGCAGGACTGCATCAGAAGACATATGAGGACAGATTAACGGAGCTCAATTATGTATACCCTTGAGCAAAGGAGGGAGAGATATGATCTATATTTAAACACCTTAAGGGGTAAAACAAGGTGAAAGAGTCTAACATGTTTAAATATAAGAAAATAGCAGGACAAGAGGACACAGCATGAGATTAGAGGGAGGCCGATTAAGGGGAATGTGAGAATTCTTTTTCACAGAAAGGGTGGTAGATGCATGGAATGGCTTACCACAAGAAGTGGTGGCTATGAATACAGTGCAGGGCTTCAAACAGGCATGGGATAGGCATAAGGGAGCAATACAAATGACTATGAATAGATAGGTCACTGACAGAGCAAAGGCCGATGGCACATTTATAAGGTAGAAAAGGAAATGGGCAGACTGGATGGGCCTTGCGGTCCTTATCTGCCGTCAACTTCTATGTTTCTATGTTTCTATGTTGCAGGCCTCAAGGAGGTTGTTAATCAAGAGGCTGAAAAGTAATGGGCCAAGGATGGAGCCTTGAGGGACTCCAGAGTGTACAGGGAGGTTACGGGAAAGGGTACAAAAAATCTTGACATGTTGCGTTCTATCCATGAGATAGCTGCCAAGCTAGCCCTTGCAAGAGTCCTAGTGCATGGAGGGAGTGAAGTAGGAGCTGGTGGTTGATGGCGTCAGATGCCTTGGTGAGACCTATATAAATGGCACCCAGTAAATGACCCAGGTCAAGTGCCTTATGAATGTGATTGGTGTATTCAAGAAGAGCAGTGGTCATGTTGTGTGTTTTGTGGAAGCCATATTCAGAGAGTTGGTCAGACATGATGCACTCTAAAACTTTGAAGAGTGGAGTGAGGATAGATATGGGGCAGTAATTGGAAAGCAGGGACCTGTCACCACTTTTATGTACAAGCGTCACAATGGCAACTTTCCATAGGTAGGGGAACTGTTTTAGAGTGAGAGATGGGTTAAACAGTTTAGTGAGCAGAAACAGAACTGTATCAAGTGTGAGGCAGAGGAGTTTTAGATCAAGAGAGTCCCCACTAAACCTGCCTTTGCCAAGGACCTTAAGAAAGTAACGTTGGTTTTCAGCAGAGGAGACTCTTCCGAAATAAAAGGGCAGTGTATTAGGTGGGGGGATGGAGTTGACAGAGTTTGCAAGGTTTTCAGGGACAGTGAAGAAGTCTGGAGGAGTATGCTAGTAAGGTCAGAGAAAGCAGTGTTAAATGCGTCAGCAGTTTGTTTATGGTCTTGAATGGTGGAACCATTATCCACAATCATTGAGGGAGATGTTTTATTTGGCTTGCCAGTGATCTCCCTTATGTTTTTCCAGAAATTTTAGTTATTGCCCCTGCAATCAGAAAGCTCACTTTTGAAGTAATTTTGTTTAGCTCTCCATACCTCTTGGGTGCACAAATTTCTGACATCCCTGTAATGTTGCATTTCATCCTGGGATCTAGTAGCCTGTGCTTGGTGTCAAAGGTGGTCCCTGTGAGACATCAAGCTAAGAAGTGAGGAGGTGACCCAAGGGTATGAGGTGCCACAAAGTTTTCACTTCTGAAATGGGGCAAACAAATCACAGGCACAGTTAAATTGTGGGATGAAATAGTTGCAGTGCATCATAAATGTTATTGAATGTGTCTAAGGGAGAACAGTCACAGAGGGCCAGGTGAGACTGAAGTTGTTTGAGTTTGCCCTTTTTTAGTAGTCGCTGATGTATGACTTTAGGTTGAGGTTTAGGGGGCTTGTTCACTCAGAGGCACAGGACAGGTGAGTGATCACTTAGCGAATCAGAAAGGACAGAGGTACTAGTGATTCTGTTAGGGTGGGTGGTAAGAATAAGATCAAGAAGTGAGCTATTGCCAGTCTGAAGGTTGACCCTATTAAGGGAGGGTGCCATCTGGGTTAGGCTGATGGCCGAGTGGGCATCTTTGTAAAGGTCAGTATCTTAGGCAAGCCAGTTGATGTTGAAGTCCCCAACAGCTACTGTCTCAGAAGGGTGGGGGAGGTTGGTAAGGTAATCAACAACCAGTTTAAGGCCAGTGGATTGGTCATGTGGAGGGATGTAAACAGATAGGACAGTTAATGTTTTACCCTGCTGACCCAGGAATATTTTAATAGCTAGGACGTGGTCGTAGTAGGCAGTATTTGCAGGAGGTAGGGCTTGCCTTTTTAGAGTATCTTTGAGATAGATGGCACAGCCCCCCCCCTTTTGCTGAGGTGTTCTTATCTAAATATGACATAATCAGAGAGTGAAATTGCAGAGTTGGGGACTTTTAGTGAGAGCCATGTCTCATTAAGGGCAAGAACCTCAGTAGAATGCTGCTTGACCTAGATGAACAGGTCATCAAGCTTAGGCAACATAGTATGAACATTAATGGAGGTAATAGTAATATGACTTTGTGTGGCCTTAACGCTGTGAGTGTCTGGGGGGGCATGGTTGGGTTGAATATTGCCAGATAGGAGAAGGAGAAGTAAAGCTACTTTGTAAATATAGTGCTTCAGAAACTTGGACCAGAGTCGTTTGCTCCAGGGTGTTTCAACTTTCTTAGGGGTAGGGATGTGAAATGAGGGAGTGAGTTGGGGGAGTAGACAAAGGGGGGAGGCTAGGTGGGTGGAAGAAGGGAAGGATATGGAGATAGGCTGCTGTGAAAGTTACATTAAGGGGTAATGTGCCCATATGCACAGTTACAAAAGCAGAGATAGGGATGGGAGAGATGAGTGGTTGGGGGTAGGGTAAGAGCAGGGAGGAAGAGTTAGAAGGAGGGAGAGTGGGAGAAAGTAAAAAAATGAGATGTGTTGACATATCATAGAAGGTGAGTAAGGGGTACAGAGAGTGGATGATAAGGCAGGAGGGGGTGAGAAGGAAACGAGAAGGAGGGGGAAAGCTGATGGAAGGTATAAGAGTAGCAAAAATTGTATTGAGACAAGGAGGCTGCAGTGATGTAGCCCTTAGTGTAGAGGGTCACGGTTCAAGTCCAGAGAGTCCAGATTAGCAATGCAGCCCTAGAGTAAGGGGTCAAAGGTTCAAGATCAGAGAGGGGAGGTTAAAGTTGTGGGGGTAAAACAGTGAGGGACATGGAGGGATTAGAGCAGGGTGCACAGCTGACACCCAGGGGTGGGAGTGGGGAGACTTGAGGAGACAGAAAGTATAAGACAGGATGATGTGGGGTGCTCAGTAGTTATGCCTGGTGGATGGATTGTATAAGCTGCAATGTAATGGCAGGGAAAAAATAGGGTTTAATAGGGTGGGAGAAGAAAGGATTTAGAGGATAGGGTTTAGGAGGGGAGGCGCAAGATATCACTCTGGCTAGTTGGGTCACTGAGTGACAATAAGCAATTAGTATATTCTTTGCTGACCTGCAAAATAGCCTGCTATAACCCTTTAAATTGTGGTTATCAGGTTTTCAGCGACTGGACGAAGAGCTCAGGTGGGGAGGAGTCAGCCGGCTGGAGTGCATTTAATAAAGTGCCGGGGCAGGGTGGCTGGGTGGGACAAAAACAAACTGAGGAAGCTGCAAGCAGCAAAAACTGAGGGCACTGTGAGCTAACAGAGTTTCTGTTTAAAAGCTGGAGGCAACAGTGTGATTAAACTTAACTTTATCTCCAGCTCGGTGGAAATCCTCAAAAGTAAAAACTAGTCACAATAACGTGGGGCTTGCTTCCACTATATAATCAATGCAGGGAACACTGAGTGACTGGGAAGCTTGTGATTTTGTGGTAAGTGGTGTTGTTAAGCCCAGCAAAATTAGTTTTACAAAATCCAAGAAGTAAGACTAATGTTCATTAAGCCCATCAAAATTAGTTTTACAGATATCCTTGAGGTACAGACTAGTCACAATATCGTAGAGCTTGCTTCCTCTTCTTAATTAATGTGGGGAAGCAGTCTGGACATTTGGGAATATATAGTCTGCAATGAGTGTTAAGCCCAGCAAACTGAATATTATAATTCAAATTCTGCTCCCAGTAAAATTTACTTTGTGAGTCAAAATCTAAGCCCAGCAGCTAATAGCCCCTGTAGGAATTAATTTTATCATAAACTTTTAAGCCTAACAGCTGGCATAATTAACTATTTGCACACAGCTAAATTAACCTTTCTGGTAAATACAGAAAGTACTAAGACCCAATCATGGTGCTTTAAAAAGGAGCCAAGGGGTCCAGGAGCAAGGCGTCAAAATTTAAACAAAGAGGCAGAGAACACTGGCAGGCACAGAGCCAATGAGCTGGTTTCTGAGGGCGTACCTTGCTATCATCTGTTCGGCTGGTAGGGGCCAGCTCCTGCAGCTATGGGCAGGGGCCAGCTCCTGCAGCTACGGACCCCCCTCCCCAGTGAAGCTGACCTCTACACCCCCACGCTCACAGACATTATGACATAGGACAAGAGAGAGTGCAGGGGTGTGCCTCATTGAAAGGAATGAGGTTATTTTTTTGTTAGTATTATTTTATACATTATTGATGGAGAGATGGCGATAATGAAGGCCACCACTTGACTAACAAGGGCATTGTTTGTAGAACAGTAGCCTTCATTATTCTCCAGCTCACCATCATAATGTATACAATAGTACAAAGAAATATCTCAATTCATTTCAAGGGGGCATGCCCCATCACCCTGACCCATGGACATCATCTCTTAAAGACTCCTACCTCTGACAGCCTAGTACTAAGGTAAGATACTCTCAACTTTCATCTATACTTGGTGGGTTGTCTGTATCAGCATGGCCACACTTGCTGCAGTGTGTGCCTGTGTACGGGGGTGGAGACAGGCCATGTGGGTGGGATGTCAAGTTATTGCTACTTTTTTGTTTATCCCTAAAAGTCAGTTTGCGTGGAAGCATTCAAAACTATGGAGAGAAAATAGTAGGAGTACAGGCCAGATAGAAGTAAATACGTAGTTTTGTGGGTAAGTCTGTGTATTGGGGGTGAGATGAACCACATGTGTTTCCATTAATAAGCATGCTACAGTTCAGCTGTGCAGCTGAGATGAGGGGGGACAAGAAAACTAAAAAGTATATCAGTGGCTATAAGCATACTGCATGCGTGCAAATGTATGCAGATTTGTACTGAAGTACAAGGAAGCCATATGTATGCAGGCAGTATAGCTTAGTGGCTAAAGGCACTGAACTACAAACTAGAAGACCTGGAGACCTGAACACCTAAGTCTGAATCTCATCAACCCCCACTTCTATACTGTGTGATCCTGAGTAAGTGACTTAACTTTTATGTGTGCAGTTATTAGTGACCACTTGTTTTTTGCAAGCATGCCACATGCATGCAGTCTGTCCCAATTTAACATAAAAAGCATGCTTTCCACACTTGTTTGCTGCACACATGCCACATGCATGCAATCAGTTCCAATTTAACATTTAAATCATGCTTGCAGCATGCATATCACATGGGTAGTTTTATTTGTGCAGCATGATAACATTTCATATAATTATTTCTGTAAGGGATATTTATTACCATAAAAATAAATTTATTTACCATGCAAAACATATATTTAACATTTATTATCAGCATACCATGGGGATAAATAGCACATATATTTCATATATTTTCCAGAAGCATATCAAACCCAAACCTATTTTTTTAGATTGAATATACTTTATTGACATTTTTGTAAGATATATAGGTAACAAACCAGAAAAACTTTGAGCAAAATGACACATCTTGTAACCTTTGTATAACACTGCAGAACAATACCTGCCCCCCCCCCACCACCAACCCAATCAACTCACTATCCCACCCTCCCCATACTCTGGATAGTAGTTCACCCCAACATGGGGTACCTGTGGAAAAGGGTACCATCTTATACCCATAACATAAAGAGGCAAAAGGAAGGGTGAATGATGACCTATTCAACACCTTTAGACTAGGTGGTGCACACTGGGAGTCCACTACAGACTCAAATACAAATTGACTGCTGGAATAGAAAGGAGCTGAGTTATACAGTATGGGAAGAAATGTATACCTTTTGGGTGGAAAGCAGGGCATACTGAGGCTCCCATATTTTCTTGTAGATCTTTTCACAGTTGCACATATCAGCTATCATTTTTTTCTGCCTGTAAAGCAAACAACATTTCTTTATACCAATCTAAATATGATGAAATTGTTTGATCACACCAATGCCTTAAAATGAGTTTTTTTTTACACAGAATGAAATAAAAGCCACATGATAACATTGGTTACCAATCATCCTGTTTTGGGAAAGTCCCAGTAAACAAACTTTCAGACAAAATGCTTCATCCAATCCCAGAAGAGGATCTGTAAGTTGACAAATGGATTCCCATAAGGATACCACCTTCACACATTGCCAAAAAATATGTAATAGAGTGCCCTGAGTTTTATTACATTTACTGTAGTACATAAATCTTCTGCCAATCTGCCCATTCTATGCAGTTTAACAGGAGTATAGAAAAGATTATGCAATAATTAAAACTGTGTATGATGGTACCAATCACATTTTAAAAAACTTATACAGATTAACCCATGGAGTAGAGTTATCCTGGAGTGCACTAATAGATGGCAGGCTTTTCTCCCAGTACATAGCAATACTCAGTTCTTTGTAAGGTAACAAATTGTAAAGGTGGTTATATAAGGCGGGGGGCTCCCAGCTTCTTGCCTCTGAATGGGTGCGGGACCTGGGGGTGGTGCTTGATGAGGGGCTGACACTACAATCTCAAGTGTCAGCAGTCATCAAGTCATCCTTTTACCATCTAAGGAACATCGCCAGAGTCAAGCACCTTGTTCCACCCAGCAACCTTCCTACAATGGTCCACGCCTTTGTGACATTGCACCTTGATTATTGCAACTCCCTTTACCTAGGGCTACTGGGGTTGATATCTGTCACCTGCAGCTGGTGCAGAGTGCAGCAGCCCGGCTCTTGATGGGGACTCCACGGACGTGTCATATCATGCCAGTGCTGCACAAACTGTACTGGCTGCCCATTCAATGGTGGATCACCTTTAAGATCAGACATTTGACCTATAAAGCCCTACACAGAGTTGGCCCAGACTATTTGAAAGAGCTTCTGTTTCCCTACTGCCCCGAGTAATTGCTCTGCTCGGCTGACAAGGGGTTGCTAGAGATTCCAAGGGTGTCTTTAAAATCTTCTGGGGCCCATGCATTTAGGTATGCAGCCTCAACGCTTTGGAATTCTCTACCCTGTCAGCTACAGGATTGTGCCACTGTGGGGGTTTCAAGCAGGCATTAAAAACACACTTATGGCTTCAAATATATGCTGCCTAATTGTATTGTTTTAATGGTTATCAGTTTTATTGTGTGCCTGTTTTAATCTGTTTTTACTTATTTTTTATGTAAAGTGCCTTGATGTTCATGAAATGCATTAAATAAATAAAATGTATTAATTATTATTATTATAAGGAGAAATAGAGTGTGGTGCACTGGCTAAAGGGGCTAAACTAGGAATGATAAGTCCATACCCATTATACCATGGTCCTCATCCAAAATGAGTGGATATTAAGTGAGTAATTTGAAAGAACCTAAAACAATGTTTAGTGGTAATACGGAATTTTTGCTGGACTGCCTGAAATGTCAGTATAGTCACCTCACTGAGAAACAGTTCCACCTTGTCAACCTCTGGGTATGGCCAATAAGCAGCTGTGAGAATATGTGAGATGATTTTTTAATTTGGATTTCCAAGTAAGGGTTGGGTGACATCCTTCTTCAGGTCAAGAGGGAGAACAATGCATAATTGTGCTTGCACCCTAAGTGATGTGTCAATTAGGGTACCTTGAAAGGAAGGTGGGAGTTGATTATATGGTACATATAATAAAGCAACAATAATTATCTTTGAATGAGCAGAGAGAGATCGTTCAATCTCGAGCCATTGGTGTACATATGCATGATCGGTATCCTTTGTAGAGGGCCTACTGGATTACTGGATTTGTGATGGACAAAAGAAGGCACAAGGCCCATCATGACTGTTCCCTCAAAGGAGGGTCATTGAAGATTATGAGTCGATATAAGCCATTTATCTAACTCAGATCTAAATATATCAAAGGATGCGGAATTAATTATCTGTTGAGGGAAAATGTTCCATAATTTTGCAGCTCTTATGCTGAAATAGTTGTCATGTCTTTTGGTATTTTCCCAATTAACTGTGAGCTGCTGATTATGCATCCTACCTAATATGCGTTTTTTGGCTAACGATAGCCCACATTGTTCCATTAATACTGGATTTTTGAGAAGTTTATAAGTTAATAAAATATCGCCTCTTTTCCTTCTTAAAAAAAGGGGATATAAACCTGTCTCTCTGAATCTAATACTATATAATTTATTAGTTAAATTTGGAATAATTTTTGTAAATCGTCTTTGGACTTATTCAAGGTGATTTACGTCTCCTTTAAGATAAGGGTTCCAAAAGGGGGAATCATAATCTAAATGTGGTCTCACGTATGCCCTGTAAAGTGGTATTAGACATTGTTCAGTTCTGTTTAAAAAGGTTCTTATTATTTGTTTAATGAGTATACTCGATGTTCTTGCAATTGTATTACAGTCAGTATTGGTTGATAGTTTATTATCTATCAAAATACCCAAATCCCTTTCACTAAATATTGATTTAAGACAAGTATTATTCAACAAATAATTGTACTTTGGATTATTTTTTCCAAAATGAAGTACAGTACATCAAGTATGATTAAAAGACATTTGATTTACATTAGTCCATTTTTCAACATGTCCTAAATCAGTTTGTAGTGATTTCATGTTAGCTAGTGAATCAACTCTGCCCCTAGTTTTGTGTCATCTGCAAATTTTGGACTGATGTAATCTGAGAATATATTCATATCTGATATAAATGGATTAAACAAAGTGGGGCCCAGAACTGAGCCCTGCGGAATACCACTTGTCACTTTTCCAAGGTTTGATAAAACACCATTTATTTTAACTCTCTGTGATCTGTTAGACAACCAGCACGATATCCAATTTACTAAATAAGGTGAAAAACCAATATTGTGGAGCTTATTTATGAGTAATGTATGAGACACCTTGTCAAAAGCTTTACTAAAATCTAATAAAATAATGTCTGATGGAATGTTTGTGTCAAGATTATTATTTATTTTGTTATAGAAAGAAACCAAATTAGTTGTACATGAATATCCTGATTTAAATCCATGCTGATTTATATCCTGAATAGAAAGCAACTTAATTTCTTCATCAATTTTAGATTTAATTATGTGTTCAAGTACTTTCCCAATGATGGAAGTCAGACTAATTGGGCGATAGTTCTCAACCTTTGCCCTATTCCCCTTTTTGTGAATCGGTGTCACAATAGCATGTCTCCAAACATCAGGGATTTCATTTTCTAATAATGATTTGTTAAGGAGTAGGGTGAGTGGAGAAGCTAGTGCAGATGATGTCTCAGTCAATAATCTTGGGTGGATGTTATCAGGACCAGGACTTGTAGATTTTTTAAGCAAAGATAGAGCACTTACAGTATCAGTAATATTTATTTGAAAAAAGGAAAGGTTATTTAAATGTATAGTAACATATGGGACAGTATTATCAAAGACTGAGCAAAAGTATTTGTTAAAAAGTTTGACAGTTTCCTGTTCAGATTTAATCAAATTTCCATTTACCTGGAGTGGACCTATTACCCTAGAATTATTATTATTTTTTTACCATTTATATAAGAATAAAGAGATCTGAAATTTGGTTTGGAGTGAGCCAGATTAAATTCAAATTTGAGTTTTACCTGCTTGATGGATTTTTTTAATGATGATACAGCAAGTTTATAATTATGACTGGTTGAAGAGTTTGGGGATTTTTTTAATTTTCTAAAGAGACGCTCTTTTCTTTTAATCTGTTTTTTAATAGATTTGGTAAGCCAGACTGTAATTTTACCTTTATTATTATATTTAGTTTTATTTGGAATATATCGTTCTTCTAGTTGGTAAATAATATTTAGTAAAAATGTATACGCTGTTTTGATAGACATATTTTTGAAAATTTTCTCCCAATTGAAACTATTTATTGTTGAGTTAATTTGTATAAAGTTTGCTTTATTATAGTCTTTATATATAACGTTATGTATGGGTTTAGTAATTTTTGTATACATACCGAATTGTACAGAATTATGATCACTACTACCAATTGGGGAACCAATGGTTATGTCCTAAAATTTAGTTTCAATATTGGTAATAATTAGATCCAAAATATTAGTTCCCTAGGTTGGTTGGTGTACTAGTTGGTCCAATCCATGATCTATAACTAGTGAGAGAAATAGTTTCTCTTGTTTAGTTTTTGTTGTGTATGTATCCCAGTCGATACCAGGCATGTTAAAGTCTCCCATAATGAGACCTTCCCCTTTTTGGACTATATTTAATTCAGATGTGTGTTGTGGATCAGCTGAGGGTGGTCTATAACATACACCAGCAGTGAGCTTAGGTTGTCCTTTAAATTGGACAGACACCCAGAGAGATTCTATATTCATATCTAGTATAATCTCATTTGATTTGAAGTCTTTTCTGATATAAAGGCATACTCCCCCACCTACCCTATCTTTTCTGTTCTTGTAGTAAAGTTTAAAATTGGGAATTTCCCAGCTCTATACTGAAGATGAGTCCCACCATGTTTCAGTAACAGCGATTATACTCAAGTCTAGAAGAGAGCATTTAGCCTCTAATTCCAGCATATTAAGGGTGTTTAATGATCTGGCATTGAACAGCATAATATTCCAATTCCCTATAGCTTCATACTTGATGTCTTTTTTAAGAGATTTAGAAACATATCCAATCTCCCCCAAATTACCTAGTTTAAAAAGTTATTTATTTTTGAAGCTAGAGTTTTCCCAAGCAGAGCACTCCCCCGTCTATTCACGTGTAGGCCATCCCAGCAGAACAGTAAGTCTCTAACACAGAACTTTTCCCAACGGGGAATACAACGGATATCTTGTTTAAGACACCACTTTCTCAACCACTCGTTGGTCTTTTTAATTTTGTAAGTCATCTCTTCCGATGCTCTTGGTACCAGAAGGATCTCTGAAAAACACACAGTGCAACCTTTCTTTACCAATAAATTATATAGGGCTACAAAGTCTTTCTTTAGCTGTAACTGGCCGGTACAATGTATGTCATTTGTCCCTGCATGGACAATTACCAATGGGTTTTGTCCAGTACCATCAAGAATATTAGAAGCCATTTCTGTAATATTTGAGACCTTAGCACCCCGAAAGCTAGAGCAAGTTCTATTTGCTTTGTCAGGGTTACAAAGAGCTCTATCAAGATATTTTATGATAGAATCCCCTAGTACAAATACTTGTCACGGCGATGCTATAGGGGTTAAGGTAGCAGTGGTGTCCATAGAAGACTCTTGGAAGTTTGGGGGGGGGACTGTATTAGGAGAAATAGAATAAGACCCTGCCTCCTTGTTTATGCAATAAGTGGAAGGAACCTTAGGTCAATTTTGGATGATCTGACTGGAAGGGGCTGGATTTAAATCAATTAGGTCATATGTGTGGGTTTCAGGATCATTTAGGATTGATGTACAACATGCATAGGTGTCCTCACCATCTGAAACTTTATCTACAAGAAGGTAGAGTGCTGAAAATGAGTTTTGGGTGGAAATACAAAACTGATCTGCTCTTCGACCTTTTTTGTGAGCCCTTGAGCCTTCTACTAGGGCCCAATCATCACTGTCAACCACATTGTCATCATCTCTACTCCTTTTTCTAATGTCTGCTCCAGTTTTGTTATTTATTGGTTTGCTAATTGATTCTGGGGAGACACAGTGTGGTATGTGTTCAAGGTTTATTTCAGATCCATTAATAGATGTTAAATGTGTTGTGTTAGAGAATGAGGCTGTTTTACAAATTTTTTCTGTCTCTTGAGCAGATTTGTGTAATGTACTAAAGCGTCGGTGCATATCCATTTGACTATTTTCAATAAAAATTAGCCTTGCTGTGAAGGATGCTATCTCCTCTTCCATTTGTTTATTAGATGTACATTTCTTACACACAAATATGGGGTCATAGTTTGTTACTACTTTGGTTAATAAATACATGGAGCATTCTGAGCACTTTATACCCATGTCACCATCTAGTGTCATGATAGAGGATAACATGGGAACACAGGGGGATTCAATGGCCTCAGGTTGTGATATAATGATTTGTTTCATGTTTCAACTAGGTAGGTATATTAATAATAATAGTCTGTACCTTATGTTTCAAGGTTGTCACATAAGTTTTTCATATACTGCCTCAACGTTCACACACAGAAACGTGCGCTCACCCTGCTTGGCTCACCCTGCTCACCACAGGGCTATAGATATACACAGCAGTGACCTGGATGTGCTTCCCTGGGTCATGCAATAGCCCAAAACTAATTGTACTAAATGATCTTTAAAATAGTACATTGCCACACATATGTGGCTATTTAATGTAGTAAAAGAACATACAATGAGGTCCTATACAATTTAAAAGTCCCCCAAACAAGTTGTAGTTCCAAGTGCTATCGTGGAACTACAGCCCCTCTTCCTGTCTCACAGTGTGGTACAGGGCTCAGGAGTACACAATCATTTGTGCAGAAAATTGTTCTATCAGTGTAAGTTCTCACTTAGAATAGCTTTTCAATGCCAGTAAAGTGCCTGCCTCTGAAATAAATTTCTATCATAGAAAATGGGAGGCCTGAATCGCAAGGTAGTATAGGTAAAAACTTAGGAAGACAGAGGCCCCCTGCTAATTAAGACTGTGTTAACTTGCTAAAGTCTCTCTCAGGAGGTTTATCTTGCCATAAGAAGGAGGACAACAAACTGTGGAGTCTTTCAAACCAAGCCTGGGGAAGTACACCAGTAAGCATAGTGAGCGAATATAGGATCCTGGGCAACACATTCATTTTTATAATATTTACTCATTGTCAAAAAGAGATGAGTAACAGGGCCCAGCAGTTCAGGTCAGTTTTAATCTGGTCAAATAAGGGGTCCAGGTTATAACTTTTCATTTTATCAGGGGATGTGTTGATATATATGCCCAGACACTTGAGCTTGTCTTTTACCCAAACTAGCCCCAAATGTTGAGTATCCACCTTAAAAGTCACAGCATTTAAGGGCATGATCTCTGTCTTATTTAAATTGAGTTTATAATTAGAGAGACTCCCAAAGAGGGTGATGATTTCCAGGGCTGGGATGCAACTGGTTACATCAAGTGTAGTAAGATATCGTCTGCATAAACTGACATCTACTACTGTTCTGAACCTGCAGGTCCTTATTTATTTTCTGAATTAGAGGTTCTAAAAATAGATTTAAAAGAGAAGGGGATAAGGGACATCCCTGCTTAGTGCCTCTTTTGAGATGAACTAGATCTGATTTGACCCCATTACATAATTCCTTAGCTGTGAGCTCAGAATAGAGAACCTAAATCCATTGTAAGAACTCAGGTGGAATCCAATACCTTGGGAGTAATGTAAATAGAAAGCTCCATGAGACTCTATCAAAAGATTTCTTTGCATCCAGGTATAGCAACACTGCTGGCATAAGAGAATCCCTGGATGCAGAGAATAAATGCATTAATTTCCTTAAATGGTCTGCTGATACTCTCCCAAACACAAAGCACACCTGTTCCCTGCTAATCAAGGTATCCCACACCTGATTTAACCTGTTGGCTTACATTTTGAATAGTATTTTAAGGTCCAGATTAATAAAGGATATGGGATGGTAGTTATTAACTTGCAATGGGTCTTTCCAAGGTTTTAACAAGACAATAATCAAAGCCTCAGTAAGAGAAAGAGATCAGATAAACCCTGAGAGTACATATAATTAAATGTATTTAACAAAACTGGAGCTATCAAATCCTTTAAATGTTTATAAAAATTAGGGGTATACCCATCCGGACCTGATACTTCGTCAGGCAAAATAGAATCAGTGACTGAAGTAACTTCTGGTACTGTTAATGGAGCTTTAAAAAAGGCTACTTGTTCTTTACGCAACTGAGGTAATTCTAAATCTTGGAAGAAAGACTCTTTCTGGGGGGGCTCATTTACTTGAGGTTTGGGGGAATGTAAGTCTTAATAAAATTCTTTGAATTGGGCCACTATGTCATGAGGAGAGGTGTAGATCTGGCCAGACTCAGAACAGATGGAGGGGACAAGCCTATCCATGACTTGAGATTTCATACGGAGAGCCAGATGTTTACCTGCCCTCTCATCCTGATTGAAATAGCATATTTTCATACGCAATAAAAGGTGTGCAACTCTTTCACTTAAGAGATCAGTGAACTTGGCCCAAAGGTATTCTACTTGAACCCAAATCTGTTCGGCTGAGTCCGGAGTAACTTGGACCTCCAGTCTTCTGATCAGATTTAACAGATCAGTGATGGCCTGATTGTGTTGCTTTTTCCATTTGGTAGAAAGATGAATAAGCTCACCTTGAAGGGAGCATTTCAGAGCACCTCATAACAGATCCCCTTGAGGCATAGTAGGTGTGTTAGTTTCAAGAAAAAATTGGATAAATATTGATATATGCTCCAAAATCTCAGTTGACTTCAGAAGGTGGTTATTGAAACATGAGGATTTATCAAGATCTGCAGACCCTGAAAAGCTAAGGAGAAGTATAACCTGATGGTGGTCTGAGATTACCTTTACTCCATATTGACACAGCTGAATACCTTGGAGGTGCCCAATCCCCAATAAGAAAAAAATATATGCATGAAAAAGAATTATGTGGAGTTGAGTAGAAAGACTATTCCCTTTTGGAGGGGTTAAGGATTCTCCATGGGTCTACTAAGCCCAGGGAGTCCATCAGCTTTTTCAGGGCAATTTGGCTCAGAAATAACTTCAAGTGTGTCACCCCGATCTATCTAACTCATTATCAAAGGACCAGGTTCCAATACCCTGACAATAGGAGGAGAAGATTCATTAAAGGTAACAAAAGGTTTAACAAATTACTGTAAAAACCTGGCTCCTCTATAGTGGGTCCATATATACCCCCCAACACTGCTTCAATATGTCCTATCAAGGCTCTAATGAGGGTATACCTACCCTGAGCATCTGATATTTCTTGGATCAGATGAAACAGTATCCCCTGTACCACTAAAATGGCCACACCCCTTTTACAGGTATCCTGCCCGGAACCAAAAATTTGTCCCACCCATGATCTCCGGAATAAAAAAGCTGGGAGGAGGGCAGAGGAGTTTCTTGTAAGAAAGCTATGTCAATTTGTAACTTATGTAAATATAGTAAAATCTTAGAGCTTTTCGTTGGTGATTGAGCACCTTTGACATTCCAGGAACTCAAACGATAACTTTGCGATCTCATGTTCCTGACGGTATGTATAACAACCAAATTCATCTGCCCACTTAGAATCAGTACCCAACCTGATAAATACAGTAACCAGGGATCTCCGGAGTATTCCCACCCCCTTCTCAGAGTCAAACCAGCCCCAACAAAACCACCTATACAACCAAGTTTATCCACCCCGCATATGTTCTATTGTACTAATAAATAATTGAGTGTACCAGGCCTTCCCAAAACTTTAATTCTTACCCTAAGCTGTACATCTTTTAATTTGGAGAAGAAAGAATAAGTAGCCCAGGTATGGGAAAAGTCCTTCTGCAGCCAAAGAGAATAACATTCTAACCCATACCCATAAAAGAACATAAACATAAACCATGTAAAGCATGCATCCCAAACAACTATCTTCTCTCCATGAAAACAGGAAGACCCGTCCTTCCCCCCACCCTGCTGAAACAACCAGTGCATAACGTCTCACAGTACTATGCAGCTGCTAGCCTCTGGATATGCCTGCCCCCACTCCCCACTCTGCATGCAATCACATACTTCAGTCAATAATAAAAATAAATAGTAGGTAAACTACTGACCAGCATAGCCATTAAGTAAATACCTTTTAATGTCAGACCCCATTATAACTTAAAAATAAAGTGTGCCATTTGTGAAAACATTCTGTTTGACTCCTCCCAAGTAATATTTAAAAGCCCATCAACATATCATCCTGGGATCTTAGTTCTCAATCTACCGATATCCTATCTGGCTACATATTAACTTAAGGCAGGAGCCAAGACCAGATTAACATATAATACCTTTTCCCAAACTATAGGGGGTCTCAGAAATTGTAATTCCCCAGTTCACTAAGGCCTGCAGGGCCTTAGATAACATTAGAAATTAAGTAACAGTGTAATTAAAAACATAGACATGTTCCAAATAATATTGAAATATCTATTTACATTCATTCACAATCCTGATATGCTTTATTAGCTAAACCCACCTTTCAACAAAGAATCCCTTGCATTACTCAATGTTAAAGAATAAAGTGTAGGATTAGCTCCACTGTCACAAAAAAACAACTGCTTTATTTCCAGTTTATTCACACAACAACAAAGGGCGATGGTTTCGTGGCTCCCTGGTACAGGAGCTCCTCTCTTTCCTGTACCAGAGGAAATGCTGGAACTCCATTCTGCAACTTGCTGCAGTTGGTGCAAGGAACACTGAATATATAAATTGAACAGGAGCAGTATGAAGCAGACATAAAGTTTGAAGAAATGAGTACATTTTAGCTTTGGAAAGTGAGCTTTATCTTCATTGTGAAAACAGAAGTACACAACACAGTTGTTGGGCCTGAGGAAGTGACAGGAGCCCCAAAACCATCGCCCTTTGTTGTGGTGTGAATAAATTGGAAACAAAGCAGCTTTTTTTTTGCTTAAAGAATGGTGTTTTGGACAGTGGAGTTCATCCTACACTTTATTCTTTTACATTGAGATTGCTAGTCTATATAGAAAGACCCAAACAGATTCTCACTCTAGTTATAGGGCACCCTAAACTCTCATCATATTCACATCCCTTGCATTACTGCCATATGCAGGTAACCAGGTGTAGGATACCCGATGCTAGGTTGCCATACTGAGGCCACTGCAAATAAAATTCATATGTCATATGATAATTTTATTATGAGTATTCACTAAAATCTTAGCTCATGTAAATGGGTAACCAACAAAGTGACATCCAGTTCTTGTAGAGAACTTAAAAAAACTGAATCCTCGTTCGATGTAAAATCACACATCAAACTTAAAACCTGGTCCAGTTGGTGAATAATCTACCCAATGGGCGATGTAATACTTGCAAATGGAGAAACATTGTGGTGGAACAGAATTACTAAGAGACTGGGGCTCCACAGGATAATTATTTTAATTACCCATGAAAGAAAGTAAACTGAGGGAGAAATAAATCTTGACAGATACAGACGACCTTTGCCAGAGGAAATTGATCCTGGTGAGCCATACCAAAATAAAACAGGCATTAGGATATGTATCCATACTTAGACTTGGAAAGAACAGACAAATATTTTTAACTTGCTGATCAGAGTATTTTCAGTTAACTGAACCCATAAAAGAACAGTCAGGTGAGAAGAACTCCCGGTGACAGTCCGTTTAGAGTGAGTCCCAATGCGGCACAGAACCCTGGATCAATCTTCTATTGACCTTCAAAAACAAAGTCTGCTTCATACTAGATGTGGAGAGACAATTCGGACAAGATTTCCAGCACCGTTAGATGTGTTTACTACACATCAGAGTGCGGGAGAAGCAAGGGAGATGTTCAAGCATACCTAAAAAATGGGCTGATGTGAGTTAAGCCTGAGCTACTGTATGTATGCTGACAGATGATGGTATAAAAAGCTAATCCTCAAAAGGAAAAGGTAACTACAAACAATCCTTCCGGTAGTCCAGATGCAAAGCAAGATCCTCAATCAGAGTGTTTGGTAGCAGATATCTAGGATACTGCTGATACAGTCATTGACCACAGAATCCTAGATGTTAGACCTCAGAACATCTGAGCATGGTCCTGCACTCAAAGGTCCTTGAAGAGGTTGAGGAGCAATTCCTTAAGCTCCATGTTAGCTTGATCAGCTGAATAAAAGGATCACCAAGACCCTTGAATCAAGACTTGTAATCAGGCTGGGTATAGAACTCTAAATTGAATCCCGGCAGCTATTAGTTTGGTGACCACTGGGTGGTAGACACTGGTGCACTGAGGCAGGCATGTCTTGGACAATCTGGAGTTTCACCCCCTCCCAGGATATTTCCCAGAGATCTCTTACTTTTTGCAAAATATGTTGCTTATCCAAGAAATTAAATCGTTTTATAATAAACGGTCTTGGGGCCTCTCCCTCTGGAGGCACTAAATGGAGGGAGCAGTGAGCCCATTCAATGATGTAGGATGGATTGTTTGGGGATGGGCCTGCAATTTTAGCTAGAAGCTTCTGGGTGAAGGTTATGAGTGTTGCTCCTTCTGCAACTTTAGGAATGCCGAAGATAATGTTATTGTTTCTTCGGCTTCTCCCTTCCAAGTCCTCTAATTTATCCTCTAAATGAGAGAGCTTTCATTTTACCACACCCAATTCTGGATCTGTTTTTCCCTTCTACTGTTCAAGGGAGTATGTGCAGGCTTCCACATCCCCAACCTGGCAATCAAGATCCCTGATATCTTGACTGAGCGATTTTAACTCTTGAGGAAGCACCTGTAAAGCCACTTTAAATGGGTTAAATCCACTTAAGAATCTATCCTCTGAGAGTGAGGTTGGAGGCAATGTAGCAGTAGAAGAGCACTGTGTGGGCATCGCCTGGGCCTTGGATCTCTTGCTGGTTTTATTAGGTGTCGATGGCGGTGTGTGTCTCGGTAGGGCTTGGTGCATTTTGACATCCATCTTGGCAATTCCTCAAGATATCTCTCACCACCAACAGGCTAACAGGGAGCTGACTTCAGTTGCTGTTACACGTCTCCAGGCATTACGTGACTCCACAAAACCTATTTTAATTATATATGAAATATATTTCAGAATATATATCTCTAGTATATTAAAAATATGTTTAACATTCATTTATTGTAGGACTTACGGAGTAAAATTACACTTGCATAAAAATATAAGAATTGTTCATGAGATAAGAACGTCTATTAAAACATTGAAAGTAAAACAAAATTAGAAAATCTAATATTTTTGATGGTATAATAAAATATATTTTTAATATATCTTTGCCTAGTGTGAGACATATCTCATTGAATTCTAGAAATATCTAAAGTATATCTGGAAAAATGTGTGTATATATATATATATATTGCAAAAAACTTTGTTAATGCATCAGTTAGGGTTGAAGTGACAAAACTATGGAAATGAGGCATTAGGGTTGAGCCCCTAATCCCTCACCCTACCACCCCATCCTTCACACACCAACAGGCATCGGGGTGTGCCGTGGGGTCATTAAGCTTAACTGTCAGCTGAGTTCATGTGTAAACAGGCTGACATGGTACAGTATAGGAGAATGGGGTGAGAGTTAGGTCCACTGACCCCATGGCACCACTGATGCCTGTTGATGTGTGGGGGATGTGGTGGTAGGGTGGGGGTTAGGGGTTCAATCCTAACATCTAATTTCCATACTTTTGTTGCTTCAACCCTAACTGATGCATTAACACTTTTTTTGCAATTTATTTCCTCATTTTTTGGGATAGTATAATAGTATCTTTAATTTACAGTGGGAGTGCAGCACTCCCATCCCTCCATCCAGCTAGTACAATAGTATCCATATCTCACAGTGGGAGTGCAGGGTTCTCATCCCTCCATCGAGATAGTACAACAGTATCCATATGTCACAGTGGAAGCACAGGGTCCTTCAGATCCTCTGCTCCTATCCCTCCACAGATGCACATATGTATGTAGGTGTGAAAGCACAGGGGTCTCTGGCCCCTGTGCTTCCACACATTACATTACAAGCAAGCATAATGAAATTACAACAAATAATCATAAATGTGTCATCTTAAATAATTTTCACCCTAAATGTTAAACATAACCTTCTTATCACCTCATCACATGCACCCAGTACAGAAAACTTTTAAAACCCTGTTGAAATGTAGTTCTGTGCAACTGTAATGCCATTTTTGTGCCTCAGGTGCAGAAAAACATTTTTGGAAGGATTTAAAAAATTACAGCTGTGCTGTTCATGAGGTGGTGTAAAAAAATGGTAATGCTAAAAATCTGAATTAAAAACATGAAAAACCATCAAAGTTACAAGCGTGCATAGAAACTGTGTAACGCATGTTCGTAATGTGGTCATTTGTTGAATTTTTTTTCACCTAATTTTAAACATGGGCTTTTTGAGACTTCCCCTCATGAACAGTGGTACTGTGATTTTGTTAATTCATCCCGAAGGTTGGTTTTGCACAGTAACCATACCATTCTGCACCACATGTGTGAAAACACATTTCAGGCAGGATGTGAAAATGACAGCTGTACTGTTGATAAGGACATGTAAAAAAAATGACAATGTTGAAAATCTGGAATAAAAATATAAAAAATTGGAACAGTTACAAGTGTGCGCAGAAACTGTGCCACACATGCTCATAATGCAGTCATTTTTTGGAATTCTTTCACAAAATTTGCAACATGGGCTTTCTGGGACCCTTTCTCATGAACAGTGGCACTGTCATTTCGTTAATCAGTCCCGAAAGGTGATGCCATGCCAAGACAGTGAAATCACCATTTGGGACTGAAAAATAAAATGACAGTGCCATTGTTCATGAGGTGGGGGTCACAAGAACCCCATGATGAAAATATGGGGCCAAAATACCTAAAAATGGCTCAGCTAGCAACCTAAGTTGAACCCCCCATTGACTGCCATTATACAGCACTTACCTTTGATTCTTCAGTTTGCAGTTAGGCTTTGAAGAGTGCAGACATGTCACAGTCCAGAGAAGATCGCTGCTCCCAACCTCCAGAGATAAGTATGGGTAAGGGGTATGCGGGGAGGTGGGTGTGCAGAAGGAGGGTGGGGATGGGGGAGGCGGGACTGGGGAGATGATGAGGGACCATTTTCTTTTTTGCAGGAATAAAACAAAAATTTAAGACATCGTGGGCATTTTTATTTTTTACAGGGACTATGCATTGTTTGGGATCACTGGGAGTGGGCTTCCCAGTGTCCTAATGCAGAGAGGGGGTTTATAAATTTTTATTTATTTATTTTATTTTATTTATTTTATTTTTTTTTTTAGTTGTTTAACCAGGTATAGCACACTAAGCTGAAAGCTTTTTTACACAACAAAACTCACCCAAATCAGGAACCAAAACAAAACAAGCACAAAGGAAATCCAAAAAACTTCTGATCATAGGAGACTCCATGATTCGGAGTTGATACCCATCTCCAGCAGGGTGATGGTCAGATGTCTCCCAGGTACATCAGCATGGAGAGACACTGACCGCATTGCTAAATTGTTCACAAAGCAGGAGAAAATATTGATGTCCTAGTACACATAGGGACTGATGATCTCGCCAGCCGGGTCAGTTGTGGAGACCAAGGAACACCTGACTAGGCTGGGTGACAAACTATCATCTATTTCGTCTGCATCTCCTCTCTGAGATCCTGCCAGTCTGGGAGAGGGGAGCAGATGGACGGAAGGTCAGAGAAGGGAGATAGGGAGCTAAACACGTGGCTCAAGGGCTGGTGCCAGGAAAAGGACACAGATTTGTAGGAACTGGCAACAGTTCTGGGAGCGAAAGTTCTTAAATTTGATGGACTGCATCTGACTAAAGAGGAGTCAGTACATTGGGGCAGAAGTTTGATGTCTTTGCAGAATATTTAAACTAGCAAATGGGAGAGGGGTGCAGCACCCATATGTCGAATGGGAAGAACACCCTCCCCTCAGCTAGTGGTCAAACAGGAATTCAGCATGTTTGCCGTGCTATTTGCATCACCAGGTAAGAAAAAGGTTTGTCTCCCCATACAACGACAGGGTAATGCCAAACTTCATCCAACAACTAACACACCAAAATCTGGCCAATGGAAAATCATGTACACATGCTCACAGCCTGGGAAATAAGATCCCAGACCTGCAGGCAATAATGTCAGAGGCTAAACTGGACATAGGTAGCAATTAGTGAGACGTGGTTTACCAGTAACCACACTTGGAGACTTCAGTACCTGGCTATGTATTGTTCAGAAGAGACCGAGGTACAAAAAGGGGGAGGAGGGCCTGTATGTTAATGAAAATATCAAAGCTACAGAAATTCAGAATACACATAAGGAGCCAGAAGAACTGTGGGTCACCCTGGAAACAGGAAATGGGACAGCTATAAGAACTGGGGTTGTCTACAGGCCCCCAGACCAGAGGGAGGACATAGACACATTACTGTTAGAAGATATACAAAACATGACAGCTAAAGGAGGTTCTGATAATGGGAGACTTCAACATGCCGGATACAGATTGGTCAATACCAGCAGGAACATCTGCCAGAACTAGACTCATAATGGATTCCCTGCAGGGAGGGCCTCAAACAACTGGTACAGCAACCCACAAGAGACAGGGCTATCCTAGATCTAGTACTGACTAACAAAGAAGGGATCACAGATCTCCAGGTAGAAGGTCACCTGGGGGCCAGTGACCATCACATGGTATGGTTCAATTTGGCTACTACATCTAAATCATCCCATTCCAAGGCAAAAATATGGGACTTCAGAGGAGCGGACTTTGATAAGATGGCCAACAGAGTTAAGCTAGCCCTGGCAAAAAGAAACACAGGTGAGAGGGTACAGGCAAAGTGGCCAAGCATTAAGGATGCAATACTTGAAGCAACATCCCATTGTGTTAGACAGAAAAGGAAGTGCAAAAGAAGAAGGAAACCACTTTGGTTCTCAAATACAGTAGCAGAAAAGGTCAGAGCCAAAAGGCTGGCCTTCAGGAAATATAAGGGAACACAGCGGGATGAAGATAGGGAGGCATACCAAACTGACCTAAGGGAAGCAGGTAAGGCAGTAAGGCAGGCAAAGTCCCAAACTGAGGAAACACTAGCACAAACAGTAAAAGAAGGTGACAAGACTTTCTATAGATACATTAGTGAAAGGAGAAAGTCCAGAGGGGGTATTGCTAAGCTTAATGGAGAAAAGGGAGCATGTGAGGAGGAGGACCCTGTAAAGGCATCTATCCTAAATAGATACTTTTGCTCAGTATTTACTGAAGAGAAGGTAGGGCAGGGCCCACAGCTCAGCATCACAGACACAGGGGGGATGGAGGTGAGCACTACTCCCTTCACAAAAGAAAGGGTCCTACAAGAGCTCGCTAAGCTCAGGGTGGATAAGGCAATGGGACCTGATGGCATACATCCCAGGGTACTTAAGAAGCTAAAGGAGGAACTAGCAGAGCCATTAGCAGAATTGTTTAGTGAGTCTCTGAGCACAGGAGAGGTCCCAGAAGACTGGAGAAGGGCTTATGGATCCGCCTCCACAAAAGTGGTAGCAGGGAGGAGGCGGGAACTACAGACCGGTCAGTCTTACCTCAGTAGTGGGCAAGATTATGGAGGCACTCCTTAAGGAAAGGATAGTGCAACACCTGGAATCCATAGGGCACAGGATCCAAGACAGCATGGGTTTACAAAGGAAGGTCCTGTCAAACTAATCTCATAGATTTCTTGACTGGTAACCAGAGTGGTGGACCAAGGGGAGCAGTTGATGTCGCCACCTTGACTTCAGCAAAGCTTTTGACACTGTTCCACATAGAAGATTGATAAATAAGCTGGGTAGGCTCGGTGGGTCAGAAGTTGGTCAACTGGGTGGCAAACTGGTTGACGGGCAGAAAACAGAGAGTGGTGGTAAATGGTATACAGTCAGAAGAGATGCAAGTCACAAGTGGGGTACCTCAGGATCAGTCCTGGGGCCAGTCCTCTTCAACATCTTCATTAGTGACCTTGCAGATGGACTAGAGGGTAAGCTTGTCTGTTTGCAGATGACACCAAGATCTGCAACAGAGTAGATGATCCAGATGGGGTGGGCAGAATGAGAAGAGATCTGGATAAACTAGCAGAATGGTCAGAAGAGTGGCAACTGGGATTTAATGCAAAGAAGTGCAAAATCATGCACATAGGGAAGAGAAACCCTGAAGCCACCTATAGGCTGGCAGGGGAGTTGCTAGCAGTCACAAAGAAAGAAAGAGACTTGGTCATCATCATCACTGATGACCTAAAATCATCCAAGCAGACCTCTAAAGCAGTAGATAAGGCTAGGGGGGTGTTAGGGTGTATTAGTAGGGGTATCACAAGTCGTAAGAGGGAGGTAATAATCCCTCTGTACAAGACACTGGTTAGGCCCCATCTGGAGTACTGCCTGCAGTATTGGAGGCCACACCTTCACAAGGACATTAACCAAATTGAGGCAGTCCAGAGAAGGGCAACCAAAATGGTGCAGGGACTGCATCAGAAGACATATGAGGACAGATTAACGGAGCTCAATATGTATACCCTTGAGCAAAGGAGGGAGAGAGGTGATATGATCGAGGCATTCAAACACCTTAAGGGCATAAACAAGGTGAAAGAGTCTAACATGTTTAAATATAAGAAAAATAGCAGGACAAGAGGACACAGCATGAGATTAGAGGGAGGCAGATTAAGGGGGAATGTGAGGAAATTCTTTTTCACAGAAAGGGTGGTGGATGCATGGAATGGCTTACCACAAGAAGTGGTGGCTATGAATACAGTGCAGGGCTTCAAACAGGCATGGGATAGGCATAAGGGAGCAATACAAATGACTATGAATAGATAGGCCACTGACAGAGCAAAGGCCGATGGCACATTTATAAGGTAGAAAAAGAAATGGGCAGACTGGATGGGCCTTGCAGTCCTTATCTGCCATCAACTTCTATGTTTCTATGTTTCTATGTTCTATGTTACAGGAGCGACCTGGGAGCACAATAACTGTAACACAATAAATAACTGGGGACAGTGGGAGTGGTCTCTCCAGTGTCCCACCCTGGCAGTGCTGGGGGGGTGCTAGTCCTGACATGGGGATTAGGCACACCATGTTGGCAAAAAACTTCAATTGAATTAAAAATATTTTGGGACACTGAGCGTGGACTCCCCAGTGTCCCACACTGACGGTGCTGAGAGGGGACTAGTGCTGACATAGGGATTGGGCACCCCATGTCGGCCAAAATCCCAGTTCCTGAGCCAATCCCTGTTCATGATCCTTCAAAATCCCTGTTCACAAGCCAATTCTTGTTCATGAGGTAGGGTCATGTGACCCTCCCCTCATGAACAGGGATTTTCACAGCTCGCAAACAGGGATCGGCTCTTAAACAGGGATTTTAAAATTAAAATAAAAAAAGTTTTTCATGTAAGTAAAAGAAACCAAAAGCATGGGTGGGTAGAGGACCTACCCCTAACCAAAACCCATGCTTTGGTTTCTCCATAAAACATCCATGTTTTACATTTTAGTTGTCTACCCTTACTAAGTGAGAAAACAAGATGGTGGCTCGTGAAGAGGAATTTTTTTTCTCACGAAGAGGGATTTTATAAATCCCACTTTGTGTGCTGACAAAATCTTTGATCGTGAGCCAAATCCTTTCACAAAACACACATATATTCCAAAGACTGAGCCGAGCATGCTCAGAACCCGAATATTTCAAATTGAATTATTTTGGAATGGATTAATATTTTTTACCAAATCAATGCTGGATTGTTCTTTGGGGCAACCTCTTTCTATCCTGAAAATTTCAGCCCAACATTCCAAACCATGCAGCCGCAGTACAATGGGCAAAAATCAGCAAAAATGGTCGAAAAAAGCGAAAAACACACTTTTTTCTCTATGTGCTGTGCAAAAACAGCACATCTGATCAAAACAAAATGTGACTTGTCTGGAGAGTTACGCCATGGGACAATGCATACCAAATTCTGTGCAGATCTATTTGAACAGTTACAAAGTTATTAAAGTGCAAAATATGGGGTTTACTATTAAGCTGCTTACTCAACCCTAACTACAGGGTCATGACTGCACCCCTATTATATGTATAGATCAATAGATAGATAGATAGATAACTTTATACAGTGGGATGGGAGCTTCTAGAGTGTGATAAATGGAGATACCTTCACTGGAGTGTATTAAATGATGATGGCATCACTACTATGATGGTAAATGCCATTTATCCATACTGTGCTGATGTCACCACTCACTCACTACAGCCTGCATTCTAAATTGAACTGCTTCACAAATCTGTTTCTCACTGCTGCTTGCAAGTAACTCAATTAGCATTGCAAAGGACACTCAGCTGTTTCCCATCGTGTTTCTAAAACTCCCAGCCCATTGTTATGCTACTTTCAGCTTCAAGAAAGCCTGCATTCTAAATGACAGTGCTTCACCACACAGTTTCTGTTTCTCACTGTTAGCTGCAACTAACTCAGTTAGTATTGCAAAACCCATTCACCTGTTTCCCATAGTGTTTCTAACACTCTCAGCCCATTCAGAAACACTCATACACACTCAGACCACACACAGACAGTGCTGCTAGTATAGCCTAGTGGTTAGAATAATGAACTGTGAACAAGCTTGGTATATCCAGCAAATCAAACCTAGGTTTGATTCTCACAAACTCCACTTGCATACTGTGCGACTCTGAACTAGTCATTTAACTGCCCAGTGCTGCCAGGTAACCCCTGAATACTTACCTGGTTACCAAGGACTTAAAAAAAAAAAAAACACAGCACACCGAAACAGGAAAAGGACACAGTAAAACATAACACTTCTGAAGCTCCTACCCCATTGTATAAATAGCACACATGATGTGCAGATCATGTGCTATGGAAAATATTCTCACTCCTGCAGAGGCAGCTCTAGATACTCTCACTTGTGCCTTATGTAATCACTGCAGGAGTGAGAATATTTTCCATATCACACTCCTGCGCATAATGTATTTTATATATATTATGGAAGCACGGTAGTGCTACCATAGTTAGGGTTGAGGAGCCATTTCTATGTTAAACCCAAAATTTTGCACCTTAATAACTTTGCAACCGTTTGATGGATTTGCCTGACATTTGGAATACATGATCAAGAACTATCGGCCTTGGGATCTGCCAAGTTTTGTACTGGTCGGATATACGGCTGCAGAGTTATTAAGCGTGATCTGCGTTTACGCTTTTTCTGGAATGCTACAGGTCGCATGGTTTGCGCGACCTGCCCGAAATCTTCAGGGAATGTGCGGCCGGGGTCCCTAATGTGCCTTTCAAAGATTTGGTGAAAAAATATTAAACAGTTCAAAAGTTATTCAAAAAACAATTTCCCATTATAAGTGAATGGAAAGTTAACAAAAAGTTCGACAGTGTCGCAAATGCATTTTTACTTTCTGAATGGCCCTGTTACTTCTTAAATCCCCATTTTGTTTTCAGTTAGTGATCAGAAAAATGCTTGGCATTTAAATTTGGGACCCTCTAGCAACCTAATTCTTTTGTATTCACCTAGTCGGACCCTGAGGATGCTAGCAATGTCTTTATTTTGGGTAAACACCCCAGAAATATGTTTTCAAATTTCTGGAAAAGTACTTCGTAAAGTACTTTGCTCAGGTGTCGCAAACTTCTGCGAAAGCTTTTGAAAATTGCGACAGTAGTTTTCTAGTCTGTAGGAAAATGACAGCAATTCTTTGGCACTGCGCTGCAAAAGAACGGTTAGGAGTTTCGGGCTGAAATTTGGAGGAAACGCAGCTGACATCTCACAGATGTGCCTTTTAGTGTCGTGTTGAAAAAATATTACATGACGGCAAAGTTAAGGCACTCCAAAATTGACATTTTTTCCCATAGGATAACTTTACGGCGCCCGACGCATTACAGGAATCCTTTGGCACCCTGCTGCAAAACAACGGTTTGGTCTTTTTTTCCTGAAATTTGAAGGGAAGACAGCCAACAGCCCACAGATGTGCCTTTCAGTGGTTTGGTGAAAAAATATTACAGGAAGACAAAGTTATGGCGCTCCGAACTTCTCTTTTTTTCCCATAGGATAACATTACGGCGTTTGCCACGCCTTTCAGGGCCCGTATCTCGGAAACGGTGCGAGATACGGACTTTTCATCAGAAAAATACTTAGCTCCCGTCATAAATCATATGACTTTTAAATTTTTTTTCTACGTCGTACGGTTCCTGAGATATAACCTATTTAGTATTCCAAGTCCTCATTTTCTGCTCCGATACCCATTATTATGCATACATTCTTTGTACTCACTGTCTTTCTCTATGCAGGATTTGGAGAAAACCAGCCTGTGCACTTACATTACTGTTACCGTTGCCCTTTCCGCTTGTGGTTCCGTACCCATTTCACTTACCGTTGACATCTACGCCACCATGTGCGTTATCCTTTGCGTTTTCACTTACCTTGCGTTTCTGTTATTTTTTGCCATTTGTGTTCTATAGTACTGTTTCTCTTCTGTTTCACTTTGCATCACCATGCCCATTGACATTTCTGTTTGCAGGCACCATGTTACTATGTGACACATCACGTGGCAGACCGTTCCTGCTTACACCACCTGCAAAGTGCATCCTTTCTGTTCTCATTCGCACTTGCATTACCATGTGCACCACTGTTAGCACTTCTGTTTGCGTTGCTGTTCCTGTTACTATGCCACAAGACATCACGTAGCAGGAGAGTGGCTCAAGGGCCCCACGCCCCGCCCGCTGCATTACATTCACTATTTCTAGTATCATTCTCAAAAGAAGGAAATTACAGTACAGGCAAAAAATCAATTTAATGCATTAGTTTGGGTTGTTCCAGAGTGACAAAGGGAGGAATTTGTTAGGTTGAAACTTTGATCTCCCCCGCCCACCTCCAACCGCATTGGGTGTGCATTGGGGTCATCGGTCCAACTCTCACCCCATTCTCCTACTTCTGCTGTTTTACACATGTGATGGGGTGAGAGTTAGCTGATGACCCAATGCACACCCCAATGCTAGTTGGGGTGTGGGTAGGGTCCAAGGGGTTTTCAACCCAACAACCAATTTCCTCACGCTTGTCACAGTGGAACAAACCCTAACTAATGCATTAAGTGGAGTTTTTGCCTCTAAAATATATCTATATATATATATATATATATATATATATATATATATATATCTATATATATATATATATATATATATATATATCTATATATACACACACACACATATACAGTATATATATGAAATATGCCTGATATATTTGGGAATATTTAGAAATAGTTTACATATTAACAAAATATAGTTCTTTCCCATATGGGTTTGAATGCCAGCACACCAGATCCACATTTAAAACAACTGTTTCCATCCTTTGAGAACAAAGAGTAACATCAAAAAGGTTGGGCTCCATGGGGACTTCAACTTCACAAAACTCCCACAGGTGGATTTATTAATGGCATTTATAAATCAAGAGGGGAAACAGCCTTGACAGTCTGCTGTAATGAACTGGTTAAAATATTGATTCGCCAAGACAAAGAAGACTACAAATTGATTACTAAAGAAAGAGAAGAAATAAAAAAAGTTGCTTGTACTAAGAGACCTGCCAGATTTTTCAAACTCTGAACAAAACCTACAGGGGAAGAAAATCATAGCATGAGAGAGAAACTTCAGAGAGAGAGAGAGAGAGAGAGAGAGAGAGAGAAAAGTAAATTTACCCATGAGATCAGAAACTAAAGCCTCTTTGACTGAGAATGTTCATTACCAGTGTGCTCCCATAGCATGGGTAGAGCGAGATCAAAATTGTTAATGGTAGAAGTTATAACTCAAGATATAGCTCAAGAGACAACAAAAATCAACATTCTCCAACTTTGCAACAGACACTCTAATCTGTGTCTTTTCTTCAGCAAGGTCTAAACAAACATACCAAGAAAAGACTAAGAAAAACCAAATACCAGATGAGAAGGAAGAGGAAGGAGATGGAATACAACACAGCAGCCAGCTGTGGAGTCTATGCAACAGCAGCAACAAATAGTGAACCTTTGTAATGTGTTGCTGACTGAGGCTCAATATCAGGTTCTTAGCAAAGCACTCACATTTGTTATTGACCCCACAGTAAACACATTTCAAGTCTTTGTTGATTTAAAAAAGTTCAAATAAATTTAACTTGAAAAAATTGCCATAACCAAACAATGGGATTTTCAAAGTACTAGGCATCTAATTTAGAAGAAGGAATTGTTGCAGATTAGGATTTGCAAGCCCTTATAACTTTGCTCAATGAGAACAAACTTATGGACATAACGGACAATAATACAGAGACCCGAACATCAACACTGGTGAACAACCCAGAGAACAACTATGATAATACAATTCAAACATCTTGCAGAAAAACTACTTTTTTATGTATATATATACTTTTTAACCATAGTCTATCTTTTGCCCTTCTGTGTCAGCCTCCACAGCACTTCAAACATATCAGTCATTGGTCCTGTAAGAAGTGGAAAAGTTGATAAATTCATAGTGGCCTCAACAGTGGGTCAATCTAAGTGCAGAAAAAAAAACAAGATCTAAATTAAATTTGCAACAGTCATCCATTGGAGGTAAAACAGGTTGACAAAGGTGGCATGATAATAACCATGGACAAAGAACAGCATACTGCTGAAATATACAGACAGCTTAACGATGCCACATGCTATAGATTATTTCCCAATGATCCTACAAAGGAAGTTAAACAGAGAATTGATAATTTTTTGTTTGAGTCTTTCAGCAATTATGTAATCACTTACAATGAAAGAGACTTTATGTTAAATACAAACCCAGTTATACCAGCAACATATGCCTCCCAAAAAGTTACATGGACCAGACAAATCCTCTGGAGTGGCCAATTATCTCTGGATGGAGCTCTCTAGCAGAAAAACTGTCAATTTTTGAGGACTTCTATAGCAGTTAGTGACCAAATTACCTGCATATATAGGAGGCACAATGTGACATCCTTTCCAAGTCAGAAGGGTTTGTCTGGTCCTGGTAATATTTGTGGCTGAACATTGATGTCACTTTGTGGTATACGTCCATTAAACCTTCACTTGGTTATGGAAGCCCTTAGGGACCATCTTTCCATTTCTGTCAGAGCTAGTAACTTTCTTGAGGATTTAATTTTTACTTTAAAGTACTGTATTTTATATTTGACACCAAAATGCAATCTGCAGACCTGTTGTACTGCCATGGGCACCACCATGGTGCCCTCCAATGCCAAGCTATTTTTGGGTTGTGGGAGGACACCATGCTGTTTTCCCATAGCAGGAACCAATACCTGCCCCAGCTATTCTTCTGGGGCAGGAACATTGATGATCTACTGATTATCTGGCATGGCAGCATGGAAACAGCAATGGATTTTGTTAATATATTGAACAGAAATTACATGAATTTGCAGTTTACTGCCACAGTAGACCCCATAGAAATCACCTTTCTAAATCTCACGCCAACAGGAAAATTTAACCAGCCCATTATGTCAAGATCCTACAGAAAACCAACAGCAGGTAACACTTTTTACAAGCACTAAGAGCCCACCCACAACACCTTATAATGGCAATACTGTATTGTCCAGTTTATGCACATTAGAAGGAATTATTTCATTATAGTAGCCTTTGAGAAACAAGAATTAAAGCTAATGAATCATTAGCATTATCATAAGGGATAAGGGGTGGCGCAGCCAGAAGCACTACATGAGTACTTCTGTTCAATGTTTACCATGGAGAGGGATGGGCTTATGCCCCTGGGGAAAGGTGGGGTGGGGTGGGGAGGAGGAGTGGGGGTAATAGATGGAAAGATCCCAATGAGCAGGGTGATGGAGGGCCTTAGTTCCCTGTGGGTGGATGAGGTGCCAGGGCTGGATGATGTGCATTCAAGGATCCTGAAGGAGTTGGCAGAGATCCTGGTGGAACCTCTGGCAGACTTGTTCAACACCTCCCTGGGAATTGGATATGTGCCCCAGGACTGGAAGATGACACATGTAGTGCCCCTCCATAAGATTGGACCCAAGGTTGAACCAGGTAACTACAGACCGGTCAGCTTTACCTCCATCACAGGGGAAGCTAATGGAGACTATGCTTAAAGAGAAGTTGGTGATCTTTCTGGAGGAGAATGTCTTCCAGGACAATAGGCAACACCATTTTTTCTTGGGTAGATCCTAGCAGACAAACCTGGTTGACTTTTTTTACTGAGTGACAAGGGCATTTGATAGGAGCCATGCAGTAAATGTTCTGTATCTGGACTTCTGCAAGGCCTTCAACTTGGTGCCACATGGAAGGTTGACTAGTAAGGTGAGAAACCTGGGAGCAGGGGGGAGACTGGTGGCATGGGTTAGGAACTGGCTACAGGACAGATAGCCCAGGGTAGTTGTAAGAGGAGAACTCTCAGCTCTCAGAGCTGTAACCGTTGGGGTCTCACAAGGTTCATTACCTGGACTGGTGCTATTTAGTATCTTCATTGTCAGCTTATTGTATGGGATTAGAAGTAAGAGCAGCCTTTTTGCAGATGACACAAAGATCAGTGTGGAGGTGGATTTTGTGGAAGGGGGGCAGGTACTCCAAGAGAATTTGGCAAGAATTGAGCATTGGTCAGACACATGGCAGCTGGGCTTCAATGCTAAGAAGTGCAAAGTCATGCACTTGGGAGCCAGGAATCCTGGGAATTGCTACTGGCTAGAGGGAGTAAAGTTATCCACTTCGGTGGAGGAGAAGGGTCTGGGGGTTCTAGTCAAAAGGGACATGAATCACTCAGTACAATGTAGGAAGGTGGCAGCCAAGCTAATAAGATAAGACCTCACTTGGATTACAGTGTGCAGTTCTGGTTCCCCTATTTAATGAAGGCTGTCAAACTACTGAAGGGGGTCCAGCACAGGGCAACAAGGATGATCCTTGGGCTGGGGGACAAACCATTGTCCCTATGCACAAATGTGCGTGAAATGCACACAAATGTGACGTATACACAGTGTGCATCTGTGCAGCATGCAGGACCAGGCAACAATGCGGCATGCACCATATGAAACGCAGACCATGCAGTGGCATTGGGCAGATCCACAGATGGCGAAGAGGACGTCATGTAGGGAGCATAGCCCACCCCCAGTATCAGGATTCCACCCCATGACCCCGCTGTATATGGACAAAGACGCGGCCCACCGCACAGACACAGAAGTGAATGTGGTCTATAGTGCAGGAGGGAGGAGCATAGTGGATCAAGGGGCAACCACAGAGACTGGTGCGCAGCACCTGGCAGTGCCCAAAAATGTGCTGCATGCAGCAGGGCAGGCACCCAGAGGTGCATGCGGCAGTGGAGAAGGAAGAGCAATGTCCTCAAATTTCATGGGACCACAGGTGGTGGCATGGTGTCTAAAATCAGTGCCAACCACGCCTGATTTTACAGTGCACTGGCACCATCCAACCCCGCTGAAGTGAAGGAGTGCCTGTGGTTAGACATACAGGCTGTTGTGAACACCACAGGGCCAGACATATGAACCCTGATGGCCAATAAGCACAAATGGTGGGAACTCAGGATGTCTGTAAAGTGCAAGGTGGCAGCGGGTTCACAGGCACAAAGTGGCACAGCAGGTGGTGGCTCCCCCACCCTGGACGGCCAGCTGACACCCATAGAAAGGATGGTAGTGGACATCCTCACTGCCATCAGCATCCATTGTGTGGCAGAGGGATTCAACACATTGGCCAGTAAGTAATGCATCCATATGCACACCACGCCCAGATACCCCAGTGCCTGACAGCCATGATCACTAACATTTATGCGCTGTGCCAACAGAGCATATCAGGGATAGCAGACACACTGGAAGTGTGCTGGCCAGGGTGCCAGTCCTCCACCACCACTGACACATGGTGTGGATAAGTGAGGGAGGATGACATTGCAGGTGATTATGGGGAGGCATACAGCAGGGACACAGCCATGACACAAGCTGCTTCACAATTAACATCCCACTCTTCCCCTCCTCACAGGTCCACCACAAGTAGCTGAAGACATGCGGCATTACCCGGCTGATGACACCACCCTTGCTGCAGACAGCGACGAAGGGGACACAGTGGTGGAGGATGCGCCAGACGATGGTGCCATGGACGTACACCCTCACACACAGAGTGGGCAACTGGTACCACGGGAACATGCCTAGGAGGTCAGCTGCACTGGTAACGTGTACATGCGGCAAGAACCGTGTCAGGGCGGGGTGGTTTACACTTCAGAATGTGCAGAGCTGGATGGTGGGGACAAGGGAACATACAGCAGGCCCACCAGACACAGCCAGCCATCATGGCCCACCATCATCCCAAACACCCAGTACGGTGAGCTGAGGTAGTTGGAGGTTGAGTGACTGGAGGCACTGTGGCACCACACTGAGGCCATAGTGGAGCTCACCAGTGTGGTCTGTGCCATGGGGCGTTATGTGGCGTGGCTGTCAAGTGCACAAGAATGCATGGTCAAGGTACTGAAAGCCTAGGGACCACCGCCATGGCACTGGAACACAATCATGCCATGCACCCATAGCCACGAGATGCAGGGCCATGGCAGCAGCACTACATCACATGCGCCCACTGGTACGGACAGCAATATGGACACTGGTGATGTCAGCATGCCGCAGAACATGCACAACAATGGCGGTAGGCCAGCAGGGACACTCGCAGCAATAACACAGGACACTGTCACTGAGGATACCCAGCCTGAGGACATCCATGGTGAGGGGTGAACATCAGTTGCAGAGGTGGAGAACACACCAGCAGCAGGAACACCAATGCAGCCTTCCTCCCAGCACAGGGGCAGAGGTGGAAGGGCATTGGGACAAACCCCCAGACTGGAGACCTGATCCATGATGCAGGAGCAGACAGCCCTGTATGGTGTGACATGGCCGTAAGGGACCCCAATGAGGAGCATCATGGCAATGGCACTGAGGAAGGGTGTGAGTGAGCCACACACACATGCACAAGCACGCATGTGCGCACACACACACACACACACACACACACTCACACCACCCCAGCAGGGCCAAAACACACAAACACACATGGATGACTACAGCACAGCATGGCAGTGGCAATGTACCCCCTGTGAGAAGGACATTACAGTGGTGGGGAGGGAAGACCCCTGTCTGATTGGCTACCTTGTTATGGTACAGGGGTTTAACACAGAGGCACATGTGCTCTGTAACCAAACACCAGCCATGGGTGGCAGCGGGAGTGCAGGCACAGCACAGTAGCACCCCTGCCACTGTGCGCCCTCAGCCATGTGTCATCATGGAGTACATGGAGGGCAATGCCAGCCTACACCGTACTGTGTGCTGTGCACAGCGGCAGATATTTGAGCTGGTGCACCACCACAGGCAACCGTCAGACACTGGTGTGTATGAAACACCAACGCTAACATCTGAAGGTCCCAGTCATGACTGCAGCCGTCTCCTGCCAGCGACCCTGGTTGTTGACCTGGTGGCATGTCTGGATGGTTGTAGTCCAGTACCAGAAGACCACAGTGCATGACAGTGTTGTGTAGCATCACGCACATGGTGAAGATCTGGCATGTGCACTGTGGTGCAAGCATGATGGTAACCTTGGTGTGGTCCCGGCAGCGGTACCGCATCTTCAGCAATTGGATGCTCCTCTCAACGATGGACCTCATATGATGGTGCTTGGTGTTGAAGGCCTTCTCTGCTGCATCTGCTGGTGTCACGAATGGTGTTATCAGGTATGGCCACAGTGGATATCCACTGTCACCTGCGGGGTATGAGAGTCATGTTAGTCAGTGGTCATCAACCCACTAGGCACACACATGTGCACACCCCACCTACCAAATAGCCAGCCATAAAAGCATCCAGCATGGAGCAAGGCCCTCAGACCCAAGGTGTCTAGGATGTAGGTGTCATGGCACAACCCAGGGAACCTGGCACAGAGGTCCGTGAAGAGGACAGCCGCATTGCACACCACCCAGCAGTTCATGCTATGGTATCCTTTACAGTTATGATATGCCTCTTTGGACACAGAAGGTGTTAGGATTGCAATGTGTGTGTCATCCACCACACCAAGTACATTTGGCATGCCATGTAGTGCGTAGAAGGCCTGCTTCATGGCACGTACCTCATCATCTGTCATTGGGAGGCGTATGTGCTCGTGTGTGTGTTCCAGCAGTGTATCTGTGAACTGTGCCATGGCACGGGTCATGGATGACTGGCTGACACCGATGACATCGCCAGCCATATGCTGGAATGACCCAGTGGTGTAATAGGATAGTGCGCACATGACCTGTGTTTCCACGGTCGTGGGCCTGGAGCGGCGCATCAGCAGGGAAACTCTGTCATGCACTAGATCACAAAGCTGCTTGATCATCTGCCATGGCATCCTGAACTGCTCTATGCAGTGCAAAGTCCCTTAGCTTGTCGCTGGCCATGCATGGCCAGAACACATGCTCCCATGGACATCTCCTCCTGCCCCAGGCATGCCCCGTATGCTGCAGATACACATTCATCAGTAGTCATGGGCACATCTCTCCATCACTCAGTTGATGGCTTCCCCTGGAACGATGCCTCATGACAGCATCCACCGTCTTATGCGTCCTGCATGTGGCCTACTGTTTGCGTGAACAGTGCCACATGAGGCATGCTGTATGCATCATGGGTGGCACACAACACTGTGCAGCATGCCACAGAGATTCAACCAGGCTGCACAACTGTGGACAGTGTGAGTTGCAGAATAGGTAACAGCATGTGTAAGGTTTATTGGACTGTGAGGGAGGTGCATCGTACAGCATGCCTGTGTGGATGCACATGTTGCAATGTGATGTCATGCCTGGTCCACGACCACTGGAGTGCAGGGGCTCCTGTACCGTAGCACCGTCACTGTGTGTGTAGTTTGTCATGGGCCACCCCGGCACGTCCTAATGTCCCAACACATTGTTGCCCTGTACCTGGATAGCATGTCTGGTATGGCATGGTACATGACACAGATCAAAGCAGTGTTCCAGACACGGCGCTATGCACACTGGTGACTGCATACAGTGGGAGGGCAGCCCCTGTGTGCAATGCAACATCATCCCCATGCAGATGGACCCACACAGAGACACACACCTGTGGTCCCCTCACAGTGTAGCATGTGCAACCATCATTTGTGGCTGTGTAGGTTCTCACATACATGTGCACATGTGCCGGCCATCTTTGCAGTAGTACACAGCCATGGCCATGATTGGCTGCATGACAGTGGTGGGGAACGCCATATGGCAAACAGCATGTGTCGTGCCATGAAGCACATGCACGGTGTGCCCTACGGCTATATATATATCTCCGCGGACATGACAATGCTGTTTATGCAGGCATCATGGAGCGGTTTCCCCACCAGATGTGGTGTGTGGCCGAGGGGGAGTTTTTGGACAGTAGAGGGTATGGGACGCTGTGGGCAGTGGAGGCCCAGCACCCAGAAGTTGCACCAGCAGGGTGTGTATGTTGTTGGGGGGGGCATGCATACCACTGTATGTTGATGGACTGTCTCATCTTGTGTCTCCCACTCCTTCCCCATGCAGGATGCCATGGGCATGCCACAAGTCATGGAATTACTTCAGCAGGTGCAGCTGGATGGGGCTGCTGTACATGTTGTGCATCCCAGCAGGCTGTACTGCAGGTGCTGGTGGTGGCCTATGCCCCGCTACCTCTGGTGGGTTGAGGTGGATGGGGACATCAACTATGAGGCAAAGCATGCTGCAGCGGAGCCCAGGACACTGTGGAGAGTGACTGTACCATCCAGGGTAAGTGTGTGTCTATGGTGGAGTGCGGTGGTCTGTGGTTGTGCCCACCCTGGGGGGGGGACACTTTGCTGGGCGAGCAGTCCTAATGGTTCTCTTTCTTTCCACAGCGTTACGGGGGGGTCCAGTGAGATGGATGGTGCTGTGGAGGGTGGACCAGCCACATGTTGTGGAGCCTGATCTGGGGAGTGGCAGCAGCAGCAGCGAAGATGAGGCTTGGCCATGGAGGAAGTGGCATTTAGGGCAGCCAAAAGAGGAGGGTGTTGCACACCAGGCTGAGGCACCTTTTGAGAGACTGCTACTTGAGGTAGGGGCCAGCTGTGCAGTGGAGGGAGGCTGTTGGGCTGTTGGTGGCTGTTGTGGATGGGGGTGGGGGTCAACTGTGGAGGGGGTTGGGGAGTTACACATTGCCATTACATTTCAATCATGCCATTTCCTGTTGTTTTGCATTTTGCTATCCACTGGTCAATGTCTCACATGTGTATGTCTGTGTGTGTGTGTGTGTAGAAGTGTGTGGGGGGCCATGGGGGGGTCCTTGATGTGGTGTACGCCCTGTGGTTTGGGTGAATTTGCCCCGACCATGGCCTGTCCACCGTTCAGGTGGGCGTGGGCTTGCCATATGGGGTGGGCTTGCATGAATGTTCTCCTGTGGTTGCATGTTTGGCGTATGGCCATTGGACATGTCTGCCAGCACTTAGGGGTGGGTGTTGTTTGCATCCATCCTCGGGGTGCTATGTCACTGTGTCATGGCATTGTGGCTGTCCACTGCCACAGTAGCGTCATGATGTTGCACCTTTGTCGGTGCAACACACATGTGTGTCTGATGGTGAGTCCAGTTATGGGCCACCTGCTCACACAACTGCTGTGTTGGCATGCATGCCTGCATGTGGTGGCATGTTGTGACCATGCCATGCTGTGCCCACAGTGACCCTGGCAGCGCACTGCTGACTCTCCGCATGCTGGCAGTGTTCTGCCCCATTGGTGCCATCTGGCCTGCTTTTAGTTTCCTTGCCCTAAGCGGCTGTTTATCAATCAATCAATCAATCAATCACTTTATTTAACCAGGAATAAACACCATTGAGCAAGCTCATTTTCGAGGTGGTCCTGGGCATAAATACAATACAGTACACTTCATAAGATTACAATTACGGTGGACAACGGTGCAAAAAAAAAAAAACTTTGTGAAGGTGCCGGTCAATATGGGCTTATAAATACCGGTCAACATAATTAACATGCAAAGGTACATAATGATAAGCTTTACTGAAATGAGAAGAGACAACAATCCCATATAGTCTCCGCTGAGTAACAGCTCAAACCTAAATGATAAAAAATAAGGAGGTATTAAGGAATAGGGTAGAAATTGGGGTGGAAGAGTCGGCAGCCAAAAGGGAGGCCAGAATAGGTAAAAGGTAGAGAATAGGTAGGGTCATCTTGGATTAAGGGAACTAGGCTTGTAGGTCCTAGGTTTCTGTTTTTAGGGATGTGGGGTGGATGAGATACTTAGGCGTAGGATTTGAGAGTGGCACCAGAGGCTTAGGGGTCGTCGGCATCTGAAACAGTTGCATGATTCCTTCAGATAATCCGTTACTAGAGCTTTGAATGTGGAAATGCTTGGAAGTGAGGATAATTTTAATGAGTCTTGCATAGTGTTCCAAAGTGATGGAAGTGAGAAGTTGATTGCTGCTGAGCCAAGGGTAGTTTTCACTCTAGGAATCTGGAAGCAGATTAAGGAGAAGCGTCTCAAGCCATAGGAACCCTTAGCCCGTTTGAAGATGTTCAAGATGTATGCAGGGAGGTTATCAGATAATGCTCTAAAAAAACCAGAGGAGAGCATTCCTTTTTCTTCTAGTTGAGAGTGAGATCCATCCCGAAACCTGGTCTAGATGACAGTGATGTGTACTACGGGGTAGATTTAAGATAAATCTTAAAGCCCAGTGGCAAAGGGTGTCCAGCTTGTTTAGCATCGTTGATGGGCAATGACTGTAAAGGAAGTCAGCGTAGTCCAGTATAGGTAGGAATGTAGTTTGTGCTAGTCTCATTCTGGCTTCTAACGTGAGTAGGTGTTTAATGCGATAGAATAAACCTAATCACTGTCTTAGTTTCTTCAAGGTTTCATTTAAGTGGCACAGAAAGTTAAGCTTGTTATCCAGCCAGAACCCTAGGTATTTAAAGGTATTAACTACTTCAAGGGGTTCATCTAAGAGTGTTCGGATCTGTGTGATATGTGGACATCCGGAAGTAGACTTTGGTGACAGAATCCTTGCTTTAGTCTTTTTGGCGTTGAGGAGGAGCTTATGAGTGAGAAGGTTGTATTGGAGGGTGACGAAGTCTTTCTGTAAGTACTCACGGGCCAGATCCAAGGATGAATTTGTGGTATAGAGTACAGTATCATCTGCGAATAAGTGCACATTTGCTGTGCCCAGCTGCGAGTCCAGATTATTGATGTATATTGCAAAGAGGACAGGGCCCAGGATGGAGCCTTGTGGGACTCCTCACAACAAGGATTTTTGTGGGGACAGATCTCCTATGGCTTTGACTTGTTGTAACCTATTGGTTAGGTAGCTGGTGAACCATTTAATGGCAGAACTATCAAGTCCGATGTTACTCAGTGCAGTAAGCATGATAGTATGATCCACAGTATCGAAGGCCTTACTTAGATCAAGGAAGAGGGTAAATACATGCTTCTTAGAGTCCAAGGCCATTTGCCAGTCTGTAGTTACTTTGGCAAGAGCCGATAATGTACTGTGTTTGGCTCTGAAGCCGGACTGAGCCAGGTTTAGCAACTTTTGTGAATCCAAATGTTCTCTAAGTTGGATGTTGACAATTTTTTCAAGTAATTTAGAGACATTATGTTTATGGCAGCCTTTGTCTACACATACATGTGTGTGCCCTGTGGCTTTTGTATGTGTGCCACTCATACATTCCTACATGAGCTGAGCGTGTCCCTCTGTGCTTATTGCACGACCACACACCCCTCGTGAACGTTGCACTGGTGGCCTGCATTGCTATGTGCTGCGGCCCTATGCAGTGTCCTGTGCACACATCGTGCATGCTGCCACTGGGTTGCAGGCTTACACATGGTGCATATATATGCAGGTGCATTTCGCATGTGCCCTACTCATGCCGTGCAGGCTTCATACATAGGGCCCCATATAAGGAAAGACTGGGGGAGCTCAACATGTATTCCCTGGAGGGTAGAAGGGAGAGAGGGGATATGATTGAGATCTTGAAATACTTAAAGGGCATGAATAGGGTTAGTACTGAGGGCATGTTTAGATTAAAAGGTGGAGGGAACCAGTCTAAAACTGGAGGGTGGAAGATTCAGGAGGCAAATGAGGAGGCACTACTTCACGGAAAGGGTGGTATCAAGGTGGCATGCACTGCCAGAGGAGATGATATCATTGAAATCCATCGGCAGTTTTAGGAGGGGGTGGGACAGGGTCAAAGGTAAGATCAAAACTGGGGGGAAGCTGGAGAGGGGACAGTCAGCGGAAGGGGCAATAAATCACATGGACGGGCAATGGGTTGGGGGGTAGCTGTAGTAGATTAGACTGGGAGCTGTGCACTTGAGCAGACTTGATAAACCCTATGGCCTGTATCTGCTGGCACTTTCGTATGTTCGTATGTTCGTATTTTCTAGCAAGGGGGTATTCAGAGAAATCATTGATAAGGCACTAACTAGGACAGGAAGACTTATATAAACAGTTTTCTTAGTCCTCAAAGCAAGACTGAACCATCAGTCTGTTTATTTCATCAATTAATTTAAATACGTAGACCTCAAAACTGCATCAATTGTAAAAAAAAAAAGAAAAAAGCATTGGCCAGTGCTGAGGTGACTAGTCATTATTTCAATTGATTGGCATGCCTCAGGTTATGTACAGACATGGAAAAATATCTGGGTGACATGATTACTCATAATTTGTACAAAACTGCAGTCTATGATGTACATTGCAATTGGCTGCCACCGCTAACAGCAGGCAGTTACAGGTACAAGAGGTACAACATTTGTAAATATTGCACAGTAGGCAAAGAATACATTCACCCAACAGGTACTAAATCAGTCCAGCTTAAGGAGTGCATCAATTGCAATACTTCTTTTGTTATATACATAGTAACATGCACCTGTCCAAAGATCTACATGGGGATCTCTATATGCTCCTTGAAAAAATGCATTCAGGAACATGTACACGCTGTTAGGCATGCACATGCAAATACTCCACTTGGCACACATTTTGCATAGTACCAAAAGAGTGATCCAAGGCAACTGCAATACATAGGCAATGAACATGCCCCAGTGCTACAAAGAAGTGGTGACAGAGTTAAAAGCCTCTTGTAAAAGAGGCAAGATAGATTTATACTCTGAGGCCCAGATATTCAAAAGGGTTGTGCATGGCGCAACAGTGTTGCGCCATGTGCTACTCACTGATGCGCCCCGGCATGATATTCTAAAGGGAAAAGTGCGTGGCACAAATCCAGATGCGCCGGAGCGCATCAGTAATGTATGCAGGTGCAGGTAGGTGGGGCGTACCCATGCATACTCTGCACAGCCCAATATTCAGCCCAGGATGTGCAGAGCCATGCATGCACAACCCCTACCTGTGCCAGCATAAAGTTGATCCAAAAAAGAAAGGAACAACTGATGGCCACCCACAGGTGAGCTGCCACATTGCAGGATGCAACACAGCAGCTGCCACCTGTGGGTGGCCACCAGAGCTCCGGCTGCACCTGGTGGAGCCCCCCATGCCCGATTACGGGCATTTGTAAAAAAAACGACTGCTGTTCAATATCCCTGGTGGTCTAGTGGACCGCTATCTGCCTGATCGTGGGCATTTGTATAATAATAAAGAGTAATCTGTCCAATATCCCTGGTGATCCAGTGGACCGCTATCTGCCCGATTGCAGTCATTTGTATAATAATAAAGATTAATCTGTCCAATATCCCTGGTGGTCCAGTGGACCGCTATCTGCCAGATCGTGGGCATTTGTATAATAATAAAGATTAATCTGTCCAATATCCCTGGTGGTCTAGTGGACCGCTATCTGCCCGATCGTGGGCTAAGTAATACAATGATAGCCCCAATATCCCTGGTGGTCCAGTGGACCCCCACACCCCACCCGCCAACTGAATCCCACTGCCCCGCTCCCCCCCGGGTCAGCCAGTGGGCGGCAGCACCCCACCCGCCTGCCGCTCCGCCACCCGCCTGACACTGGCCGGTAGGGCTGTACGCCCATTGGTTCACAGTGTGACATATCTGAATGTGTAGTATGGTAGGGCTGCACGCCCATTAGCTCACGCCAGAACCAATGGGCGTACAGCCCTACTGACGTGTCAGTCGGGCGGAGGCGGGCGGCAGGGTAGGGTGTGCTCTCCGCCGGATGACCGGGGGGGTGGGGCAGTGGGATTCAGTGGGCAGGTGGAGTGGGGGGTCCATTGGACCACCAGGGATATTGGGGTTATCATTGTATTACTTAGCCCGTGATTGGGCAGGCAGCGGTCCACTGGACCACCAGGGATATTGGACAGATTAATCTTTATTATAATACAGATGCCCGCGATCTGGCAGATAGCGGTCCACTGGACCACCAGGGATATTGGACAGATTAATCTTTATTATTATACAAATTCCCACGATCGGGCAGATAGCGGTCCACTGGACCACCAGGGATATTGGACAGATTACTCTTTATTATTATACAAATGCCCACGATCGGGCAGATAGCGGTCCACTGGACCACCAGGGATATTGGACAGATTAATCTTTATTATAATACAAATGCCCACGATCGAGCAGATAGCGGTCCACTGGACCACCAGGGATATTGGACAGAATAATCTTTATTATAATACAAATGCCCACGATCGGGCAGACAGCGATCCACTGGACCACTAGGGATATTGGACAGATTACTCTTTATTATTATACAAATGCCCACGATCGGGCAGATAGCGGTCCACTGGACCACCAGGGATATTGGACAGATTAATCTTTATTATAATACAAATGCCCACGATCGAGCAGATAGCGGTCCACTGGACCACCAGGGATATTGGACAGAATAATCTTTATTATAATACAAATGCCCACGATCGGGCAGACAGCGATCCACTGGACCACCAGGGATATTGGATTTCCTTGTTGTACTGTAGCCCGCGATCGGGCTGTGGAGCACATTGCCGCTGCAGGGCGTATCGTTCCTCGACGGCTGCTGCCTGGCAGGACGCCAGGTACAAGTTACTGTGGGGATTGGCGCATTCCGTATGCAATGGGCTATATTGATATGCAAATGGGTCCATTTGCGACGGTATACATTATGGCCCCATTTGCATATCAGGTTTTGAATATCGTGGTTGCTGTGCATAGCACAATAGAACTTCACTAGCACATCCCCATGCTCCACTCTGGCCACTTGGCGTGGCGCGGTACCACTGCGCATGCATGCACGCCTGCGGGGAGTGGCGGTGCGATATTCAACGATGCTGTGCCATGGCGCAGCTCCATTGAGAATCGCCTAGTCCACACCCCTGTGCAGCCAAGTTGAGCTGTGCCCAAGCTTGCGCCACAGCCTGGTGCAGTTTGAATATCTGGGCCTGAATGTATTAAACCCCACATTACTGAACAATATGTTTGGCTTGATATCATTCCTCTAATTTCATGACAGAATCGCTATCAAGTTTTTTATGATTCAGTGAATTTAATGTATGATACGTTTAATAGCATTTATCCTGACCTCTCTCCTGAACCTCTCCCCCTCCAGCTTAAGATTGTGCCCCCTCGTGTTATGGTTGCCACTTAGCTTTAACAGGCCCTCCTTATCCACCTTATTTATCCCTTTCAAGTACTTGAAGGGCTTAATCATGTCCCCCCCTCTCTCTCCTGTCTTCCAGGGAGTACATGTTCAGTTTCCTCAACCTCTCCTCATATGCCTTACCCTGCTGACCCACTATCATCTTTGCAGCCCTCTTCTGGATCTTCTCCAGCAGGTTAGTTTCCTTTTTGAGGTGTGGGCACCAGTACTAAATTCCATACTCTGGATCTGGCCTCACCAGTGGCCTGTACAAGGGCAGTATAATCTCCTGTCTCCTACTACTGATCCTCCTAGCAATGCATTCTAGCATCTTGTTTGCCCTTGCTGCTGCTTTCCTGTACTGCGTGGAGTGCTTCAGATCACTAGTGATCATCATTCCCAGGTCCTTCTCCTCCTCTGATGTAGATACCTGGAGTCCACCTAGGTAGTTCTCTGTCCAGGGATTCTTGGCTCCAATGTGCATAACTTTCCATTTCGTGGCATTAAAACCAAGCTGCCAGATCCCAGACCATCTCCCCAGCTTTTCCAAATCATCCTATAAGTCCTGTAGCCCTTCAGCTGTGTCCACTGTCCCGCAGATCTTGGTGTCATACACAAATAGGCACATTTTGCCCTTAATGCCAGCTTCAGTGTCACTGATGAAGACATTGAACCACATCGGTCCCATCACCAAGCCTGAAGAACCCCACTGATGACCTCTCTGGTGCCAGATAACTCTCCACCCATAACCACCTTCTGGGTTCTGTCACTCAACCAGTTTTCCACCCGTCAGGTCATTTTCTCCCCAAGTCAGAGATCCACCAACTTCCTAATCAACCTTTTGTGGGGCACAAAGTCAAAAGCCTTGCTAAAATCCAGATAGAGAATATCTACCATGTGGCCCCTGTCTACCGTCTTAGTGACCCAAGGAAGTCAATCAGATTTGTTTGACATGATCCCCCCTCCCCAATGAACCCATGCTGCCTTGTATTCTGGAGTGCTCATGCCACATGTTTTCACGTTATTGGGTCAGCATACCCTGTGTGTGCACCCAGGATTCTCCAGAGATACACCTGCTCCTTTGTGTTGTGTCTTGCATCCTGGAGACTGTGCTCCTTTCTACCAACTTTTCTTTAGGTATGGTCTCCCTGAGCTTGCACACAATTGAGGTTAGTCTGACTAGTCTGTAATTCCCTGGGTCATCCTTGAGACCACTTTAGTGGAGGGGTACCATATGTGCTGTTGTTCTCCAGTCCTGTAGTACCATGCCTGAGTCCAACAAACTATTAAATAGGCCTGCCAGTGGTCCTGCCAGCTTCTTAGCCAGTTTCCTTAGTACCCTTGGATGTACTCTGTCCAGACCTGGTGATTTCTTCACCTTCAATGCTAGCAGCCCCTCCCTCACTCTATTCTCCTCCATCACATCTGTGTTCCCCTCCCTCCCACTCCTCTTCTCCCTCCTGAAGGTACTGATCTGTCCTTCTCCCTGGTGAAGACAGAACAGAAGTATTTATTTAGCATCTCTGCTTTCCCCCCTCATCCTCCACCCACCCCTTCTTAAGCCTAACAATCCCATCCTTCTTGTCCCTTTTCTCATTTATAAAGCAAAAGAAGGCCTTCTCCCCCTTCTTAATTCCTTCAGCTCTCTGCAGCTTCTTCTGTGCCTTAGATCTCTGGACTTCCTTACTTGCCTCACTAACCAACCTTAGGTAGTTTTCCCTATCCATCTCTCTCTTGGTCTTCCTGAATTTCCTATAGGCTAACCTCTTTTCCTTTACTGCCTGGGCAAACCCTGAACTGAACCAGTTGGGTGCTTTGGTCCTTGAGTTCTTCTGCCTGAGCCTAACGCACTCCTCTGTGGCAACAAGTATTCCTTCATAAAGGATGAACTGCCTTTGCTCCACCCCCATTACTCAAACTACTGTACAAAGAAAGAGGTTTTAAAAATTGCCTGGGTAAGAAGGAGGATGGAAAACGAGTGTGACGGATAAGTGAATGGCAGATATATGAGTACAGACTGTATAATACTAACTGATTATCTAATCCAGTTAAACGTAGTAAGGTCATGCCCTTTCTGAAGAAAACTTGGGCAGATTTTTTTCCTATTACAGGAGATGTACCTCTCCCCTTCAGAACACGATAAACTGAAATCCTTTGGCTATCAGGTTGTAGTGGCTTCTTCTCATAGAAAAGGATGCTGTAGGCACTCTGCCATCCTGATCCCACAGGACCTGACATTTGAAACACTGGATCAAAACATTTACAAGTAAGGTAGATATGCTTTACTGAAAGGTAGATATAATGGGTCTGCGCTTATTATGCCAATGTCGTATATGCTCCTCCTGGGTCTGGTTACACTTTTTATTGTAACCTCCTTCTACAAGCTTCAGAATGAGGGGGAAGGGGTGGTAATTTGGAGTGGAGACTTTAATTTGACCATGAATCCACAGCTAAATAGTAAACATAGACTTTGACGGCATATAAGGACGACTTGGCCCACCCAGTACCCCACAAATCCCCAATAAAAGAACACAGGTGAAAAGAAGGCACAATATTTGTTGGCTGAACAGGGTTTCTTGCATGCCTGGCACCCTCTCTACAACATGACACAAGACTACTTGTGTTATGCTCCTCTTCACCAAATCTGCTTCAGAATAGATTACTTTTTTATTTCTAAGGAACAGGGTGACACCTTACTAGAAAGCTGGATGGAGGTTATGGATTATCCAACCATGCCCCGGTTAACCTCAAATTAGGACTGGGGATGGTTCATCACTCCACTTTCTGGTGGTTAAATACCTACCTCCTGAAAGACCCAGAGATGACAGAAATAATTCCTCAGAAACTCTCACAAGAAGAGGCAGATAAAACTCACCCTGGAACACCTGCAGTCATTCTCTTGGATATGGTAAAGGTGGTACTTAGGAGGGGAGTGATGGAGACTGTTTTAAAAAACGGTGGGAGGAAAGGCGTAGGGAATTGGAAAGTCAAATTACACCCCTAGAGGAACAACATAAAGAGGAATTAAATTGACAACGAAAACAAGAGCTATTAAAATTAAAAAAGGAATATGGCAACCTACTTGATTATCAGGTGGAGCAGAAACTGTTGTTTCTTTGTCAACATTTCTATGATGAGAGTCCTGGTTCCCTCTGATTTCTAGAAGGCCACCTGAGGACATGATGATCTCAGTCCCAGATTATACAACTCCACCACCTGACCTCTGGGAAAAATCTAACTGCAACTAGGGGTATCTCAGAAGCCTTCCAAAACTGTTTTATGAACCTGTATTCCATAGACCAACCTGCCCCTCAGCAGGTAATTGCTGTTTTTATTTCCAAATTAAATCTGCCCCAAGTGTTCCAAGAGTAAAAGGAGGCCTTAATAGTCCCGATTAAGGCTACAGAGATTTTAGCTGATTTCCAGACTTAAGCCCTACAAATGCCCAAGTGCTGAAGGCTATGGCAGCAAGTTTTATAAACAGTTTAAAGAGGATGCCCCCCCCACATACAGCATACATTGAAGCCCTCTCTGATGGTGGGAAGTTGGTCCGTTCCTAGAACAGGGCAGTCATCTTAGTGATTTCTAAGCCTGGTAAGGATCCTACACAGTGTGGTTAATGCAGACCTACAGTATCTCCATCCTTAACATGGATCATAAAATCCTAGCAGCAATCTTAACTAGACATTTGGAAACAGTAATACAGATCTTGGTATATTTGGATCAAGCAGCTTTTGTGATGGGAAGAAAGGCATAGGACAATATCTGGTAACAGTGAAGATTACTGGTCACCTAAGTCAGACAGCTCAACCTGCATGTCTGATGAGCCTAGATGCTGAAAAGGCTGTTGATTAGTTCTCTTGGAAATTCTTGAGTGGGGTCCTTGCTGGGTTTGGCTTCTCTCCTCAGTTCCAATCCTTTATTTCTACCCTCCATCAATCCCTTGACGCATACTCTTTGCAAAAAAAACTCATTAATGCACCATAGAAACATAGAAGTTGACGGCAGATAAGGACCGCAAGGCCCATCCAGTCTGCCCATTTCTTTTTCTACCTTATAAATGTGCCATCGGCCTTTGCTCTGTCAGTAGCCTATCTATTCATACTCATTTGTATTGCACCCTTATGCCTATACCATGCCTGTTTGAAGCCCTGCACTGTATTCATAGCCACCACTTCTTGAGGTAGGCCATTCCATGCATCCACCACCCTTTCTGTGAAAAAGAATTTCCTCACATTCCACCTTAATCGGTCCCCCTCTAATCTCATGCTGTGTCCACTTGTCCTGCTATTTTTCTTATACTGTATTTAAACATGTTAGACTCTTTCACCCTGTTAATGCCCTTAAGGTGTTTGAATGCCTCGATCATATCACATCTCTCCCTCCTTTGCTCAAGGGTATACATATTGAGCTCTGTTAATCTGTCCCCATATGTCTTCTGATGCAGTCCCTGCACCATTTTGGTTGCCCTTCTCTGGACTGCCTCAATTTGGTTAATGTCCTTGTGAAGGTGTGGCCTCTAATACTGCACGAGTACTCAGATGGGGCCTAACAGTGTCTTGTAAAGAGGGATTATTACCTCCTCTTACGATTTGTGATACCCTATTAATACACCCTAACACCCCCTAGCCTTACCTACTGCTTTAGAGGTCTGCTTGGATGATTTCAGGTCATCAGTGATGATGATGCCCAAGTCTCTTTCTTCCTTTGTGACTGCTAGCAACTCCCCTCCCAGCCTATAGGTGGCTTCAGGGTTTCTCTTCCCTATGTGCATGATCTTGCACTTTGCATTAAATCCCAGTTGCCACTCTTCTGACCATTTTGCTAGTTTATCCAGATCTCTTCTCATTCTGCCCACCCCATCTGGATCATCTACTCTGTTGCAGATCTTGGTGTCATCTGCAAACAGACAAGCCTTACCTCCAGTCCATCTGCAAGGTCACTAATGAAGATGTTAAGAGGACTGGCCCCAGGACTGATCCCTGAGGTACCTCTCACTTGTGACTTGCATCTCTTCTGACTGTATACCATTTACCACCACTTTCTGTTTTCTGCTCACAACCAGTTTGCCACCCAGTTGACCAACTTCTGACCCACCCCAAGCCTACCCAGCTTATTTATCAATCTTCTATGTGGAACAGTGTCAAAAGCTTTGCTGAAGTCAAGGTAGGCGACATCAACTTCTCCCTTGGTCCACCACTCTGGTTACCCAGTCAAAGAAATCTATGAGATTAGTTTGACAGGACCTTCCTTTGTAAACCCATGCTGTCTTGGATCTTGTGCCCCTATGGATTCCAGGTGTTGCACTATCCTTTCCTTAAGGAGTGCCTCCATAATCTTGCCCACTACTGAGGTAAGACTGACGGTCTGTAGTTCCCTGCCTCTCCTGCTACCACTCTTGTGGGAGCGGGATCACATGAGCCCTTCTCCAGTCTTCTGGGACCTCTTCTGTGCTCAGAGACTCACTAAACAGTTCTGCTAATGGCTCTGCTAGTTCCACCTTTAGCTCCTTAAGTACCCTGGGATGTATGCCATCAGGTCCCATTGCCTTATCCACCCTGAGCTTAGCAAGCACTTGTAGGACCTTTTTTTGTGAAGGGAGTAGTGCTCACCTCCCCCCTGTGTCCATTGTGTTGGAGCTGTGGGCCCTGCCCTACCTTCTCTTTAGTAAGTACTGAGCAAAGTATCTATTTAGGATAGATGCTTTTACATGGTCCTCCTCTCATATGCTCCCTTTTCCAATAAGCTTAGCAATACCCTCTGGACTTTCTCTTTCACTAATGTATCTATAGAAAGTCTTGTCACCTTCTTTTACTGTTCGTGCTAGTGTTTCCTCAGTTTGGGACTTTGCTTGCCTTACTGCCTTCCCTGCTTCCCTTAGGGCAGTTTGGTATGCCTCCCTATCTTCATCCCACTGTGTTCCTTTACATTTCCTGAAGGCCAGCCTTTGGCTCTGACCTTTCTGCTACTGTATTTGAGAACCAAAGTGGTTTCCTTCTTCTTTTGCACTTCCTTTTCTGTCTAACACAATGGGATGTTGCTTCAAGTATTGCATCCTTAATGCTTGGCCACTTTGCCTGTACCCCCTCACCTGTGTTTCTTTTTGCCAGGGCTAGCTTAACTCTGTTGGTCATCTTATCAAAGTCAGCTCCTCTGAAGTCCCATATTTTTGCCTTGGAATGGGATGATTTAGATGTAGTAGCCAAATTGAACCATACCATGTGATGGTCACTGGCCCTGGAGATCTGTGATCCCTTCCCTGTTAGTCAGTACTAGATCTAGGATAGCCCTGTCTCTTGTGGGTTGTTGTACCAGTTGTTTTAGGCCCTCCCCCTGCAGGGAATCCACTGTGTGTCTAGTTCTGGCAGATGTTCCTGCTGGTATTGACCAATCTGTATCCGGCATGTTGAAGTCTCCCATTATCAGAACCTCCCCTTTAGCTGTCATGTTTTGTATATCTTCTAACAGTAATGTGTCTATGTCCTCCCCTGGTCTAGGGGCCTGTAGACAACCCCAGTTCTTATGGCTGTCCCATTTCTGTTTCCAGGGTGACCCACAGTTCTTCTGGCTCCTTATGTGTATTCTGAATTTCTGTAGCTTTGATATATTCATTGACATACAGGGCCACCTCCCCCTTTTTGCACCTCGGTCTCTTTTGACAATACATAGCCAGGTACTGAAGTCTCCAAGTGTGGTTACTGGTAAACCACGTCTCACTAATTGCTACTATGTCCAGTTTAGCCTCTGACATTATTGCCTGCAGGTCTGGGATCTTATTTCCAGGCTGTGAGCATTTGTGTACATGATTTTCCACTGGCCAGATTTCGTGTGTTAGTTGTTGGGTGAGGTTTGGCATTACCCTGTGCATCGTATGGGAGACAAACCTTTTTCTTACCTGGTGATGCAAATGAACTGCAAACATGCTGAATCCCTGTTTGACCACTAGCTGAGGGGGGAGGTATGGGGTGCTGCACCCCTCTCCCCATTTACTAGTTTAAATATTCTGCAAAGACATCAAACTTCTGACCCAATGCACTGACTCCCTCCTTAGTCAGATGCAGTCCATCAAATTTAAAGAACTTTCGCTCCCAGAACTGTTGCCAGTTCCCTACAAATCTGTGTCCTTTTTCCTGGCACCAGCCCTTGAGCCACGTGTTTAGCTCCCCTATCTCCCCTTCTCTGACCTTCCGTCCATCTGCCCCCCCTCTCAGACTGGCAGGATCTCAGAGAAGGAGATGCCAGATGAAATGGATGATAGTTTGTCACCCAACCTTGTCAGGTGTTCCTTGGTCTCCACAACTGACCGGCTGGCGAGATCATTAGTCCCTATGTGTACTAGGACATCAATGTTTCTCCTGCTTTGTGAACAATTTAGTAATGCAGTCAGTGTCTCTCCATGCTGATGTACCTGGGAGACATCTGACCATTACCCTGGCTGGAGATGGGTATCAACTCCCGAATCATGGAGTCTCCTATGATCAGAAGTTTTTGGATTTCCTTTGCTTTTTTTGTTTTGGTTCCTGATTTGGGTGAGTTTTGTTGTGTTAGCTCCTGTGTCAGTAGTGTCCTGCTTCTGCAGTGTCTTCTGCCTCTTTGTTTGATTTCAGAGATAGAGGCAGATACCTGTTTGTAGTGTATATATGGTTTTGGAGGTAATATGTTGAGAGCAGAGAGTGATTGGGCACCGATTTCCTCCTAACCACCTGCCAACCTCCTGGTCCAACTACCCTCTGTGGTCGAGGTTTTTCTGTTGGATGCTGGGGAAATGGCGGGTGGTTCTTCTAATGTATTTCCTCTTGAATATGAAATTTGAGGCGTGCAATCTCTGCCCATGCTGCCCGGAGCTGAGCCCTAAGATCTCCAATGGTCCAGCATGTAGGACAGTGTCCTAAATCCTGTAAGACTGTCCTTCTGAAAATTGTTCCACAGTACCTGCAGTTAATGATGTCCATTCCAGATAAGTTGCTGGGTTTATAACCTAGTCAGAGTAATTAGAAGGAAAACATGCAAGTAATGGTTTGATTGTGTTTTGTTTTGTTTAACTTGTTATAACAAGTTAAATTACTAGCGCCCCTGTAAATGAGCTCACCTTGTGGATGCCCCACTGATCCGCCCCTTCCTGCTCTGCCACAGGAAATGTCACAACTGTGGTACCCTATAAAAGGAGAGTAGTGTGGGTGGTTGGGGATGGGGTGTGTGCTGGCCCTTCCCGCTGAAAAGAAGAACCACGGACGAAGAACAAGGAGGTAAGAGCAGAAACAATCAGTCAACAAGAAATGCAGTAACCCTGAAAGCTTATCCTAATGTTAGATAAAACTGTAAAACCTGTAAAGCACCACCTGTAATAATTCTGAGAAGATTACGCTGTAAGAAACACTTTGCTACAGAGAAAAATAAAGCAATGAAATGTTAGCAACAAACAGTAGCAATCCCTGTGAGTAAAAAATAAAAACAACACCACACAGTAAATCTGCTTAGCCAAAAGAAGTCTTAATCCTTTTTCCTTGCTCTGGTAAGGTTCTCTACTCTGCCTTTCAAGCTGTCTTGGAAGGAAAGAGCTCAGGTGAAGCTGGGTGCCTTGGCCAGCAAACCAAGTCTTCACCAGTTACAGTAACTTAATGTCACAAAAGTAGGGAAATGTGGCATTAATAGATTCCAACCCTAACTCCCCATCCCCAGCTCCAGAGCAGCAAAAGAAAAACACATTAGGATTTGGGGTTTGTGGAGTCTTGGCAAATCAGTGATGGGGTCCTCCTTGGGGTTGTGAACCCTAATGCCCACCCTGTTTCCTGTGCAGGAAGAAAGCTACAACAAACTGTGCTGGCAACATCTGGTGAGACAAAGAATCTCTGTGCGCAAGCACTGAGGCAATGGTTACCCCAAAGGGCATTTGGCCAGGAAGCCAAGTTTCAAAGAAATACAAAATCACACATGCACCCACAATGCAAAGCATCATGGGCTGCATATGAAAATCACCACAGAATAATATGCTAGTTCAATTTTAAGCAAACGGCATGGTGCTGACAGGCCTCTCACACAGTTTGCAAAGGGTGCCAACAGAAGACATAGACACGTGTTTCGTCCTACCAGGACTCATCAGTATGCCTCATTTGTGAAACATACTACTCTACCTTGGAAGAGTGCATCACCATGGACCTGTATCTTGTGCTTCGGACTGGAGGCTACGGGCTGGGAGCGGTGAGCATTAGGGTTCACAACCCCAAGGAAGACCCCATCACTGATTTACCAAGGCTCCAGATACCAAACCCTAATTTTTTTCCTTTTACTGCTGAGGAGGGGTGGGGGTGGGGTGGGAGTGGGGAGTTATGGTTAAAGTCCTAATGCCACATTTCACTATTTTTGTGGCATTAAGTTACCCAAACTGGTACATTAACAAAGGTTTTTGCGAAGAATTTCCCTTCATTTTGAGATAGTAGAATCTTATCCTCATTTATGCAGATCTCTTCAGGAGCTACGTGAATAGATGGAGATGTGCAGGGCCATCTGGGCTGTGCATCAATGGAACACTCCATCTGCCTACAAAAGTCCAGGGCCCTGTTGACCCTGCCTTTCTGTCCAGTGTCAGACGTCAAAAGTTACCAAACCTATGAACATGCATAGAAAAATATCAATGTACCTTCATAACTGTGTGTTGCTTTTTTTAATATTTTGACCCTAAGTTTTCAAGATAGCCTTGTTACCAACCCACCTTATGAACCCGGTATGTCAAAATTTTCAATCTCAGTGAAACATTGTTCTGCAGTGCAGGTGCAAAAACACATTTTGGCCAGGTTTTGAAAAATGACAGTTGTTACAGTCATGAGGTGAGGTGAAAAAAATGACAATGTTGAAAATTTAGGGTCAAAATGTTTAAATGTACCAAAGTTATGAGTGTGCATTATAAAATTTCAATGTACACTCATAACTTTGTTGTTTTTTAATATTTGTACCTCAGATTTGCCATGTAGCCTTCTTGTGACCCCCACCTCATTAAGAAGGGTGGACAACATTTTTAAATCCTGCTAAAAAGGTGATTTCACACATCGTGAACATCATTCCGCAGCACAGGTGCAAAAACACATTTTGGCCAGGATTTGAAAAATGATAGTTGTCTCATTCATGAGGTGATGTGAAAAAATTACTATGCTGAAAATTTGGGGTCAAAATACTTAAAATTACCCAAGTTATGAGTGTGCATTGCAAAATTCCAATATACCGTCATAATTTTGCCATGTTTTAATATTTTCACCCCAAATTTTAAATTCATCCTTTTTATTGCTCCATCTCATCAACAAAGGCAGTGACCATTTTCAAATCCAGCCTGAAAGGTGATTTTGCCAAGTAACTGCGAAATCGCCTTTCAGGCCTGATTTGCCTAATTCCATTATCACTGGTCATGAGGTGGGGGGGGGGTCCCAAAAAGGCCATATGGAAATAATAGGGGCAAAATACACAAAACTGACAAAGTAATACATCAAAGTTCAAAACCCCATTGAAATACATTGAACCACACTTACCTTAGTTTCTCATATTGCAGTTGCCAGTTTCAGCAGCAAGATGTTTCTTTGATTGGAGAGTGAATCTTCACCATGGCACATGTTCAGGTGAGTGAGGGGTTGTGGGGAGTGGGTGCTGAGTGGAAAGTTGGGGTGTGGGTGTCAGATTGGCGAGGGACCATTTTCTCATTTGCAGGTAAAAACAAAAAACAATGAGGGATGGTTTTCTTCTTTTCAGGGGATAGTAGGCTACTGTTCAGTAGCACTGAAGGGTACCCCAGTGTCACCATATATACATTGGGAATGGGGGCTGCTGACCTGAATGGGAGGGAGGGAGGGAGATCAGCAGAAGTGTTACTGGGGGTAGGTACCCCAGTCCACTTATATAGTCAAATAACAACAACAAAAAAAAATACATAAATAAAATAAATGTTAACTTTAGGAACGGGCGACCTGGAGAGGAGAGGAGAGGAGAGGAGAGGAGAGAAAGAAGTGGCACAATGGGTGGACACCCCGGTCCATTTACTAAATAATTTTTTTCATAAATAAAGAGATAGGTAGGTAGGTAGATAAATAGATAGATAGATAGACAGACAGACAGACAGACAGATCTGTCTGTTTTTCTAACCTATGGTGCAGCTGCCCAGATTAACAACTTTGCCTATGGGAGTCAGAAAAGTGACAGAAACAGCACTGGGTGACAATATGAACTTACTGTGAAAAAATAGATGCATTTTCTGTCACTAAAATAAGTCTTGTCTTAGATTCTCTGCTACTTTCCAATAAGCAGTGTCACTTGCAAGAATGGCACTGCTGAACCACCGAAAGAGACTTTCACTTTTCTGATTCTCATTCAACAGCTTTGAAACTGTTAAATCCAGCCCAATTCTGCATCACCAAAACCTGATTTTTCAAGTGTATGTAGTTTAAAAAATCCAAAATTCCCAAACATCAAACTCCACTAGGAAATCCTACCCAACCAATGACCACAACGATACAAAATTTCACTGTTTAAAGAGTACTAGCTTTTTCTCTACATGAGAACAAACATTTAGAAACAAGCATTTGTCGATGCCGAATGTTTGCTTCCTGGCATTGGCATTGGTAGTGTAAGAGTAAGAGAGATGTATAATAGGAATGGCAGTGAAGTACTGAACTGAAGCCAACCCCACCACCACCCTGCGGAGACTGACAGGCATTGGGGTGTGCCTTTGAGTCATGAGGCATAACGTCCATGCCATTTCACCACACCCTACCCTGTAGACACCGACAAGTGTTACGGTGTGCCTTGGGGTCTTTGGGACTTATGCTCACCCCATTCCATAAGGAAATATGGTGAGATGGGTGCAGTATAGGAGAATGGGGTGAACTTTGGGGCCGAAGAGTCCAGGGCACATCTCGATGCCTCTCACTGGCTGCAGGGTGTGGGTGAGGGTGGAATGGCATGAGCATTACAAGTGATAATCCCAAGTCACACTCCTGATGTCTGTCAGTCTGTACAGGGTGGGGCGTTATGGTTGAAAACCCTAACGCACAAGGCGTTCATTAGTATTTTCACTCCAAATTTTCAACATGGGTTTTTTGTGACCCCCACCTCATGAACAGTGGCAATATCAGTTTGTTAGCCGAAAACTGATTTTGCACAGCGACTATGCCATTTGGCACCACAGGTGCAAAAACACATTTCGAACAGGATGTGAAAAATGACAGCTGTACTGTTCATGGGGAGGTGTAAAAAATGGCAATGTTGAAAATCTGGAGTGAAAATATAAAAAAACTGGTGAAGTTACGAGCATGCATAGAAACTGCGCAATGCACACCCATAATGTAATTAGTTTGGGGATTTTTTTTACAGCAGATTGTCAACACAGGAATTTTGGGAGCTCCGCTCATGAACAGTGTCACTGTGATTTTCTTAATCTGTCCCGAACACTGATTTCCCACAGCAACCATGCATTTCTGTGCCGAAAGTGTGAACACACATTTTGGCCAGGCTGTGAAAATGACAGCTGTACTGTTCATAAGGAGGTGTGGAAAAATGGCAATGTTGAAAATCTGGACTTAAAATATTGCAAATTCGTGAACTTAAGGGGGTGCGTGGAAACTGCGCAATGCACGCTCGTAACACAGTCATTGTATGGACCTTTGTCATCAAATTTTCAACATAGCCATTTTAAGACTTCTGCTCATGAACAGTGTTACTGGGATTTTCTTAATCTGTCCCAAACATTGATTTTGCACACCGACTGTACCACTGTGCGCTACATGTGTGAAAACACATTTTGGGCAAGATGTGAAAAATTGGTGACATCCAGCAGACTAGACCTGGGTTTGAATCCCACAGCTTCCACTTGCATACTGTGTGACCCTGAGCAAGTCACTTAACTTCCCTGTGCTCCCAGGTCACACCTGTAAAAAAGCTTTCAGCTTAGTGTGCTACTCCTGGTTAAACAACTAAATAAATTAAAAAAAAATTATAGCTGTACTGCTCATAAGGAGGAGTGGTAAAATGACAATGTTGTAAATCTGGAGTAAAAATAATAAAAATTCTTGAAGTTATGAGCGTGCAATGCATGCTCTTAAAACAGTCATTTTTGGGAATTGTTTCACCAAATTTTCAACATTGGGTTTTGGGGGGGCTACCTCATTAACTGTGACACTGTCATTTCATTACTCAGTCCCAAAAGGTGGTTCCACGCAGTGACCATGAAATCAACTTTCAGGACTGAATAACAAAATGACAGTGGCTGAGCTCATGAGGTGTGGTCCCAAGAACCCCGTGTTGAAATGTTGGTGAAAAAATTCCCCAAAATGACCGAGATATCCACCAAAGTTGAAAAACAGATTTATGTCATTATACTGCTTACCGGCATTTCTTCAGTTTGCGGTCAGCTTTGAAGAGTGCAGACATGTTCCCAGTCCAACAAAGATCATTGCACCGGCCTCTGGAGGTAAGTGTGGGGTGAGGGGGTGTGGTGAGGTAGGGTACACAGAGGGTGGGTGCGGGTTGGGTTGAGAGGGCAAGAGAGTCAACGAGGGACCGTTTTCTTTTGTTCTAGGTCTTTTTTTTTTAAGGCAATGTGGGACTTTTGCCACGCTGGGGTGGGCTCCCAGCGTGGCACCTGCATGTTTGTTGGGGTGGGGGCAGTGGAGCTGATGGGGGATTGGGCACCCCATGGGCCACAGACTTTAGTCACGCTGGGGTGGGCTCCCAGCATGGCACCAGGAAGTTTGCTTTTGGGGGGGCAGTGGAGCCAGTGGGGGATTGGGCACCCATGTTGGTCACACAGTGTGCGGGGGGTGGAGGGGAGTACATGAGCATGCTGGGGTGGGCTCCCAGTGTGTACAGAACGTGGGACTTGCCACGCTGGGGTGGACTCCCAGTGTGGCACCAGGAAGTTTGTGTTTGGGGAGGCAGTATAGCCGGTGGGGGATTGAGCACCCCCATAAGTCATACAGTGTGCGAGAGTGGAGGGGAATGCATGAGCACAGTGGGGTAGGCTCCCAGTGTGTACAGGATGTGGGACTTTTGCCACGCTGGGGTGGGCTCCCAGCATGGCACTAGGAAGTTTGCTTTTGGTGGGGCAGTGGAGCCGATGGGGGATTGGGCATCCCCGTTGGTCATACAATGTGCGGGGGTGGAAGGGAGCTTATGAGCATGCTGGGGTGGGCTCCCAGCATGCCACGTATGTGTTAATGGGGGGAGAACTGTCTATGACAGTTCAGATGCAGTGCTGATGTGTAGGCAATTTGCATACTGCCGACAGCAATATGAAAATTGCCTACACGTTTCCGCCGCTGACTGTAGCGGTATTTTTCTCAGAACTGTATGCCACTGCATCTGAATGGCTGTCATAGACAGATCGGACATTCATTGGTGCAGTGCAGCTGCATCTGAAGAAAGGAGCAGGGCATTGGAGAGCTTGCTCGCGTAGATCCAGTTGCCAGCCAACCTCCTTAGTGACACATCGGGAGATGACCTAGGAGACAATCTCTTTCTTTTTGGCTGGCCGACTGAGCTCCCCTTCAAATAGCTGGAATAAATCTGGAGGACTGGAAGATGACTCTTTAGCCATAGTGAAGGTCTGCTCTATTTTCATGGAATTTATGCAACAGTAAGAAACTCAGTCTTTATCCAAATACTTCCCAGGTCAGATTGTTCCATTTTCCTCCCTCTTATATACTAAGACCAGATTATATGACTATTTATTTTGCCTATGTGAGAGATAGGCTTTGGGACAGATTCCTCGGGGGTGAGAGCCCTGAGGGTTTCTCATCATTCTGGTTTTCAGTGGAGCATAAGTAGGAAGAAACTGTGTCCAAACTGTCATTAATTTTCCTGAGAAGTTAAAATCTGCCCAGACTGCTTAAGACTTTTTCTGAAGAGAATTGGACAACTGTTTTTTTGTGTTTTGGGGGGCTGCTGTTTTAAGATATTTAAATCAGCCTATGATTTTGATAATATTTAATTAAATTGGCTGATTAATAATTATTTTTTTAAAAATTTGGCAGCATGTATTGGGACCGGGCCTCCGTGGGTAGGCGTTATTCCCCCTCTAGGCTGAGGGGACCTGTGCCCTTTCGATTGCCCCCCATTGCAACCTGAGGTATATAGGCATTGTCGTGCCTTGGGGATTGCACAGAGGAGGCGGAGAGGAAGGGGGGGGATTCCTCGGCTCCAAGGCGGGGAGTGGAGTGGGCGAATAAGGGTGGTGGGGTTGGGGAGACACCCTGGGATGAAATGGGCCCAGGATAGGGGAGTACGATGCCTGGTTCCCATACCCAAGAGTTCCACTGAGAGTGGACAAGTGGCCCGCTCCTCCAAGACCTCTCATCCAACCCAGGCGGTGTCATGTAATGCCAGGTCTATAAAAAACAAGACAGCAATTATTGCTAATCTTGTTGAGTCATTTGACCTGACTTGCATTACCGAGACCTGGTTGGATGAAAATGCTGGTCCCATATTGGAGTCAGACGTTCCAGCTGGATACTCAGTAATACATTGCCAGAGGTTGGATCGAAGGGGGTGGGGGGGTCACCATTTGTTTTAAATCGGAATTGGGCCTTGTTGGAGGTTCCAGTGGTGTCCCTTAGATCCTTTGAATGTGTCATGGGAGCAGGTGTGGGCAGCAGAATCTAACTCATCTACCGTCCACCCAGTGACGAAAAAGTCTTTCTGCAGGAAGTCGCAGACTTCATTGTCGACCTGGTGTTGGAGCCCTCCAGGTGGTTGGTCCTGGGGGACTTCAATGCCTGGGTAGACGATGAACTCTCACATTTTGGTCAAGACTTCCTCCAATTGATGATTTCATTCGGCTTCATACAGGCTGTTACCTCTGCTACCCATATTCAGGGTCACTTTCTGGATCTGGTGTTCACCCTGGGGATGGAGATCATGGAACTGATGGTGGAACCAGTTGGGTAGTCTGACCAGCACTCCATAAGGTTCAATTTCAAGGCCCCCCTTTTGAGACATTACCCTCTGGAGATAATCCAATATCGCCCTTTGAGGGGAGTTATCCCTGAGGGTCTGATGATGATGTTGGACCTATCGAGTTGGCCTATGGAGTGCATGGATCCAGATGTCTTAGTAGTGCACTATAATAATATGGTGCTGAAGGCACTGGACTCCATTGCACCGGTCCATGTTCGCCCCCTCTCCCTTCACCCTCGGTCCCTTAGTTTGATGGGACATTGAGGGAGTTGAGGACAGTGGGGCAAAGACTGGAACATTGTTGGAGGAAATCCAGCCTGAAAGGTGACAGACTTAGATTGATGGCTCATTATGTAGACTATCAATCAGAAATCTCCCATAAAAAGGCAGAGTCCCTGTCCAGGGAGATAGCTGCAGCAAGAAATCGACCTGCTCAGCTTTTCCAGACCATGGACAGACTGTGCAATCCAGCCTGTCTACGGGGTCAGAGAGCTTTTTCACAAATACAGTGTGACGAGTATGCTGTAATCTTTGATGATAAGGTGTCATCGATCAGGTCGGAGATCCGCAGTACACGTTCAAATGAGTGTTGCAGCGATCAATGTGGGGTTACAGGTCCTTGGTCTACCTGGACAGATTTTGACCAATCAGTGATCATGGATATCATGAAGATTTTCCAGGGCTTGCAAACGACTTGCTGTAATTTGGATTCTGGTCCTACGTGCCTCCTTGTGGGGTGCATGGATGAGATTGGACCAGTCCTTGCAAAGATAGTCTGGGGTTCTTTGGACCAAGGGGTGTTTCTGGAAACTTTAAAAGAGGCCGTCATAACACCCCTTTTGAAGAAATCTTCCCTTGACCCTGACTGTCTCGCTAACTACAGTCCAATCTCTAACCTGCCCTTTTTGGGCAAGGTTATTGAGAAAGTAGTCGCATTGCAGCTCGATGACTTTCTTACCACCCATGAGGACTATGATCCTCTCCAGTCCAGCTTCAGGAAGAGGCATAATACCGAGACGGCGTTAGTCCGGGTACTTAATGATCTCCTAATAGCGAGAGATCAGAGGAGCCCTTCGATCTTGGTTCTCCATGATCTCTCTGCAGCATTTGACACCGTGGACCATGGGATGTTGCTGGATCACCTGCAGCTACTCTGCGGACTGTCGGGGACAGTCCTCAGATGGTTCCACTCTTTCCTCACAGGCAGAAGTCAGAGGGTAGTTTCATGGATTTTTTCCACTGCTCCCTTTGCTCTGTCCTGTGGGGTGCCACAAGGTTCTCTGCTTTCCCCCATGTTGTTCTTGGTGTATATGCTGCCATTGGGAGACATTATAAGGTGTTATGGGCCGAGTTTTCACTGCTAAGCAGATGATACTCAGCTCTATATGTCCTTTGTACCCGAGCAGAATGACGCTTTATCGGTCTTCATCAAGTGCCTCACTGAGATTCAGAATTGGATGAGTGTGAACTGGTTGAAGCTGAACCCTGATAAGACTGAGGTGTTGGTTGTGGACCCTGGTCATCATGTAGAGAAGTTGACTCCTGGGTTTCCTTCTGGTCTTGTATTAGGGGGTAACCAGTTGAGACCTTCTGAACAGGTGTGAAATCTGGGCATAATTTTTGACAACAAGCTGACGCTGAAGACACAGGTATCGGCCGTTGTCAAGTCTTCCTTTTACCATCTGAGGAATATCACCCAGATAAAACACCTTGTTCCACACGATGACCTCCCTGTGTTGGTCCACGCTTTTGTTTCCTTGCATCTTGATTACTGTAATGCTCTATATCTAGGGTTGCCAGGGGTGGATCTCTGTCACCCGCAGCTGGTGCAGAACGCTGCAGCCAGGTTGTTGACTGGGCTACCAAGAACTTGTCATATCACACCTGTGCTGCGCGAACTGCACTGACTGCCAGTGCAGTGGAGAATCACCTTCAAGGTCACATTGCTGACCTATAAGACCCTACATGGTCAGTGACCGGGCTACTTGCAAGATCTCCTTTGACCCTACCGCTCTCTCTGCCCACTCCGCTCCACTGACGAGGGATTGCTAGAGATTCCCAGGGTTCGTCTTCAGTCATCTGGGGCCAGGGATTTTTCCTTTATGGCCCCAACCCTGTGGAAATCTCTACCTCGTCAGATTAGAGTGCTTGTCCACAGAATCATTTAAGACATCTTTGAAAAGTTGTTTATTTGAATTAGCGTTTGGTTCGGTCTATTGCTACTTTTAATGTTTTTATGTTGTTATTTATTATGGTTGATATTATCTTATGTATTTGCACTTTGATATGTTGAAAAGCACATTATAAATAAAATTTGATTTGATTGGAAGTGGGTGAGGCACACCTAGGAAAACTTGTTTGGTGGCACTATGCTTTTTTTTGCACATGCGTGCAAGCAAACATAGAAAGCACAGTTGAAATGAATGGAAACATACATTTTATTCACACATTAATATCTATAAAAATACAAAACTGATTTACATGAAACATTCAGGGGGTTGTAGATTCTGTGATGTACAACAAAGCCTGAAAGTTTCATATAAATCTGTAAATCTGTCTCTCTGCAAGCAGCAAACAAAATGTCAGGTTTAATATAGAAGTCACCAGCCAATTTAACTATAGGGCACTACTGCACCTTACAATATTTTGGCAAATCGGCAACTCTCCTACTGATTTTCACTCGGTAGAGGCACCCAGAAGAGTTGTTCCCTTTCCCCTATCATATTTGCTCTTTATATAGAGCCCCTGGCTCAACACATACAGGAATTCAGGGCATGCAGGTTTGAAAATCAGGAACATAAACTGGCCCTGTATGCAGATGATGTACTAATGTATTTAGGCAACCAGAAGTGCCCTTTACTCACCTCATGGAGGTAATCACTCAGTTTTCTGCCTTCTTAGGTTACACACCAAATATGGCAAATGCCGAAGTCTTGTTTTTTTAATCAAGTTGTCTTGCCCCAACTTAAGCATAATTACCAATGAAATGTGATCTGAAGTCCAGCCATAAGTACTGGATCAATAAAGGTGGATTCAGTTGGGGTACTGTCTGTTAAAGAGTCCCACTGGATGCCAGGTAGAATAAATTCACCTACGATGATTACATCTGATGACTTAGCAGCTGCTGTTACTTCCTGTGAGAGAGAATCATTGTATTTTTGAGTAGATGAGGGGGGTCTGTAATAGTTTCCAGTTAGAGGTTTTTTATCACTATTTAGCTGTATTTATACCCATACACTTTCAACAGTATTTTCAGTTTCAAAGTCAGAATGATATTTGTAGCATTCTAGCTTACTTTTAACAAATAGACAAACTCCACTGCCTTTTCTATTGTAAAATAACTTACATCCTGATATTGCCCTAAACCAATCAGATGTGTCATCTAGGGGTGTGCGAAAAACCAATTCCGCAGGCAGAATTTTGGAGAAAGTCGGATTTTCTCTTCCGCAAAAGCTCTGAAATCATTTCACAAACATTTGTGGAAATTCTGCTGAATAACTGCAGAATAAATGTAAGAAATGTGAGTTAATGTATTAAACTGCAGGAATAAACCCTGCAGAAGTAATGCAAATTGTGGATAATTACATGATATATGGCGAAATACTAAGCAAGAGATTTTATTTCAGCATATCGTGTAAAAAGTCCACAGTTCATAATTAAATACCGTAGTACTAGGTGGAAATCTGCAGTTATTTGGTGAAAGTTTGGAATTCTGCCACAGGTGAAAGAGTGGAAAATTCCACAAACATTTTGAAATTTCACGGAACTTCTGCAATGGCGGAAATCCGCACTTTCGCCCACCCCTAGTGTCATTCCACCAGGTCTCAGCTATGGCAGTGATGTCAATGTCATGTTGATTGAGTACAGTTTCTAACTCTCTCTCTCTTTTGTAATGTTTAGGCTTCTGGCATTGGATTGTAAAAATGTGTATTCTTGAGCTGTTTTACTGTGTTCCACCCTGTCAGCATGTAAGTCAGTTAAAGGTTTGGTTTCACAATTACTCCTTTTCTATCTGACAAATCTGGGTAGCTCTACAGAATACATTGGGCAACAATGAGAAGCAGACCTGGGGATTCCCATACCGGTGAACCTCTGGCCCAAAGCAGGGGAGAGGGTGTGTAGAACTTCTTCCTCTCCTCAATGTAAAGAATTTGTATAGAAGGTATGCAGCATATATTTTTAGTAACTTTTTTGTAAAGTAAATGAGAACCAAGTATACAGTCATCTTGCTGGAGGGTCTGTGGAGAGCAGAGAGCTTTGCATGACTATGTATTCTGGGAATGTTCTAAGTTAGGAGTTTATTGGGTGGGGCTCTGTGATGCTAAAACAGAGATATTAAATATCACTTCCCTCTTAATGGAATTAAACTTGTTATCGGGGATCCCCCATGTACTCTTTGAGGTAAAGAGGTAGCATACCTATGGCATGTACTACTGGTGGCAACCATGAAGGCAATCACCAAGAGATGGCTTCAGGTTGACCCATCAGTTAGAGAATAATGGAAAGAGTGTTACAAATTAAGAAAACATAGAGTGACATTTTGGTACAACAGCGAATACCAGCTTTCCTCAACAGGTGGACTAGGTAGGAGATGTCTGACCAGGAGGACAACAAATCCAACTCCTTTGAGACTGAGGAATCCTTGGAAGCAGATAGGTATTGAACAACTTAGGAGATATGCTTACTACAATGGTACATAAGATAGAGACTGCGGGGGGAGGGACTTTATGGCCTTAGTATCAAATAGGTGCATTATTTTGAGTTATTTTTTAACTATGGGTTATGGATGAAAGTAAGTAAAAATGTATTTGTTAAGCACCATCTCCTAGAGGCTCTGGGCTCTGTACAGGAGAGTAGGAGTTAAAATAAACAACAAACAACAAATACAAAATATAGATCAATAAATAACACCATATAGTAATAAAACCTAAAAATCCAAATTAAAGTACAGTTTAGCAATCAGCTATTCTAAGGCTCATAAACTGTCTGCAAATGCCTCCCTAAAAAGAGGCATTCAGACCCCGCTTAAAAACCTTCACTGATGGAGCCCTCCTCAAAGATTTTGATAATGGATTCCACAAAATTGGGTCTGCCACCTCGAATGAACGGTCTCCAGAGGTCTTCAAGCAGGTTCTGGGAAACACTATGTGGCCCTCAGTGGAGGAGCATGGAGTGAGCAAACAGGGTGGGCAGGAGTCAGGAGATTGCTCAGGTAGGTAGGGTTCAAGCCATATAGGGTCTTATAGGTGAGCAAGCCCACCTTGAAAGGGATTCTCCACCTAACCGGTAGCCAGTGCAGATCACGCAGAACCAGGATCATATAGCAGGACCTTGAAAGGCCTGTCAGAAACCTAGCCACTGCATTCTGTAACAGTTGCAGGCATCAGAGAACCCCTCCATTGACCCTGAGGTACAAAGCATTGCAATAGTTGAGTCACAATGTCACAAAAGCATGTACCAGTGAGGGCAGGTCATCTGGTGGGACCAGGGCTTTGATCCAGATGACATTTCTCAGGTGGTAAAAATCTCTCCAGATGACAGATGACACCTGATCCTCAAGTGTCAATCCATCATCAAGGATAATGCCCAGATTTTTCACCCTGGTAGATGCAGCTAGAGGGTGGGGCCAAGGAATAACCCTGTTCCCATCCCAGCAGCACACACATCCTGGCAACATCCAGGTCCAATCATTAGCACCTCCATCTTGTTGGGTTTGAATCTCAGCCAGTTTGAGGACATCCAGTCCTGAATCTCTGACATTTACTTAGCACCTCCACAGAGTTACATGTCCTGGATGAAAAAGGCATGTAAAGTTGGGTATCATCTGCATAACAGTGAAAACTCAAGCTGTATCATCTAATGATCTTGACCAGGGGAAGCATGTACATCGTGAACAACACAGGTGACAGTATCAAACCCTGGGGAGCGCTACATGGCAGGGGCTTCATTCAGGAGGAGGAGCTCCCCATCACTACCTTCTGCATCCTGCCTGTGAAAAAGGACTCAAACCAGTTGATGACAGTACTGGTGAGTCCACAGAGCTCCCTTAGGCAATCCAGCAACACTATGTGTTGCACAGTATCAAATGCTGAAGACAGATCGAGGAGGATGAGTATTGACCACTCATCTCTATCTCACGCCCTGAGAAGATCATTCTGCACTCTGACTAATGCCATTTTGGTGCAAAGCCTTGACCTAATCCCTGACTGGAAGGGCTTGTAGTTGTCATAGGCCATGAGGTGTGCCTCGAGCTGCAGCGTTACTACTTTCTCTATAACCTTACCCAAAAAAGGGAGGTTAGAGATTGGTCTATAATTCACCAAGATTTTAGGGTCGAGAGGTGGTTTTTTTAGGAGAGGTCTCACCAGCACCTCTTTCAGGGCATTGGGGAAACATCTCTCCAAAAACGAGCACCGGAAAATCTTGGCAAACATTGGAACAATGGACTCAACACATCTCATTAAGAGATGGGTCAGGCCGGGTCCAGTTCACAGTGTGTGTGGGCCGCAGCTTCAAAATCACGTTGCAAACCTCAGCCACCCCAACCAGCCGAAACTCAATCCAGGCAATAGGAGTGCTTCTGAACAAACACAACGCACCACTGCAGGGTTTCAAAAGCCCTGTTGGAGAGATCCCAGCTATGATGGAGGATACCCTGTCAGAAAAAAACAGAGTGAACACCTCACACTGAGCTACTGAAAATGCTCTTTTTGGCTGCAGACAGGCAGAATGAAGAAGCCTGTCTACAGTATGGAAAAGTAGAGCTGGTCTGTTCCTCCCTGTAGCAATGTCCCAGAAAGAAACGTTGACTTCTTATGGTTGATTGCCCTTTGATATTCAATGTAGTGAGTTCTCAAAGCCAGTTTGTCCTCCTCAGTCTGAGACCTCCTCCAACAATGCTCCAACCTCATCTCCTTGAGAGCCCCATCAAACCACAGGGGTCTCAAGTGAGAAAACCTGGGTCATGTATGGACTGGTGCAACAGAGATGAATGCCTTGCAGGCAGCACTGTTATAGGCTGCCACCACTTTATCTGTCCCCATCGCACTTACAACACTTACATCAGATAGAGCCAGTACTGCCATCAGTCCCTCTGGGGACTAACCCTTCAGAGGGTGGTAACAGACCATCTCTACAGAGGAAGGACTAATGAGAACTCTGCCATGCAGTGATCTGACCAAATGACAGGATCAATCTTGAGGTCAGTGACCTCAAGCCCCAGTGAGAACATTAGCTCCAAGGCATGGTCATGGCTATGGATTGCAGAAGCAACAACTTGTGCAAGGCCCAGAGAGATCATCATCTGCAAGAAGTCATGACCAAAATGCAAGAGTTTGTCATCAATCCAGGCATTTAAGTCACCCAGAATTAACTATCTGGGTGACTCCAACACCCTATCAGTGCCGAACTTGACAACTTCCTACAGAAATCCCCCTCTCGCACCATGGAGGCTGGTATACAAGGAGAATTCTGCAGCTTGCACCTGGACCCCAACACATGGCCATGCCACAGAGAAGTTCAGGTTGGATCTAAAACAGATTGCCACCCCCCTATCCCTGTGTTCCTTCATTGGGCAGTGCATCATGGAGAATCCAGCCAGGACCACTGCCTCCAAAACTGGGTCTGCGTCATCCCCCAACCAAATCTCCATAATGCAAGTCAGATCAACTGAGGAAATCAACTTTAAAATTTGATGGACTGCATCTGACTAAAGAGGGAGTCAGTGCATTGGGGCAGAAGTTTGACGTCTTTGCAGAATATTTAAACTAGCAAATGGGGAGAGGGGTGCAGCACCCCATACGTCGAATGGGAAGAACACCCCTCCCTCCTCAGTTAGTGGTCAAACAGGAATTCAGCGTGTTTGCCGTTCATTTGCATCACCAGGTAAGAAAAAAGGTTTGTCTTCCCATACGATGCACAGGGGTAATGCCAAACTTCACCCAACAACTAACACACCAAAATCTGGCCAATGGAAAATCATGTATGTAAATGCTCACAGCCTGGGAAATAAGATCCCAGACCTGCAGGCAATAATGTCAGAGGCTAAACTGAACATAGTAGCAATTAGTGAGACGTGGTTTACCAGCAACCATACTTGGGAGACTTCAGTACCTGGCTATGTATTGTTCAGAAGAGACCGAGGTGCAAAAAGGGGGGAGGAGTGGCCCTGTATGTTAATGAAAAATATCAAAGCTACAGAAATTCAGAATACACATAAGGAGCCAGAAGAACTGTGGGTCACCCTGGAAACAGGAAATGGGACAGCCATAAGAACTGGGGTTGTCTACAGGCTTCAGACCAGAGGGAGGACATAGACACATTACTGTTAGAAGATATACAAAACATGACAGCTAAAGGGGAGGTTCTGATAATGGGAGACTTCAACATGCCAGATACAGATTGGTCAATACCAGCAGGAACATCTGCCAGAACTAGACTCATAGTGGATTCCTGCAGGGGGGGCCTCAAACAACTGGTACAGCAACCCACAAGAGACAGGGCTATCCTAGATCTAGTACTGACTAACAAAGAAGGGATCACAGATCTCCAGGTAGAAGGTCACCTGGGGCCAGTGACCATCACATGGTATGGTTCAATTTGGCTACTACATCTAAATCATCCCATTCCAAGGCAAAATATGGGACTTCAGAGGAGCTGACTTTGATAAGATGGCCAACAGAGTTAAGCTAGCCCTGGCAAAAGAAACACAGGTGAGGAGGTACAGGCAAAGTGGGCAAGCATTAAGGATACAATACTTGAAGCAACATCCCATTGTGTTAGACAGAAAAGGAAGTGCAAAGAAGAAGGAAACCACTTTGGTTCTCAAATACAGTAGCAGAAAAGGTCAGAGCCAAAAGGCTGGCCTTCAGAAAATATAAGGGAACACAGCGGATGAAGATAGGAGGCATACCAAACTGCCCTAAGGGAAGCAGGGCAGTAAGGCAGGCAAAGTCCAAAACTGAGGAAACACTAGCACGAACAGTAAAAGAAGGTGACAAGACTTTCTATAGATACATTAGTGAAAGGAGAAAGTCCAGAGGGGGGTATTGCTAAGCTTAATGGAGAAAAGGGAACATGTGAGGAGGAGGACCCTGTAAAGGCATCTATCCTAAATAGATACTTTTGCTCAGTATTTACTGAAGAGAAGGTAGGGCAGGGCCCACAGCTCAGCATCATGGACACAGGGGGGAGGGAGGTGAGCACCACTCCCTTCACAAAAGAAAGGGTCCTACAAGAGCTTGCTAAGCTCAGGGTGGATAAGGCAATGGGACCTGATGGCATACATCCCAGGGTACTTAAGGAGCTAAAGGAGGAACTAGCAGAGCCATTAGCAGAATTGTTTAGTGAGTCTCTGAGCACAGGAGAGGTCCCAGAAGACTGGAGAAGGGCTCATGTGATCCCACTCCACAAGAGTGGTAGCAGGGAGGAGGCGGGAACTACAGACCGGTCAGTCTTACCTCAGTAGTGGGCAAGATTATGGAGGCACTCCTTAAGGAAAGGATAGTGCAACACCTGGAATCCATAGGGGCACAGGATCCAAGACAGCATGGGTTTACAAAAGGAAGGTCCTGTCAAACTAATCTCATAGATTTCTTTGACTGGGTAACCAGAGTGGTGGACCAAGGGGGAGCAGTTGATGTCACCTACCTTGACTTCAGCAAAGCTTTTGACACTGTTCCACATAGAAGATTGATAAATAAGCTAGGTAGGCTCGGGGTGGGTCAGAAGTTGGTCAACTGGGTGGCAAACTGGTTGACTGGCAGAAACAAGAGTGGTGGTAAATGGTATACAGTCAGAAGAGATGCAAGTCACAAGGTGGGTACCTAGGGATCAGTCCTGGGGCCAGTCCTATTCAACATCTTCATTAGTGACCTCAAGAGATGGACTAGAGGGTAAGGCTTGTCTGTTTGCAGATGACACCAAGATCTGCAACAGAGTAGATGATCCAGATGGGGTGGGCAGAATGAGAGAGATCTGGATAAACCAGCAGAATGGTCAGAAGAGTGGCAACTGGGATTTAATGCAAAGAAGTGCAAAATCATGCACATAGGAAGAGAAACCCTGAAGCCACTTATAGGCTGGGAGGGAGTTGCTAGCAGTCACAAAGGAAGAAAGAGACTTGGGCATCATCATCACTGATGACCTAAAATCATCAAGCAGACCTCTAAAGCAGTAGGTAAGGCTAGGGGGTGTTAGGGTGTATTAGTAGGGGTATCACAAGTCGTAAGAGGGAGGTAATAATCCCTCTGTACAAGACATTGGTTAGGCCCCATCTGGAGTACTGCGTGCAGTATTGGAGGCCACACCTTCACAAGGACATTAACCAAATTGAGGCAGTCCAGAGAAGGGCAACCAAAATGGTGCAGGGACTGCATCAGAAGACATATGAGGACAGATTAACGGAGCTCAATATGTATACCCTTGAGCAAAGGAAGGAGAGAGGTGATATGATCGAGACATTTAAGCACCTTAAGGGCATAAACAAGGTGAAAGAGTCTAACATGTTTAAATATGAGAAAAATAGCAGGACAAGAGGACACAGCATGAGATTAGAGGGAGGCCGATTAAGGGGAAGTGGAGGAAATTCTTTTCACAGAAAGGGTGGTAGATGCATGGAATGGCTTACCACAAGAAGTGGTGGCTATGAATACAGTGCAGGGCTTCAAACAGGCATGGGATAGGCATAAGGGAGCAATACAAATGACTATGAATAGATAGGTCACTGACAGAGCAAAGGCCGATGGCACATTTATAAGGTGGAAAAAGAAATGGGCAGACTGGATGGGCCTTGCGGTCCTTATCTGCCGTCAACTTCTATGTTTCTATGTTTCTATGTTTCAACTGAGATATGGAGTTCTCTAACCAGAGTATTATTGCTCCACAAAAGTTTTCTTTTACTATTATTTTTGTTCTTATTGTTATCACAGTTCTCAGTGGCATGCTAGATATAACATCAGTTTTATCTATTTTGTGTTGACTGTTGTACACATGCCTGGCTTGTTCAAGCTGTCATAATAAAATGAAGTATAAAGAAAAGAACACACTATTTGGGGCCATTTGTGACTATAGGTGGGGGTCCCAGTGTTGTACTGAATAGTGTATGGGGGGGTCTGTTCTTTGTGATACGGGGGGGCTCCTAGTGTTGCATTTAATATCATGGATTCCACAAAAAAGCAGCAAAATGCAAAACAGCGTGGGCAATAAAGGGTGCTGCATGGTCAGTAGAAAATGGGGTGGTGCAAAACCATGCTAGATTAGATTAACTCTGAAACCACACATGCTGTTGGCTGATGGCTCTGTTTTTGACTGCGCTATTTTGTGTTCGCTGTTTTGACAGGCTACCAATATCATGTTGGTGGGGTTGTTATTTGCAACAATTGGTCATGGTCCTTGTTTTTGCTTTCACTGGCATGGGAGTATGTTTTCCACCAGCGGGGATGGGCTCACGCTTCCAGGTTTAACAGAAAATAAGGTAAATGGTTTGGCTGTACTGGAATCGGCTCTCAGTTTCACATTAAACAGCGTGAGGGCTGGCAGGAAGTTTACAAAACCCACCATCCTTGCTGTCTGCCTGTACCTGTAACTGCAGAGTATAATTGCAGGCTTGTATAAAAATACCTTATGAAAAACATGAAAAAAAAAACAGGACTGTTTATGAATTGCAAACCCTACAAAAACCATCACCTTTGTGACAGGATCTAATAAACCTGAAAGTTACTATTTTTCAGTTATTGGAGCAGCAAAGACAAATTTTTTAAACTACTGAATTGAATATGAGAAAATGAGGGGTTGGAGAGTTATTTATTTATTTATTTATTCTAGAATTACAAGTACCTATGAGCCAAGGCTCTTTTACAAAGGTTCCACATCAGAAATAACAAACAACAAGGAAGCAACAGTGAAATAACAGTAAACAATTCATATACAACAGTGCTATTGAAAGGGGTCAATTACAGGAAAAGTAAGGTGTAGAGGAGGAGAAGTGTAGGTAGTTAACAGAGGCAGCTACAGTAAAATGGTGCTAGGACACATGTGCCCACAAGGAATGGGTAGGGTCAGGCGCCTGGGGTGGCAGAGAAACAGGTATGAAAGGAGAGGGGGAGGATGAAGATGCAGCTGGAAGCATTTTCCAAAAAATAAATGGGAAGGAGTGATAGAAGAGAAGAAGGAGGCAGGGTAAGGGGGAAATAAGTGCTATAATGGGGCAAGGACAGATTAATGAGGTGGTATGTGTCACAAATTCGCTCAACCAGTCAGCCCTCTACTTCCAAATTGCCAACCTCTAAGCGTGTGATTTGTGGACAGTGAACAGTACAAGGTAACCCTCGTCTGTTTTGTGGGTTTGAGTCACCTTAGTCTCAAGTTCTGGAGGGATTCAAACTGATAACCTCTTGTTAGCGTACCCAATTATCAGGCTCAGATAATTCTGTCTTTGGGGGGCCAGACTTCTTTGCCTATGGGCACCTAACCAGGTCTCCAAAATGAACCCTTAGAACTCTATGCAAGACCTTAGAGAACTCTATCTATCCTTTTCCCAGTTGGTATCAAAATAAGTTCATACACAGTGTCAACTATAACCTTGAAGAGCTTCACTTAAATAAAAATAAATGTCAAGGCACACCAGCAGTTTCCATTTTAAAATATATATCTTTACTTTAAAATAGGAAAACAGAAAATATTACAGAACAAAATATCCCAACACATACAGCCTTAAAACAAACAGGTAAAAGTGCAGATTCCTACAAATAACATTCAGACTAATCTTGTCTAAGGTCCTTACTTCAGTGCTTTAATGTTTCTCTTCTCTCAGTCAGTAATATGAAAAATGTGTCTGTCAAGGTCTTCTCAGTATGTTAAAAACAGTCCTGAGCCGGCCTTCTCGCTGAGGTCACCAAACTCTGCCTTGGTGTAACAAAATCTATATTTTATAACACCAAGATGGCCTACTAAGGTATTTAAAAAATAAGAGATGACATAATGAATTTCCTCTTCTTATGTTTGACTGGTCAGAACCAGTCTGTGCTTTGCTTCACACATATATCAAAAGTCTCTTTGATATAAGTCACTGTATTCAAAGCAAAAGTGTATTTGACTCCTTAATTCCATCTGGGCCTTGGTTATCTAAACATCAAAGGTCTCTTTGATGAAATGAGCTGGCTTCCTGGGAGGTTATTCATAACACTGGCCAGAGTCCCTTTTCTCAGGATATCTAGTGCATATCAAAGGATTTTCCTGAGGACATCCTGAATGGCTAATTTTATTTCCTGGGATCAAAGCAAATTGACAAGATAATTGCACCCCATATATCTGCAGTTTAGCTATGTCCTGTCCTTTGAACGTATCCCTGGGGGGTTTGAAGTGTCAGTTTCAGCAGCCAGCATTTCATTTTGCCACAATCCATTATACATTAATTTTTTTTTATATTTACAACAAAATATTGTACAGGCCATCAGAAACAGCTGTCCAGGTGTGACAGTATGAAGACTTGAGATTTGAAGTGGCACCTCAGGAGCTGGGGGGGAGGGGGACTGGGAAGGCCTGGGGTTAAGCAGTATATAAGTTAGGATTAAATCTCTGTAGGTCATCAGCTAGGAGAGGCAGTCACAGGAGCCAGAGACAGTGAGATGGGCCTGGAGCCTGGTTTTGAACAGACCTAGTGTTGAGGCAGAGGAGATGGTGTGGCTGAGACCATTCATCCATAGAGGAGCCCTATAGGTGAAGGAGCGTTGGCCCTGTGTAGTTTAACAGCAAGGAACTTGTAGAATCTGAGTTGTGGAGCTCCTGGTGTTCTGTCAGTTGGTGTTTTGATGTAACAAGACAGAAACACCGGGGGTGTGAGGCCAAGGTTGATTTTTCCCGCCATAGCACATGTGCAATACTTTATATGGTTGGACAGTTGGAGCCATCCAGATTGTTCATAAAGGGCACAGGTGTGGGTGAGGTGGTGGGCACCAGTTGTGAGTCAGCATGCTTTGTTAAGTGCAGTTGTTATACGTCGGAGGGCAGACGTAATGGCAGAGCCATAGATAATGAGGCCATAATCAATAGTTGACACCACAGAGCTCTGGACAGCAATCTTCAGGGCCTCTGGGGTGAGGTGCTGCCTGTCCTTGTAGAGTAATCCAAGACGTGTGTTGGCAGCTTTAGCCACGCTGTCAATGTGAGTCATATAGGAGAGACTGGGGTCAAGCAGAATCCCTAGGTATTTGAATGAGTAAACTTGTTCAAGGACAGTCCCCTGTTTGGTGGAGATGGCAAGGGGGTGTTGCTTGTAACAGTTATGTGAACTGCAGAATAGTAATGACTTGGTTTTCTTGTGATTGAGGACTAGTTTATGATTGGAGAACCATGTTTTAATGCCACTGAATCTGAGTTGGAGGCTGTGTTGTAGTGGTGAAAGGTCCTCGTGCGTAGAAAAGACAACAGTATCATCTGCATACAGGATGATTTGTTCTGAGCAGGATTCTGGTAGGGAGTTTAAAAAGAGGCTGAAAAGGACAGGACCCAGTATGGACCCCTGAGGGACTCCAGAGTGGACAGGCAAGGTGTCCAAGATAGCACTGGCAATTTTTACTCTTTGAGAGTGGTTGTCAAGGTAGCTTCTGAACCAGCAGGCTGAGTCTGGTGTGAGGCCAGCAAGGAGTAGTTGGTCATACAGCAGCTGATGATGGACCGTGTCAAATGCCTTTGAGAGGTCGATAAAGACAGCCCCAGTAAGAAGACCTTTATCAAGGGAACTATGCACTGCACCAGTAAATTCAAGCAGGGCAGTGGTGGTACTATGCCCTTTTCTAAAACTGTGCTGTTGTGTGCGCAGAGTATTATATTTGTCCAAATAATCAGTGAGCTGGTCCGCAACAATACACTCTAGGGTCTTGGATAGTGATGGCAATATGGAGATTGGGCGGTAGTTAGAATGGCAGGTCTTATCCCCACTTTTGCGGACCCGAGTCACAGTGGCAGTCTTCCATATTTCAGGGAATGTACTGTTGTGGAGAGAGAGGTTAAGAATTTTAGTTAGGGGACTGAGGACCTCGAAAAGTGTAAGTGATAGCAGCTTAAGGTCCAGGGTGTCACTGCTGATTCTGGAAGTGAAAATGGCTGAGGCGATGTGGCAGCGAGCTTCATTCATCTTAATCTTCCTGAAGCAAAAATGAGGGTGGTTTGACAGAGTGCAGGGTGTGTTGGAAGGGGTGTGACTGACTATGAAGAAATCAGGTGGTAGAACAGTACTGAGGTCAGTAAAAGCCATGTTAAAGGTATTTGCAATGACCATGGGATCAAGGGTAGTGGACCCTTCAATAATTAACATGGCTGAAGGGAACTTTGATTGTTTCCCAGTAATTTCCTTGATATTGTCCCAGAAAGCACAACCATTTCCCCAGGTGTTGGTGAGGACGTCCTTATAATTTGAGCTTTTCATGAGATGAATGGATTTTGGTCAGGCATTATGGGCATGTTTGTATTTTTGGATGTCAGATTGTTTGCCTGTGGCTTTAGCAACTGCCCACAGGTGGTCCCTAGATTTCAGCTGGGAAAGGAGCTCCGCAGTTAACCAAGGGTTGAAGAGGGCTTTTGTTTTCCATTTTTTTGAAGGAGCAAAGAGGTCACAAGCCTTATGGAAGGCAGTGATGAAGTAGCCAAGGGCTAGGTTAACATCTGTCACCTTGTAGATGGGCAGCCAGTCTTGCAAGGATAGGTACTGTTTGAGATGGGTAAGATGACCATGGGGGAGGACTCTGCTGGTAGTGATTATAGGGGGTGGCTTTAGAAATTTATTAGACCATTCACATATAACTGGGGAGTGGTCACTGTGAGAGTCTGGGAGAACGGAGGTATGACAGATCCTAGTTGGGTGACTGGTGAGAACCCAGTCCAGCAGGGTACTGGTGCCAGTTTTGTAATTTATCTGAGTTGGTGTGGTGACCAATTGTGAGAGGTTGGCAGCTGCAAGGGCATCCTTATGAGTGTAGACATCAGATGCGAGCCAGTTTATATTGAACTCACCAAGCAGAATGTGTTCAGAGCAAGGAGGTTGGGAGCTGATGAAGTTAAGAACTTCTTTGATGCCAAGATCTTGATCTTGAGGTGGAATATATACAGAGATGATGGTGAGGGCTTTTTGTTTGGAACCTAGAAGAATTTTAATGGGTAGAAGCTGGGCCGAGGATGCAGGGATGGAGGTTGGAACAAGGTGCCCCAGGAGATTATCCTTAATGTAGATGGCACAGGCCCTTCCCCTTTTAGAGACATGGTCCAGTCTGAAAACACTGTAGCCCTGTAAGGTAATTGCCAGATCAAGAACTTTTGGTGTCAGCCATGTTTCAACTACAGTAAGGATGTCAGGATTATGTTCAAGGCCACTGTTTTTCGGTTTTTACCGGAAAATCCAGTAAAATTTTGGAATTAGGGCTGCCTGAAGACCGGTAAAAACAAAGATTTCATGGAATCTGGCATTTTATATCAGATGAGTAGATCTACAAAACTTGTGTTTTTCTTTTAATTCCTTCCTGTACTATTTTCAATTTGCTCTATTTAATGCTCTGTATATTAAGCCTTCTTTAATTCTGATTACTTATGCACATACTAAAAGAATGATAGCAGAATCCCGGTAAAATCCGGAAATTAGAGTAACAATCCCCGGTGTAATTCCGGAATCTGAAGTCTTGAAAATGGAATTTCATTATTTTAATCACCGTAAATCAGTGGCCTTGATGTTGGCTGATAAAGGCTTGGAGTGCATCAAGCTTTGGTAACAGGCTGCAGATGTTAATGGCTGCGATGATGAGGGCCCCCTGCCTTTTTCAGAAGGCTTGAACAGCCTGTGCCAGGGTTTGGATGGATGTTGCTTGAGATCAGTAGGAGAAGTAGGAGGAGCTTCACTGAACAGAGGCGCAGGTCCAGTAGTGATAATTTGTGTTTCCTTTTAGCGTATGGGCAGTAGGTAGAGGTCATATGACAGCCCCGATGATATGCAATGTGATACAGTAGGGATAGGCTGGCTTTAAGACCAATCTTAGTGGTGTTAAGAAGCAGCCAGATATTTCCAAGTGGAGGCCCATGGGAGGACTGGTCGAGAAGTGGAGCATTCCCAAGGTGCTGCTGGTATTGATTAAGTAGATAGTGGGTACAGGGTGGGGGTGGTGGGGACCTGGGAGAGAGAACAAGAGAGGAAGGACAAAGAGGGAGAGAAGGGGAAGGAGCAGGTGGGGGAGGGAACTCATAGTTGGTGTAGGGCGAAAGAAAAGAAAAAAGAAAGAGGCAGGGAGAGGTAGTGAAAAGAGAGCTGAGAGTGAGCAGCAATGGTGAGGATGGGGTATGTGAGCAGCAGGGGGGAGAGAGAGCAGTGTAGGCTGGATCTAGGCAGGACAGAAAGGAAGAGAAAAGGCAAGCAAGTGTTATAGGCCAATAGGAGAGACCAGCGGGCAATCGAGGGAGGAGTGTGGGGAAGAGGGGCGCTGCTAGAGCTTATTTAACTAAGGTAGGAGGGGTTGGGGGAGGAAACTTAACAGGAGTTCAATCAACTTTAAACAGTAAAACATTTCCCCAAGACAAAATCCCCAAATTTCCAAATTAGAAGCAGTACAATATAAGCATTTCCCCAAAACAGAATTTAACAATTTGAATCAGTACAGTAGGCTGAAATAATCCTGGGTGAAAATTTTGGCAAAATAGGATTTAATGGGGAGGCAGTACAAGGAAGGTATATAGCAAGTGAAGCAACAAGGCTTCGGGAGGCAGTAGAGATAGTATTCATGCTGGAGGCAGCACCCAGTTTGGGCCTTTGCAGGGTAGAGAAGCTTTCTTCCAGGCTGAGCAGCACAGGTGGAGGCTTAGTTAGAGCCGACCTACCGGGCAAGGCTTCGGGAGGCAGCAGAGATAGTATTCGTGCTGGAAGCAGCACCCAATTTGGGCCTGCACTGAGAGCCTGCTATGAAGGGGGAGTGTGCCACTCATCAGACCCCAAAGTCAGTACACAGCCAAGTTTTCCAAGATCCCAGGATTTACTGTTCTCTGTTAAGGTCCTTCAGTCTGGACTACTGTATTATGATTTGTTCTCTCTCTTACCATTCTCCTCCCCACCACCATTATGGGGATGTGGGTTGGGGAAGGGTGTGTTTTGTGTGTGTGTGTGTGTGTGTGTGTGTGTGTGTGTGTGTGTAGGAGAAGAGAGAATTTAATTTTACATCTCTTATTCAGATTTCTTAGGCATTTTTAGTACATCAAGTTGTTATACACTGAGAATTTATTGACATCAGTACATACCAGGCTGCATGGTCTTAATTCCTTGGTGGTCCTTGACAAGAGTTTTTTATTTGACACTAATACTGTCAATTTATAGTTATGTTATCATTTATAAAGTCCTGTTACTACACTAAAGGCTTTTGAAGTTTATGGGGCATAATATCTAGCTGGAGAGCAGAGCTGGGTAAAGGGTCCAACTAAGTTTTATATGTCATACAGTGTGTGCGGATCTTTTAAGACAGTTTTACTGGTAATTTTTTGTCTGTAATACATATATTGATGCTTCCTGTAGTCCTAAAACAATCTTAGTATGTCTTTAATCCGGATGGGGTGTTTTTTCAGTAATTGCATTCTTATACACTTTGTGACACTCATAGTTTGATTGAAGAGCCATCTGCTCAAATAGTTGTTATTTCATGTAAATTTAATTTATATTCAGTAGAGTTCTTTGTATGTGTTTTGAACTCAGCACCTTTGACCCTGAGACTCTCCCACCTTATGGTGACATGGTACTGTTAAGCTTCTCGGCATCATCTTCGGTTGTGTTTTTTTTAAATGAGTATTTTAAACCAATAGGGATTTTTCTGTTTTTTCTACATGATCTAGTTGTTACAAGTATTGTTTTTTCTAAATAACTGTCATTACGCTTCTGAAGAAGGACTGGTTGATCCGAAAGCTAGAGCATTTTGTTCTTCTTGTTACATCTATGTTGGTCCATTAAAAGGTATCAAATCATTTGCTTCTGGATCTCTCTTGCCATGTGAATTTGTATGTTCACCTCTAGGCTCGGTTTTGTATCCTAATTTTGTTCTGTTTGGTTGTATATATCTCTGCACTCTAGCCAATGCTTGTTTCATGATTTCATTATTTATCATTTGTTAGCCGATGCTGGATGCTACATGCATCACGTATTTTTCTTCTATTATTTTTCCCTGTGGTACTTTCCAGGATCATACCCAGAACTAAGCATTTACTTGACTGGAGTATCTTACCCAGTAAAAAAAACTAAATAAATAAGTTTTAAGCAAGGAAGTATTATAATTTAAGATTAATTTACCAATTCAGCCCTAACTACAGCTAAATATGGCTGCCGAGCCACTATAATATATAATAACCTAACATCTTTATTGTAATAAACTAGTCAGGTGCAGTATTTATTTATTTGTGTTTGGAATACCTTTGAGTTCAAGAGCCCTTTTTCAAAGGCATCTAAAAAATACACCACAAAACATGATACACAGCATTAATCATAGGAAAGACAAATACATAAAACCGGAGCCAAAATATATAATACCAGACAAGAGATTTCCATAATTAGGTACAAGTAGAAGAAATGGGTCCATCAATACAGAATGAGCAGGGAGTCCAACTACAGTGTGTAATAACATGATGAAGGGAGGTAGGAAAGGCAGTATGGAGTTCAAAAGCTAATCTGAGGAAAGAATAGCCCAGACAATATCGATGAGGGGACAAAACATTTTTCAGCTATATCAGTGAGAAAAGGGAAACCAAGGGTGGGGAAGGGGACAACAGATTAGAGCTAAGAACTTGGAAGGGAGGAAAGTGGACAGCAGTCCCTTTTCTGATGCAAGGGTCAGGAAAGCACTTGTAATCCCCCTGTCACCCGGGGTTACAAGAATCCCACTTAGAGCTAGTGGCAGGCAGGGAAGGCAGCTTGTGAAATTCCAGTTAAATGGATTTCACACTGTCTCACTCTGTCCTCGGTTTCAGCTGAGCTGGAGGAATGACATCATATAGAACTCTCGCAGCAGCATATGCCACATTGGAATGTTGCAGCAAGGGTTAGGCTAGAAAGTCAGGAGGTTTGAACTGGATCAGTCTTGGGCAGTCTACTGGGAGACTCAGTGGAAGCAGAATGTGTGTTGGAGTTGGCAGCCCCTCAGGGCTAAGCTCAGCCATAGAGCTACCCAGAGATAGAGGATGTGTGTTCTCGCCCTAGATAGAGACACAGAAGAAATTGGTCTAGTGGTAGAGACCGTTCTCCAGTTTGTTCCAGTGCCCCATCCCAGGAGGGATGGGGAGAAGAGAAGCCAGCAACTTCAGGGGCAATTCCCTGGCCCTGCTGAAGAGGGAAAGCTGCCTGTCGTGTGTTGTTTCAAGTGCAGAGGCACAAGAAGTAGTTTGTTTTTCCAGAAGCCTGTGGGCACCTGCAAACCAGGGTGAGTCAGCTCTGCCAGAGCGCCTATGCTTTCACCAGACAGTGTGTTTAGTATCTGCTACTGTGGGGTCAAGGAACGACAGCCAAGTACAGTATTACAATTGTGTGTGACTAAAAATGTATCTAATCAGTGGGGTCTACAGGGATGGACATAGCCACTTAAAGAACATTACAAGTCAGGACACTATTTTTTTTCCAGAGACTAGATTGTTAAATGTAATATACATTTTGAGACAGCATTCCACAACAGTGTGTTTCAAGGAAGGTGTTGATTCCAAATGAATGGCCGGGTATAGATTTGGGAGCAAGAGGTGGGAGACCCCCCATCTGGAGTAACCAAATTTACCTCTACGGGTTCAGTTTGGGAGCCTTTAGCTTTCTTCCGGGCACTTGGCCAGTGTTCGGGAAAAGTACCCAGACATGGGATTAGATTGAAGATTTTTCCCTTTATGGAGCCAGTATGTGCTCATCGGTGATAGAGGGAGCCACCAATAAATGTACATGCCTTATGGAAAGAAGTCCAAGTGCTGGCCAGATGTGCCACGCAGGGAAATCCAGAGAAGAGTACAAGTTCGGGCTGAGAGCCCAGTGTGTTTCAGAACCTGAGGGTTACAGTGTGTGAGAAGATGTATTCTGTTCTCCATTTATCTGCATTACCAGGAGTGTAGCCCTGTGGGGGTCCATCTATGCTTTATTGTTCTGTTGTGTTGTGAATAAAAACCACACTCTAGAATCCCACTCCTGGTTTGGACATTACAGTTATTGCTTCCTGTGTCCGGAGTTACTTGGGTGCCCCTGACTAGAAGTCAAACCTAGCCAAAATGCAGAGCAACAGTTTTCTCCCTGAAACCAGGCAGCCAGGTAGTGGGTTACATAATGGAGGCACCACACTAAAAAAACAAAATATAACATCAACCCGGCCCCTGGTTACACTTGCTAATCTGAGGGTGGACAAAGCTATGGGGCCAGATGGGGTGCATCAAAGAGTATTAAAGGAATTCATAGAGTTGCTAACTGCACCCATGGCAGACTTGTTTACCAATTCACTGGAGATTGGTGTGGTACTGGAGGACTGGAGAAGGATGGACGTAGTCCCACTTCACAAAAATGGCAGCAAAATTACAGGCTTGTCATCCTGACATCTGTAGTAGGGAAATTGATGGAAACACTATTAAAGGAAAGAATTATGGAACACCTGGAATCCAGTGGACTGCACGACCCAAGGCAGCATGGCTTTATGGAGGGGAGGTCATGCCAAACAAATCTGGTTTGGATCAAGGAGTGGCAGTGGACATGGCCTACCTGGACATTAGCAAGGCCATTTGCACTGTTCCAGGCTGGTAAACAAGATGGGTAGCATGGGGTTGGGCAATAAAGTGGTAACCTGGGTAAGAAACTGGTTAGGGGATGGGAGGCAGAGGGTGGTGGTAAATGGAATTCACTCTGTGGAGGAGAGAGTGACCAGTGGGGTACCACAGAGGTCAGTACTGAGGCCAGTCTTCTTTAATGTCTTCATTAGCAACATAGCAGAGGAACTGGAAGGGAAGGTCTGCCTCTTTGCAGATAACACAAAGATCCATATCGGAGTGAACACTCCAGAGGGTAGAAAGAGGTTTAAAATTACTGGATGAGTGGTCAAAAGTTTGGGAGCTAAGGTTTAATGCAAATAAAAGTGAGAGTCACAGAACCCTGGGGGGTGCAGTACAAAATGAGAGGAGAAATACCAGCAACGACCATGCAGAAAAGGGACCTGGGGATAATCATATTGGATGACCTTAAGGTGGCCAGACAATGCGACAAAGTGATCAGAAGAGCTAGTGGGATGCTGGGGTGTTTAGGTACTGTAGAAGTATTACCAGCAGGAAGAGGGAAGTAGCATTGCCACTATATAGGTCTCTGGTAAGATTCCACCTGGACTACTATGTTCTGTTTTGGAGGCTGAAAGGATATAGACAGGATGGAGGCCACCCAAAAGAGGGCTACCAAGATCATACAGAGTCTACATCAAAAGTCCTATGAGGAGAGGATAAAGGAACTAAACATGTACACCCTGGAGGAGAGGAGGGAGGGGGGGATATGGTTGAGACCTTGAAATCCCTCGCGGGGTTGAATAAGGTGCAAGTGGGAGGTATTTTTCAGAGAAAAGGGAGCTCTAAAACAAGGTGCCATTATATGAAGCTGGAGGAGGGTAGGTTCAGGAGAGATGTGAGGAAATACTTCTTCGCAGAAAGGGTGATGGATGTCTGGAATAATCTTCCAGTGGAGGTAGTGGAGGTGAAAACAGTGGTGGAATTCAGAAAAGCATGGGATGAGCACTAAGGAATCATGAGGGATAGGTAAGAGGTGGAAGAGACAGTGCCATAGACCTAGAAGGGTCTACAGCATAAGCAACACAACAAAAAAATGTCAGATTGGATGGACCAAGCAGCCCTTATCTGCCATCAGTTTCTATGGTTCTATATTAAGGGCAGTGCTGTAGGAGGGACTGGATTTCCAAGGTAACTGAAGACTGGGTTTAACGCTATGACCAGTTGCATTTGAGATGCTGGGAGAAAAGGGTTATCACCTGCAACCTGAAGGAATGGAAGGTTTAGGGCATGGTCACCATTGGTAGGAGCAAGTTCCAGGCTTTGGCCACTCTGTAGGCAAAATAGTGTTGGCCCATGGTGGTTGTCCTGCAGGGCACAGTCAGACTACCATAGCCTACGGACCTTCTGCTAAAGCAGTTGTTGGTCTTGGTTAATAGGTTGGAGACCCCAGGAAGCATTTGACCAAGCAAGGCCCATTTAACGAGCACAGCAGAGTTGCAGGTGGTGCCAAGGTGGAAAAGGAGCCATTTGGTGTAGGTGTACAGATCCCATTAATGAGACTCCTGTTTCCTGTTAAGTACAAATCAACAGGTACAGTTAAAAGCCACACAGATTTTGTCGAGGACAGTATGATGCTGTAAGATAATTGGACAAAGAAACTACTAAGACTAGGTTAAATTAAAAAAACAAATAAATAAACCTCACTAGTGTGCAATATATATTCCAAGTAAAAACTCTTGAAATGCTGGCTTGGCAGCACAGCAGTATTGCTGCCACTTGATACACTGGTGACAAGAGTATGGCAATAGGCTCATGTCACATAGGGGCTGGCCAAAGAAGGAGGTTAAAATATCACAGGGACTGCTCTCCTCCCTCAAGCAGGGTTAAAACTGCTTCCTGCTGATTGAATGCTTCCTGGCAGAGGCCGGTTTGTCAGTACAGTAGATGCACTTGCAAAGAATCGGAACAGCTGCTACTACGGCAGCAACTTGGGTTTGGGAATGGACTCCGGCCACTTGGGGCTGGCTGGGTGAGGAAGGATTGAACATCCCAGACACAGCTTTCCTCATTCAAGGTGGGGGATGCTGCATTCCGCTGATTGCTCTCACCTTCTGGAGGCTAGATGGAAGCACAGCAGCTGCACATGCATCAGCATCATTGCATGCCTACATCCTGGGAAAGCATGGTGAAAAAAGCCCTGGTTGGCCAAGTAGATGCTAGCACCCTCCCTCCGGCCTACACATAACCAATATGGCAGACCACCCACCACCACTGCGGTCCTGGGTAAGTGGTGGTTAACCTCTATAAGTCCATGAAAAGGTCAGTGACAAAGCTGCAGGATGCCCCTGAAAGGAGAGAGAAACAACAGCCGATGCACAGAAAAAGCAGAATGGAAAAACATTTTGAAATCTAGCTTGTAACCAAAGAGCTACCATATTAGATCCAAGAGTTTAAAAAGCTGTCTTAGAATAAAATCAAGCAGGCACACAAAGACTCTTTTTAAACATGTCAGATTGTTAAGGAAACATAAAGTTGGAGTTTATTTATTAAAATCTACCTGGTTCAGCACTTTCAAACTAATTAATGTGCCTTAAGTTCAAGAGTTTTGTGGTGGCATTCATCAAATGGAAAATAATATTATCTTATAGAGATACAAAGCTGCCCTTTTATAACTTTTAAAGTCAGTATATATCTTACTAGAAGGATACAGCATATTTTATTTGGTTCATGGCCAGACAGGGTCTTGGAGGAAGAGTCAGTTTTGCTTTGAACTTTAATATATGTCATGCAATACCTTGTTGCTGAAGGCTGCCATATAATCTCGGCTGTTATCTGTACATGAACACTAAAAAGTTCCTTGAAAAGAAAATGTATTGGCAAAGCTTATGAACATTCCACAAAGATATTGGTCTCTGATGCCATAGAATATGTAACAGTAAATCCTTGGCCTTTTTCTCTCTCTGAAAAGATATCTATTCAGATCTCTGTCAAGCTCGAATGGTTTTTCTGGCATTCCCCTTGAGTGGTCTGTTTGATTTGGTTTGTGTAGGTTTGTGGTTAGTGTCACTGGGATGTCTGTTCTTTATTTAGTGGTTAGCATTGCTTCAGGGGTTGTGGTTTACAATGGAATGCAGGACAGTCCCCACCTCCATCTCCCACTTGAAACCACAATCCTTTTGGAATCCAGCACCTCAGCTTACATAATATTTCAGTGGTTCTATCAAAAAGCCATGGTCTAAGTCACCAGTACTGAGTCAGTTGAACCTCTGTAGGTAAAATGACTGAGTGCAAACCTGCTGCGAGTAGGGATATGTGCGTCCTTCCCTATAATACTCAGCAAGTATTTCTACTTAGGACCCAGTCATATTTGTTACTTGATACTTGGCATTTTTCCAAATCTGTGAATCAGCTTTTTTTTTTTTAGTCTTCTCCCTACCCAGTCCAGTAGTACTGACAGACCACTATGCTTTCCCAAGTAGAAGCCCCAGGTTTACACCAAAAACTGGACCCCTGCTCTTGCTGGAGGAGTCTGAGGGGCACTGCAGAGGCAGTTCTCTCAGGCTCAAGGGGGGTGCCTCTGCTGTGCAGTAGCTCCTCTTGAGGGGTTTCTAGGGCAGCATTGGATGTCATGGGTAACCATGCAGCGTCTGCTCCACAGGTGAGGCACGCCATCAGTGGCATCAATGTTGACTGACTGGAGGGTCAAAATGGCCCCTTGACACTGTCTCTGAGTATATGTCCCTGACCCCTGCTCGGTACGCCACGCACATTATGATTCAAGCCCAGATAAACGTGTTACTTAAGGCCAGTAATGAGGGAGTTTCCCATTGGTGGTTTCATACCGGGCAGTTCTGGACTTGGATCAGACAAGCAGATCCAGTGAGGCTGGTTGGATTCAGAAGTCAAGGTCAACCAATAGACAGAGGTGGGAGGCAACCCAGATGAGATGAAAAGAATATTGAAAGAAAAGCCTTTCTTCGTCTCCAAGGTGGCCAGGGTTGTCCTATGGGCACCTGCTCAGTCATCTAACAACCTCAACCCGCTCACTGCCCCCCCATACCTTCAAAAAAATATCTGGCAACTTGCTAGCCCCTCTTCACCCAACACAACTTTTAAAACCCTCCTCCCTACAATGAGTTCCAGTCTGGTCCTCTACCACAGTCTGTTTAGTGTCAGCTGCTCCCCACCCCTATGCCTTTGATCCTGCCTGAGAGCAGATGCACTTGGGGACAGAGAAGACTGCCTAATCTTCCAGAAATGGATGTCAGATGCATTGCTCCCTCATCATGGATATGGGATCAAGGGGATGGAGACTAAATACTTGGCATAGGCCCATTTCCTCCAGGAGGTAGTATAGCATAGTGGTAAAAGGCATTGAGCTACAAACCCGGAGACCTAGGTTTGAATCCCATCAGCCCCCACTTGCATACTGTGTGAACCTGAGCAAGTCACTTAACTCCTTTGTGCTCCCAGGTCATGGCTGGAAACAAGCTCCAGCTTAGTATGCCTGTTCCTGTTAAACAAATTTCCCTTCCTTTCCCTTCCCTTCCCTTCTCTTCCCTGAAAGGTCCAGGTCCAGGGGGATCAGTTAAGAGAGGTGGGTGTTAGAATGGCATATGGTGGGGGAGAGGCTAGCAGTATACCTGGTCACTAGGGTATTTACCACTTGGCAGTTGAGCTGCATGAGACCTTGTTCTGCCTGCTATCTTGGATCCAGGTCAAGGGAAGGAGGGATTGAAGACCAGGAACCAGTTACCCCTATTGATTATGGGAGGTTGGGTTAGAAGGGGGAGATTTTTAAAAGACAGAAATGGATTAAGGAGGGGCTATCAGGAAGTCAGATATTTCTAGTAGTTATTGGGGTATAATCCCTTTCTCAAAGTGGGCATAGAAACATAGAAACATAGACTTTGACGGCAGATAAGGACCACTTGGCCCACCTAGTCTGCCCATTTTCCTACCTACAGGATAGGCCGCAGATCCTAGTTAAACAATAGCCTATTTCTTCCTACCCCCCACAAGAATTGCCTTATGTCTGTCCCATGCATTCTTGTATACTTCCACAGTTTTAGACCCCAACTTCCTCAGGAAGGCTGTTCCATGCATCCACTACCTCTCTGTGAAAAATACTTCCTCACATTTCCTGAACTGCCCTCCATCTTTAAATTGTGTCCCCTTGTTCTTGCACGTCTCTTTTTCTGAAAGATGCTACCCTCATGGACTTTGTTGATTCCACTGAGGTACTTAAAAGTTTATATCACATCCCCCCTCTCCCTTCTTTCCTCAAGGGTATACATACAGTATTAAGCTCCTTCAGTCTCTCCTCGTACGGCTTCTTTTGCAGACTCTGCACCATTTTAGTTGCCCTCCTCTGAACTGCCTCTATCCTGTCTATGTCCTTGCGGAGATGGGGTCTCCAGAACGGGACGCAGTACTCCAGATGGGGTCTCACCAACTGTCTGTACAGAGGGATAACAACTTCTTGTTTTCTGCTGCTGATGCCTCTCCCTATGCATCCCAGTATATCCCCAGCCCTCCCTACTGCCTTCTCACATTGCTTGCTAACCTTAAGATAATCTGATATGACCACCCCCAGGTCCCTTTCCTTTTTTGTTGTTGTTACTAACTCCCCTCCCATTGTGTAATCTTGAAGACCAGGAACCAGTTACCCCCTACTGATTATGGGAGGTTGGCATACCTTTAGATCCCTGCCTGGGAGCATGCAGTCATCCCTGCTTCCTAACCAGCCCACTTCAACTTCTTGAAGTTGCCAGCCAGACCAAGACCATCTTTGCTCCTGGATCCTGATCAGACTGTTGCAGGAGGACTAGGCAGCTCAGCTGGGCAGTTTATCCTCTCTTCATGTCAACTGGTGCTCTTCACTACATTGGTGTGCACTGCCACTGACCCCAAGGAAAAGGGGAGTGGCTTAACATCCCCTACTGAGGGATAGGAGAGAAGCTCAGCAGCTACCAGCATATGACCAGAACTGAAAAGAGAAAAACAAAAGGAGACTTGGTTCAGTGCCACAGAGCTGGCAGGAAGCATAGCAGTGAGACCATGACAGAGAGCCAAGAATGTGGAAGAACTTACACATGTTCTCTCCACCAACCAGATACAATGAATAAACAAGAGGGGTTAGGCAACATAATAACAGGCCAGCAGAGTTTAAATAGTGCCCAGTGATTCACACAAATGACCAGAAGCCACATCTAGGGACAGAGAGTTACATAATAAAACAAGTACCACAGGACATATGAACCACCATCTCAGATGACTCTCTCTAGCCCAACAGGACTGTGGACAGAGACCAGCGGTCAGATATCATCCATGCCGTGGGGAGTCAGCCAGAAGGTCCACAGGTTCTCAGGACACACTTCCTCATGGCCATCACCAATCAAAAGAGTGTATCCTCAAAGAGAGGGGCTCTTGGGGCATGGAATGCAAAATAAGATAGGTGCAAAAAATGGAGGAATCAGAGAGCTTCTTTTCCCCATTGTGACTGCTTTAGTCAATCAACATGACAAGTGGGGCATCTGTAGAGTTCCCAGTACTTCAGCCTGCCATTTCGGACCTGCCTGATCCACAAGAAAGTACAGATGTGCTTTTTACAGCTCAGCCTTTTGGGAGAGCTCCTGCCAGAAATCCCTACCTTTACAGAAAACAGAATTAGAGCATAGAATTAAAACTGCCTGCTCAGGATTTTAATATTTAACATTTGGGGTTGCTTTGCTTGAGCTGTTTCTGAAGGGGAGGTTGGCAGCATTGCTTATCAGATTCTGCTGCCAGTATTTATCCTTGTAGAGGGTCATGTCCCCAAGGCCATGTGTGACTGCCTACCCTTGAGGTAGGTGAAGAAAAGGACCCCCCATGGGGTGAAAGGAATAGTTGAGGGATTTTTCATCAGAGGAATTTCTGCACTGCTCACACCACTGTTACTCTTGACATTGCAGTTCATCAGTTCAGTGTTCCAAATGCACTGAAACCACAAAGGAGGACATTCCAAAAGTGACTGTTTCATCTGTCAGAGTAGCAGGTTATAAGTACCCAGTCAGGGCCATGCCCTTCAAAAGTTGTAGTTAGATAGGTATAAGTGCGATTGTAGCATCAATGGTGGTGGTGGCCAAAGTGTCTGTGAAGGTCACAGTGACTATGGTGGCAAAATTACCAACAGGTACAGTGGTGGTGGCATTTGTAGTGGCAGTGAGGATGGTGGTGACAGCAGTGGCACTGGTGGTGGTGTGGACTGGGAACACATTAGCTGAAGATGAACTAACGGTAAGAGTAACAGCCATGGTGGAAGCTGTGGCAACACTGCTATTATAAGTGGCACTGCTGGCTGCTGTTTGTGGAATAGAGGTCTCAGCTCTAATAGCTCTCCTAGTCCCATAAAAAGTTGCTGCTACAAAAAAACCTTTGTCACTGGTATGGTACTTGTGGTTGTGGTGATATAGTGACAGACCCAGCGGTAGTTGCACTTTAAAAGTAATAGTGGTGCTACAGCTTCCTCTAATCACCCTGCTAATATCACTAAAAGAACTTGGCTTGCTGGGAGAGAAAAAATATCTTGGTGTACCTAATTTTCTGAAGCATCTCTCACCAGATCCTGTATGGGCTGATCAGCCAGGAGATTAGCTGGGGCTAGACCATGCATGATTATAGGGTGGCTGATTTCCAGACATAAGTTGATATATAGCTACTAGCTCAGCTATATGGGAATACTACAATCAGTTGCTGAAAGTTAGTGTGAAAGTTAACGGATTAGTGTAGCACAGCTAATAGGTAGAGTGTGTGTGTGTGTGTGTGTGTGTGTGTGTGAGACATGGAAATATAGAAGCACAGAAACTTAGTATTTGCCGGCAGATAAGGACCACTTGGCCCACCCAGTCTGCCCATTATTTCTTCTTGCCTATACTGCCACCATAGACCCTACCTGGCCTCTGGCTCCACCCCCACCTTGTTTCCCAACCAAGATTTCCTTTTGCATATCCCATACATGCTTGCAGCCCACCACTGTTTTTGCCCCCACACCTTCTACTGGAAGACTGTTTGAGGCATCCACCACTTTTCCATGAAGAAGTATTTCCTCACATCTCTTAAATTTTCCCCATCCAGTTTCACTGTATGCCCCTTGTTCTTATGCATCTTTTCCTCTGAGAAATACTCCCTCCTGTACCTTATTTAACCCGATGAGGAATTTATAGGTCTCTAATATGTCCCCTTCTCCCTCCCTTATTCAGGGTATACATATTGAGGTCCTTCAGTCTCTCTAATAGGGCTTCTGATGCAACCCTAGCAGCATTTTAGTTGCTCTACTCTGGACTGCTTCCACTCTGTCTATCATTCCTGAGATGTGGGCTCCAGAACTGGACATAGTACTCCAAGTGGGGTCTCACCAGCATTCTACACTGTGGCAACACCACCCACCTCCTTCTACTGGTACTCCAAGTGGGGTCTCACCAGCATTCTACACTGTGGCAACACCACCTACCTCCTTCTACTGGTGATACTCCTCCCTATGCACTCTAGCATCCCACTGGCTCTACCTACTGCCTTGCCACATTGTCTTGTCAGTTTGAAGTCATCAGATATTATTACTTCCAGGCTCTTTTCCTATTTGGTGACCAACAATACCTCTTCTCCCCATTTGTACTCTGTCTCTGGGTTTCTGTGCCCTAGGTGCATGATTTTCCACATATTGAATTGAAACCCAACTGCCATGCCCTTGATCACTCCTCAAGTTTTCTCAGGACTCTAATCATTCTTTCCATCCCCTCTGGAGTGTCTACCCTATTGCAAATTTTGGTGTCATCCTCAAAGAGGCATACCTTCCCTTTCAGCTCCTCTGCAATGTCACTTATAAAGACATTAAAGATGACTGGTCCCAGTACTGAGCCCTGAGGCACCAACTGACCACCCTCCCTTCCACAGAGTGTACTCCATTTACCACCCCCTCTGCAGCCTATTTCTTAACCAATTTCCTACCCAGTTTACCACCTGAGGAACCACCCCTAGGCTGCCTAGTTTTCTTATGAGTCTCTTATGTGATACGGTATTGAATGCCTTACAAAAATCCAAGTAGGCCACATCCACCTGTCACCCAGTTAAAGAAATTTATCAGATGTGTCTGATATGATCTCCTCCCTATGAATCCATGTGGCCTTGGTTTATGTAACCCACTGGATTTAAGATACTCTACAACCCCTTCTTTGAGCAGTGACTCCATTAGCTTCTCCACCACTGATGTCTGTGACTGTGTAAACTTTGAGTGTAATACAACATACCCCCCAAAGCAAAATAAACAATATGTGTTGTGCCACTTAATATCACTGCAATGACAGGAGAAATAAGCTGACAATGTACTCATTTGCAGTTTTGCTTGTGAAACCAAGCCTAGGACTTGACCACTTTATACCAATTCACACACAATTCGACGAGTCATGCCTGACCCATGGAGAAAACTGCAGTAGCTTACAAAAAATGTGTACACAGCCATGCTATCACAGAGCAGAGACTCACAAAATAAAATATCACACAAGCACAGGCAAGATTCACAAGATGAGCTGCGTGAGGGGGGAGTCTCTTGACACCCTCCTCAGTTGAACAGGGAAATGAGCATGGAACCAGATGACAATTAGGAACAATTCAGTGAGTCAAGCCTGATGCACTGAAAAAAACAACAGCAATTTTTAAAACACCAAAAAAAATTGTGTGTTCATAGCTGTGTACATGCAGGAAGCAGCCAGCCCCTCCTCCAAAACAAATCTTACATAAGCACAGGCAAGGTAAGCACAAAGAGTTGGTGGGGGAGACAGTCTGCTCCCTTCTCAGCTGTGCAGGGAACTAAGTCCATGATCAGACAAAAGCAAAAAAAAAAGATAAACAATGCGCTACACAAAAACAATCACACTGTAGCTGTCTGGATGTGAAAGAAGTGGGGTATGGACTGGTTAGAAAACAGCCTTCCTGATACTGATCACAGCAACAAGGTTCCCATAAAATGCAATCAGAAAGCCAGGCCTGATTTGCTGACAAAAAGCCTGTAGATAAAAAAAAAAGTGTGTCACAAAACAAACAAACAAACAAAAAACAAAACAAAACACTGCAGCTCTGTATGAAAGTTAAAGTGGTGGGGAGGGCATCAGCAAATACACAGACCACCCTCCTTGTCCCTGTTACTGAACCCCAAAACACTGTCCAAAAAAATCAAAAATGCAGTCAGAAAGCCAAGCCTGACTTTTCTGATGCTGATCAGATTTCAGTACTGGCTGAAAAATCCTTTGGAGCAAACAAATTTTTTTTTTTATTTTGGCAACATCTAGGTCTCAGACATTTAAAGAGCTATCTCACTAAAATGACTGTCTCCTGTCCTCTACCAATTCAGAGTGAGGAGGAAATGTTACTCAATTGTGATGTCAGACTGCACCGTGTACCACCATTGTAATTCAATTCCTCTTTCCATATGTTTTAAGTATTAATTGTAAAATTTGTGTATACTCTGTTACATATGTGTACCTTTTGTATATACTGTATGTATGATTGTCTGTCTCAGGACCTCCTTGTAAATGAGCCTGCTCAATGGAGTTTTTTTTCTGTCATTAAACTTGAACTTGTCAGTACTGGCTGTGTGCTCCAGAAATGGCCTTTGACTGGCCAAGGAAGCTCTGTTAGATTTTGAAATCTCACAAATTAATGCTTTCCAAATAGTGACCATATAGTGGACTGTTCGAGAGAAGCAGTCAAGTATTCTCAAAGCCTACTATTCGTGGTATTCAGGGAATATTGTTTGACCCATGCTCAGCCCTATTGTGCACTAGCCCTTCTTGAGTCTGCTGACAGTTCCCAACATGGCAGCAAATGTACCAGTATGTCAGCGTCATAGATGCTGTTGTTAAGAAATTACATGTTCTAAACCGTATGTTTTTGTGAAGGTGGATCAAATATTATTTTGTTATAGTATTTTTATGTGTATCAGTGTGTCTGTGTGATATTTGCTGCTAGGTATGTCACTAGATCTGTGTGTGTCAATAATGTGTGTTCGTGTCCAATTTTATTTATCAGCAAATATCTATTTTATTATAACTTGTGAAACATTGGACATGCTCTTGGTGGCACCAGGCACTCTTGTCCTCTCCATAAGCCACTCAATAAGTGGAAAAGGTAGTCTGTGCAAAGCAATGACACCTACATGTCAGAGCTGCAAATATATCTTATAGTGCAATGGAATAGCAAAGTGACAGCTTGTTGCAATTATAGAAATTGTAGAGTATGACGTCAAAGACTCAGTCTTGTCTCCCAGCTAACGTGAACTTCTCTTCTGCCGAGCACTTATAGCTGCTGCAGCCTGCAGGATGCCTAGGGCCTAGGTTTGGTTCCCAGTAAGGTCAACCGGTGTGTATGCCAAAGTAGAGGGAACAAACAAAACTTTTAAAATAGGTAAGAAAAATCAGAATCTATCATTGGTGTAAACAGATCACATGATCATGCATTATTCCCTAACAACCATATGCCTTCACATTTTCATGTGTTATTTTTCTACATATTCATTTGTGTCCATTTTATAAGTGTGATAACACACTTCATGGTGTGTGGTCATGCTCTGACATGGAATTCCTGGGTCATTAAAGGCACTTGGCTTTGATTTATGCCTCACAGCACACCCAAGCATGTGTATATCATAGTGCAACCACACACCTTGCCCTGAATCACTTACATAGCCTCTAAGGCATCCTTCCCCCCAACAATGTCCTGATTTGGTCACTGAGCCAAAACAAACTCAGGCAGTGATGCTCATAATTCATTCACTTTTACTGAGTTTCTGGATGAAACCTGATCTTTGAGGTTCTATGTGATAATGGTGATCGTGAAAAGGTGATCACCGTTAGTGAGAGTGTACATCGGCAAAAATTGATTTTGGCGATGTACCACTCATAACTGCATAAAGGGTGCGAAACAGGTTTGTTTATTTATGTGAGGCCCTGCGCTCCGCACCCCACTAAAGGATTCTCAACTCCGGGGGTGCATGTTAGAGGGTCATCCAGCGTCCAGCATAGAAACCCGGCACCCTCCAGCCTAGCCTGCCACAAACCTACCATGCCACATGGCCAGCTCAGCAGCCTACCACCATGCTAAACCTCACAAACCCTCCCTCCCTTCTGCCTGTTGCACGGCGTGCTCGCTCCCCCCCCCTCCGTGCGAGTGTGTACATATAGTGACAGGATGTTGCTATAGCAGTATTTGCCTCCCTGTCCAGTAGCCCTGTCAACAGGCACCGCTATTGAGTTGCCCTTTTTTTAAGCGCTCAGTAGCAGATGCCCTTACCACAGGATACCATCTGTGATTGGCATCATGCAGAGCACCTTATTGGAAATCTCTGCCAGGTGTGTGTCTTATGCTGTAGAAACTCAGCTCATGCATTTAACCCCAGTGTCCTCCTGGGTTACTAGAAGCATTTAAAAAGTGTTTAGCATTGTATTAGAATCTTATGTAGTGTGATGGGTATTGTTGTTAGTCAATCTGCAGTAAATGGTAAACTTTCAGGTCTCCCCTGAAACCCCTGTCAGTCATCTGGACAGAGGTTGCAAGCGGAAGAGGTCTCACAGCATCATAAGCCACAATGGAATGTTGTAGTGGGTATCAGTTGCTCACTCAGAGCGTTGAGTCAGTCTGACTGAGGAGAGCCTCAGGACAGGTACTGTATCAACTCTCTCCTGTCCTGTTTCAGTCCCCAGTTTGGTCCCAGAGTAGCTAAGCATCGAGTTGTGGTGGTGTCCTTCTCCTGCAGTAGCATAGCAAATTCCCGGAAGGCCTGGGTGCAAGGATATATTATATGGCCCTCCCGGTTTTGAATAAATATCAAAATTATGATTTGGGCCCCTCAAACCTCATGGACCCGGTTGCGACTGCACCCCCTGCACCCTTGCAGTTACGCCTCTGTTCTCCTGTGGCATACCCCAGTATGGTGTGAAGAACTTCTAAGACATCTGGTTATGGGAACCATGAGTACAAAGTGAGAAACTTCCCTGAACTGGGAGAGATTTTTCTGTGTGATGCTGCCCAGTGCTGGCTCCTGCAGGATAGCCACAGTGGGAACGCCTGTGGGGCTTTGGAGGTACTCAGCTCCAGTGTGTCTGACTGGATGTTAGAAAGATACCAATCTGAGTCATGCCTCCATGGCACAGATTCTGTAGGCGATGGAGTGTATCACCCTGACTGAAAATGGGATTCTACCTCCCTGACCAGAAGATGAGGAACAGCTCACATACTATATTGTGTTCTACATGTCACAGCAATGTGTGTTTTACAGTAAAGGGCATAATCTGTCCATAAGGAGTTTCTGTCTCTGAAGAGAAAAGTAAAGTGAGTTTTCAAGTAAAGGACACCAGCTGTCACTAAAGTGTTTCTGCATTAGAGGAAAAATGTTTTTTTGGTGAACTCAAAATCATTCAAGTTCTGTGGCATTCTCATTCTGTGCCCGTCCACTGAAAAGGGACAGATAAAGATACTTTTGCTTGATCCTAAACTCAGAGATCCATTTGGACTTTGTGTACAGTACTTTGTACCCTTTGTACCTTTTTCATCTGAAGCCCCCAGTGGGGCAACGTGTTTGATAGTTAAAAGCATCTTGTAACAGAATAAAACCTACTACTTGACACTAGCTAAAGGAGAGGACATTCCTTTATGCTTGCAGTGTTTTACTGGTGCAGATCCCCAGCGCCATGGCCTACCCCAGATCCCAGATTAATTATAAGTGCTTTGCGTAACCCTCTCCTTGAGAGCCAATGCAGACAGCAACCCCTAGCAAGGGGAAGGGGGCAGCAGAAGGCAGGCTGATGGCTGAGTGGTGGCATGCAAAAAAAGGCAGCTGAATTTGAAAGCAACAAGGAGAGGCTGAGCACAAGTACTCTGACTGTAGAAGCTGCAATTAATGAATGCATCCCTTCCTGGACAGTTAAGTACTGCAGCCAAAGTAGAAAAAGTAGAAAACTCTGTGTTGATGATACATCTGTGTCTTTTTGGCCTTCTAGCTAATATACCAGTGCAGGAGTTTAAGACTTAACTGTACATGCACTCACACAAGTTTTCTCTCTCTCGACCTCTTATAAATTTCAAACTCATCATCTTGGCCTTCTGGACTCCAGTGTGACACTCCCATTAATGCTACAAATGTTCCCAGCTCGAATATAATTTCAGAGCTTCCAGATCTACACAGATTCCTGTATTTTTCAGGGAAATAGAGTCATCCACAGGGAAATTTGTCCCATAGACGTACATAGGTTATACAGGAACTTACAGCAATTCAGCTTTCATAGGAAATTATGTAATGTACAGGAAAACACAGGAAAATTGCCCTGAGGTACAGGGAAAATACTTTGATCAATTTACGATCAATGTTCTATCACATTCACAGCACTAATGTAGAATAGAGAGAAACTGACTTCCTCAACCAGTGTGACAGGAAAAGGGGAAATCAATGTCAGACTATACAATGGATCTCAAAATGCTGTAATCTGATTGTCTGACTGGCATCTTTTACCTGTTGTAAACCCTGTCATGATCAACGGGAAAAAGTGCCAGCCAGCCGCATGTGGACCCCCCCCCAATTTGTAAATCACTCCGACCATTCCAAACTTCAAACTAAAATGCTACCATAGTGCTTTCGCGTTAACTGCAAATGGACAACACAAAATTCAGAACAATGGACTGCTTATTCGATTTATTCGCTAAAGAAGAAGCCCTAAATCCACTCTAAAATAAGCAAACTTTTTTTCCTTCTTTTATCACTACCACATCTTTCATCATCGTAACTGGACCCAACTTGCACCCACCTCCTCTTGCTCGCTCTTTGCTCCACTCCCATTCTCTCTCTCTCTCTCGGCTCCATTCTCAGCCAGGATTCCCAGTATCTCTTTTGGGTGCACCCCCATCCTGTCCGTCTCCCAGGCCATCACTTGAAATAAAAAAAAAACAATCAACAAAACAGTCCCTTTTATGTACTTGACCTCCAATTTGGTTGCAATCACATCAAGCTTAGTTTTAAAGCTTAGCGCACCACACTGTCTCACAGAAAAAAAAAAGAAACTTAAACAGTCGTCAGAATTGGTTTTGTTTATCTTTGCCATCTGTCCGGCTCCAGGGCACCCATAACTCCTTGGAGATGGAGATGAAACAAATTTTGGGTTAGGAATAAGTTTTTTGGGGGAGCTACAGTCCCAATCTATGTTTCTGACTCTCCATCAGGTTGTTGTTTTCTACTCCTCTATTTTTCTTCAGCATCAAAACAAACTCTGGACGTGATTGGGGGAAGGGGAGGGGAGGGAATTGCATCCCTTTTGGAGACTGTACATTAATCCACCTCGGTATTAAAATACCAAACACTCTTAGTTCTTGGGGGGGGAGAGGAAGGGATTATTGTACCTAACAACAGGGAACTATTTTCTGTGGCGCAGCAATAACAGTTATTTAAAGTAACAAAAAAAGTACTATTCTTTCATTTTTGTTACAAAAAGGGAAGGGGAACATTGTATAATAACAATAAACCACTCCGGGGTGTGTATTATACTGAGATTTACCAATGTCTGGTGTGGATTACTCACTTGGCCTGCGGCCTTGTGACCAAACGACACCAGACATGGGTAAATCCCAGCATAACCCACCCCTGTTGTGGTATATTGCTTTAAATATTCACCTGCATCTGTTTGCAGATGTGTGTCTCATCAACTTGAGAAAGAGGTTCTTAATGAAGAAATCTGTTTTCTTTGAATCAGGGTTTCCAGCTGTTTTGCTATTTCAAGCTAAATTTAAAACTTTCTTTCTAGGTAAGACTAACTTTTCTTTGAAAATGTTGATGCTGAACATTCTTCACATGGTAACAATATTCAGCTTCCTGGAATGACTGAATCTGACTTAAAAAAATGAAGATGTAGATGTACAATATTTAATATTTATTCATTTACAATGTATATACTGTATATATATATATTTTTGTATATAAAATTCATATTTTATCACCCAGTTCTCTGGCTCAGCCCCCACAGATCTCCCCCAGCACCTCCCACCATTCCTCTCCTACCTGTTCAGTGTCAGCCCCCAGATTACCCCTGATTGCTCCTGGATGGGGTATAGTGGTGGGGGTGGGAGGGATAGTCCCCAAATCATTAGAAGCACCAGGTGATGGAGGCAGCCATGCAGATTGTTCGAGATGTACCAAGGTCACTCAGAGAACTGGCGGTGGGCTGAGCATTTCTCCCATTACTGCACCCCTTGAGACACGGGCATGCAAGGGGGGACCAGTTGGCATGTGCATGCAATGTGTGCCCAGCATGGGTCTCCTGGCTGACGTCTCCCCCTCCCACGGTGGTCTCAACTGTACTGCCACCTGTGGTCATCCAGGTGGCAGTATTGCAACAAGGAAGTTTTCCCTCCCTCCACAGAGTAGGAGAGCATCCTCTGGAATGCTAGATCTTCCTCCCTAGGTGTCCCTGATGCCCCAGAGGAGGAGAGCATCCTGTGGAATGCTACATCTTCCTCCTTAGGTGTCCCTGATGCACCAGAGTAGGAAATCATCATCTGGAATACTAGATCTTCCTCCCTAGGTGTCCCTGACGCCCCAGAAGAGGACAGCATTTTGTGAAATGCTAGATCTTCCTCCCTAGCTGTCCCTGATGCCGCAGAGGAGGAGAGCTTCTTGTGAAATGCTAGATATTCCTCCCTAGGTGTCCCTGACACCTCAGAGGAGAAGAGAATCCTGTGGAACGCTAGATCTTCCTTCCTAGGTGTCCCTGGCTTGTTCCCAAACTTGGCTCACTGACATTGAGAGTAGTAGCTGCACTGACAGGCCAGCCATTTACAATATTTGACCAGGAAAGACACACTAAGCTGCAACAGCAATTTCCAGGTAAAAATAACAATAACTACTGATAGGCGCTTTTTCCTGTAGGGAAATCTGGTTGTAATTTTCCGTTATAACAGCAAACTTGCGCTGGGTTTCCTTCAGACCATGCATGAACCATTTGCCGGTCTTCCTTTGCTCTGCACGTTCCCCAGGGAAATTCCATATGGTCACAGACTTCACCAAAAGAAAAGTCAGTATTTCCAGTTTCCCTAAAAGGAAAAAATGGAAAACAAAAGGGAAACTTTTGAAACTCGTGCCGAGTTTCCCTGTCAGTATGCATGTCTCCTCACCTCTTCAAGCAAGAAGGATGCTGCAAACATCGCTCCGCAGTAAGTTTAACTATTAAAAAAAATACAGAAGTTTTTTAAAAAAAAACTCTGCTGCTTTTTACCCCAAACAAGTTGAGCAATGTGACTTGGCAGACTGCACAGAATCTAGACTGATCCGTGGCTGCCTGAATAATCCCTTAGCTTAGTTTATTTTGTACAATTGCTGAGGTGAAAAAGCGCATGCCAGCAATTACACAAAATAAAATATGGGGTGGTTGTGTAAAACTCAGTTTTACACACACCTTCGTTGTGGGATGCATTTCATAAACCCCTTGGGCTTGGCCCTCAAGATTTATGTAACATCCCACAACTCAGATGTGTGTAAAATGTCATTACACACACCACTCCATACATTATTCTTTATGAACATAGTCATTAATGACTGGAAGTAACTCTAGTTCTATCAAGCCCCTTCCCCCATCCCTGCTTCATGTGCTCGGATAAATAGGGTGTGCAATGGCCTACCTCAGGATATGGCATTTATCTTCATGGGTGAGGGTGAAGGAGCATAACTCACAAGTGGCAAAACCACAGATGAGTTGTCAAGGTCCTGTCCTTCTGCAAATGAAGATTAATGGCATATGCTGAGTTAGGCCACTGCATATCTAGTTTATTTAAGCAATTTTCTTTTTTTTTTTGTACTTTATTTTTATTACATTTAACTGCAAAAACATTACAGTATAGTAGTCATATAGGCAGGTGAACAGACAGTTAGTAACATTACATAAATGCAATACATCATTTTTACAGAATCCACATTCAGCAGACCCTTATATTATGATACAATACCGGGGGTGATTAGTTAACTAATATATCCCAAACTAGAATCAATAATGGCTTGTTGCTGCCAAAAGCAGGGAGTAAACCAACATCTTTTTTATTTAAATTCAATCTATATCCATATCATTAAGATAGTTACTGCTCCCTATCTACATCTACAGATACAACAAAAGGTTACCAGCTTCTTGTAATATTTCCGATCGTATTTAGAACATTTAAAACATAACTTGACAGTAATTTTAACACTTCTGGGGTGTAGGGAACTTATTCCATATAAGCTACTAACCTAGCATGTACTATGTGTCACATTAGGCTAATTTCAAAAGGAAAAGACTTTCATTACTCCATACAAAATTACCCTATATCGGAGTTTTATCATTAAAGATAGAACATTTTCCCAAACCATAAATCAAGTCTCTCCATGAGTCCCTACCATGAATCATTAAAATAAGTGCTATTTATAGGGAAAACCCCAGTACTCAGCTTTCAGTCACTGTCCTCATTTTCACTACCATCCTCAGAGTCCTTCATTTGAAACTCCCTCTCCACTCGATTGATGTATTTGCCGGCTTCCCTATGGTCTGAAAATTGGAAGGTTTTCCTCCATAAAAAGTCCTCAGGCTTGCTGGCATAATAAGAATGTGCTGAACACCCAGCTGTCTCAGCTGGGTCAGCAATGAATCAAAGCTCTTTCTCCTTTGCCTTGTCGCATAACTAAGATCGAGCAAAATGTGAATTTTATTGCCCTCCCATTCCATCGACCCTCTTTTCTTAGCAATTGCAATCAGTGAGTCTTTTTGAAGTACTGACCCCAGCACTACCAAAATAGATTATGGAAGTAACTGACCGGAGGCCATGCATTGCCTAGCTCCACGTGGTGTGATTCTGTAGGCCCTGATGATCGAGAATTCCTCCAAAGTCTGGAAAATGTCCTTAAGGAGCGTTTCCACAAAACTAATTTGGTCATCTTCTTCAGCTTGTTCTGGTATGCCCAGGATCCTCACATTAGTGGCTCTGGACAGATTTTCCAGGTTCTTGAGGCACCTCCTCAGTACCCCGTTCTCCTTCACCAATCCCTCCAAAGTGGCCATTGCTGCTGATGCTGATTTAGTGGCAGCTTTGGTGTCTTCCTCCAGTTTTTCGATCTTTGTATCCAATACTTTGAATTGGGCAGTGAATTCCTCCATCCTGCCATCCAATTTCTGGATTGCCTTTAATAGCACAGCATTAGTCGGCTGAGTGGTCTCCTCCGCCGTCCCCACACTCGAATCCTTGTTTGACCCAGATTTTGAATCTTTCATACGGGCTGGCTCACTGCCAGACGTCGCTTTGTTTGTTCGGCCCATTCTCAGGATCTTTTTTCAGAAAACGGATGTATTTAGTCTGAAAATGAGCAGGACAGTGTTCTCCATCTAAAGATTTAACAATTTTTTTTGCCTAGGGTGTTTATCTGTTTTTAAAGTTCTATATTTATACCGTGTGGTGTACAGCTTAGAAAAGATGCAGTTGCTAGCTCAGCTGCTGGCCACGCCCCCCATATAAGCAATTTTCAAATGTAAACTGGTTAAGTTAGCTCTTTTTTTGAAGCTTAAACTTTTTTTGAAGCTTAACTGCTTATTTTGACTTCTTTGTTCTGATTAGAATGTAGCCTGACTGTACTGTGATGTCAGCAAGCATTCTTTAAACTGATCTCCCATTGGTTAAGTATAGCATTATGACCTAGTTAACCCATATTATCTTGCTCATGACAGATCTAGCACAATAAATGTTGATCTTGACAGTAGATCTCATTACCAACAAGCACTTGTCAATGCCGAATGTTTGATTACTGGCATTAGCATTGAAAGTGCAGGACTTAGACAGATGCAGAATAGGAATGGCAGTGAAGTATTGAACTGATGCCGGCCCCACCCCCACCCTGCAGAGATGGACAGGCATTGGGGTGTGTCTTTGGGTTGTCACCCATAACACTCACATCATTTCACCTCACCCTACCCTGCAGTAGAGATGCAGTGAATTTAAAATCCGCTGGCGAAGTGCACGCAAAGTGGGCATTTCACATTGCCACTCCACTACACGGAGTAGGCAATGCAAAGTGCCCACTTCGCCTTGTCATTACCACTTCACATTGAGCTGAATGACAACGTGAAGTAAGGGGAAGTCATTGATTTCAATGGACTTCGCATTCCTCATTATGATTCTAAGTGATCCATTTGGTGTTTCAGACTTGGCAGCCCCCCACACATCACATGGCTTACAGTACTGTAAGTCACATGTTCTCTAGCCAGGCAGGAAGGAAGTGAGTCACACAGAAAGTTTCACTTTCTCCTGTGCAGACTGAGAGAGGAGTGTGTACTAGAGAGAGAAGTGTTTTGATTGCAGAGGAGGAGAATTAAAATTTGATAGTTAACCCAACAGCTTTTTTAAAAGCTAAATTTTTTTGTCTTTTCTGTACTGTTTTTTACTTAATTTGTTCTTTCTGTAAATTTTATTTTTCTTACCTATTTACTTAGTTGTTTGTCTGTGTGTGTGTGACTGTGTGCATGTTGTGGTTGTGTTGTGAGATGGAGCAGGGTGAGGGAATGTCTGGGGCAGGGGCAGCTCTGGGAGAGCATGGTAGTATGAGTCATTGTACCGTGCGCATGTGTGGGGGCATGGGCGCCCATTTGTGTTGGACCGCTCTAAACTTGTGAGTGTCCAACCCCCGGAAGCAGGACCAGCACCGCCTCCTGACTCTGAGGCAGTTCAACCACTACCACCACCACCAAGTCCAGAACAAGGTCCTTTGGAGCAGGATGTGCCTGTTCCCCCAGGCCCAGGTGTGGATCCCATCAGTACTGTTGAGCAGTGTGAGCAGCGTACTGCCAGTTTATCTGACCCTCCCCTGCCTGCACCTGGTCCTCCCCGCACCTCCATTGTTTGGCAGTTTTTTGACCGTGTTGGGGGGGACAGCAGTGTGGTGAAGTGTCGCCTATGTGCGGTGGAGGTGCGCCGTGGCCCCCCGGGGAGTCACCTGGGGACTGGGGGCCAGCGCACCCATATGCTTAATCACCACCAGTTGGAGTGGCAGGCTGCCACAGAATGGACCATGTCTGCACCTGCTGGTTGTTCCGTGGCAGAGGGTGCCACTGTGCATAGCGGCATCCCCAAGAAGAGGAGGGCAACAGCAGCACCTGTTGCTCCACCAGCACCCCACCATCACCACCACCACTAACAGCAGGTCAGCCTGTCGAAGGAGTGGACACCAGAGAAGTGCGTGTAACACTGTCTGACTTGACAGTTCTCTGAAGTGCTGTTGAGGAGAACAGTGAGAGGATGAGTGCTGTGGAGCAGCGGCTGGATGACATAGAGGGACATCAGCTTCAAATGATGTCCATGCTGGAACTGCTGCTGGATCACCATAGGATCCCACATTAGTTTTGTTTCCTCACACCATGTCCCCCCTACCTTCCTTGCCGTTTCATAAAATGTATTCCTCCACCATTCTTGACCCTTGTATGTAATTATGCCCTTTATTTGTTGTCTTCAGTATGCGTTACACTTTGTATTATGGGGCCCCTTCCTTCTGTTAAGTGTCTATGTGTTTTGTGTGTGTGCACTGTTTTGGTGCTGCATTTTTCTGCATCGGCAAAAGGCATCTGACTTGTGTCCAGAAAATTGACAAGTGGTAATACAGTGAAATGAGAGTGTTTCAGCACATACAAAGTCCCCCAGAATTAATGGCGCACTCAGTCATGTGACAAAAGTGGAAAAGAGTCCCCAGATTTTTCTGCAGGCCCAGAATGCATCCTCCATGTGTCCAGAAAATTGACAAGTGGTAAGACAGTGAAATGAGAGTGTTTCAGCACATACAAAGTCCCCCAGAATTAATGGCGCACTCAGTCATGCACACAACAGTGGCACAGAGTCCCCAGATTTTTTCTGCAGTCCCAGAATGCATCCTCCTTGTGTGCAGAGAAGTGAAAAGTGATCATCTCAACTGGATTGAAAGGTGTCCTTTGGATGTACAGTAATAGTAGCCTTGGTGAGTATATATATATATCTATATATCTATATATATATATATATATATGATATATATATATATATATATATATATATATATATATATATATATATAGATAGATATATGGTTGTGTATTTTGTAGGTGATGATGAGGAGGGTTGAACTTGACATGGACATGTATTCATGCTATTGTTCTGCATCACACACAGATGACTCCGTCTCTGAACTGTTGCTGTGCACCGTCCAGTGCTCAATGAGAATATTTTGCACTTAAATGGAAATGGATAACTCTCAAGCACATGAAGGTAAGTATTTCTTTTTTTTTTGGGGGGGGGATTCATATTTTCAGTTTTGTCTGTAATGGTTTCTTATTTTTTTATTTCTTCACAGATTTCATCATCATCCTTCTGGAGTCCGGTTGTTAATGATGGTCATGGTCATCAATTGAAATGACTTCTGCGTGTTGCATGTGTGCTCAAACTTGGGTCGGGAAGGGGTGTGCCTGATCATGTTGAACTTTTTTGGATAAGGCCACTTTGTCAGAACAACAAAGTATTGTGAATTTTCCTAAAAAATAAATGTATGACTTCTTAAAAGTTACAACTTCATTGTTATGTGTCCCTCTCTGGTTCTCAAATCTCAATCCCTATTGTCAACTAAGTTACATTTCAGAGACACATCTTGTCAACTATTAAGACAACCTGTTGTTTGCTATATTTGCAGCAGTCTTTACAAAGCAATGAAATGGATTAAATAAAATCTTCATACTTACCAAAATGGATTAAACGTGGACATTACATCGCTTCCTCTCTGTACGGTATAGCTACACCATCTTTCCCAACAAGTAATATTAGCGATGGAGCCTGTTTTTGTTCTCCTGTAAAAGAAACAAAATAGGTGTACTGTATGTGTTTTGCCACTGCGGCTCTGAAAAGCTACAGAAAACAAAACAGACAACTTAAGGAAGTAAGGCAGCATAACAAACATGAACGCATATACTCACTTTATGGTTTAAATATTAAGAAGCTGGTGGTGGTGGTGGTGTACGGGTAGACTGGTGGTCTGTGGTGGGCAGACAGACTCATGGTGGCAGCAGACTTGGATAACATCAGTCCCGGTGGTGGTGGTCCGGGGTGGGCAGACAGACTCATGGTGACAGCAGACTTGGATAACATCAGTCCCGGTGATGGTGGTGGTCCAAGGGGGGTAGACAGACTCATGGTGGCAGCAGACTTGGGTAACATCAGTTCCGGTGGGGGTGGTCCAGGGTGGGGAGACAGTCTCATGGTGGCAGCAGACTTGGATAACATCAGTCCCAGTGGTGGTGGTCTGGGGTGGGCAGACAGCCTCATGGTGGCAGCAGACTTGGATAACATCAGTCCCAGTGGTGGTGGTGGTCCATGGGGGGCAGAGAGACTCATGGTGGCAGCAGACTTGGATAACATTAGTCCCGGTGCTGGTGGTCCATGGGGGGCAGACAGACTCATGGTGGCAGACTTGCATAACATCAGTCCTGGTGGTGGTGGTGGTGGTGGTCTCTGGGGGGCAAAGAGACTCATGGTGGCAGACTTGCATAACATCAGTCCCAGTGGTGGTGGTGGTGGTCCATGGGGGGCAGACAGATTTATGATTGCAGACTTGCATAACATCAGTCCCGGTGGTGGTGGTGGTGGTCCATGGTGAGCAGCCAGACTCATGGTGGCAGACTTGCATAACATCAGTCCCGGTGGTGGTGGTCCAGGGTGGGGGGGCACACCGCCTTTTAAATACTGCAGTTAAAACCTGCCAACATTAACCACATCATCATCCTCATAAACAAAACTGCCCTCACAGTCATTGATGTCTGAAGTCTGACCACTGGGAAATTCTTTCTCCATTGTGTCATCATCTACGTCAGTGGTGGGCTGTTTCAGGAAGCCACTGCCGGTGCCACCAGGATGCTCCATTTCCACATCAGCAAGACCACCATGACTAGGCCGGGGTATGAATACCGAGGTTGCAGTCTGTGCTGGTATGTGCCTCTCATTCATTTTAATGAATGTTAGCAAACTAACATTTGCAGGAGACAGGTTTGTCCGATGATCCCTGACTATTGCACCTGCTGAGCTGAATATCCTCTCAATACTTATACTGGAGGGTGGGCATATGAGGTGCTTCAGTGCCACTGCAGTCAGCTCTGGCCATTCACTGACCTTTCCACTCCAGTACAAAAGAGGATCTTCACTTATTGTCAGATGCCTGTTTTCAGACAAATATGACTCAACCATTCTCTGTGCCACACTAAGTCCGATTGTTGATGCATCAGCCTGTTCCCCGGTATCATTGATGTCACAAATACCCACTTGGGACAAAGCTTCCCAAAGCGGGTTGACGCCAACCACTTTGGATGACAGACCACCAGGAACTACAGTCCCCTTACTCTTGCATGATATGCTTGTTGGTCCACCAGCTACACCTTCAGCTGGATTATGCTGCTGAGGTTTGCAAACCTTGGCACATGACTTCTGTGCCCCATGAACCAAGTGAACCAGTTGACCACTGATATTTTTTACCTGTTCAAGCCCTCCCTCCAGTACTGATGCAATTCCAAGTTTGTATCGTGGGTCCAGCATTGTTGCCATGGCAAAGTTGTCACTACGCTGAATGCTCACAATGTGACGATTCTGGTCGAACACTGTCAGCATGTGTTGCAGCAACATACTGCTACCACCGTCTCCGGCAACATCAAGGCTATGCTGTACATTCACCAATGTCTTCCTCAGCACCCACAGCAGTGGAATTGATTGGCTAATGGAGGCAGACTCGCCACTCACTGCCTGTGTGGCATGTTCAAAAGGCCACAAAAATGTTATTACAGAGTCCATGAGGTGCCACTGTTCAGTCGTCATAGACATGGAGGCCCCAGAACTGTCACGGGTAGTGTGCATAACAAGATATTCTGTGATGACTTTGCATTGTTCATACAACCTCTCTGACATGTATAACGTGGAGTTCCATCAGGTGACAACTTCCAGCTTCAAGCAGTGCTGAGGCAGGCTGTTTTGTATCTGCAACTGCCGCAGTTGGTTACAGGCTTTCCAGACCTTGAAAAGTGAGAGCAGATACGTCATGCAATGATCAGCATTTCCTTTACGTCAGGGTGCTGCAGAAACTCCTGAACCACAAGATTCAAACAGTGGGCCATGCATGGAACATGAAAAAAAACACCATTCGTGATGTATTTCACCACATTTGACCCATTGTCACTTGCTATGAACCCAGCTCTCAGGGACAGAGGGTTTAGCCATCTGTAAATTTCAGTCAGTACCATGTCCAACATGTTCTCACCAGTGTGTGAACAGGTCACACTGTGCACAGCAATTGTTGCATGCTGGCGAATCCCAGGAAGATTGCTACTGCGACAATCCACCTTCCTTCACTGATTATTCACACTACCAGCATCACAAACAACCCCCGGCACCTGTGCCCAGTGTGCAGTTATACACAGATATGAACTCCCCGCTGTCTTGCCACTTGTCCACATATCCATACTTAAATGGATGAATGGAGAGGAGGAATGTTGAAGGGCATGTCTTACTGAGTCTGAGACAGTGCGGAACAACTCAGGAACAGCATGGGTAGAAAAGTATGTCCTGGATGGGACTTTCCATTTTGGACAGGCATGGGCAGCAAACTGCTGAAACCCAGAATTCTCCACAAAGGAGAAGGGCAAAAGATAGATTGCCAGCATTTCCGCTACAAAAGCATTAAATTCACGTGATACTGTATGATTGGGGGGGTACTTTAGCTTATGTGCAAAAACACTCTGTAACGTGGGCAGACTTAAACGTTTTACACGGTGTGTGTTGTTCATCACAAATGGTTGTGCTCTGTGATGAATAGCATTGGCAGGGGGTGGAGTGTGGATATTTGATGAAGACGGTTGCACAGGTGATGATGACAAACCCAGAAATTATGTTATTTTTCCAGATTTGCCAACCGGAGTTGATGTACCACTTGCACTAGACATACTGCATTCACCACCACCACCATAAAAACTGCTACTCTCACCAGCACTGGAAAACATTTCAAAGTCATTATGGTCCTCCACCTCATCATGCCTGTAGTAATCCTCTGCTCTTATTACTGCACTACTGCACACATTTAATTTCCTATTGGGCTTAACAGTCATGGAAGGGAATAACATGCTGGCTGTGGTTGCCGCTGGTGATACTGGTGAACGCTCAAGACTGGTATTAGATGTCAGCTTGTGCTGGGTCCACAGAGCCAAGTGCCGATTCTTAAGATGCGTATGCTGTCCTCCTGTCCCAAGGTGGCTCCCCTTTTTACCTCAACTCACATGACAAACCTGGCAGATTGCAACTGAATCATCATTTGCATCTTGAACAAAAAAATCCCAAACAAGGGACTGTGATGCTCTGCTTTTAACATGTCCATGATGATGTGGCTTATTTAAGTCTGTTATTTTAAGCACTGAAGTGGGGTGGCATGTGATGTTTCTGGCACTGCACACCTGGACTGCAACTGACCAATATGACTACCTATCATATTGAGTACTGGGTTGTCATCATTATCATCATCCACTAAAACCGGTAACAGTAAATCACAAGTTTTTACAGGGGGGGATTCCTGCAAACAGATTCAGACACTGCCACTTTTAATTTCTTTTTCTCCAGTTCCCAACTGGGGTCAATTAAATCATCATCATATTCATCAACATCACTGTCACACACATCCACATCTTCTGCTTGGATGCTAACATGTGAACTGCATGTTGCAGCAACTGCAACATCATCATCATCAGCATCTACACCACCATCACCTGATATTTTTTCACCACACTGTGAATCACTGTTGCATGGAAAATGAGTGACGTTAAGTGCCACAGTGGATGGAATATCACATTGTATGCTGTCATTGACATGATCATCAGAATCAGGTTCAGTTAATGGGATGTTACTGGGAAGTATGACATAATCGACGCTGTCACTCACTTGCACTGCTTTACTCTCAATATGTTTGGATACAGTACACTGGTCGGAATTAGAACTTGATGCAACAATGCTAATACTACCTTCACCACCACTAACACCAGTAACATTAACACCACGGCTGGGAAAACATCATCTCCTCCAACTATCACTAAAGCTACTGATTGGGCTGTAAAAAACATTACAGGAGAAATACCTTTCCTCATATCAGCATTGCACTTCTCCGTTCGCGTACTACTACCACACCCACAGACCCTTCTTACTGCCAACTTTGCCATGGCCAGAAACAGCTTTACTTGCACATCTCTTTGCAGGCATTTTGGGGGATCAACCACAAATATTATTACTAAATTCAGATTTTGATACGTTCACTTTCTGACTGGAAGGTCGCTACTCGTTAGCTGGATGTGAAGCAAAATAAACAACCCCACTCCATAAGGAAATATGCTGAAATGGGTGCAGTATAGGAGAATGGGGTGAACTTCAGGGCTGAAGAGTCCAAGGCACACCTCAAAGCCTGTCACTGGCTGCAGGGTGGGGGTGGAGGTGGAATGGCGTGAGCATTACTGTCAACAGTCCAAAGTCACACCCCTTTGCCTGTCAGTCCCTACAGGGTAGGGCATTGTGGTCAGAAACCCTAACACCCTGGACATTTCTTGGTATTTTTACTCTAAATTTTCAGCATGGGCTTTTTGTGATCCCACCGCATGAACAGTGACACTATCAGTTTGTTAGCTGAAAGGTGATTTTGCACAACGACCATGCCATTTGGTGCAACAGGTCCGAAAACACATTTCAGACAGGATATGGAAAATGACAGCTGTACTGTTCATGAGGAGGTGTAAAAAAATGGTAATGTTGAAAATCTGGAGTGAAAATATAAAAAAATTGATGAAGTCATGAGTGTGCATAGAAACTGCACAACATACACCTGTAATGCAATTAGTTTGGGGATATTTCACACCACATTTTCAACATAAGCATTTCCGCTCATGAACAGTGACACTGTGATTTTCTTAATCTGTCTCAAACATTGATTTCGCACAGTGACCATGCCCATTGTGTGCAGCAGGTGAGAAAACATGTTTCAGGCAGTATGTGAAAAATGAAAGCTGTACTGTTCATAAGGCAGTGTGCAAAAATGACAATGTTGAAAATCTGGAGAGAAAATATTAAAAATTCTCGAAGTTAAAAGCATGCGTGGGAACTGCACAATGCACGCTTGTAACACAGTCATTTTTTGGAATTTTTTCACCAAATTTGCAACATGGGCTTGTCGGGACCTCTCCTTATGAACACTGTCATTGTGATTTTCTTAATCTGTCCTGAACATTGATTTCGCAGAGCGATCACACCATTATGCGCCACATGTACGAAAACACATTTCAGGCAGAATGTGAAAAATGGCAGCTGTACTGTTCATAAGGAGGTATGGAAAAATAGCAATGCTGAAAATCTGGAGAGAAAATATGAAAAATTCTCGAAGTTAAAAGCATGCGTGGGAACTGCACAATGCATACTTGTAACACAGTCATTTTTTGGAATTTTTTCACCAAATTTGCAACATAGGTTTTTTGGGAGCCCACCTCATGAACAGTGAGACTGTCATTTTATTAATCAGTCCCAGAAGGTGATTCCGTGCAGTGACCATGAAATCACCTTTTGGGACCGAATAACAACATAACAATGACAGAGTTCATGAAGTGGGGTCCCAAGAACCCCGTGTTGAAAATTTGGGGCCAAAAGTCACAAAAATGACTGAGACATCTACCTAAGTTGAACCCCCCCATTTATGCCACTATACAGCTTGCCGGCATTTCTTCAGTTCCTGGTCAGCTTTGAAGAGTGCAGACGTGTTGCCGCTCCACCAAAGATCATTGTGCCAGACTCCGGAAGTAAGTATAGGGTAAGGGAGGGGTGAAGAGGGTGGGTGTGGGTTGGGGAAGGGGGACCCAATGGCAAGGGACCATGTTCTGTGTTTCAGATTATAAAAAACAATAAAATGAAAAACCACCGCAGAATGTTTTCTGTTTTTACAGGCATAAGAGTTTGGGGGTCATGTTAGCCACACTGGGGTGGGCTCCCAGTGTGGCACACAATGAGGGGTGGGATGGGGGCAGGAAAATGCTGATGCGATGAGGGGTTAAAGATGCTGACAGGAAGATTGGGCAGCCTGCTTGCAAGAATGTCTGTGTTTGGGGAGGATGATGCTGAGGGGGATTGGGCACCCCCTCAGCAGATTGGGGACAGGGCACTGAAGCCGATGGGGATTGGGCCTCCTGTTGGCAAGCATGTCTGTGTTTGGGAGGGATGATGCTGAGAGGAATTGGGTACCTCCCTCGGCAGACAAAACACAGCAAAGGGGCACATATGCCAATGGGGATTGGGCTCCCCCATCTGTAAATGAACTGGGGAGGGGGCATGCCGACAATGGGATTGGGTACTCCCAAAGTCAGTTTGCTGGGGACTGTGAGGCAGACAACAACAGGTGCCACCATGTTTATTGAAATGTTACACCAGGCAAGGAGCACCCTGCAATGAGGGGGCGCTCCCTCATTGCAGTGGCAAAATCGTTTCAAGTTGGTGGCACGCTTTCAGACTACTGTCATAGCCAGCATGCTCCTTTATTGGTGACACACAGATGAGCCCCAAAAAGCAGTGGGAGCATTGGCCACAACACTGCTGCACCTCCACAACCTGCTTCTCCAGCAAGCTGCCACAACATGTTTCTTGCATATGCACGCAAGAAAACATAAAAACAACACAATTTTTCTGGTGAAATTTATTCTTACTGATGTTGTATAAATAAGTATGTTGTTGAGGCACATATTAATATATTTTGATCCCCTACCCACTCAATTACCCAGGGTACTCTGTGATTCCCTTGGTAAGCAGAAATGTGTAGAAGACTTGAACTGCCTTTGCTGCTAGGCTGTTTCATAGGTTCATCATCCTCTGGCAAAAAATGTGCCTCCTATGGTGCCTCCCAAATTTACCACCTCTGAGCTTCAGAGCATGTCTCTGTATTCAGCTGGAGGATATCAGATCAACAATTTCTCTGTTTGACCTTCTTGATACCCTACAGGATGCAGAGTACTGCGATCAAATCTCAGCATCCTTTTCTCCAAGATAAACGGGTTAAGTCCCATCCACCTTTCCTGGTAGCATTTGTCATGCATCTCGCTGATAATTTTGTTGGCCCTGCATTGCACTCTCTCAGCTACTTTAATATCCTTTTTTTTCCCATAGAACTTTTTTCCTCCAAGGGATAGGCAGGCAGGCTTTCAGCCATGTCTCCACCCTCTACGACCAACACTTGCCTCTCCTGCCTTACCAGGGTCTAATTCCTCCTTGGACTCTCCCACACAGTAGGGCCAGGAGGAGGAGGAGGGCTATCCTCCCTCAGTCAACAATCCAGATCCCCCTAGCACCTGAGTGGCAGCGTGGGCTACAAGGAAGCAGGCAGAGCTTCATGAGGACCCCTTCCCCAATTTCCCTATGTTCTCCCACTTACCTCTGCAATGGTGACACATTTTGTATGTGTGTGTGGATACGTGCACATCCTGCAGAGCTATGGCCCTACCCTTCAAGCCACTCGCTAACCTGCACTACCAGTGGGCCTCTACGAGGTGGCAGTCAAATACAGAAATGGTTTCAGAGACAGAGACAGCTGGCCACCCTTCCAATGGGAGAGTAGAGCAGTCCCTGGGATGCTCAAACCTCTCCCAATGACCCCCCTCACTGGCAACCCATGTCCATTCCTGAACACGGGTCACAGGCTTGGCAGGAGATAAGGAGTTCTTTGCCTCAGCCCTCCAGGCCACCAGGCCAGCTATCATTGCCCTTTTTTATGCTTTCTTTCAAACTGCAAAGCAAATGTACTGGGATAATGTTGAGGTCTATGTGTGTCATGCTATTCGCCAGTGAGTGATGGAGAAAGCAGCCTCTCTCACTTGCAGCCAGTGGTACTGTGAGTCTCTGGGTTCATTTGAATGCATTCATAAGTTATGCATGTTACATGTCATAGTCATCCACATTGCCACCTGCTGATGTATTTCCATTGAATGTCATACATTAGTTGGAGGACACTCATCGCTAAAGTGTCAGTCTACCTCTGAGGCTGTGATTTATTGGTTGGTTGACATGTCACTGTGCCTGTGAGACTGATATGTGGCAGTTATGTGGCTCATAGGGGCTCTTGGGAATGCCACCTGCCAGCAGCTCTGTTCATGCCTGACAAGGAGGTCCATGGTAGTCTAGTGGCAGTCCCTCACACTAGACTACCATGGACCTTGAAGGAGATGAGGAGGGTTGGACAAAGGCTGGAGCGCCACTGACAGAAATCTGGCCTAGGTGCTGAAAAGCTTAGATTGATTGCACATTATGAAGACTATTAATTGGTGATCTCATGTAAGAAGGCAGAGTTCCTGTATGGTGAGATTACGGTTGTATGGAGCTGACTAGCCTAGCTGCTCAGAACTGTGGACAGACTGTGCAATCCAGCCTGTCTACAGTTACAGAGAGCTTTGTCACAGAAGAAGTGTGATGAGTTCTCTCACTTCTTTGCGGATAAGATTGTTGACATCAGGTCAGAGATCAGCTTAGCTCATTTCCAGTGGGAGCGGCAGAGATTGGCATGAGGTCATGACACCTTGGGCTGTTTGGTCGGCTTTTGACCAGGTGGTGATCACGGATGTCATGATGGTCATCTAGAATATGCAACCGACCTACTGTGGTTTGGATCCCAACATGTCTCCTGATGGGATGTGTAGAGGTCATCGACCCGGTCCTAGTCAAGATTGTCCGGTGTTCACTAGAGACTGGAATGTTTACTGAGTCCCTGAAGGAGGCAGCAGTGACTCTGCTCCTCAAGAAACCTTCTCTTGACCCAGACTGTCTCGCTAACTACAGGCCAATCTCTAACGTTCCCTTTGCAGGGAAGGTTATTGAGAAAGTAGTCACGCTGCAGCTGGAGGACCATCTTGCCATCCATGACACCTATGATCCCTTCCAATCTAGATTTAGGAAGAGGCACAGTACCAAGACTGTGCTTGTTTGGGTGCTCAATGACCTCCTCATAGCAAGAGATCAGAGGAGTCATTCCATCTTAGTCCTCCTAGATCTCTCCATGGCATTTGATACTGTGGACCATGGGATATTGCTAGAGCACTTATGGTTAATCTGTGGACTGTCAGGTAAAGTCCTCAGGTGGTTTCAATCCTTCCTCACTGGCAGATTTCAGAGAGAGTGGTGTCCGGAATTTATTCCTCTGACCCATTCTCCCTGCCATGTGGGGTTCCTCAGGGCTCCATGCTGTCTCCCATGTTGTTTGTGGTGTACATGCTGCCATTGGGGGACATTGTAAGGTGGTACGGGCTGAGTATTCACTACTATGCACATGATACTGAGCTGTACATGTCCTTTCACCTGAAAAGGGTACAGCGGTCTTGGTATTTAACAACTGCCTATCTGACATCCAAGTGTAACCACCCAGTCCCCTGGGGTTGCTAGAATCCTGTCACTATTATTGTCAGGAAGGTAATAGGCAGCTGGTGGGGAGCTCATTAAGGGCTTCATACATAATGACATCATTGTTTACTCAGCTAGCCTGAGGGAAGAATTTAGGTCATCTGGAACTCTTGCAGCAGCATAAGCCACACTGTGTGGACTTGCTCTGGGGAGCTTAGAATGCTCAGTTAGTCAGAGTTGGTAGTTGTCAGTTGCTCAGTGAGGAGGTGAGAGTGGCAGAAGGACTGTCAGTCGGGCTCTGAGGTGAGGGCCCAGCATTTCTCATCCTAGTGGAGTGTCATTTCCAGCTTCCAGTGAAGTGGTGGAGACCAGTGATAAAGCAGAATTTCCTAATTTGTACTCCCAGTGAAGTGGAAGAAACTGCTTGTTCTCAGTGGACTCAAGGGGCAATCTCCAGAAGGTTCTATGTGTGTTTCAGCTGCCTTGGAAAGGACTCCGAGAGACTGTTTGATCTGCTACCCAGAAGAATGCTGTTTTTTTTTGTTGTTGTTCCATGACCTATGGACGGGACAACCAGTTTGTAAGTACTGTTCTAGAGACAAGAACTCCACATACTTTAGGTGGAGTGTAGTTTGGGGGGTGTGTGCCCACAGATAAGGCTGGATCGCACCTGTCAGTGTCCCTGTTCACCCAAGTGAGTGCATTTTCTGTTAAACTGTTCACTCCAGTGAGTGCAGCTTGTTCTATGGTCACCCCAGTGTGTGATGAAGTTAAAGTGTGGGATCTCTAGCATTTCAGTGGGAAAGGGGGGTTTCAATGGTGTAACCCTGAAGAATGGCAGAGAATGTCGATTCTGGGGCAAAGGGTAGAAGGAACGCCATCTGAGTGTTTACAAGACAGGGCTTCCTGGTTAGTAAAGAGCACCAGTTATACCTGAGCAAGGGCCAAGCTGCAGGTTAAGGTGTGTGGCTGAGTTCACTCAAATGCATCTATGTTTGAAGAGGAGTTCTAAGTGTGTGGCTTAGATTCACTAAATGACACTCATTGGAGGAAAATGTTCAGGTGCATGGCCAGGTGTCTAGTAGGTGCACCATTTGGGAAATTGGGGAGAAGATGTTCTTTTATGTGTTCATGAACTGTACTGCATGCAGGGAGAGTTTGTGAAATGAACCTGTCCTGCCTAGACCGATGTTTGGGGGTCCTCTTCTGCTTTAAGTTTCTATCTGTTGAATAAAGCCATACTGCACAATCCCAGTTACTGTTCTGGACATTCCAGTTATTGCTTCTGGTTGTGTGGATTTACTGGGGCCCCCTCAGCAGGTTACACCTTGCATATTCTAACATACTAAAACGCCAGCAGAATAGGCTTAATGGTCTCTTGAGTCTGCTCACGATTTTCCTTTTCACTGAGGCCGGTACTATATCCCCCTTGGGTTATACCCTCCTCAGTCGTTCCACCTGTATTGGGTCTGGTCAGATTTACCCTCCCCTGAACCTGTCCCATCCCTTCTTAAACTCATCCACAATCTCCACCTCTACCAGCTCCTTGGGCAGTGTATTCCATGGCTCCACCACCCTCTCAGTGAAATAACATTTCCTCCTGACCCTTCTGAGCCTTCCCTCTTCCAGCTTACGCCTTCTTGTTGTGCCACCCTCCTTCCTTTGTAGCACCCTGACTGGGCCTCCTTTATTGATCCCTTTCATGTACTTAAAGACCTCTATCATGTCCCCCCATCCCTCATCTCCTCCAGGGTGTACATGTCAAGCTCCTTGAGCCTCTCCGCATAGATCCTCTCCCCCAGGCCCCAGATCATTTTAGTTGCCCTCCTTAAGACCCCCCCTATCTTTTCTGAACATAGTGTAGCCCTCCAGATTTAGGTCCCACTCGTGCCCTTGAGTGGCCCAGGTCTCAGTGACTGCTGCCACATCTACCTCCCCCTCAACTAGTATCACCTGGAGCTCAGGCATTTTATTTTCTAAGCTCCTGGCATTTATCAGGACCACTCTCCACCTCTTTTCCCTCCTATCCTTTCTCCCCCTTGAGCTCCCATTTCTCAGCTCCTGCACCCTACCTGGTGACCCATTTCCATACCTCCCTAGCCCCCTAGAGGAGTGGAGACCATGTTCCTCATTTATCATACCTGCTGGCATATGCCTAGCAGCCTCCACCCAGGACCTGGGTTGTAATGTTTACACAAGGTTCATGCTGTTTTATTTCTGTACCCCCACTCCTCTCTTCCTCTAGAAAATGAGTCAAGTATACTGTACATCCTAATGCCTAGGGTGGTGCCAAACCTTTTATAAAGTAAAGTGGTATGCCAGTAAGTGGGTACCAGTGTTCCAGATTTTAATGGGGGGGAGCTAACTAGTTTAAAAAGTGGCATGGGAGTTACGAAAATTGGGGGCTCTTCCCTGATATTTAATTTGGGCAAAAGGGACAAAGAATGAGGCTTGTCCAAAGGAAATATGTTTTAGGGTGAGAGGTGTTGAAACATAGACTTTGATGGCAGATAAGGACCGCTTGGCCCACCTAGTCTGCCCATTTCCCTACCTACAGGATAAGCTGCAGGATAAGCTGCAGAGCCTAGTTAACCAACAGCCTATTTCTTTCTACCCCCCAGAAGAATTGCCTTATATCTGGTCCATGCATTCTTGAATTCTCCCACAGTTGTAGACCCCACAACCTCCTCAGAAGGCTGTTTCATGCATCCACCACTCTCTCTGTGAAAAAATACTTCCTCACTTTGCCCCTTAGCCATTCCCCACTCTATCTTCAAATGTACCCCCTTGTTCTTGCACATCTCTTTTTCTGAATGATGCTACCCTCTTGGACTTTGCTGATTCCACTGAGGTACTTAAATGTTTCTATCATGTCCCCACTCTCCCTCCTTACCTCAAGGGTGTACATATTAAGCTCCTTTAGTCTCTTCTTGTATGGCTTCTCTTGCAGACCCTGCACCATTTTAGTTACCCTCCTCTGGACTGCCTCCATCCTGTCTATGTCCTTGTGGAGATGGGGTCTCCAAAACTGGACACAGTACTCCAGATGGGGTCTCACCAATCGTCTGTACAGAGGGATAACAACTTCCTGTTTTCTGCTGATGATGTCTCTCCCTATACATCCCAGTATCCCCCCAGCCCTCCCTACTGCCTTCTCACATTGCTTGCTAACCTTAAGGTCATCTGATATGACTACCCCAGGTCCCTTTCCATTTTTGTTTGTTGTTACTACCTCCCCCCCATTATGTAATCTTCCCCAGGGGTTTATGTTTCCCAGGTGCACTACTTTGCACTTCTTTGCATTGACTCTAAGCTGCCATACTTCTGACCATTCCTCCAACCTTGCCATGTCCCTTCTCATCCTTTCCACGCCTCCTTGTGCATGCTGAAGGTATGTCTAGGATCTTCCTGTCTGGTGGTGGTGCACCCAAACAGAAGATTGTTTACTAGAAAGCAAAATTATGCTAAGAAAAATGCCACCTGAAAGTCTTTTGTTGCCTGAGTTTCTGTGAAAAAGAAAGAGGAAGAATTTGCCGCTTGTGTGTTTACTTTGAAAATGTGGACTGAGCAATGATTGCCCTTGCCTTGTAGTAAAAGTGCTTAAAAACTGTTTAAAAAGTTACACATTTATAGAAAAAGTATTTTTGGACTTAAAAGACATTGTTTTCTAAGTGCTCAGAAAGTTTCAAGTGTGTACAGTGATAATTGAGGGAGTCACTAAGGAAAATGCACCAAGTATGGCGTGAAAATAGCTTAAAATGCTTGCCCCGCTGAAATTTCAAGCTGAGAAAAAAATTTACAGTTTGCAGTTTAAATTTTGCCTTCTCGTCGATCGCCATGCAGGACTGTGACTGACAGAGACTGATAGAGCTCATTTGCATGGTGTTGTGTGATTGGTCCTAGTGCACATAAGCCCCACCCTTGCCTGAGTCTCATCGTTGTGGAACATTCATGGAGGAGAAGCCTGAAGTGTGCAGGCAGCGTGTAGTTTGTACAACAGGGAGAAGGAATCAGTTACAGCAGAAGCGCTTCTGCAGCAGCAGTTTTTCTAACTTTTTCACAGTTATACTGTGCTCAACCCATATTCCGACCGACTGGAGAGTGATCAAGGTGATCGTAGTGATGATCAGCAGGACCGCCAGCCCGTTTCACCCCAGAGGACTTCCTTGAATTGACAGCAGGCTGTATTACATCAACAGTGAAAACCAGCTATTGCCTGTAGGTACCCTGAGAAAAAGTAAATGACTTGGTGCTAAGATCAGAAAACTGTGTAAGAACTTGAGCAAATGCAGAAAAAGTACTGAAAGACAGAGTTCTGTGAACTGTTAAGTCTTGGACTTAGTGTGTGAAAGTGCTGTTTTCAAAGAAAGTGAACTTTAAGACAAATGATCCCTCTGGTCCAAGTGCTTGTAAAGTAATGGATTGAGAAAAAGTAAAGTGAACTTGTTCTTAGAGAAAATGCATCGAAATACGAAAGATCCAGACAGAATCCGAGTGTGATGCAAAGTTATAGTCACCATGTTGGGGTGTAGCCAGCAACAGAAACAAAGCAGCGCCATTGTAGACCAGTGTTTTCAAACCCAAAGCAAAGTTTAAAATGTTTTTTTGCTAGGTGTTGTGGAATACAATTGCAGCATCCAGGCATCCTGTTAGTGAACATTTCCAATATGTTAAAACCAAATCTCAGAGTGCTTGAAAAACAGTAAGTTTGGGACTTGTGTGTTTAATTTGCAGAACATGGCACAGCAACCACCTCACTACCCACTCCATGCCAGGGTGTGGCTAGCCCAACAGAAACAAGAACTGGCCAATTCTGAGAAATTGTATGACTGCTCATCAGCACCCTCCGAGGTGGCTTTGCCGAACTATCCGGCTAATGTGTGTGTAGTATGCCTAAAGCCAGGATGAGATGTTTTGCCAATTCCACATTGCACAGACTGTAGAACATGATTTGGGAAGAGCATGTCAGGTGGCACAAGGGTAGCTAAAGCAAAACGCATCCGTTTGACTCCAACTTGGACACAGACAGGGTAGCCTGTAGGACTGGACCAACAGCAGTAGGCTGGGTGCAGTGAAAGACACCCCACTGAGTTTGTAAAGGAGTTCTTGGACATTGTGTCGATGCTTTGCAATGCCCAGAGGTAGCTAAGTGTTCCATGCCACAGAGGGTGGAGTTGGATGCTGCCAGTGCAGGTTCAGTAGATCTGTGGGTGGAAGGCCCAAGTCCAAGCCTTGTGGGAGAGTTTGAGGTGGAGGAAGCGTGTTGTTGGGAAGCCAGTACCTTCAAGAACAGTGGAGAATGGCCCATTGCAGGGGTTGGTGCAATTGTCAGCTCCTGGGCAGAATGTGTGGAAGAGGAGGAAGCAGCAATGGCTTCAGTGGGACCCCATGAGTTGTCATTGGCCTTGGCTTCCATGAAGCTTCCCAATGTCTGTGTGGAGGAAAGCTCAAGAAATGTGCCCTTGAGTGTAGAGATGGACTGCTTTTGCTCCTCACTAAGTGTTCGTGACTGGCTGAACCAGGACTGGCCACCCCCAAGCCATGCTTCTGGACTGGAGTTAGTTAAAAGCAGCAAGGAGGAGATAATTGTGCATAGATTAGCTGAGGCCAAGTATGGACAATCGTACCCTTTCTACCCTTGGAAAATATGGGAAGAAATTGAGAAAGACAGGCATGCCTGGCTGTGGGAGGAAACTTGTGCCAACCTGCACCCTAGAGTAAACAAGTGGGTCCAAATTAAAGTGTGTAATGAGAGACTGCAATTCTGCAAGTGTGGCAGAACCTTGTTAATTAACTCTGTGAGAGTAGTGGACAAAGCTGGCCAAGAGACATTCTACAATGTTCCCATGGTTCGTCCAGATGGGGTGACAGTTTATGCCCCAGATCCTGGATTGTACTACCTCAGAAATTAGTACCATTCCTGAAATTTTTCCTGCTTGCCAAAAGTGAATGCAGCCATTGCTAGCTCAGCCATCTGCTACCGAAGAGGCAGCAACCCAGGATGGAGGTGCCTTTCTTCTGGTGATCCAGGTTCATCTGCAGCAGCATCCAGGTTTGGCTCCAGCAGCATCCAGGTTCATCTGTGGTAACATCCAGGCTCATCAGCCCAGCAGTCAGAGCAGATTTCCAGTCTGGGTCCAGTAGGAGGTTGTGGAAGCATCTGATCTGAATATTTTGTTTACCCAGCAGCCGAAGCTTTCAAGGCTGCAGGTCCAGAGTGGTGATGTTGACATGCTTTTGTTGCCTAGAACTGGTAAGAGACTCTTCGTTTTTCATTTGATTGTTTATCTGAAATTGAAGATATCCTTGAAACTTTAACTACCAACAGACTATCCATCTAGACTGCAGTGCTTGCAGGCCTTGTGTCTGTTCCAGAACTGTGCTTCAGCAGGCTCCAGCCTAGGAGAGACTCTTTCTGTAGTGCTTTGGCACTCTGGACTCTTCCCTAGATTTGGATATTGCAGGGCTCCCCTCCCCCAAATATTTTGCAAATGTTTTTATGTTTTCCATTTTTGTACTTTTGTAGAAAATCCTTTTAAAAATGCTTTTTGGGCTTGTGCATTATCCAGTGGGTGGGTTTTAATCACTGTTTTTGGCCTTTACTGGTTGAAGTTGTGTGCAGGAATGTGTTTTTGTAGTGTTTTTTTTTTTGCAGGTGTTCCTAGAAGAAGACAAGAAGACCTGAAGAGGATTTTTTGGGGGGACTCATCCAAGTCCTCTTTTGTGTAGAGTTGTTAGGCTTGTGTAACTGTGTAGTACGATGTCCAACCTTTTTTCATTTTACAGGTGCATTGGTGTAAAATGTTTTTTGGGTTTGGGCACCTGGTAGGTAGCATAGGTCTGATAGATTTCCCCTAGAGGGTCAGGGGAAAGGCAGGTTGGTGGTCCTGATTCTAAACAGGGGTCACCATTACTGTCTGATAGGACATACTTCAGGCAGTTTCTTGGGGTCACTGAGAATCCATAGATAGTACAGTAGTAGGATAGGGACGGAAGTTTCTTCAGTGGGCCTCTATCCTTTGATGTTACCTGCCTGTGCCTGGCACATGGTAGGGGAGGACTTAATCAACCCTCCCCATAGGGAGCATCAGAGGTAGGATGGCCTGGAACCAGGTGGAGGTATGACTTGTGGACAGTCATTTGCCTGGCAGGGGCTAGTGTAATTACCCAGTTCCCTGGGGTTACTAGAATCCTATCAGTATTATTGTCAGGAAGGTAGCAGGCAGCTGGTAGGTAGCTAATTGTGGGCTTCTTACATAATGACATCATTGTTTACTCAGCTAGCCGGAGGGAAGAATGATTAGGTCTTTAGGAACCCTTGCTGCAGCATAAGCCACACTTTGTAGACAACTACTCTGGGGAGCTTAGAATTCTCAGTTAGTCAGAGTTGGTAGTTGTCAGTTGCTCAGGGAGGAGGTGAGAGCGGCAGAAGGACTGCCAGTCAGGCTCTGAGGTGAGGGCCCAGCATTTCTCGCCCTAGTGGAGTGTTATTTCCAACTTCCAGTGAAGTGGTGGAGACCAGTGCTACAGCAGGATTTCTTGATTTCTTCTCCCAGTGAAGTGAAAGAAACTGCTTGTTCTCAGTGGACTCAAGGGGCAATCCCCTAAAGGTTCCGTGTGTGTTTCAGCTGCCTTGGAACGGACTTTGAGAGACTGTTTGATCTGGTACCCAGGAGAATGCCTTTTTTCTTCTGTTGTTCTATGCTCAGTGGACGGGACAACTAGTTTGTGAGTACTGTTCTAGGAGACAAGATCTCCACATACTTCAGTGGAAATGTACTCTGGGGTGTGTGTGTGCCCATAGATAAGGCTGGATCACACCTGTCAGTGCCCCAGTTCACCCAAATGAATTTTCTGTTAAACTGTTCACCCAAGTGAGTGCAGTTTGTTCTTTGGTCACCCCAGTGTGTGATGAAGTTAAAGTGTGGGACCTCTAGCATTTCAATGGAAAATAGGGGGTTCAATGGTGTAACCCTAAAGAATGACAGAGACTGTTGGTTGGAACAAAGAGTGGGAGGAATGCCATCTAAATGTTTACAAGACAGGGCTTCCTGGTTCCTAAAGAGGGCACCAGTTTTACCTGAGCAAGGGCCAAGCTGCAGGTTAAGATGTGTGGTTGAATTCACTAAATTGCACCTACAGTATGTTCGAAGAGGAGTTCTGAGTGCATGGCTTAGTTTCATTAAATGACATTCATGGAAGGAAAATAGAAACATAGAAACATAGACTTTGTCGGCAGATAAGGACCGCTAGGCCCATCTAGTCTGCCCATTTCCCTACCTACAGGATAGGCCGCAGATCCTAGCTAACCAACAGCCTATATCTTCCTGCCCCCCACAAGAATTGCCTTATGTCTGTCCCATGCATTCTTGAATTCTCCCACAGTTTTAGACCCCACAACTTCCTCAGGAAGGCTGTTCCATGCATCCACTACCCTCTCTGTGAAATAATATTTCCTCCCATTGCACCTGAACCTCCCTCCTTCTATCTTTAAATTGTGTCCCCTTGTTCTTGCAAGTCTCTTTTTCTGAAAGATGCTACCCTCTTGGACTTTGTTGAGTCCCTTGAGGTACTTGAAAGTTTCTATCATGTCCTCCCTCTCCCTTCTTTCCTCAAGGGTATACATATTAAGCTCCTTTAGTCTCTCCTCATACGGCTTCTCTTGCAGACCCTGCACCATTTTAGTTGCCCTCCTCTGGACTGCCTCTATCCTGTCTATGTCCTTGCGGAGATGGGGTCTCCAGAACTGGACACAGTATTCCAGATGGGGTCTCGCCAACTGTCTGTACAGAGGGATAACAACTTCCTGTTTTCTGCTGCTGATGCCTCTCCTATACATCCCAGTATACCCCGCCCTCCTCTGCCTTCTCATTGCTTGCTAACCTTAAGGTCATCTGATATGATTACCCCAGGTCCCTTTCCTGTTTTGTTGTTGTTACTACCTCCCCACCCATTGTGTATTCTTCCCTGGGTTCTTGTTTCCCAGGTGCATTATTTGCACTTTTGCATTGAATCTAGCTGCCATACATCTGACCATTCCTCCAACCTTGCCAAGTCCTTTTCATCCTTTCCACCCTCCTTGTGTATCAACCCTGTTGCAGATCTTTGTGTCATCTGCAAAAGGCATACTTTTCCTTCCAGTCCCTCTGCAATGTCACTGATGAAGACATTAAAACGACTGGACCCAATACTGAACCCTCACGGTACCCCACTAGTAACCGCCCCTTTCATCAAGTGGACTCCATTTACAATTACCTTCTGTGTCCTGTTGTCCAGCCAATGTTTTACCAGGCTACCACCCTGGGACCTCCCAGGCTGGTTAATTTGACCAATAATCTTTTTATGCGGGACTGTGTCAAATGCCTTGCTAAAAGTCTAGGTGATGTCATCACAGCCCCTCCCTGGTCTACTACTTTGGTCACCCAGTCAAAGAAATCTATTAGATTCGTCTGACATGACCTTCCTGCTGTGAACCCATGCTGCCTTGGATCCTGTGCTCCACTGACCTCTAGGTACTCAACTATTCTTTCCTTCAGAGTGACTCCATCACTTTCCCTACCACAGAGGTCAGACTGACAGGTCTGTAGTTTCCTGCCTCTGTCTTGGTCCCACTTTTGTGAAGGGGAATCACATCCGCCTTCCTCAGTCCTCCAGGTACCACACCATCCTCCCATGATTTATTAAAAGAGTAGCCAGTGGTTTCACTAGTTCCTTCCTTAACTCCTTTTAGAATTCTGGGTGAATTCCATCAGGACCCATTGCTTTGTCCGCCTTCAGTTTTAGGAGTTCTTGCAAAACCCTTTCTTCTGTGAAAGGACTGGGATCAACCCCTATCAAAGAGTGCTTCTGTTAATTGGATTAGGCACTTCCGCTCCTCTTTTGTGAATACTGAGCAGAATTCATTCAGTATTCCTGCTTTTCACTGTCCCCTCTGCCCACCCACCGTTCATTCTATTCCAGCTTCACTATCCCTCCCTTTGTCTTTCTACGCTCGCTGATGTACCTATAAAAGGTTTTATCCCCCTTCTTAACTGAGTTGGCTATCTTTTCCTCAGTTTGGGCCTTTGCTATTCTGACTTCCCTCCCTGCTTCTTTCTGCTTTAACTGGTACAGCTCTCTGTCCTGCTCCTTCTGTGTTTTCTTATACTTCCGGAATGCTATCTTTTTCTTCCTGACTTTCACAAAATGTTTGGGTGTATGGCCAGGTGTTCACTATTTGCACCATTTGGGAAACTGGGAAGAAGAAGAAGATGTTCTTTTGTGTGTTGGCGAACTGTACTGCATGCAAGGAGAGTTCATGAAATGTGCCTGGCCTGACTAGACTGACCCTTGGGGGTCCACTTGTGCTTTAAGTTTCCATCTGTTGAATAAAGCCATACTGCACAATCCCAGTTACTGTTCTGGACATTCCAATTATTGCTTCCAGTTCTGTGGATTTACTGGGGCCACCTCAGCAGGTTACACCTAGCATATGCCTAGCAGCCTCCACCCAGGACCTGGGTTGTAATGTTTACACAAGGTTCATGTTGTTTTGTTTCTGTACCCCCACCCTTCTCTTCCTCTAGAAAATGAGCCACTTATACGTCCTAACACCAAGAGTGGTACCAAACCTTTTGTAAAGTAAAGTGGTATGCCAGTGAGTAGGTACCATTGTTCCAGATTTTAATGGGGGGGTGCTAACTAGTTTAAAAGTAGCCTGGGGGCTACACAAGGTTGGATGAGTACCAACTGGTTGAAGCTTAATTCAGACAAGACTGAAGAGTTGGTTGTGGATCCGGGTCGGCGAATTGAGGGGTCTTCTGTTGGCCAGGCAACTGGTCTTGTACTAGGGGACTACCAGCTGAGGACCTCTGAGCAGGTGAGGAGTCTGTGTGTTATTTTTGATGAGGGACTGACCCTGAAGACTCAGGTGTCATCCATTGTCAAGACCTCATTTTTATGTTTGCGTGCTCATGCAGTGCACAAGAAACATATTGAGATAGTAGAGCATTGCAGAGGTGTGGTAGTGTGGCCAATGCAGCAGACACTTTAATGGGCATATCCCTCGGCCACCAATTAATGCTGAAGCTGCAGATGATGGCAGTTTCATAGCGAGCACCACACTTGAAAGAAATCCGCCACTGCAATCAGGGGCAGTTTCAACATTGCAGCAGCTGCCCCCAACCAGGCACACAGCAGGACAACAAATTTAAATGTTTGCTCCCTCCCACTGCTGCCCACCCCCACCTTCCATTCTCCATCCCTGCCAACATCAGGGTGCTCAATCCCCATGTCAGCATGTATCCTCCCCCCCATTAATGTTGCACACTGGGAGCCCACCCCAGTGTGCCAAAAAATACTTCTTTGATGTTTCAGACACTGTGATGCCCACTCCTGGTGTCAGATGCTCCACCACCCCACACCCCTATGTTCTCAACTGGCTTCGGGTGCCCAATCCCTGGGTCAGCACTGATACGTCCCTGCAGTACTCTGGCACACTGGAAGCTCACCCCTTTGTGTTGAAATCCATGTTGTTAATATTTCACCTGTAAAAAAGAAAGTCTCTCAACGTCTTTTTTTTTAAACCTGAAAAAACAAGAAAACAGTCCCTCATCGTTCCTGCTGACCCCCCTTTCCCAAGCCACGCCCTCCCTCTGTGCACCCCACCTCTCTGCACCCCTCTTCACCCATACTTACCTCTGGAGGTCAGGAACAGTGATCTTCTGTGGATCAGGAACACGTCTGCACTCTTCAAAGACCAACTGGGAACTGAAGAAATGATGGTAAGCCATATACAGTCAGCACTTGTTTATCCGGCTCTCATTTATCCATTTCTCTCATGAATCCATCTTTGACTGCATGATTTTTTATTTCCCATTTTGTTTACTCTCGTTTATCCGTCCCTTGCATTATCCGTTTCCATTGCCCATCCTGCCTGTTGTCTCCTATGTAGGTCTCAATGTTTACTCTCAGATAACTGACCCTTTTCATTCCCAGTAGAGTATTGTATAGAAAACCACAGACCAAAGCAGGCAAGGCAGTCACAACCAAAGCAGCCACAGACCTAAGCAGTCACAGCAGACAGAGATCAAACTGCAGACCGAAGCATCCAGTTTCCACTGAACCATTTCTCTCAGATATCCATCACCTGACCTGAGAACAGAAGGCAATGGATATCTGAGTGCTGACTGTAATGGCAATAAATGGGGGGGTTTCAACTTAGGGTGATATCTCAGCCAATTTTTGGAGTTTTAGTCCCAAATTTTCAACATGGGGTCCTTGGGACCCCACCTCATGAACACTTGCACTGTCATTTCATTTCTTAGTCCAGAAAGGTGATGTCATGGTTGCTGCATGAAATTACCTTTCAGGATCAATTAATGAAATGACAGTGCCACTGTTGATGAGATGGGTCCCAAAAAGCCCTTGTTGTAAATTTGGTGAAAAAAATCAAAAAAATGACTGTCTTATGAGTGTCCATTGCACAGTTTCTATGCATGCTTGTAACTTCATCAACTTTTAATATTTTCACTCCAAATTTCCAACATTGCCATTTTTTCACACCCCTTATGAACAGCTGTCATTTTTTGCATCCTTCCCGAAATGTGTTTTTGCACCTGTGGCGCAGAATGGCATAGTCGCTGTGTGAAATCAACTTTCAGGACAGATTAAAGAAATCGCAGTGGCACTGTTCATGAGGGAAGGTCCCAAAAACGCCATGTTGAAAATTTGGTGAAAACATTCTAAAAAATGACTGCATTATGAGCGTGCGTTGCACAGTTTCTATGCACCCTCATAAGTTTGCCACTTTTTCATATTTTCACTCCAGATTTTCAACAGTGCAATTCTTCACACCTCCTGCTGAACAGCACAGCTGTCATTTTTCACATCCTGCCTGAAATGTGTTTTCGCACCTGTGGTGCCAAACGGCACACTCGCTGTGCTAAATCACCTTTTGGGATTGAGTAACACAATGATACTGTCACTGTTGATGAGGTGGGGTCCCAAAAAGCCCATGTTGAAAATATGTAGCTAAAATACAAATAAATGCCCTGTGCATTAGGATAGGCATCGGGGGTGTGACTTGTGATCATCGTCCTAAATGCTCACACCATTCCACCCCCACCCTGCAGCCACTGACAGGCACCGAGGTGTGCCTTGGGCCCTTTGGCCCTAATGTTCACCCCATTCTCCTATACTGCACCCCATTTCAACTTAGTTCCTTATGGAATGGGGTGAACGTAAGGCTCAAAGACCTCAAGGCACATTGCAACACCTGTCAGTGTCTGCAGGGTGGGGTGAGGTGGTATGGCATAAGTATTATGGCCGACCACCCAAAGGCATACCCCTAATGCCTGTCAGTTTCTGCAGGGTGGGGTTGGGGATTGACATTACAATACTTCACTGCCATTTCTATTATGCATCTCTCTAACTCCTGCACTACCAATGCCAACACCAGCAAGCAAACATTCAGCATTGACAAATGCTTGTACCAGCTGAGGAATATCACTTGGATTAAACATCTGGTTCTGCCCAATGACTTGCTGACATTGGTCTATGCCTTTGTGACCTCCTGACTGGATTACTGCAACTCCCCTCTACCTACAGCTGCCAGGGGTTGATGTCCACCAGCTGCAGCTAGTGCAGAATGCGGCAGCCAGGTTACTAACTGGGCTTTCTCGATCTAGCCATATTATACCTGTGCTGCGTGAGCTGCACTGGCTGCTAGTGCTGTAGAGGATTACCTTCAAGATCAGTTTGCTGACCTATAAAGCCCTACATGGACAGGGACCACACTGCCTGCAAGAGTTTCTGCACCCCTATTGCCCCTCTTGACCACTCTGCTCCACCTATGAGGGAATGCTGGAGGTTCCCAAGGTTCAGTTGAAGTCATCTGATGCTTGAGCATTTGCTTACTTAGCCCCTACCCTGTGGAATTCTTTACCTCTTCAGGTTCAGGAGTGCCTGACGGTGGAGAGCTTTAAAGCTGGAAACATACCTGTTCAGTCTTGTCTTCTGTAATGAGTAATTATTAAAGGTGGATTTTAATATTTTATCTGTAATTTAATTATTTAAGAGTTTATTTTAATTCTGTTATTCTTGTAAAGCACTTTGATATTTCTGAATTGCAATAAAGAAATAAAGTTTATTATTATTATTATTAATCTTAGTGTATGCTATACAGTAACCCTTTTTCCTTGTTTGTCACAGCAGATATCATCCCAAAATGGCTCTTTTTCTTCAACTGCCCATTGTTAGCAAATCTTAGCCTTAAAGGACTATTTTTTATCAATTTCCCACAGCCAGCAGGTCTCAGCTGCAAAGGCCTCTTTTTCATCAATTGTCTGCCACCAACAGGTATATGCCCAGAAGGGCTCTTTTTTGTCAATTGCCCTCTGCCAGAGGATCTCTGCTCTGAAGGTTTCTTTTCATCAGTTGCCCACTGCCACCAGGTCTCAGCCCTGAAGGGCCCATCTATGCAATTACCTGCCACCTACAGATCTTAGTCCTAAAGTGCCCTTTTGTTTGTCAGTCCCCCACCACTGGTATGTCTCAGCCTTGAGGGGCCCATGTTTTGTCAATTGCTGCCCCCGGCAGGTATAAACCCTGAAGGGATCTTTTTTAGCAATTGCTTGTCACTAGTGTGTCTCAGTCTTGAAGGGCTCTTTTATTTAAATTGCCCACCCCGGAGATCTCAGCACTGAAATGCTTTTTACGAATGCGGGCGTAGTCCAGCAGATGTTTTGCATTCAGAAAAGGGCTAATGTCATTTTTGCTACCAAACAACATGACAGAGTGTTAAAAATAGATTTCTCTACTGAAGTCTTATTACTACATTGCCAGTGTGTGCATAGGAAGCTGTAGAGCATTATTTTTTCTCTGGCTTGAGGAGTTAATTGAGCCCACTGAAAGTTAACTCCTTATCTTCTGGCAGTCATTCTGTCAGATTGCCAATGGTCAGTACAGACATAGAACCCTCTTGGAGGTAGAATGGGTTAAACAGTTCCTGGAGCTTTCTGCATAACAAATAAGCTCTGCTGTGCCCTCGGCTGCTAGGAACACCTGATTAAGCCATTTGACACCACCATCCTAAGAGCAGTCATTTTGCTACTTTGCAGGACATTCCACAGTAATGAGTCCCAGTGATGCCTGTTTCCAAATAATACAACAATTTCATTTTCTCAGGGAGGCAGTTCTGAGCTCCTGTTTATATTCTACTGAATGTTCTTAACTTGCGATTTGTGACTATGGGTGTTTACAACTGAATAATAGTAACCACATTTGCTTCACTTGCAAATAGGTTGGCATGTGTGTGTGTCTAATTTTTGTTTGACTTAGGTTACACATAGAATCTGATCAGTTCATAACATGCTGTATTGTGATTAAATGAACTGATAAATGGGGGATTTGGTTTCTTTTACAAATTCATGTTTCCTGACCATGGATATACTAAAACAAACATTTCTAAACAAAATGTTCAAAAATAAGGAGTTTAGCAGTAATTTAGTTGATGTGGTGTAAAGAGCTGCTCCCTGAAAAATTACCTGGTTGGGGGAGGGGGCTGTCACAAGCAGAATGGGATTTCATGGATGGAGGAGATCATGGCAGCAGAAGAGGCATGATGGCATTTAAAGCTTAATGGTGTGGATGTAGAAGCACCAATATTTGAGCATGACTTCGGTAGAGGACTAAGTGTGACTTGGGGGTCATGGATCATCAGGAATTGAGTGAGTCTTGGTATTTTTAGCATAATGGTTTTCTGAAACTTCAACCTTCAATGGGTTAGACTCTGCATCCATCTGCACAGTATGTCAGTAAGCCACTTGAAGTGGGGTATGGGTAGAAACCAGATCACAAGACCCAGACCAGAGCTGTAAAATCTGGACTGTGCATAACTTGTGCAAATATTGCTGATCCGCTCACTCCAAATGATCTGGTCTGGCTTTTACCTATCTGGTCTGGTTCTGATGGTTCTGTTTTCAACCATGCCAAGGAAGGGGTGTGTCACAGGGTGTCCCTGTGAAGGGTTGAGGGCCCTGAAATAATATTCATACAAATGCAGGGGTACCTGAAAACACCACTTTCTATTGTCCTGAAGGTGCTGTGGTGGCATATATTGTCCCACAGTCAGGTCCTTTAGTTTGGTTTTATTTATTCAGTTAAAAAGGTAGTCGTTATTTAACGACATTGTGTGAAAACAATTTGAATATAAAAAAAAAAGGAGAATGTATAATAAATGAGGGGACAGTTGTTACCCTTAATGTGAAGGCTGGGATGAATGAGATTCCTTTGTGGCAGTATAGCTGTCTTTATCCGTAAGCCTGGAGTCTAGACCCCCCTCCCAGGTAGATAGGGCTCTATCTTTTTGTGGAGTGGCAGCAGTCACAGAGACAGCAAAGCTGATGACGTTTCATAACATGGCTGTATGTGGACTTTAAAATGGGTGTAATTAAATAAATGCATACTGTTGTTCACGAGCTGTCAAAAAAAAAACAAAAAAAAACACTATCTACTTGTGGTTTGTACTGCGTCAGGGTGTGTGGTGAGCCCTTCGTTGGGTAGAATAGAAAGCCGTTTTATTGTATTAGTGGCTTTGTGGTGTTGTCAGCGTTTCGGTGGGTGATCATTTGGGTGTTTTCCTGTTTAGAGCCTGTACCCAGTTGGGAGGTTGGATTCTGTGGGAGTGGGGGCGCTTTGTGTTGAGTGGTTGTTTGAAGCCGCTCTGTTCGTTTGGGTGAGTGCCCCTTTTGGTTTGAATTTGCCCAGTTGGGAGGTTAGACTCTGTGGGAGTGGGGGCACTTGTGTTGCGCTGAGTTCTGTTGCAGAGTAGGTTTGAAGTGGAGTGGATATCGGTCCTGTTGTGGCTTCTGGGAACAAGGAACGCAGGGTGTTTGTCTGCTCATGGCCGTGACTCGTCCTGTTGCGGTGCCAGTGTTGGATTAGCTAACTCTGTTCTCATGTTTGCCATAGGTGCTGTGATGGTCTATGGGGCAGTCATTCATTGTGAAGGTTGGCTGGTGCCTTTCTTCTGCTGCCGGCTCCTTGGTTTTGTCCTCAACTTCTTAGTTATCTTTAGTTCTCTTATGTGATTTATCCAGAATCAAAAATTATCTTGAGTAATTGTCTGTTTTTTGATAACCCCACCCTTTTTGTTTTGATATTACTGCTTTGCCTTTCAGAGATAAGTCGCTGTGTTACTTTTCGATAGTGTGAACATTCGCACTATTGCAAAGCCAATTACTGTTAGATTTACGTTATAATGGACTTTAGCGACATTATAGCATTTGTATTTTGAGTTTGATTAACCTTTCAAAGGTGAAGTGGGGAGGTTTGGAGTTGAGTCTGGGACTTCTTTGGAGATGAGGATGTTTGCAGTGTTAGTGAAGTTCTGAGTTCGGTTCCTGCCGGTATCTTTGTTCTTTTAGGAGCCGGCCGGCCACTACTGCATTCTTTATATTGGTATAGGAAGGGGAGGTGCTTTAGTTGTTAGAAATTATGTTTAAAATGTTAGTAAAAGGGTTTAAGTTGTTTATAGGAGTACAAATATTCTGCTTTAGTAAGTAAAAGGGGTTATATGTTTATAAATAAAATAAATACTTGGTTAATAAAGATTTAAAGTATATAATTAGATGCTGGGGTGGAGTTAAACAATCACATGTTCCCTTTTGGGTATAAAAGCAGACTATTTGGGTTGAGAGGCAGATCATTCTGTTTGCTGTGGGTCTGGAGGTATATTCTGGATGCTGCTGAAAAGTGCTCTGTGGAGTTTTGATGAACTGTGTTATTTACTGCTCCGAATTGAAGACTTAGAAATGCCAGAATATTTTGTCTGCTGTGCTATCTACTGTCTCGAATGGAAGATTTATAAATACCAGATTATTCCATCTGTTTTGATGTCTACTGTTCGAATGGAAGAGTAAGATGAAAAAGTACGGTGCCATGCTGAAATAATTCTGTTGTAAACAATGTCTGAAAAGAAAATTAATTAAAATCAAAAATTTTACGAAGAATGGAGATGCATTTGTTTATATGACTGCCCACATGTACCTGCGCCCTATCACAGGGTGAAAAACAGACTTCCAGGAGTGGAGCAGATATGTAAGTGTCGGACTGAATAGTACAGCCAGAGTTACCAGACAAGCAGTGTTTGTACAAGTTGCACCCAGCATGGCCAGTTTGGATTTTTACAGAACTGCTGTGGTTCAGGCCTGTCAGTCCAGTTTTTAATTAATCAGTCAATCTTTATTTTATACTGAAAGGTATGTGAGCAAAAATGCCATTGACATAAATGTCCAGTTAAGCATAAAAAGAGAGCAGAACACCAGGTCAAACAATTACATAGTAAAATACAATATAAACAGGTCTAACACAGAGCTCTTGAGGGATATACAGAAGAAAGGGGAAGCAAATAAATGACAGTGACAAATTTACAGCATGGGAAATAGTTGGAGGTACAATTCAGGAACATGAACAGTTGGGTGATGCGTCAAAAAGAAGTGCAAGTCCTGTGGCACCCAGATCTTGCATGTAGACAAACATTCCTGCTGCATAATCTGCCTAGGCCCTAAATAGCAGGTCAAGGACTGTGCGCCCTGCCAATCCTTCAACCAGGCCACATGGATTAGGCACCAGAAAAAGTTTGAAGCCCACGTGCTAGAGAAGTGCCTAGCTTTGATGGAAAAGGAGCTGCAGAATCTGCAGGAAAAATCTTCTTCTCCAACGCCAGAACTCAAAAAGAAGAAAAAGGACAAGGAGAGGCATCGAGACCAGGATAGGTCTCCATCCACTTGGTGGCAACCATCAGGCTCCAGAGGGGCCTCCATTTCGGTAAGTACCCCTACTTCCAGGTCTCCTACCACTCCAGCGGATCAGACCACGGCCTCCCTGCCTGCTTTATTCATGGTGCAGTCAGGGCTCTTCTTGGACGACAGAACCCCTATTGTGATCCTTAGGCCAATATCTTCCTAAGGTCTATCACCAGCTGTCAGGTTGATAAGTTTCTCCCCGGCCCCACTGATGAGCAAATGGTCACAGCCGGTAAGCTGGATTCCAGCTCCGCTGTTGTCTGAATGGCCCAGGCCAATAAGTCAGACATTAGCTCTTCTAACATCGGCATGGCTGCGGCTGATAAGTTGCTCCCCAGTTCCTCTGGGGACAGCAGAGCTGAGGCTCTTCCATTGGGGTCGCAGGATACCACCACCATTGAGTTGAGTCAGCTGCCAGACACGCAACAGTCTTTAGAGGGTTCCTCTCTCTCCCATTGACTCAACCAAACCCCCTGGGCTTGTCTGAAAATCAAGAGCCAGAGGTGGGCATTAATCTGGAGGTACCCCCTCCTTTGCCAGGGCAGTCTCTTCCTGGTTCACCCACTGGGCCTACTGTTAATTCCTCCAGGGACCTTCTTTCAGGGCCTTCTCATTCCAAGCCCCCTTGGACAACCAGGTTCCGCCATCTTGGACTCCGGCTCCCCAGACAACAGCGGGTCTTCCATCAGGTTCTACTCACACCCTGATGCCAACTGACCCTTCACCAGGTGACCCTTCACTGGGTCAGGGTATGACAGGCACTCTGGCCATTCCTCAAATTCTGGATGGCCTTCCATCAGGTCCCCAGGTGCTGAATCTTCCGGTGCCGGACATTCCTGTGCCTAATCCAGTCTTAGCCCCTTTGAATGTCCCTACGGGGCTGATGCCTGGTCCTTCTGGACCTCCTGCCAGGTCTTCTGCCCCACCTCCTGCCAAGCCTTCAGCTCTGCCTCTGGCTGGACCTATGGGCAATGTTCCAGGCTATCCGCCCTCACAATACCCAATGTACCCTTCACCGAGGTATCCAACATCTGGTCATCAACCCCATAATGTACCAGGGTACCAGATGCTGGGCTATGACTAATCAAGGGTATACTCCTTCTGTCTTTCCCTACCCCTATCAGGCTCATGGATACCCTTCAGTATCAGAGGTCCGGCTATCTATTATGCCAACCTCCTCCTCCACCACCTCCTACTCCTCCTCAGCCCCAGCCTCTGTCTCCACAGCAGCCTCAGGCTGATATCCAGGCACTGTTTCAGATCCTGATTCAGGAGGCCAGGTCTCAACTAGCCTCAGAGCTTCACCATCGGAAACCATTGGCAGCCTCTATTCCCACCTCCTTTCTGACCCCTAGATCAGCCTCTCTTGTAGATTCCCACTTCTAGAAGGCTTCTCTAGACACCAGGTCAGGGATAAAACCCAGGAGATGCCTCTAAAAAGAGTTCAGACCCCAGCAGGCATGCTACGTATTCTGACTCCAACTCATCCTCTAGCTGTGGTACCCATACACCTATAGATCCTCAGTCTATGGAGTCCCCAGTGTCCCCTCCAGAGGACCCTTCCTTTGCAGAACTCCTCATAACTATACAAAGTGCCTGTGGCTGGGCTATCCAGGAACAGGATCCAAAGCATAAAAGGCTTGCGGAGCATCTAGACATGGCTGACACAGCTCCGATGCCCATACTGCCTTGGACTGGGCTCCATGAAGACCTGACATCCACTATCTGGCAACAGTCTTTCTCCATTCCGGCTGTTTCAAAAAAGGTAGACGGGATGTACCACCCCCAGATGGGGTCACACACACCTTACTCTGGCCTTCCTAATGCAGACTTGGTTGTTATCACGGCTGCCCACAGCCAGTTCTCTAAACCTGAACATTTGAGAATGTTTCCTCCTGATAAGGAGTCTAACCAGCTGGACAATTTCAGTCGCAAGATCCATTCCTCCTCCACTTATGCCCTCAGGTCCCTTAATTATGTGGCTCATATGGTTTCCTACCAGACATCTTCCCTGGCCTCACTTGAGTACAAGCTGGAAGCTATCCAGGACCAGGAGCTTAAGGCCGAGATTGCCATGACAGGGGGAATGGTTAAAATCTCCCGTTGTCATGGCCTCTGGGCCACTTATCACACAGGAGACTCTGTTGCTTGCACCACAGCCATTTCTACCTGCATTAGGCAACATTCATGACTCAGGATTCCTGGCCTGGCACAAGGCATCCAGATCTCCATCCTGGATGCCCCTTTCAGGGGATCCATGTTATTCAGAGGTGATGCCAATGATATTATCACTGAATTGCAGGACTGTGGTAAATCCATCCATGATGTCTGCTTCATGTACCGAGAGGGTTACAAAGGCAAACAGCCTTTTCATCAGCAACAGAGACACCAGACCAAAGAAGACCCTGACAAACACCATGCCAAATGCTGGTATCCAGCATCAGGAACCCCTACTCCCCCTGACAAGTCTCAGAAGCCCCCGGAGGGTCTGTTGGCTCCCTCCTCTTGGCCTCCTGACTCATGGGGCACCCTCCTGCTTCCTCCAGATCCTCTAGGGGAACCAGTGGGAGGGTGCTTTGCCCTCCACCTTCCAGGGTCACAGAACATAACCACAGACTCTTGGGTTCTTCAGTTAACAGCAAGAGGTCACACCACAGAGTTTCTAGACAGGCCTCAGGACAACCCACAAGGCCTCTCCCATTATCCTTCAATGCACCTGTCTCTGATAGGGGACAAGATCCAGGCTGTTCTGCAAAAGTCAGCCATAGAGCCCGTGGCTGCAGTACAGGTAGGAAGAGGTTACTATTTCCATTTCTTCCTAGTGCCCAAAAAGAGGGGTGACCTAAGACCCATCTTGGACCTCAGCATGCTCAACCTGTACAATGAACACAAGAGGTTCCATCCAGGGACTTCTACCCCTGCACCACAAGGGCCATTGGCTTTGTGCGCTGGACATGTAGGATGCTTACCTGCACATCCCTGTCTTCCCGGCCCACCGCCACTTTCTTAGGTTTGCCTTCCAGGGGGAACATTACCAGGTCAAGGCTTTCTCTACTGGCTTATCCTCAGCACCTCAGGTTTTTATTAGGTGCCTAGCAGTAGTGGCTGCAGTCTTATGCTGCAGAGGGATCTAATTGTACCTGTATTTCGATGACTGGCTTCTGTCAGCCCCATCACAGAGCAGTCTGAGGCAGTCCCTCTCCTTCACCCAGGACTTCTTTCCAGACTTGCAATAACAGTCAACTATTCCAAGTCCCACCTCTCCCCTCCCATTACCTACAATTCATTTAGGGAAGTGCCGGATGTGGTCCAGGGCAGGGCCTTTCTCCCATCTGACAGAGCAGAGACCCTGCAGGAACAGGCCACATTAGTTGCCAACTCACTCAGGACCACAGCCCAGTTGATCCTCTGTCTTATCGGGCTGATGGCAGCTGTGATCCCTACAGATCCTCTAGCCAGACTGTATATGACGGTGACCCAATGGACTCTTTGTGTCCGATGGGATCAGTGGCTGGCAACCTGAACCACAGGGTCCTAGTTTCAGGGTACATGAAGAAGGATCTTCTTTGGTGGCAGGAGCTGTCCAATCTCTCCACAGGGGTTCCCCTTTCAACCCCCTGCTCCTACCATGACCCTTACAATGATACTTTGTGTCAAGGCTGTAGAGCCCACCTAGGAGAGCATCAGACCCAGGGAACATGGTCTCAGCTGGAAGCATCTCTATACATCAATGTGTTAGAAATGAGATCAGTGTTGTATGCCCTCCAGGCCTTCCAGCCTCTTCTATGTCTGGGAACATTCCTGGTTCAGACTGATCATATGTCTGTGGTCTGTTACCTGACCAAACAGGGAGACACTCACTCGTACCCTCTATGCCAGGAGGCAAATGTGAGTGTGGTACTGGGCAGTCCAGCACAACCTCTGCCTGATTGCTGTCCATGTGCCAGGCATCAGCAACATCCTGGCAGACAGTCTAAATGACACCACTGTCAGGGCTCATGAGTGGGAGCTAAATCAAGAGGTGGCCAAAAGCTTATTTGACCTTTGGGGTCAGCTGGACATAGACCTCTTTATCTCCCCATCCAATGCAAAACTACCCAATATTTGCTCACTCGTTTCCAGGTGTGGTGTTTTCTGGTAAGATGCGCTGTCTTTTTGCTGTACAGAGAGGTTTTTGTACACCTTTCCTCCCTCCCTTCCCAGTGCTTCAGAGGGTTCTCCTGAAGCTACAGGTGGAAGGAGCTCACATGATTCTAACAGTCCCTCTTTGACCTCATCAGATTTGGTTCCCTCTGCTTCAACAGCTATCGATGGAACCCCCAGTACCTCTGCCTCTCTGCCATGATCTTTGGACTCAGGAGCAGGGCAGATTGGTGCATCCAGGCCTCAAATACCTCCACCTGCATGTGTGGCACCTATGGACATATGTGGAATAATGGTGTTTGCCCCTTTACAGGGCAGACCAGGTTGTCCTGGTGCACCCCTGTTCCCAGGCTCTAAAATGGTTGTGCTCAGAAGGGGGGGAGGAGCTAAGGAGCAGAACAATGGACAGACAAACAGGAAGGTGAGGGGATAGGGATGTACTTAAGGAACAGCACAAGGGGGCCTCAGCCACTTTTGCTGGAGTTTTGGGATAGTCATTAACTGCAGCACGTTGGATTGACAATCTTTAGGTTTGTTTCAACAGGAAAGAGAGGCAAGGAAACAGTAATAGTGTGTGAGATGTAAAAAAAAAAGAAAATAGGTATACAGTAGCATGTTTGAAATAAGTATAAGATACTGTTGGAGACATGAAGGTCTGAATAACAGTGGGAGTCAGAATGTGGTGGAGAGAGCAACCCAGGACCACGTGGGTGTAATACACATGCCACGTGGGGAGGGGAAGCTTGTGGAAAGCCCGTGTCTTGTTTATTAGGATCTGGTTTCTGGCATATTGAAATAAGTGTAAATATGAAGGATTGAGGAACAGGTGGGGGCAGAATGTGGTGGAGAGAGCAACCCAGGACCACATGGGTACTATGCACATGCCGTGTGGGGGGGGGAGCTTGGAAAGCCCGTGTCTTGTTTGCTAGGATCGGTTTCCTATGGTTTCCGTGGAGGCAAATTGCTGTCTGGTAAGAAGGGAAAGCCTGGGCCAAGGGAGAGTGAGCAGGAACAGGGCCACGTAGGAGATGCCATGCGCCACATGGGAGGGGTAACGTAGTTCAAGTGTATGGTAACTGGAGATTGGAGTGGCCGTGATCTCCTACCCTTCAAATGAGTAGTGGTGTCTTTGTGGTTGTGCACAGGTGACTGGCATTGGAATGGGACAAGGCAGGGGTGAGGCATAGTTGGGGGCCGATTTGGAATATGGCTGGGATCGTGCGATGCTTGCCCAGGTCCTGGTGCTGTGTGTTTGGCATGCCATGCGCATTGTCGTTGCCCGCAGTGGCGGTGAGGCGCGTGGAGTGGGAGATTGTGGGATCCTTTTGCTGCTTCTGGGCTGGTGGGGTTGTTTGAGGGGCCATGTTGTTTCTGGGAAGCTTGAATGAGGGTGAGCCACGTGGCGTGAGCCGCATGCCATAAAATAAGCGTGGGTCTGGCTACGACTCTGGGGTGTAGCTTGTTTTAGATGGAAATACAATGGGAGGCCTGGAAGAGGACTGGCAGCTAAGGGGGCGTTGCACAGGTACCTAGTGGCGTGACATCATCATGGTAAGTGGGCACGAAAACCCCTATTTTTCCCACTTTTGAGCATTGGTGGCCACTTTGGGGGCCAGCTCATAGAAACATAGAAACATAGAATTTGACAGCAGAGAAGGACCGTTTGGCCCACCCAGTCTGCCCATTTCCCTACCTACTGGATAAGCTGCAGATCCTAGTTAACCAGCAGCCTACTTCTTTCTACCCCCACCCCCTAGAATGGCCTTATGACTGTCCCATGCATGCTTGAATTCCACCACTGATTTTGACTCCACCACCTCCTCCGGAAGGCCGTTCCATGCATCCACAACCCTCTCTGTGAAAAAATACTTTCTTAAATTACCTCTGAGCAGTCCCCCTCCATCTTCAAATTGTGCCCTCTTGTTCTTGCACACCTCTTTTTTTGAAAGATGCTACCCTCTTGGACTTTGTTGATTCCCTTGAGGTACTTGAACGTTTCTATCATGTCCCCCCTCTCCCTTCTTTCCTTGAGGCTATACATATTAAGCTCCTTCCGTCTCTCTTCATATGTCTTCCGGTGCAGACCCTGCACCATTTTAGTTGCCCTCCTCTGGACAGCTTCCATCCTGTCTATGTCTTTGCAGAGATTGGGTCTGCAGAACTGCACACAGTACTCCAGATGGGATCTCACCAGCTGTCTGTACAGAGGGATAATAACTTCCTGTTTTTGACTGGTGTTGCCTCTCCCTATGCATCCCAGTATCCCCCAGCCCTCCTTGCTGCCCTCTCACATTGCTTGCCCACCTTTAGGTCATCTGATATGACTACCCCCAGGTCCCTTTCCATTTTTGTTATTGTTAGTATCTCACCCCCCATTGTGTACTCTTCCCCCTGGGTTTTGTTTCCCAGGTGCATTACCTTGCACTTCTTAGCATTGAATCTAAGCTGCCATACATTTGACCATTCCTCTAACCTTACCAAGTCCCTTCTCATCCTTTCCACCCACCTTTTGCATCAACTCTGTTTGCAGATCTTTGTGTTATCTGCAAAAGAGACATACTTTTCCTTCCAGTTCCTCTGCAATGTCGCTTATAAAGACATTGAAGAGGACTGAGTCCTAATATCAACCTCAGGTACCCCACTAGTAACCATCCTTTCTTCTGAGTGGACTCCATTTGCTATTACTCTCTGTGTCCTATTCTCCAGCCAATTCTTTACCCAGGCTGTCATCTTGGGACCCACCCCAGGCTGGCTAACTTGTATATTAATCTTTGTGTGGGACTGTGTCAAATACCTTGTAAAGTCTAGGTAGGCCATGTCCACAGCCCCTCCCTGATCTACTACTTTGTCACCCAGTCAAAGAAATCTATCAGATTCATCTGGCATGACCTTCCCGGCTGTGAATCCATGCTGCCTAGGGTCCTGTGCCCCTCTGACCTCTAGATACTGACAATTTTTTCCTTCAGGAAGTGATTCCATCATTTTCCCTATCACTGAGGTTAAAGTAACAGGTCCATGGTTCCTGCTTCGCCTTGCTCCCACTTTTGTGAAGGGAATCACATCTGCCTCCTCCAGTCCTCGGGTACCACCCCATCCTCCCATGGTTTGTTAAAAGGGTAGTCAGTGGTGTCACTAGTTCTACCCTTAGTTCTTTTTAGAATTCTGGGATGAATCCCATCAGGCCCCATTGCTTTGTCCACCTTCAGTTTTAAGAGTTCTTTCAGAACCCTTTCTTCTGTAAATGGGCTGGTATCAACTTCTGTATCCAGAGTGTTTCTACTGTTTGTTTTATCCTCCCTCTTCATTTGTAAATACTGAGCACAAATATTTGTTTAATATCTCTGCCTTTCACAGTCTCCCTCTGCCCACCCTCCCTCCCCTTTATTAAGCTCCTCACTATCCTCCCTTGGTCTTCCTTCGCTCCTGATGTACCTATAAAAGGTTTTATCCCCTTCTTAACTGAGTTGGCTATCTTTTCCTCAGTTTGGGCCTTTGCTGTTCTGACTGCCTTCCCAGCCTCCTTTTGCTTTAACTGATACAGTTCTCTGTCCTGCTCCTTCTGTGATTCCTTGTACTTCCTGAATGGTTTCTTTTTCTCTTGAATCTTCACTGCCACTTCCTTTGAGAACCATAGTGGTTTCTTACATCATTTTGTTTTGTTTATTTGCTTCACACAAAGGCTTGTTACCTCTGTGATGGCAGTTTTTACTATTCCCCATTGTTCTTCCACCCCTCCTTCCTGCCCATTTGCTAGTGCATTCCTTAGGCACTCACCCATTTTGGCAAAGTCAGCCCTCCTAAAGTCCAGTACTTTTGCCTTTGTATGGCTTAAACGATCTATTGCTGTGTTTATTGTGAACCATACTGTTCGATGGTCGCTAGTTCCCAGATGGCTACCCACTTCTACATCTGTGATCCTCTCTCCATCACTATTTGAGAGAATCAGGTCTAATATAGCACCCTCTCGAGTGGGCTCCAATACTAGTTGTCTAAGACATGCCCCCGTAGGACATCTAGAATAACTCCACTCTTCGAAGTGGCTGCTGCAACTGCACTACAGTTAACATCTGGCATATTCAGATCACCCATCAGCAATATCTCCCCTTTTTCTGCCATTCTAAGTATACTTTCTATCATTTCCTTGTCCATTTCCTCCCCCTGAGAAGGTGGTCTGTATACAACCCCTGTGCGGATTGTGGTGCCATTGCCTGTCTCCAAATTTACCCACAGTGCTTCTTCTCCTCCCTGTTTACCCTTTTGTTCTGTTGCTTTTCTCCTTCCCATATAACAAGAGCTACTCCTCCTCTCTTTTGCCCTCCCTGTCCCTCCTGTAGATAGTGTATCCTGGTATGTTTACGTCCCAGTCATGGTTTTGTGTACTAATTCAGGAAGCTTGTTACCCAGACTACGGGCATTGGTACTCATTGCTCTCCATTTTTTGATGGCTTTACCTTCTGTTGCAGCATCCCCCACTGACCTTTCTACCTCAGTCTTTTTCTCATTTAGTACCCTGTTTTGTAGGAAGAGGCTGGATTTTCCTGCTGCTTATCAGTGCCTCCCCCTTTGACTAGTGTAAAAGCTTGCCAATGAAGCATTTAAACTGATTGCTCAAAAGACTTGTGCCCTTCCTGGACAGATACAGACCATCCTGCCAGTATAGGCTGGTGTCCCTCCAGGTGGAATCCCTGTCCCCAATGAAGCCAAACCCCTATGCTCCACACCATTTTTTCAGCCATTCATTAAACTGCATGGTGCTAATTACCCTCCCTCCCCCCATGCCATTGACAGGCAGCACCTCTGAGAAGGATACTGTGTGTGTGCTGACTCGTCTAGGCCCCTCCCAACTCTGCAATGTCCTCCTGCACTGCTCTAATCTCATGATGAGCCAAGTCATTTGTCCCTAGGAGGACAATTACGTCCAGCTCAGACTCCCTTGCAGCTGTTCTTGTGATCCTGAGGATGTGCTTCCTGTCCCTCCAAGCCATGGCACCAGGCAGGCACCTTACTTCAGTTTTCCCAGCTCCCCCCAGTTCTATACCCCTAATAATTGAGTCCCCCACCAGAAACTGTTTCCTTTCCCTGTGGTGTCCTCTGCATCCTTCCTGTGGGCCTCCCTTGTGACAGTTGTCATCAGTCTTCTCTGTGGGTGCATCCATAGGGGAGCTATGATCCCCCAGAATGGTGTATGGATTGTGTAGTGGAACAATTGACTGGGTGTGCCTCTGTTCCACCATCCTCACCCTCCCTGAGCCCACTGTGGTCCAACTGCTGTGCTTTCTTCACAACCTCTCAGGTAGTGGTGGTGGCACTAGTGCTCCCTGGATGGGGAGGTTTCCCCTACTGTCCAGTGTGGCCTGGGAAAGGTTTCCATACTACTGTCCAGTGCAGCCCTGAGATGGGCAACTTCCTCCCTCAGGACAGAGAGTTGTCTGCAAATAGGGAACATCTCAGCCTCAGAAAGACTCCCGGAAGACTACTGCCCCACAGCCATTACATTTCACTCTCCCACATGTTTATCTACTTTTTTGTTTGTTTTTGTGTGTGTGTGTGTGCACGCGAGCACGTGTGATTGGTTTGTTATATAGAAATATATATATATTATACAATGTGTATGCTTATATTGTCAGTGCAGTGTGCTAGCTCAATCCTTGAGGTTGGTTGGTAGGCCTGGGAGAGGCCTGAAGTCAGGAACCGCATGGTGGATGGGTCACATGCCAGGCAGGGACGTCCGGAAACGCTGGCCTTGGTGTTCGGGCTAGGGGGGCACTGGTGAAGGGTTTTTCTCATTTTCCCAAGTGGAAAGAGGGCTGGAAGAGGCATGAAGCTGGGGCAGAAGGAGTACAGCACGGTCCACGTACCAAGAGGTGGGAAAGTGGGGCGTGTCATCACACGCTGCATGGGGGGGTTGTAAATCCCCTTGGTTCCTGAATTTAAGACTTTGTGCCTAGCAGTAGCCATGGTGGGGGCCTGGATAAGAAGTTTAAGGCCTAGAAGAAGCCAAGAAGCAGGGGGAACATGGCACACCACAAACCATGGGGCGGTTGGGGTAATGCTTTATTAGGTCTGAGTGAGCTAGTAGAAATGGGCAAATGGTTTTTCACAGCCTGGGTAGTCTTTAAGAGGCATACTAAGGGAAAGTGAGGGGTGTGGGGTGAGTCCCGGGGGACAAAAAGGAAAGAGTGCGACCGGTGACCCCATGGGTGATGACACTCACAGCAAGACGGTCACAGGGAAGGAATACCCGCATTTTGGGGGAGGGCAGTTTGCAGCCAATTCCGGAGGGTGCAGTTATCCATTTTGACCTTGTTCCTCTTATAGTTGTTTTTACAGGGAAAAAGGAGAAGGACAATGGCACCAAAGAAGAACAGACCTTCGAAAGAGGAGGCTTACAAGGCAATAATAGAATTGGCAGAAAAAGCTAACAGGATGTGGGAGCTGGTGGAGGGAGTGGAGCCAGGGAGACCAGGGGGGAAAGAGAAAGGTGGCCACAGGCAAGGGTGGCAAGGAAAAGCAACCAGCCAGAGGGTCGAGGGGTACTGGGAAGGCACCACCGGTGGTAACGGGGCCAGTCAGGTCAGCAGATCCATTGCCCTGGCAGCCTATGGTCACGGTGGCTCTGGTGTCCCACCCGGATCAGGACGACATCTCCTGGGTCGAACCTTGCGATGCCCAGAATGACTTGCTCTTTCCACAAAACCCACCAGCCCACCCCCCTCCACAGCTGCTGGGACAAGCAAAAGGGACCTTGGAAGGCTCCTGGCAAGAAGGTCTGGACAAGGTCACAGGTAATACACCCAGCGCATTGGGAGCCAGTATAAGAGAATACATAGGGTAAATAGTAATGGCCTTAGGAGCAGGCGGTATAGGGCAGATGGAATCAGCATTGGCGGAGATCAGGAGGGAGAAGTAAGGGACAGAAAGGAAGGAACAGGGAGGGGAGGGGAAGAGAGAAGGAAGGGACAAGAGATGGCGCTCTGGAATGAGGATAGGCGAGCACATGCCACTGACCACGAAAGAAAAGATTTGGAAAGGAGAATATTTGGACATATTCACCTTGAGGAGCCACGAGGCCGCCGCCAAGTATGAAGAGGCTGAAGGCATAGGTAAGAGTGAGATGGCAGCGGCTATAGTGCTTTTAGGGAGGAAAGAGGAGGACAAGGTCACGAAAGGGAAGACTTGGGATAGATGGTTCCTAGGTTTTGCTACTTTCTCAGCCATTGACATGGAAAGAGGCGGTTTAGGCATCCCGCTCATTACCTATTCCCTTATAATTCGGAAGGCAAAGGCAAAGGGCGGGATGGGGTGGTTATACTATGACGAGTCTTTTAGACAGAGAATGGCAACCTTTGGGGACATGAGGTGGGACACCAAGCAGATAGATTTATGGATGGATTACATCACAGATCAGTCCACGCCCGACGGAAAATGGGGCAAGAAGGGTTTTGGGACCCAGAGATGCTGCTGGACTTATAGCAGAGCTTTTTGTTCCTGGCCTTAATGTTGTTTTTGACATGTGTGCTCAAGGTGCAGGGGAGGCCACCCAGCAAGCAGATGTAGAGTGGCAGGTGGACAAGGGATGCTTGCACATGGGGGGCAAGGAGCAGGCCAGCAACTTTTTAGAGACGGGCAAGGCTTTAAAGGACAGACCTGGAGCAGAGGAGGTCGGGGTAGGGGGAGCACGATTAGGGGTGAGCAGCACAGATGAAGGGTGGGAGAGCAGTCAGGAAGAAATAAGGGGTGAAAAGGGGAAGGGAGGGGGACGGGGTAAGGCATGTTTTGGGATGGCAGAACTCCAATGAAAGATAAGGTATGGGCAAGTTACATGGACAAATATCCAGACACAAGAGTGCGGAACATGATTTTACAGGATCCAGGTGAGTCATGGAAGCCAGCAACCTAGGGTCAGTAAAAGGGAAGGAGGAGGTGCTAAGACAAAAGATAGAGAAGGAAGTAGCAGCGGGCAGAGTAGAAGGCCCATTTGAGAAACCCCCATTGCAGGGCATGCGGGTCTCACCATTGGGTCTGGTACCCAAGAAACAGGAAGGGGAATACAGGGTGATCCACCACCTGTCCTATCCAGAAGGAGAGTCAGTAAATGATTTTATTAGTGAGGAACACAGTAGGGTGACTTATGCGACTCTTGAAGATGCAGTCTGGATGATACAGGCCACAGAGGGGGCATGGATGGATAAAACGGACATTGAGTCTGCTTTCAGACTGCTCCCGGTCAGGAGGGAGGATTGGGATTTATTGGGTTTCAAAAGCGGGGGAAGATACTATTTCGACAAAGCAATGCCAATGGGTTGTTCCACAGCATGTGCAACATTTGAGGCTTTCAGCATCTGTTTACAGTGGATATTTCAAGAAAAAACAGGGTATAGGAGGGTCATACATTACCTGGATGATTTCCTATTCATCGGAAGAGGGAAGAGGGAGACCCAAATGATGCTGGATAAGTTCCAGGAGTTGTGTCAGGAGCTGGGGGTGCCACTAACCCCGGGAAAGACAGAGGGGCCCAGCAGGGTAATAGAATTTTTGGGAATTGAGATAGATGCCCCGAATGGGGTATTTAGACTACCGGATAAGAAGGTCAATAAGCTGAAAGAATTAATACAATTGCACACCAGCAGGAGACGGGTACAGTTAAAACTGGTACAACAATTACTGGGGCATCTGAACTTCACCTGCAGGGCTATTGGGCCCGGAAGGACATTCACGAAGAAGTTAGCCAGGGCCACAGCAGGGGTCATCAGACCTCATCACTGGGTAGACTTGACACGAGAGGTCAAGGAGGATTTTAAGATTTGGGAAGAATTCCTGAAGGAATACAATGGGTGCTCGTTCTGGCAAGAGGACTGGCTATACAACACGGATCTTGAGCTATACACAGATGCGGCCGGGGGTATAGGCATGGGGGGTACATGGGAGGGAAATGGTTCACAGAACCCTGGCCAGACATTTGGGTACAGGAGAGGAAAGTGAGAGACATTACATTGCTTGAGATCATGCCCATATGGGTGTGTACTTCAGTCTGGGGAGAGGAATTACGGGATCAGAAAGTAACCTTTTGGTGTGACAATAGAGCAGTGGTAGATGTGTTGAACAACAAGGGAGCCAGATCGGACATAGTCATGCAGGTATTACGGCATTTAGTCTTAAGGGCATTACAACTGAACATGTCATTTAGAGTGCAACACATAGAAGGGGTGCACAACACTCTGGCTGACAGCCTTTCCCGTCTGCAGCCGGACTATTTTCAGAGACTGGCACCATCAGTGGAGGAATTAAAAACACCCATACCAATGAACATCTGAGACGTTGGCAGGAAGGAGCAGAAGTTTTGTTTCGCAGTTCATGGGCACCTCGGATTCTGAGGGCCTACGACGGGGCCTGGAGAGTGTTTCAAACATTCAGGGCAGAGCACCAGATGGAGGTAAGTAGGCCACTCACAGAGGAGCAGTTGGGAATGTTCACAGTGGAACAGTGGCAAAAAGGCACAGCCCACACCACGATGGGAGTTTACCTGGCAGGGATCGGGCTTATCTGCAGTCTGAAAGGGTGGAGGGACCCGACAAAGACATTGCTCATCAGAAGAATGATGCAAGGATGGAGCAGGTTAAAACAAGGACCAGCAGATAGCAGGAGGCCGATAGGGGAACAATGGCTTAAAAAGCTAAAAGGGGTGCTCTCAGTAATATTCAGATCACGAAGCGAGGCCCAACTGTTTCACACAATCTGTGATAATGTTTGCAGGTGCCATGAGAGTGAGTGAGGTAGTAGGCCACGGGAAGGAGGACGGGGAAGGGGGGTTAGACTGGGATGACATAACCTGGGGAGTGACTGAGATACAGATCAAGATTAGGAGGCCTAAGACTGATCAAGGGGGAAAAGGTTACATGGTGACACTAAAGAGTCAAACAGAGAGTGCAATATGCCCGGTGCATGCGCTGTGGGTTTTCGCCGCAGCGCAGGGGAACAGGACAGGGAAATTATTTGTACACGGGGATGGGAGACGGGTGACTGGCTACCAAGTCATGGCACTACTGAAGAAGGGCATGCAATTCTTAGGAGAAGACCCAGCTAATTATTCTTCCCATTCCCTGCGGATTGGGGCCACCTCACAGTGGGCGGTGGCAGGCGAGACAGTGAACACGATATTAGAAAAGGGACGCTGGTGATTGTCCAGTTATAAAAGATACATCAGAGCTCTGAAATAATAAAAAAAAAAAAAAAGGGGAATAGTCAGGGATGGGTGCATGGGAAAGAGGGGACGAATAGGGGATCGACATATTGAGCTTGTATACTAATGATTTTGCATGCACCCTATAGGCAGAGGGAGGATCACAGAAATATGGATCTGCGGCCATTCCTACATCTATTGGGCCGGAAAGAGAGCAGAGAAGAAGGCTGGGGGAAAGCAGCTATACCAAGATTTGAGAAGGTGTAGGTTGTTCTGGCATGGAATACGGGGGATGAAATGGGCCCAGCTGCTCCCCATGTTAACAGAAGTAGGTGAACGGTGGCCCAAGCCAGACCTAATTATTATACACTAGGGTGGCAACGACCTGGCAAACAGGCCATGGGTGGACACATATTTACAGATAAAAAAGGACTTAAAAACTATACGGCAGCAGTGGCCACATGTGTGCATCGCTTGGTCGGATATGATACCGAGGAGAGTATGGAGGCAAGAGCACAGCCACAGAGCAGTAGAAAGGGCCAGAAGGAAGATGAACAGGAGGGTGGTGACACTGGTAAGACAGATGAGAGGTCAAGTAATACTGAGGGGGGTAGAAGAATGGGTAGATGCATTTTTCAGGTCAGACGGGGTACACCTGTCGGACATAGCTATAGACATGTTCAATGCAGAAATGATGGGGTTTATAGAGGAATGGAGGAGACAGACAAACAATGGAATATAAAAAAAAAAGAGAGAAGGGGCAGATTATAACAGATATAAATGGAAGAGAGCTGCCCTGGAGTAAGGGGAATGCTACCCTAGTTAATGAGGGAAGCCAGCCATCCAACGCAAGCTGTAGACTGGCTATTGGGAAAAAGGGGGGGGAAGGAAAAAGGAATAACACAAGAAGAGAAGGAAGATGAAGGAAAAGCGGTCTCAGTTTTCACCGTTACCTAACGAAAAAGGAGAAGAAGAAGGCACCCAGGTCTTCACCTGGGAGAAGAATAATCAGAGATTGATATATTAGATGGAATAAACAAAATGTTGGAAATATGATAATAAAGGAATTGGAATGGAATATGGAATTATGAATTGAAATAAATTAATTGCCAATCTGAGCACAACAACAAATAATGGTGTCTGTCTTTTGTGGGGGATGAGGGAGAAATCCAGGACAATGGTGTTTGCCCCTTTACAGGGCAGACCAGGTTGTCCTGGTGCACCCTTGCTCCCAGGCTTAAAATGGCTGTGCTCAGAAGGGGAGGGGGGAGGAAGGGGGGCTAAGGAGCAGAACAATGGACAGACAAACAGGAAGGGAAGGGGGATAGGGATGTACTTAAGAGACAGCACAAGGGGGGCCTCAGCCACTTTTGCTGGAGTTTTTGGATACCTCCCGCCCACCCAGTCAAAAGGGAACAATTAAGGTGGAAGGTTGAGATGGGACGATAAGGGGGTCTGTGATGATGTGGATGAAGCACGTCCAGACGGGACAAAGGTAGGACTGCCAAAGGTGGATGGCAGCTAAGGATATGGTCAAGTACTGCCAAAGGTGGTTGGCAAGTGATAACATGGTTACGGACTGCCAAAGGTGGATGGCAGGTATGAATGGTTAAGGACTGCCAAAGGTGGATAGCAGGTGATAACAGGGTTACAGACTGCCAAAGGTGGATGGCAAGTATGGATATGGTTAAGGACTGCCAAAGGTGGATGGCAGGTGATACAGTGGCTAAAGAGGGGGAGGGGGAAGGAAAAAGGAATAACACAAGAATAGAAGGAAGATGAAGGAAAAGCGGTCTAGGTTTTCACCGTTACCTAACGAAAAAGGAGAAGAAGAAGGCACCCAGGTCTTCACCTGGGGAAAGAATAATCAGAGACTGATATATTGGATGGAATAAACAAAATGTTGGAAATATGATAATAAAGGAATTGGAATGGAATATGGAATTATGAATTGAAATAAATTAATTGCCAATCTGAGCACAACAACAACTAATGGTGTCTGTCTTTTGTGGGGGATGAGGGGGAAATCCAGGACAACTCCCATTGTTATTAATTTTTTTATAAAAATTGTCAACTGTGCAGATGCATTTGCAAAAAATGAATTATAATAGTGAGACTTTTTCAAGTAGTATTCGACTTACCATACTCATGCTTGTCTACTCACTTACTCAGTTTCCTATTTGTTTCTGTCCTTCTACTAATTCCTGTTGCTTCATATCAAGGGGTTGTTGACTTTCATATTGTGTGTGCCTAGGATGGAGCAACAATAAAAGATAAACTATGCAATACCCTCAATAACACACCACCCAAGTTTACTTTTACCTAACGCCCATTTTTAGGCCTTGTACAGTAAGATCTTCCTTCAAGAGACCAACTTGTAATTAAATGTGTAAGATTTACATTGACATTTGGGCTTAAACACTTTTATATTATATGAATTTTGTGTGTGAACTGTATGTCAGTTTCTAAAAAAAAACAATGAAATGCATCAAATGTCTTCAAAAACTTGTCTCAACATTGTGTTTATCTTCCACCTTGTCACAACATATAGTTGTCTCAGCAGTGATGGCAATTAAGGCACAATACCTTCATGTATATGATGGCCCGGTTCTGTTGAGTTGATCACTAGTGCTGAGAATAAAATGTGAAACATATAGGTAACTGTAATACAGACGGTAGCATTATTTTTATATCTGTCCTTTGATTCAGTAAGTGTATGCAATGGCAATTCATGTTTATGTTTAAGCCCCTGAAACACCCTTATCTAGTTAATGCATTTACAGCCGTAGTGGCTCTACCAGAGTTTGTTTACACTGTCATGCTGCACATGAGTCTCAGCACCAAAGGGCCCTTTTTATGTTTGCTTGCTCGCATGTGCAAGAAACATAGTGCCATCATCCGAGTTTTCGGAGGTGTGGCAGCCCTCTTCCAATTCAGGCAGTGTGTTTGCAGGTGCAGCCGCAGTTCTCCAATGCCTGCTCGAGCTGTCTATGACCAGTCCAACATGCAGTGGTGTACAGTTGAAAGGGGGAGCTACGCTTCAGTGAGCAGCGATAAGATATCGCCTGCTCATGTGCGCTCCCCCTACATACACACACAGATGCAAGCATACTACGTGCTTGCCCCCCCACACACTGTGTAGCCGACGGGGTGCCCAATCCCCCATCGCGGCTATGCAGCCCAAAACAGAGTTCTATATGCCACACTGGGTACCCACCCCGTGGTGACACATCAGTATAGCCGATGGGGGTGCCCAATTCCCCGTCGGCTTCACTGGTTCCCACCCCCCCAGAGTACAGGGTGCCACGCTGGGAGCCCACCCCAGCATGGCAACACATGCTATTGCCGACGGGGGTGCCCAATCCCTTGTCAGCTCCATGCCCCCCCACCAGCCATCCTTGTGCCATGCTGGGAGCCCACCCCAGCGTGGCAAACATCCCGCATCGTCATCATTTAAAAAAAACACCTGAAACTCAAAAGCGGTCCCTCTGTGTCTCTGTCCCACCTGCACCCACCCACTGCGCACCTGCCTCCCCACACACCCCCACCCCATACTTACCTCCGGACTCCGCGCAACGATCTTCGTGGACCGAACACATCTGCACTCTTCAAAGCCGACCGCGAACTGAGGAAGTGCCGGTAAGCTGTATAATGGGATAGAAAGGGTTTTTTCAACTTTGCTGCATATCTCAAGCATTTTTTGGAATTTTTGCACCACATTTTCAACATGGGGTTTTTGGGACCCCTTCTCATGAATGATCTCACTGTCATGGCGTTAATCGGGCCCGAAGGGTGATTTCGCAGTCACTGCGCAAAATCACCTTTCAGGACTGAGGAATGAAACGACACTGCCACTGTTCATAAGGTTGGCTCTCAAAAAGCCTATATTGAAAATTTGGTGGAAAAATTCCTAAAAATGACTGTTTTTCGAGCGTGTGTTGTGCAATTCCTATGCATGCTCGTAAGTTCTCGAATTTTCAATATTTTCACTCCAGATTTTCAACATTGCCATTTTACCACACCTCCTTATGAGCAGTATAGCTGTCATTTTTCACATCTTGCCCAAAACGTGTTTCTGCCCAGGTAGCACACAATGACACAGTCGGTGTGTGAAATCAATGTATGGGACACATTAAGAAAATCACAGTGACACTGTTCATGAGCAGAGGTCTTAAAATGGTTATGTTGAAAATTTGGTGAAAAAATTCTTAAAAATGACTGCTTTACTAGCGCATGTTGCACAGTTCCTACGCACACTCGTAAGTTTGCGAATTTTCTATATTTTCACTCCAGATTTTCCACATTGCCATTTTATTACACTTCCTTATGAAGAGTACAGCTGCCATTTTCACATGTCGCCCAAAATGTGTTTCCGTCACGTAGCGCATAATCGTGCAGTCGGTGTGCGAAAGCAATGTTTGGGACAGATTAAGAAAATCACAGTTACACTGTTCATGAGCAAAGGTATTAAAATGGCTATGTTGAAAATTTGGTGACAAAAGTCCATAAAATGACTGTGTTACGAGTGAGCATTGCGCAGTTTCCACACACCATCGTAAGTTCATGACTTTGTAATATTTTCAGTCCAGATTTTCACCAGTGGCATTTTTTCACCCTTCCTTATGAACAGTACAGCTGTCATTTTTCACAACATGGCCGAAATGTGTTTTCACACTTTCAGTGCAGAGATGCGTGGTCGCTGTGGGAAATCATTGTTCAGGAAAGATAAAGAAAATCACAGTGACACTGTTCATGATCGGAGGTCCCAAAATGCCTGTGTTGACAATCTGCTGTAAAAAATCCCCAAACTAATTACATTATGGTGTGCGTTGCACAGTTTCTATGCATGCTCGTGATTTCACCAATTTTTTTAATATTTTTACTGCAGATTTGCAACATTGCCATTTTTTACACCTCCCCATGAACAGTATAGCTGTCATTTTTCACATCCTGTTCGGAATGTGTTTTTGCACCTGTGGTGCTAAATGCTGTAGTCGCTGTGCATAAGCAGCTTCCAGCTAACAAACTGATATTGCCACTGTTCATGAGGTGGGGGTCACAAAAAAAACATGTTCAACATTTGGAGTGAAAATACCAACGAATGCCTGAGGTGTTAGGGTTTCCAACCATAACACCTCACCCTATAGAAGAATGACAGGCGTCAGGGTGTGACTTGGGATTCTTGCCTGTAATGCTCATACCATTCCACACCCTGCAGCCAGTGAGGCATCGAGGGTATGCCTTGGATCTTCGACCCCAAAGTTCACCCCATTCTCCTATACCGCACTCCATCTCACTGTATTTCCTGATGGAATGGGAGTGCGCATAAAGGCCAAAGACCACAAGGTGCACCGTGAGCACTTGTCAGTGTCTGCAGGGTAGGTTGGTGAAATGGCATGGCGTTGTGCCTGACGACCCAAGCACACCCAATGCCTGTCACTCTCTGCAGGGTGGTGGTGGGGTTGGCTTCAGTTCAATACTTCACTGCCATTTCTGTTATGCAGCTCTGTAACTTCTACACTACCAATGCCAATGCCAGCAAGCAAACATTCGGCATTGATAAATGCTTGTTTGTGATATGCCTATTGTTGGCAGGTCTACGCCTCAAGGGGTTTTTCTTCACCAATTCCCCACTGGCAGCAGGTTTCAGCTCTGAAAGGTTCTTCTTAATCAATTCATCACTTTTCACAGACCATGGGTATAGGGCAGGACTTCAATTTGAAGAAAAAAAACACCACAGTAGCTTCTCTTGAATATTTTTTGCTTCATACAGCTTCAGATAAGGCAGCATCTTACACAAAACTTTGTGCAAACTTTCATGACTTAGGTGCAGAGCAAGGTACAGACTGTAACACTGTAACAGTATAAGAGATAACTTGGTGCTTCACCTCCAACAGTGAGATTTTGTCAGGAAGCTGCTGTCTCAGCTAGAAATGCAGCAAATTTAAATTCCATCAGCGAAGTGGTGGTGAAGTGGCTGAATTCGCCATGCAGAGTAATCCGCAAAATTTCCTTGGTTAAGGCAGAATTTTGCCTAGGTGAAATTTCGCCTCCCGTGGGCAAAATTCTGTCTTCTGCAGGTGAAATTCCACCTTCCATGGTGAAATTTCACCTTCTGTGGGTGAACTTTCACTGTGGAAGCTGGAATGTCACTGTGGAAGCTGGAATTTCACTGCAGAAGGTGCAATTTCACCTCAGAAGGTGGAATTTCACCACGGAAGGTGAAATGTTGCCATTTGGTGGGTGAAATTTCATCGTTCCGGAGGTGAAATTTCACCTTGTAGCTGGGTGAAATTTTGCATTTCATTCAGCAAAATGGTTGAAATTCATGGATTACTCCGCGGAACAAATTTTGCCCACTTCGCCCACCACTAGTCTCATCTGTAAAACAGTCCTTTAAATACTCTGTATAAACTTCAATGGCACAAAGTACATGTGCTGAAATATTAATTTTCATTGTGTTTATACAATTGAATCAATCACTTTGAATGAATACAGAGTAGTTGCTAGAGGTGGTAGAGACACTAATGTAACCCAGAGCCAGCATGCTGTTTGTATCTGACAGCAATACCAGGTGGGCTGGGTTCGGGGAGGGAATAGGTCACTCGGCACAAAGGCTAGGTTTGGCTACTCTGCACAGGGGCACCCAAGTAACTCTGAACACAGGAAGCAATAACTATAATGTCTAATACCAGAAGTGGGATTCTAAAGTGTGGCTTTTTATTCACATCCAAACAGAATAAACAAAGCATAGATGGACCCCCACAGGGCTACACTCCTGGTAATGCAGATTAAAAGAGACTAGAACACTTCCTCAACGCTTTAACCCTCATGCTCTGAACCCACTGGGCACACAGCCCGGACTTGCACGCTGCTTTGGGTTATACAGCCCGAACTTGTACACTGTTCTATGTTTTCCCTGGCTTGGCTCCCTTGCCAGCCACTTGGAGACATTCCATACTTCGTGGAAACATTTTCGGTGGCTCCATAAACCACCTAAGAGCACCTTGGCTCCATCAGAGAATTCTTCCTTTCAATCCCACATCTGGGTACTTTCCTCAGGCACTGGCTAACTACCTGAGAGAAAGTAGAAGGTGTCTCAGAGCAAATCCATAGAGGTGAATTTGGTTACTACTGATGGGGGGTCTCCCATCTCTCGCTCCCACAATTCATACCCGGCCATTTCTCTGGACAGTAAACACCTCATCCTGTAAAGCTTTGCAATGTAGATTCTTGCTAAATGTATTTCACATTCCATCTACTTGTCTTGCTTCCCACTTGTACTGGACTTGAACATACTTTTAAGTGGCATTGTCCATTACTCTAGACCCCCCACTGAGTTAAACAGTCCAATCCCCAATTTCCTTCACTCTTTGTGCTGGACTTGAACATACTTGAATTAAGTGGCAATGGCCATTACTCTAGACCTCCCACAGATTAAGCAGTCCAATCCCCACTTTCCAACTGTACTTGACTGTCTTTTCCTGACCCCACAGTAACAGTCCCTTTAGTTTCCTTCTGTTCAGGTGAAAAACACTTGGCCCTTTTTCAGAGCGAACTCACCCTTCAGTTGCAGGTGCCCCACAGGCATTTCCTCCAAAAGGAATTTCTCTGTCAGAGCTTCTGGTGCCTCAGCACAACTTGAACAGGCAGCTTCTTTTCCTTAGCCGGACCCAGGGGGGTTGCCCTTGGAAAACAGGCAAAAACCTTCCCCCCATCCCCTCATTGATGGGGCTCTTGAACCATTGAAAACGGTCTCCACCACTTCAATTACCAGTTCCTGTGTTCCTCTTCAGGTGGAAACACACACCTACCAAAAGTAGCTCTAAAACAGAGCTTAAAGCTCTGACAGCCTGCACACACTCAGCTGTACTACTGTCTCTCACTCAGACTGCACACAGACTGAACTCAAAATCCCCAACATTCTACACTTATCTCCAACTGCAACATTCCAGTGTGGCTTATGCAGCTGCGAAAGTTCTATAATGATGTCATCCCTCAGTCTCAGCAGAGACTGAGAACAGAGTGAGACAGTGTGAAATCCATTTAACTGGAGTTTCACAAGCTGCCTTACCTGCCTACCACTAGGTCTTACTGGGATTCTAGTAACCCCGGGTAACAGGGGGGTTACACTAACAAGACATGTACTACTAAAGTGCAGGTGCAAGTGTAATTAAAAACTATGCAAAGAGTAGCTAAACTGAATTACATAGAATACCAGACTGTCTCCTTCATCAATTGCCTGCCACCAGTGGGTCTCAGCCCCAAAGGGCTCCTCTTGATCAATTGCCCACCTTGGCGGGTCTTAGCCCTGAAAGGTTCTTCTTGATCAATGGCCTCCATGGTGGTGACACAGTGAGCCAAGCTTTGGGGCTGCTGTCTGGCATCTTCAGGTTCTAACTGTACCTCCTGATAAAAGACTGAGCTTTAGATAGACAGTGGCAAGATTAACAGAAACTTCATTTCAGAGCATCGGCCACCCCAACAGACTTCCATCCTGAAAAAAAGGAATTATGTGGGGATATGGAGGGTGTTAGTTAAGTTTGTATTGGTAAGATTATAGAGGCAACCGGTGGAACTAGCAGTGGCATGTTTAAAGAATGGACGGGGGCTAAGTATCATTATACAATGGCAAGGAAATTTCCTGTATTCTGATTGGTCAATGGGTGCCTGAGTCAGTGATGATATTACACAATAACGTCACTGTATGGATCAGCACATTGATGACCTCTTCTCTTAAGAAATACTGCCACACTAAAAATCTTCTAAAAAATATTTTTAAATGTTTTTTATTTTGTATAATAACAAACCATTGTATAATAACAATAGGAACTCCAGTGTGTGTGTTATCACGCCTGTGGTAAACTGGCCCGCCTCAACCCACCCCAGGAGTGACGTTATTACACGATAACACACACACTGGAGTGCCTTATTGGTTAATTAAGTGCCTATGCAGTCTCTCAGCATCAAAGGCTTTTTGTCCTTCTAAGTAGATTACCCACCTTGGCAAGTTTCTCTGTCCTTAAGGGCATTTGTAACTACTGTAAGTACCCTCTGCAGTAGGTCTCTCAGCCTCAAAGAAATTTTGTTAGCAAGTACCAGGGCTGCTGGTGTCTTAGCCCTGAAGGGCTTTTTTTTATAGCTGCACAGCATGGCAATTGAAAAGTTGTTTAGCTATTTGTAAAAGAGGAAGTAGCAGAAATTGTAAACAGAAAGAGACAAAATAAACTTCTAATTGCAACCCAAATAACATAAATCAGAAATGATTACACTAAAATAGGTGGCAAATTGAATACACTGGAAGAATCAAGGGACTACAGAATGATTTATAGAAAATGTCCCAATGAGCTGTAAGGTGGGGCATGCACTTTAATAATAAAAAAAGAACATGATTATGCACTTCAGGAAAAATAATAATAACCAACACTGTCTACTTCATGGATTGAAGAAAACTTAAAATCACAACAATGGAAAAGGACCTGCTCCTATGTATCACCTTTGACCTCAAACAAAAGAAGCCGGTTAATGATATATTTAAAAAGGTAAACTACTGCCTATACACAATTAGGTGGCCTTTCTCAGTTAGATCCAAGGAAGAGCTTCTTCCTCTCTATCAGTCCTATGTTAGGCCAATCACAGGCTATGGCTCCCAGCTTTGGGGGGATTATCTGGATGTAAAACAAGAATATTGAGAGAGTACAACGTAATACTGCTACAATGATTAGAGTGATGAAGGAACTTTTTTATGAATAAAGGCTTGCAAACTTGGGGCTTTCATAGCTTACAGCACAGACAAGTTAAGGTTTTTTTTCTGTTATTGTACAATATGCACAAGGACGTGACTTTAATGAATAACCTTAATCTTGAATACAAACATGATTTATATTCAATGAGAAGGCATAATAAACTAGTTAAAATTAACCACTTTAGAACAAACAGCAGGAAATTATATTATTCCCAAAGGGTGACAAATATTTCGAATGCCTTACCTCAGATTTCAGTAATCTGTGAAAACAAGACCTTTTTAAAAACAATTTGATGCATGGATGGATGGCGAAAGTCTAAATGAATACTGTACTGTATCTAATTAAAAGATTCCAATGAATGTTTGTGCCTAATTTTATCTTGATATTCAAAGTATTATTTGAAGTATTAATCAAAGTATTAAAAGTAGTTTGTCTCACACTTTTAGCCATTTTCCCATGTATGTTCTTTTTGCTTTTCAGAAGCATTCAGTCTCCCCTTCAAAGTCTGTCACCTGAACCTACCCCAACATCTACACACAACTCAAAGTCCCTCCTATTGCCACACCTGCCTGCTACCCAGACCTTCCCTAAAACCCTTGCATAACTCAGGGTTGGCACACAGAAGCTTCCACTGGTCACTTTCCAGATGAAGAGATCATGAACTCTTCTTGAACATCCATGAATTATTCATAAACAGTTCATGAACTGAGTCCATGAACATGCATCAAAGTTCAGCACCCACATTTATCAGTGTTCAAGAATTGTGCTAGAACAACAATTGTGCAAACTGAGTTCATGAGCATTCTTGAACATAAAGGTTCATGATGATCCATGAAAAGTTAATGAAATTCCTCCACTGAACTTTTATGGATGCAGTCAATTAACATTTTTGGTGATCAGAAATACCCTGAGTTTATAATATTGGTTATTTCACCAAGAAACCATGTTTTAGCCCTATTCTCAAAAGATGTTTGCACTCTGTACAAAGCAGAGACAGACCTATTCTCTTTTTTCAATTTAATATACTTTATTTATTTAGCTTTTGTTCGATCGGGTAGGTGCATTAGGCAAAAATCCTACCTATTTTCAAGCATGACCCGAGAGGGTATAATACACAGTTGACAAAACTGGACAGTGATGAAGTATAAATGATGCAGTACAATTCAGCATATAATGCAAACAATTGATATCCATGCAGGGAAGGTCAGGAGAAAAAAAACAAAACAAAAACTTACATATAGTAGTAGTAGCTATCCTCGTAGGAAATAATGGGAGCAGGTAAGGACATTAGGCTGAGAACATTCAACAATTCACAGAACAAGAAAACTAGGTTGGGAAATATAAAGAGAGGAGGCGGAGAGGACTAGTTACTGTCATAGGAATCAAGTGCTTATAGATGGGAAAAAAGTGCAGTTTTGATGGAGGAGTGAGATTAGGAGCCCTTCAGACAGGGAGGTAGAGAGTTCCAGAATTTTGGGGCAAAGTGGGAGAAGGCTTGTTCTCCCATTTTTGTAGAGCAGTGTGGGACAGAGAGCAGGGTGGAGTTTGATGATCTCAATAGGCGGGAGTGAGGCACTGGGGTGAGCATAGCCCCAATGCTTTCAGGGCACGGGAGTCTTGTCATGGAGTCCATGAAACAACCCAGTGAGTATGAGCGCAGGGCAGAGGGGGACAGCCATTGAAGGGTGGCATACAAGAGACAGTGGTGAGGGAGTTGGGGGGCCGACACAGCAAATCTGCAGATATTTTTATAGGTAGTGTCCCATTTATGAAGAAGTCCAGTGTTAGAGTGGGAAAGAATAGGAAGGGCATACTGTGGCCTAGGGAGCAAGACACCTCTAGTCATTGAGATCCTGGCAGCAGGAATAAGTGAGTGACGCACTTGGTAAGTGACACCAATCTTTAAGTTTACAGATTTGCATATCTCATTTATATGAAATGAAAAGTCAAGAGCGGAATCAAGTGTCACACCCAGGTATTTAAAGGAATCAGTGGACTGGACTGTTGAGCCATCACAGCTGCGCATACAAAGCTTTGGAGTCACAATACAGGCTTTTCTGGTTGGCCCAAAGAGCATAGCCTGGGTCTTAGGTAGATTAAAGATTAGGGCATTATTTAGGAAGAGCGAAACTGGTCAGGCCTTTTGGAGTATGTATCACCTACGTGGCACTGGGCTGCTAGTTTTGTATTTTGCCTTTGTTTATGGCAATAAAACACAGTTGTTTAAATTTTTAAATGGTGGATGGTGCCCTTATTTCATGTGTTGGGCATTATTTATGAGCTAGGTTTGAATCTTTTGAAATGAGGATGACAGGTCCGTATTGATGTCGTCTACTGACCGAGCAGCCGAGTAGAGCATCAGGTCATCCACGTACATGATGGAGTGGCAGTGTATGAAAGCAGTGGGACAATCATTAACAAAAGTGGAAAAGAGCAGGGGTCCTAGAATGGATCCTTGTAGGATGCCACAGGGGATAGGAGCAGGAGATGATAGGTCTTTGTTGAAGAAGACAGATTGGGACTGGTTTGAGAGGTAACTGCTGATCCAGGATATGGTGAACCCAGAGGCACCAAGAAAATACAATTTGTGCACAAGCGAAGGGTGATTAACCCGATCAAAGCTTTGGTGAGGTCTATAAACACTGCACTGTTAAATAGGCCTTTGTCCATTTTGGACTTAATGTCACTAGTGAGTTGGGTTAGAGCTGTAGTGGTACTGTGACCAGGCATAAAGCCATGCTGAACTGGAGACTGGAGATCGAATTTTAGTAAGTGGGCAGAGATCTGACAGTGAATACGTTTTTCCAGTGTCTTGCTGAGTGTTGGTAGAAGAGCAATCAGGCAATAATTAGACAGAATTTTAGGGTCACCCTTCTTGAAGACAGGTATTACCCTAACAGATTTCCAGGCCAAAGGCACCATTGTGGTGCTGAGGGATAGATTAGAAAGCCAAGTAACAGGAGTAGCTAGGAGTGGGGCACTAAATCGGAGAATCCTGGGTTCAGTACTGTCTAGTCCTGCGCTGCCATGGACGGGGATAGACTGCAGCAACCTAAGAACATCCAGGTGAGAGATGGAAGAAAGCTGTGAGGCAAGTAAGGTCATATTAAAATAGTTGGTGGCAAGGTTGATGTCATCAGTGGTAAATAGTGGAGACCAGCCGGTATGTTTTAGATCCCATAAGAATTCAGCTGTGTCAAGTAGGGCAAAGTGTGCAAACGAATGAACCTTGTGTTAATGTGATGAAGGGGGGGTATCTCGCACACAGAAGACTGGGCAGTGGTCACTTATTGAGTCAGGTAGAACCCCAGCAGCGGAATAGCAATCCTTCCTATTTGTGAGAATCCAGTCCATCATAGTGTGGCTGGGGCCATTCGGTGATATCCGAGTTGGGGAAGAGATGAGTTGGAAGAGGTTGGCCTTGCTGATGGTAGAGGCAAGGGAGGATGAGTTTGGCTCAAGCCAGTCCAGGTTAAAATCACCCAGACAGATTACTTCATGATTTTTGGTCAGGACAGGGATAAGACCTATGATTTCCTCAAGGCCAGGTTTGCTATTACGTGAGGGTATATAAGTTCCAAATTTGTGCAGTTTCTTGGCACTTCCGAGAAGTAATAGCACATGTAAGGCCTCGCAGTAGTTGAGAGGAGGAGTTGGATGGAGAGTGACGTTCAGGTGAGTCTTGTAGTACAGTGCCAGACCACCCCCTCTTTTGGTGGAGGGACAGTCTGTCAGGTGCATGAAATAGCGTGGTAATGCACAGTTTTGATCAGAGATGGAAGGTTTCAGCCAGGCTTCTGATAGCACAAGAATATAGGGATTATTAACCTGGACCCATGCCTCCAGTTCAGAGAGACTGGCCATGAGGATACAGATGTTAATGTGGACAAAGGTCAAGCCAGAAGCCTGAGGTAAAAGATGGGTGGCACTGGGATGAGTTTGGAGAAGATTGACTTGAGAACCTGGGTTGGATTCAATGTCACCAGCTAAAGTAAGGGATAATGTAATAATCCAGAGCATAGCAAGTGCAATGGCACAGGAGACTGTTGCTGTAGAGGTAAGCTTCTTCTTACTGAAGTGGGTCAAGAGTGACCTTAGGAGTTTAGGGCTAAGGTACCCGGGGGAGTAGGCTTGGGGTCCCGCTCAACCAGCAAGTTTGAGTAAGTGAAATCCTTGAGAGACACCCCCAACAAGGTGGTGGGAGTACACAACAGGAGATGTAGATAGCTGAGAGCCAGTAAGATGGTAAGCTAGGATACCAAGCAAAATAGAGCATCCCTGGTCATCATGATATATGGGATGGATGACATCACCAAGTTTGAAGTGGGAGCATAGCTTTCTAGTGGGAATGTAGATAGATAGAAAAGTGCTTCAGGAGGTGCCAAAAGCAGGTGAGTTAAAACAGACCAAGCCAGAGGAACACAGCACTTGTCCGTAGTGTCCTCCAATCAGGCGACAGAGACGGGGCTAATCAAGTATTTAATTAGTGAGGAAGTGGGGGTGGGTGGGCAGAATAATTATCCTAAAGTGATACATCAAGACTCAAATAGCCAGCAGCTCATATGGAGCTTTGCCACTGAGAAAGCACTGGGGGAGGAGGTCAGAGACCATTTGTAGTTCGCCGGCATTCGTTAAAGTGACGCCAAGTTCAAAACTGTGCTGGCACTGCACCTTACTAGCGTCCATCTCCTGCCATGCTGGGCTCAGCTAGGGGGTTGGGGAGGGCAGCCAATTTGAATAGCCCTCTAACCCTGGAGAAATAAAAGAAAAGAGACTGGTTAAGTACAGGATTAGGACAAAGAGGGAAAGAGGAGAGGGACACAGAAAGAAAGGACTTGTGTGAGAGGGGACAGGCCAGGCAAGTATTGGAGCTGGGGGGGGGGAGTTACAGAAGAGGGAGACAAGTATAGGAATTACAATGAAAACTTCCAAGATGGGGAGTGAGGCAAACATAGGAAAGAGAAGGAGAGAGGCAGAGAAAAAGCTAAAGGCAGTGAATTACAGAGTGTCCTGTTACAATAGCAGTGTTTGCATTCAAGGTAACTTTAAATTGAACTATGAATGTACTAAATGCCTAATTCAAACTAAGTTACTATGCTGCTATGTTACAACATTTTAAACATTTAATAGCAAAAGTATATACAGTCAATCAACAGCCCCCATCAAATAAAAGGCAAACAATCATACAACAGCACGGAAAACTGTGACAATAATTCTGTAAGGCCTAGCATGTACGGAGCCATAATTACCAGTGATGAGGCCTAACAAACTGAAATTATCTATATTCTATCTACCCCCCCAGACCTCCCCCAGAGCACCTACTGGATTGAAGACAAGTCAGAAGCTCATCAGGAAGGAGCCAACTGGATAAATACCAGACAGATGGGGGTTAGAGCAACAGCCCAATTCCTGTCCCTCCAAACAAAAGCCGGACCACCTGGAAAACCTACCTCACCATGCAGAGGTAGTTGTTATGGGTGACTTTAATGTCAACTGGTTGGCCAAAGAAGCTGCCACTTTTAAAGATGCCATTGCTGAGTGCAACATATACCAACTAGTAGTTACCCCATGAGAATAAATTTAGAGGACTGGGAATAGCACCCTTCTGGACCTAATTCTAACTACTCACCCTAAAAGGCACACTAACACCACAGTTCTCCCTGACTATATGAGTGACCACTCTCCTGTCGTCACCCAATGGTCTGAAAAAAAACCCAAACCCCGTACTAAAGTCACTTATCACTGCACTCTAAAAGAAGGGCAACTGGATCAATTTTGTGCCTGCCTTGCACAATGAGACTAGTCACAGCTGAACTCGTTTATTAGTGTTGATCAAGCTCTAAGCTACCTTATCACACATTTTAATAAAGCCTGTGATATCTTTGCCCCAGTGCGTAAAGTAAAAACCAGGGGTGTAACTAACCCCTGGGTAACTGCAGATTTATTATGCAAGATGAAAGCCAGGGACAATCTTTGGCATCTCAATCGCACCACTGGAAAACCGATTGATATGCAGCATTACAGAGCCACCAGAAACGTATGCGCCTGGGAGATCCGTAGGGCCACAATTGCCCACTTTCAAAATGAGCTCACTAGCTGCTGAGGAAACAGCCGTAACTTCTGGCAAAAGGTCAAGGAACTCACTGGCCAGCCAAGGAAGTCATCACTAAGTTCATTAAGTTCGACAGGAGCAAAAAAGGCATAGCCCATAATAGCTCCTATTAAGACAAATTATAATATTTAAGGGTCCCACTTATAGAAATATAATCATCAAGATATTTTTTTTTTTTTTTTTTGTAATACTTGAGATAACTTTAATAGGTAATCTATTCCAGAGCGAAATTGTTCGTAAGGTGTAAAAATATTTTCTGTCTTTAGTTTTAAATCTCTCATTCTTAATCTGTAATGGATGTCCTCTAGTGTTCAGCAGGTCATTCTTAAATTAAATTTCTAGGTCCAGTGTTAATAAAGAATTATTTAGTATATTGAAAAAGAACAAGAGATCACCTCTCTGCCTTCTAACCTCCAGGCTATGCAGCCCTAATCTATCCAATCTATCCTTGTACAAGTATTGGTTCAACATGGTTATTGATTTGGTATATCTTCTTTGTATTTTTTCTAATTTATTAATTTCTGTTATTTTATATGGAGACCATATCTGGGATCCATAATCCAAGATAGGTCTCACATATGAGAGACATAATGGCAATAATACTTCAGATTTTCTGCTCTTAATATTTCTTTTGATTGCTACTATTAACCTGTTTGCTTCAGCGATAACGGCTGTTTTTTTGTGCTTTAAAATTTAATTTGTTGTCAACAAGAATCCCTAGATCTTTTTTGGTGACTTTAATTTCGATCGGTACCCCATCCAAATAATAAACATGATTTAGATTGTGTCTACCCATATGTAAAACATTACATTTCTGAATGTTAAGTTGCGTCCCCCATTTCTTTACCCATGTGCTTATTGCATAGATATCATTTTGTAGAGTCTGAATTTGATCAGTGTTTTTACAAGGGCCACACATTTTAGTGTTGTCAGCATATTTCATAATAATGTTACTAATGTTATCATCTAAATCTGCCATAAAAGTCTGAAATATTAAGGGCCAATTACGGATCCTTGTGGTACTCCACTTGTTACCTGACCCTCAATAGACTGGTGGCCCCGAACTGAAATTACTTGGGATCGGTCATAAAGCCAGTCATCGATCCATCTGACAATAAAGTTATTTATTTTATACTTTTTCAGTTTTTGATGTATTGCTCAATGCTGAACTCGATCAAAAGCCTTACTCAGGTCAAACAGAAATATATCAACAGGGACACCATTATCCTTCATTTTGCTTACATGATTGTAAAAACTAACCAGATTTGTTGTACAGGAATACCCCTTTTTAAAACCATGCTGATTCTAGTCAAACAATGGATCTTTGTTAATATGTTGGTTTATTCTATTCTACCATGTTGGTAGTAAATTATACCCTTATACAGGAACCTAGAGCAATCGCTGATACTTTTAATCGAGCTTTCACGGATCTCAGTCAGGTACTCTCCCCAAACTTCTTCGAAGAATCTGACACAAGGGGCCTTTCAGATACTGGCCCCCTGCTCATCCCCCCATTTTACTTAAGGAGGATTACAATTGCTGAGGCTAAAAAATACCTCCAAAATGTGCTGGGCAAAATCAGATTTAGCAGCGACTCACTTAATATGAAGCTTCTTAATCTCTTTCTTGATGTAATGTTAAAACCTTTGACCACCATCTTCAATCTGTCGCTGTCACTAAGGCAATTCCTGCAACAGTGGAAGGCAGTGGTTGTCACGCCTGTTCACAAAAGTGAGGACAGAATCCTGCACTCAAACTACCATCCTGTTTCGATTCTCCCACCTCTATCCAAATTCCTGGAGTGAATAGTCACCTACCAGCTTACTGAGTTCCTAAATACATACAATATCCAGTGCCCACAGCAACACGGTTTCAGAAAGGTTCATAGCACCACCACAGCCCTACTGGAATACACAGACTACATCCACAAACCCCTTGACCATGGGTTTCTTGTAGGATCACTCTATATCGACCTTACTAAGGCATTCAATACTGTTAATCATTTCCTCCTTCTGAACTCCCTTCCTGCCTTTGGCCTCTCCAGTGCGGTAACCACTTGATTCAGTAGCGACCTTGAAAATAGGACACTGCAGGTAAAAATAGATGATTCCCTCTCATGCAATCTTCCAATGTGATCAGAAGTTCCACAAGGCTCCATCTTAGGACCTTTGCTCTTTAGCCTATTTCTTAACAATCTACCCAACACATGTGACAGCAACATGGTTCTCTATGCAGATTGCTATACTTTTTACAAGCCACACTGACCCCTCTCCCCTCACTAATGAGCTCCAACACAGCTTCACTCTCATGCAGTCTTCCAATGTGATCAGAAGTTCCACAAGGCTCAATCTTAGGACCTTTGCTCTTTAGCTTATTTCTTATCAATCTACCCAAAGCATGTGACAGCAACATGGTTCTCTATGCAATTTGCTATACTTTTTATGAGCCACACTGATACCTCTCCCCTCACTAATGAGCTCCAACACAGCTTCACTAAGGTTGAATCCTGGTTTGCTGCCCATAAGCTGCTAATGAACTTCAAAAAGTCCAAAACTATGCTCTTTGCCAGCAACCATAATAAATTCAAGTTGGCTTCCGTAACAATCCGGAACAACCAAAACTAGCCTCTCGAGGTGGTGCATGAATTTAAGAACCTCGGAATTACACTAGATAGCCCACACACATACACTCAACATATCAGTCAAATTGTCAAGATGGTTAACAGCAGACTTGGAGTTCTGTACAGGCATAAGCACTGTCTTATGCCAGCAACTCTAAAACTAGCAGTCACTAGCTCGACCCTGTCCATTATCGATCATGGCTTGGTCATCTACAGTGCTGCCACTGAAACAGCCCTCAAAGGTCTAACAGTCACACTAAATAAAGCCTGCAGGCTTGTAATTGGTGCAGAAAAACACACCAATACCTGTGACCTTTACTTGCAATCCACATGGTTCAGTCTGCAGGGAAGGATCGCCTATCAAACCTGCATACTTGCCAAAAAATGTGCCTCTTCCAAACTCCACCAGCCACCCAGTCCTTGCTCCTTCCATTGGCTAACCAGTGGTCCTCACGTAGTATAAACAAACAGACTTTTCTCATCCCTCACTGTTGGACCTCACAAGCCCAGCACACTTTCCGCTATAGGGCATCATCCTTGCTAAATCGCATACTGGTAGCAGTCCTCTCCGAAACTAAGCTAGGCACTTTTAAATCTATGCTCTGCCTACACCTCACAGCACAAAGTAAATGTGACTGTGTGATCCCAGTGCCACTCCCCTGGCCCATCTGGCTCTCTCAAAGCTACACCCCCACACTCTTGCCTCTCTACTCTATCCTCTCCATTGCTAAGCCTTCGTACCTTCTCCCAGCCCTTGTTGCTCCCATCTCTCTCTTTTCTTTTCCATTTCGTCCCCCAACTGTTTTTAACCCATTTTTAATTCCTGCTCTTCCTCACAATTGGCAATGTCTACTATGGATGGCACTTCTGTAAGCTGATTATGTTTGTTCTTACACTTGCCTAATGTAACTTTAAGTGTTACACACTGCTGTTTTTACACTGTATTATCTCATTGTTGTTTACTTGATCAATGTGTATTTATCTTGTTTGGCTTTTGACGTGGAACCTTTGTAAAATAACTCTGGTTCAAAGGTATTTGTAATCCTAGTTATTAAAAATAAATAAATACATCATGCATGACCTCTACAATAATTTCTTTTTCTTTTTTTCTTATTGGAGAAATTAGCACTTACAGAGGCTCAACACTTATATTTACCTCACACTTGAATTACTATTTTCACTGGAGGCCTAGGGGAGGATCTAACATTTCAACCCCTCCTCCTCCACAGTAGCAACTTGCTGTTACGGGGGCCCACAACTCCATTGTGATTTACCCTCACAGGGACATATCATCTATGTCTGTTTAGGAGAGCATTGTCTCGCTCTGCCTTGGAAGTGCCATCTTACTGTTCCCCCGCTCTCTCTATGAGACAGTAGGTGTTTTATATAAGTTTGGTATATCAAGTTTATTCACTGGTTTCCTATATTGGCATTTAATGTTCAAGTAGTGTTTTGTTCTTCATATATTGTACATTTATTGTACTTTACCTCTATTACTTTGGCACTAGGTCACAGAAGTGCATGTTACAACAGCATGGTACAGAAGAGCACCATAACAATGCCGCTCACCTGAACGGTGCCCACCCAAAACACTGAACAGCGGCAATAGTAGTGGTCCCTGAACACAGGGACTGCTACTATAAAATAAGACATAGATGTTTGTTTTTGTGGGAGGCTCTGCCCCCCACACCATCCCCCCATATTTTATAGATTCTAACTCAAAGGAGGGCAGAGCATGGGAAGGGGTAGAACATTGTGGGAAGGGGGGATATCGGTTTTGGCAAGTGAAAAAGGAAAACTAAGACAGTTAGGGTGGGAGAAAAGTAAATCTGCTGGAGTCAGGGAACAGAACCCTGTTCTCCCAAGCCGTACTGGCCAAGCTGCTTGTTCCCTAGACCTCTTTGCCATGGGAGCAGCTTGGCCAGCCTCAGCACTTTTCTACCACTTCTCCACTTCCTGCCTTGCATCACCTTTCCTTTACAGCCACAGGGGTAGCAGTTTCTAACCTTCACTGTTCTACCCCTGTTGCTGTCCATGTTTTGCTCTTGTTACAACACTCTTGTTACATGTGCTGTTCAAGGTGCAGTGTTCTGACCGGGTAGGATTATTTTCATTTCACTCGTTCTCTACATTTCAAATACCTTTCTGCTCCATTCTTTCTTTTCCATTTGGGAGAGTGGGGGCTCTGTCCTGTGTACAGAATACCTATTTCCAGGGCCACAACTATGGCTAACTTCACATGAGTAGTTTCTTGGACCATCAATGGAATCCATAGCCCCATAAAGCAATACAGACTACTGCAACAGTTGAAATGTGATAAACCAGATATTGTGCTCTTGAGGCACATCTCTCACAAGAAGAGCATGTCAAATTCTAGAGCCATTGCTACCCAATGGTGATAGCTGCTTCTCACAACTCGGGTCAACAGAGGGATGTGTCGATTCTAATCCCTCATGTGGTACTTTTATCCTCCATGACCACTTTTCAGACATTGAGTGCTGCTGCATCATTGCCATTTGGAAATTATATGATGCAGCACTGGCAAGTATGTATTTCCTTCCAAGCTCAGATAAACTGGCTGCCCCATGATTTTTTAAGAAACTCTTACCTGTACTCCAAGGCCAGCTAATAGTGGAAGGGGGCTTAAATACCATCTTGTTGCCCACATTAGACACCATTGGCCCTGCCCACTATAGAGTGTCACGTATACAGAAATATCTCCACACCACTTTAGCATATCTAGGTTTTATTGATCTATGGTGTCACTCTTTCCCTACCACCACAGCTTTCACATTTCTAGCCCCCAGAATGGGTTCCTCTGTTTCTTAGGACTGTTTGTTTACCACATCGTAGCACCTGGACACAATATAAGATATCAGCCACAGCCCAATCCTTCTTTCCGTTCATGCCCCTGTCCAGGCTAAGTTAAACCTTGGAAAGCTCCTTCCCCGGGCCTCATAGAGACTCAATCTAGCTTTGCTTAAAGATCCCAAGTTCATAAAACTCACTCAGCAGAAGTTTCCACAAATTATAGGTAATAATTCAGACCCTGATATCGTCCCCCTCTGTTTTATGGAATACAGTAAAAAACTGTGTTGCGTGGGGAGCTCATTGCATATCCTTCTTTAAAAAAGTGAGAAAGAGAAAATCATCTCACTGAGCTTCAACATCAGCTCCACACTTTACAATCTTTTTTCCATCAAGATAATAGGTCCATTGCTCTACAACTCTTGACAGGTAAGCAAAAGCTACAGAAATTACTTGATATTAAGACCGAGTAAACATTATCTCTTAAACATTACCATTATGAGGGGGAGGCTAAGGAGGCCTTTAATTTGCCAAAAAAAACTTTGTGCCCACAAAATGCAAGCCTGCATTACTCAGATGTATGATCCAGATGTGGGTTGTCTGGCAACCTACCCTTCTGCCATTCAAAATATTTTAGCCAAGTATTACTACTGATTATACACAGCAGAGCAGGAGGTGTCTTCAGAATAAATCCAAGTTTATCTGCATTCTCCTCCTCCTCCCAAATTAGATGATAATATCACGCAGAGGTTAGTGATGCCAATAGAGGCTGAGGAGATCCAGTGGATGATTCAAGATTCTGGCACTAGAAAGGCCCCTGGTTTAGATGGATATCCCTCTGAATTCTATAAGAAATTCTGGTCCACTCTGGCTCCTCTTCTCTTCCCCATTTTTCATGCTGTTCAACAAGTACCTACCCACCACCACCACCACCACCATCCTGGCATTATGCAGTGAAATCTGCGCTTCCCAAACCTAACAAGGATCTGTAACATGCCCCTTCCTGCAGGCCAATATCCATTTTAAATTATTATTATAAAATATATATGTCCATCTTGGCCCATAGACTGGAGAACCTATTGCCTTTTTTAATAGACCCATACCAGGTGGGCTTTGTGCACAGGTGGCAGGCTCATGACAGTGTTAGGCAGACCCTCCTTTTGCTAGACTATGTCAAATTTCATAGGCTGTATTGAGTCTTGATACTGAGAAGGCATTTGACAGGGTGGCCTGGCCTTTGTTATGGGCCACCCTGTAAACAGTCGGTTTTCCAGATGATTTCATTAGCACCCTTCAGAGTATTTATTCCTCACCTCAAGCTTATGTATGACTTAATGGATCCTTGTCAGAACCCTTTCCATTGGAATGGAGGAAAAGATGGGTGTCCCCATACCCCATCCTTTTTGGTTCGTACCTTTGACCTTTAGCTTTACATATTCAAAATATGCCATTAGTATCAGAAATCCATCTAGGTGACTGGGAATATTAAATCTGGCTGTTCACTGATGATCTGCTCCTAACAATTACTTTATCTAAAGATTCAATCCCTGGAGTTGGGGACATTTTTCATACATTCAGGAGGCTATCGGGTTACACGCTTAACACCCTTAAAACAGAGGTCTTATACAACTATTTCCAGTCACCACATCTCAAACATACTTTTCCTTTTAAAAGGTATAAAACAACTTTTAGGTACTTGAGAAATTAAGATCACATGGAACTTGGAACATCTTGCGTTGCTCAATTTGGAACCTTTAATGCAGCAAAATATGGAAGACCTCTCCAAGTGGTCACAACTTTATCTAGGCTTTTTTCAGTACATTCAGGCTGTTTCATTCAGAATATCCTTCCTTGAATTTCATATTACTTACAGACTTTTCCCCTGATGCCATATAAATCATATTTTAAAGCCTGGAACAAACTTATCTCTCGCTTTATCTGGAACAGAATAGCCCCCCCCCCCAATTCAATTCTCTATTTTACAATTGCCACAGGAGAAAGGAGGTGTGAGTCTTCCCAACCTCACATGGTATGTTCTAGCAGCCCATTTATGGGCCATCTGAACGTGTATTGCTCTCTCTCTCTCTCTCTCTCTGCAACCTTATTGGAAGCAGATTGCATTCACGTTAAATGATCTACAGTACATGACAATGACCAATATTTATTCAGTAATCCCCCAGCCTGCCTTTTTCTATCTAAATTCTACCAATATACAGTGACAACTCTTTGTCAATGGCTAGTGATCTCCAAAGATTACTCCTGCTGGCTCACTACTTTTACCTTTGGGCCCTTGCCTATGATACTGACTCACCCGCCAAATCCAATGTATGGGTTGTTACAGAATTAGGCTCAATTGGGATTCCATTTTTTTTTTTCAACTTTTAGACTCTCAGGGGACTCTTCCCTTCTTCACCCTACAAACAGCTTATCATCTTCATGCTACAGATCATTACCGTTATTTAGAGCCGAGGTCATACCTAGGAGGTATGTAGAATATCGTTACTTACCAGTTAAGCTCCCTATACTTACATAGTTTCTAATTTAATACTTGCAAGGTAATGCCTGGGATCATATCATTGGACACATCTATAAGGCACTCCAGGAGGCCTCCACAGACTCTGCACTCTCAATTTTACAAAGGTGGAACTCAGAATTGCATACCACTCACACAATCAATATATGGAACAAATTTGCTATCTCTGCATACTGACTCACCTCCTCTTCTTAGTGGAGTGAGTTTTCCTGGAAATGATGCTCCCCTGTGTTTTAGATCACCTGATATAGTGGCTAAGTTCACAGGAGAGGGCCTGGCTGCATGCTGGAGAGGTGTGGTCAGCTCTTGGCAAGCACATCTCATATATTTTGGGTCTGTCCATCTCTCTTCAGCCTTTCTGGCAGGACGTCATATGAAAGCTGAAGGCCATATTTGATTGCCCAGGGGCTATTACCCCCACCCTATTTCTGTTAGCAATTCCACTAGACAGAACTGGATTAGACTGCACATGTCTCTGCTTACTACTCATATCTGCCATAGCTGCTAAAAATGCTATCATACAGCTCTGCCACCCCCACACCCCAAAATTCCTACATTGACGGGATGGAGAGCTATAATGATTGACATTTATATTATGGAATACATGACATACTGTACCAGTACATGGATAAATTACCCTAGTTTGAGATTTGATAGAGGAAATGGGTTCTCTATCAAATGTCCCATTACTCCAATTTTGTTCCATAGGGTTGGGCTCCCATGCTCTCATACTACTCTTCCTCTTGCTGTACAAACATTTCTTCTTTTTCCTTCCCTTCTCCTCTTTTTCTCTCCTCTCTGCCTTTCTTCTCAGATTGGTGTTCTGCAGACATCTATTAATCCTGTAATGTCAATATTTTTTTTGCTTTCTCACTGTAGCTCCCATGGATGCTATTTGGTTTTCTCTGGGGCTGTCACATGGGATATACTTGTCTCTGTATCTTCTTTGACAGAATTTTCTTATACAGTTACATACTTATTAGACATTTACAGATTGAATCGTAATATTTTCGTCTGCTCCTGTGTGGGCCTTTATTATGTCATTTGATTATTTTGAACTATATGGACCCATATTAGCAACCTTGGACTTAATGGGAATAAGATGGCTTTGATAAAATGACATATCATTTCATGTGTGTGACACCATACGTATTACTAGAATTTGTTTTTATATTGTCTGATGTTCTAATGTGCTCTGTTTTTATCCCTTTTCTATAACACAATAAAGATAACATTTAAAAAAGATGTGATGTCATTGATGACATCACATGCCAAGCACAGACGAGGGACTTCAGAATAAACAAGATGGAGAAGAGGGATGGGCACTACGGCAAAACTGTATATTTGAAGGAAAATTCACAAAGAGCAAATTATTTTGCTGCACTATACATATTCTGTGACATGGTGCAAATTCTGCAGCCACAGAATCGCAGAATTCCAGGGGCTTTGCTTATTGCATACTTGTTTTCCAATCATATGGAATCACAACTAACTTCCTTTCATCAATAGAAAGGCCCAATTACTATTTATTAAAGCAGAATATGCAACATATTTAAAATGTGGTGAGTTTAAATATTAATCCTTTTGGGTTCTCAAATAGTTAATTGCCCTGTTGAGCATGTATTTCCTACTCCTAAACTGAAAACAGTTCTGATTTTGTGATGCTTTATAACTTTTTGGAAATTTTAAAATATTTATTGATTTACAAAAAACAATTAACTATGTAACAGCATAACAACATAATGCATAAAAAACAGCAATGAAACAAGACAAAAATAGCCACCCCCACACCACCCCTCCCAAGTCCTCCCATACAGAGTAGAGCCTAAAAAATACAAGGACCGTAATGCTACACTACAATAACAAATATTAATGGGATAATATTATGTTCAATGGAAAAAAGGGAAACAAGAAGGAGCCTGGACCAAGACCATCAGGTAGCACACAAAGTATATAATCTGGTCCATCGCTCACTGTAAATGGCAAGTCTATTGTGGATGGTAGCGATCATTCTTTCCATTCATAAGTTGGATAAAAATGTGTTAAGCCATTCTAGATATGAAATTACTTCTTGATTCTTCCAGTGTCACAAACCACCCATTTAACTGAAATAGAAATCATAGCTATATAGTATTTCCAAGTCTTGACAGGGATTTTGCTACAGTTACCCACAATACATATTTTGGGAGTAAACAATTGAGTGATGGGCAGATGGGAGTCCACATAAGATTGTATCCTGACCCAAAAAGAGTAAACCTTATAACAGTTCCAAAAAATGTGCAATAAGAAACTCACCAAAATATTACACCTAGTATAAGTTTGTGATTCAGCAATACCCAAGTCAAATAATCGTTGAGTATAATAGATATTGTGTAAAATTTCAAACTTCGTAAGATGGAGTTTATCACTGGTAATGTATGTGTGAGTGAGTTCCCAGTTAAAATGTACATTCAAAAAAGTCTGATCCCAATAGTGACAAATTCCATTTATTGCATAAAAAAAACTGTGTAAACAAATGCATAAATAGGCTGAGAAGCCAGTCTAACCGCTATTGTAAAAAATTCATGATGATCAATCAATGCAATAAGGACCCAGGTCAAAATGCTCTATAAGCAGGCATTTAAGTTGAAATGGCCTATAATAAAATTTAGCATCCATTTGAAATGAGTAATATATATCTCACAAAGACTTAAAGTAACCACCAGAAAACAGAAGGTCTACCCTATTGAAGGACAACTGTGGAAGCCACTCCTTGGAAAGACAACTTATGATCAATCTTAAAATTAGAATTCCCAAATATCAGTTGGGAAATATCTTGATCAAAAGTATATCACAAAATTTTGCCTAACTGCACAAGTATCTAGAGGCAGATGCCAAGAACGGATTCTCAAAGCTGTTTGGGGAGTGTGTTAAGATGGAGAAAAGGCATTGCTGAAGGTGAAATGCCCCATTTCACTATAAAATCCAGTTCAACTTCCAACCAAATAGGGACATAGCCAAACGAAGCTTGGTTTTTTCAGGCACAAGCCATCTTAAATACTTGCTAGCATGACTAGCAAAGTAGCATATAGCAAAATGGGGTAACCTAAGCCCTCCTGGTTTTTAGGTGCAGCTAATTTATTATATGCTCGATGAGGGCACTTATCTTTCCATAAAAAGGAGGAAATTATGGCATGTACTTTCTTAAACCAGGACATTGGTAAATATAGATTAAGCATGTTTAATGGATAAAAATATGGAGGAAAAGATTAATTTTTATGATGTTTATTCTACCCCAGAGTGTGAGTGGAAGCAGTTTGCAACAATCCAAATCTTGTTTAACTTTAACAAGTCTTCCAAATTTAGCTTCTTTACTTGTACTAAATTCTTAGTAATATATAAACCTAAATATCTGATCTTACTAGGTGACCAGGACATACCACAATTAAGAATGGTGGCTTTATGAACTCCAGCATTTACGGGCAGTACTGTAGATTTTTCCACATTTAATTTATTGTTAGTGATTTGACCAATTTAATGTATTGTTTTTAGGGCTGCTGGAAGAGAATTTGCCATGTGAATAATGTGAAGAAGGACATCATCCACATAAGCTGATTATATCAAGGACTTATTATTGACAGTAATTCCAGAAATATGGGGGGTATACTTTAACTTATAAATCAGCAGCACAAGGTAAAGATTAAATAAAAAAGGAGAATGAGGACAGCCCTGTCTAGTACCACAGTACAATGGAATAGAAGAGGAGAAAATGCCATTGCAGTACATTTGTGCACTAGGAACTTAATACAAGACATGTAGCCAGGTAAGAAAAGTATCAGGGAATTGGAATTTAGATAGTGTAGCAAAAGGAAATGGCCAATTAACCCTATCAAAAGCCTTCTCCATGTCTGGAGACACCAAAGCTGCAGGGACCAAGGGGTCCCCAGAAGTGGAGAAGAAATATGCCAGTTTCCAAAACTGGTCAGAGGAGATCCTAGAAGGCATAAACCCCACTTGTTCCCTAGAAATTAGAGGCATCAAACCTTACTAATTCTGATGACAAGAATTTTGGCAAGTATTTTGATATCATAGTACATTAACAAAATTGGTCTGTAACTACTAACACGATCTAAGATTTTATCAGGTTTTGGTAATAAAATACTCAGAGCTTCTAATAAAGTGGAGTCCAAAATACCATGATCAAAAATATAAAAAAAAATCTGTATAATAGAGGAGTCAATTCCACTGCAAAAGTTTTATTAAAATTTGCAGATAATTCATCTGGGCCAGATGCCTTATCAAGAGTCAGGGTTTTAATCTCACCTAATCTCTCTAGCTGAGAAACTGGTTTAGATAAATCCCTTTGCTGCTCCTCTGTTGACAATTTTGGTAAATTTATGTTCACTAAGTAAGACTGGATATTTGTTACAGAAGGAGGATTAAGAATCGGGGCATAGAGCTTCTGATAAAAACATTCAGATTCTTTAGTAATATCTTGGGGAGCAGTTTTAATGCACTTACCTACCTCAGAAACAATGGAGGGAATAATCTGAGATGATTTTAATTTTTAAGATGTAAGGCCATTAATCTTCCCACCTTCTCACCCTTTTCTATGTAAGTTGAGCAGGTTTTGAAGATAGCGTACTCCGCTCACTCTCAAAGTAATTCTTCATACTGATCTCTAAGAGAAATCAGTTCCAATCTAATTGTTTCTGTGGTGGAAGGGTTTAGCTTGGACTCCAAAGTCCTAATACTATCCAACAATCAAGTAGCTCTGGCAGTGCTGTCCCATTTTCTATTTGCAGCCAAACGAATAAATTGACCTCTAATAAAACATTTAAAGGATGCCCGCTTGTAATCAATACAGTCTATGGAACCAGCACTGAGCTAACATATTCTTATATTTGAGTCCTAATTTGATTACATACGATCTCTTCATTTAATAATTGATTATTTAGTTTCCAGACAGTATCCTTCCACTGTCCACCAATAAAAGTATGACTCAACCATGCTAATGAGTGATCTGACAATACTCTGGAAGTGATTTCAACAAGCTGAATTCCACTGAGAAAGGCACTGCTAATCAGAAAATAATCAATCCTCAAAAAGGATTGATGAGTAGGAGAATAATAAGTAAAATCTTTAACAAAAGGATTAAGAACCCACCAGGGATCGCAAAGTCCCAAGGTGTCAACTAAATCACGCAGTGCATGTTGTGCAGGGGAAAGACCCTCCATAGTTTTATAAGATTGATCTAAGTTTGTGGTAAATGGGAGATTCCAATCTCTACCTATTAGGATAGGTGAGGTAACATAAGGAGCAAGTAGCTGAGTTAATGTAGCAAAAAAAAAGGTGTATCTATATTATGATAGACAAAAAGAAATTGGTCACACACCATAGAAACATAGAAACACAGAAACATAGAATTTGACAGCAGATAAGGACCACTTGGCCCACCTAGTCTGCCCATTTTCCTACCTAACAGATCAGCAGCAGATCCTAATTAACCAACAGCTTACTTCCTCCTACCCCCCACTAGGACTGCCTTATGTCTGTCCCATGCATTCTTGAATTCCCTCACTGTTCTTGACTCCACGACCTCCTCAGGGAGGCTGTTCCATGCATCCACAACCTCTCTGTAGAAAAAATACTTTACCACATTACCTCTGAGTCTCCCCTCTATCTTCAAATTGTGCCCCCTTGTTCTTGCACATCTCTTTTCTGAAAGATGCCACCTTCTTGGACTTTGTTGATTCCCTGAGGTACTTGAAAGTTTCTATCATGTCCCCGCCTCCTTCTTTCCTCAAGGGTATACATATTAAGCTCCTTTAGTCTTTCTTCTATGTCTTCTGCAGAACCTGCACCATTTTGGTTGCCCTCCTCTGACAGCCTCCACTCTGTCTATGTTCTATGGAGATGGGGTCTCCAGAACTGCACACAGTACTCAGATGGGGTCTCACCAACTGTCTGTACAGAGGATAACAACTTCCTGTTTTTCTATTGATGCCTCCCTATGCATCCCAGTATTTCCCCAGCCTTCCTTACTGCCTTCTCACATTGCTTGCCCACCTTTAGGTCATCTGATATAATTACCCCCAGGTCCCTTTCCATTTTTAATGTTGTCAGTATCTCACCCCCCACTGTGTACTCTTGCCCTGGGTTTTTGTTTCCCAGGTGCATTACCTTGCACTTCTTTGCATTGAATTTGAGCTGCCATACATTTGACCATTCCTCCAACCTTGCCAAGTCCCTTCTCATCCTTTCCACTCCATCTGGTATATCAACCCTGTTGCAGATCTTTGTGTCATCTGCAAAGAGACATACTTTTCCTTCCAGTTCTTCTGCAATGTCACTTATAAAGACATTAAAAAGGACCGGTCCCAGTACTGAACCCTGTGGTACCCCACTAGTAACCCTCCTTTCTTCACTGTGGACTCCATTTACTACTACCCTTTGAGTCATGTTGTCTAGCCAATTTTTTATCCAGGCTACCACCTTGGGACCCACTCCAAGGCTGGCTAACTTGTGTATTAATCTTTTGTGTGGGACTGTATCAAATGCCTTGCTAAAATCTAGGTAAGCCATGTCCACAGCCCCTCCCTGGTCTACTACTTTGGTCACCCAGTCAAAGAAATATATTCGATTTGTCTGACATGACCTTCACATCGTGAATCCATGCTGCCTTGGGTCCTGTGCCCCACTGGCCTCTAGGAACTCAACAATTCTTTCCTTCAGAAGTGATTCCATCATTTTACCTGCCTCTGAGGTCAAACTAACTGGTCTGTAGTTTCCTGCCTCTGTCTTGCTCCCACTTTTGTGAAGAGGAATCACATCCACCCCCCTCCAGTCCTCAGGTACCACCCCATCCTCCCATGATTTGTTAAAGAGAGTAGTCAGCGTGTCATTAGTTCTACCCTTAGTTCTTTAGAATTCTTGGGTGAATCCATCAGGCCCCATTGCTTTGTCCACCTTCAATTTTATTAGTTCTTTCAGAACCCTTTCTTCTGTAAATGGACTGGTATCGAACCTCATCTTCAGAGTGTTTCTCTTGTTTGGTTTAGGTACCTCCCCCTCCTCTTCCTTTGTGAATACTGAGCAGAAATATTCGTTCAGTATCCCTGCTTTTTCATTGTCACCCTCTACCCACATTCCATCCCCTTTATTAAGCCTCAGTATCCCTCCTTTGGTCTTTCTTCGCTCCCTAATGTACCTATAAAAGGTCTTATCCCCCTTCTTAACAGAGTTGGCCATCCTTTCCTCGGTTTGGGCCTTTGCTATTCTGACTGCCTTCCCAGCCTCTTTCTGCTTTAACTGATAAAGTTATCTGTCCTTCTCCTTCTGTGTTTCCTTATATTTCCTGAATGCTATCCTTTTCTCCTTAACCTTCCCTGCCACCTTCTTTTGAGAACCATAGCGGTTTTTTCCTTCGTTGTGTTTTGCTGATTTGCTTTACACAAAGGCTTGTTGCCTCTGTCATGGCTGTTTTGATTACTCTCCATTGTTCCTCCACCCCTCCTTCTTACCTGTTTGCTAGTGCTTTTCTGAGGCACTCTCTCATTTTCCCAAAGTCAGCCCTCCTAAAGTCCAATACTCTTGCTTTTGTATGGGTTGATTGTATGGTTGTGTTTATCGTGAACCACACTGTTTGGTGGTTGCTTGTTCCCAGATGGCTACCCACTTTTAAATCTGAGATTCTTTCTCTGTCCCCATTTGAGAGTACCAGGTCTAAGATTGCTCCCTCCTGAGTGGGTTCCAATAGTAGCTGTCTGAGGCATGCCCCCTGTAGGGCATCAAGAATGACCCTGCTCTTGGATGTGCCTGCAGTAAAGGTGCTCCAGTTAACATCTGGCATATTCAGGACCCCCATCAACAATATCTCCCCTTTTTCTGCCACTCTAAGGAAGCCTTCTATCATTTTCTTGTCCATTCCCTCCCCCTGAGATGGGGGCCTGTATACAACCCCCATGTGGATTGTGGTGCCATTTCCTGTCCCCAGGGTGACCCAGAGTGTCTCATCTGCTCCATGTTTACTCTTTAGTTCTGTTGCTTCGATCCCTACCTTTACATAAAGAGCTACTCCTCCTCCTCCTCCTCCTCTTTTACCCTCCCTGTCCCTCCTGTAGATTGTGTATCCTGGTATGTAGATATCCCAGTCATGGTTCTCTGTGTACCATGTTTCTGTGACTGCCACAATATCCAGGCAACCCTCTTCCATCAAGGCCACTAGTTCAGGGAGCTTGTTACACAGACTACGGGCATTGGTACTCATCATCCTCCACTTTTTGATGGCCTTACCCCTTTTAGCCCCATTCCTGTCCTTACTGCCTTTGCCTTTTTTTACATTTAGTTCTGTCCTGCTCCCTAATGACTTCTCTACCTTGGTGTTTACCTCACTAATTACTGTTGTTTGTGGGGGGAGGCTGGGATTTCCCTGCTCCTTTTCAGTGCCTCCCCCCTTATCTAGTTTAAATGCTTGCCAATGAAGCATTTAAAACTCTCACCTAGGATCCTGGTTCCCCCCGGACGGATGCAGACCATCGCACCAGTATAGGTCTGCATCCCTCCAGGTGGCTCCCCAGTCCCCAATGAAGCCAAAACCCTGAGCTCCACACCAGTTTTTCAACCATTCATTGAATTCCTTGGTGAGGAGTACCCTAGCATCACCCTTGCTATAGACAGGCAGCACCTCCGAGAAGGTTACTGTATGCACTACTTGTCTAAGGCCCCTCCCCAACTCTACAAACTCCTCTTGCACTGCTCTGATCCCATTCCTAGTCAGGTCATTTGTCCCTAGGTGGACAATGACATCCAGCTCCCTCCCTCATGCAGCTGCTCCCACGATCCTGAGGATTCGCTTCCTGTCCCTCCTAGCCGTGGCACCAGGCAGGCACCTTACCTCCCTCTCCCCTTCCTCCCCCATTTCTACCCCCTAATGATTGAGTCCCCCACCAGGAGTTGTTTCCTTCCCCATAATATGTTCAGATAAGTCAAAAGCTGAATATTTTATTTTATTTTAGATCAATATGTCATTACCAGGACTAACACCCTTCAAGAAGTAAGACGTTGTTGTTTTAAAAGGAATAGGGTTAAGCTTTGTACTTATTCCATCCAGGGCTGCTATTCTTCTATTTTTCACATCAGAGCTCACCAATTATTGAAAAAGGTCAATGATCCCTTTATTTTACTTCATTACCCCAAATTTCAACCTCATATATTAGATGATGTATTGTTAAGCAGCTCAGCTATCAGACATGGAGCAGCAACAAATGCAGACAGCCCACGCTGAGGCAACATTGGCGGGCATCATCCATTATTACAAAAAGGTCACTATCAAATTTTATTTGTCCATTGGTGTTCTCCATATCCTTCCATTTCTTCAAGATCAGACCTATTTAACAGATGTGGAACTGCACTAGCAGAGGTCACCTGCTATTGCAAAAGGTCACCATTTAGTTCTATACATCTGCCAGCATGATCCACATCACTTTATTTTCCTTGAACATTGAGATTTAAATTTCCTGTTTCCATTTAAATGAATAACTAAAAAATAAAATGATCATATTCCAAATGAAATCAAATATCTAGTACAGTTAAGCTTTTCATTTTCTCCAAATGAATCAGGATTCAGTTTCAAACTAAAGCAACAACTAAGCTGCAGGGAAACATATACAAAGTATCTTTTACATGTAAGGATGTGGAGAACACTAATGGACAAATAAAGTTTGATGGTGACCTTTTTTTAATAATGGGTGATGCCCGCCAATGTTGCCTCATTGCGGGCTATCTCTGTTTGGTGCTGCTCCATGTCTGATAAGCTGGGCTTTAACAAAAGACATTGAAATTTAGGGTCATGAAATAAAATAAAGGGGTTGTTGACCTTTTGCAATAACTGGTGACCTCCAATGTGAAAAATAGAACGATAGCAGCCCCAGGTGGAATAAGTACAAAGCTTAGCCGTATTCCTTTTAACGTAACAAAGTCTTATAACTTGAGGCTTATATGCACTGCCTCTGTGACATATGTAGTTTCTGCTGTTGTGGCTTCCAAAGTTGGTTTTGTGTGTATACTAATTTTTATATTGGTAAAAGTTAAGTGCTCTTCAAATTAATTGAGTGAATATTGTTGAATAATTAACTTCGAAAAAATTTTAAAGCATGATTTCTCTGTCAAATCCACTGTTGGTGTAATTTATTGTATCACAGGTGTATGGAATTTCATTAATTAGGTGGGGTATTTAAACAGTGGTTTTTGATGACTAACTCCACCCCCTGAGGAAGACCCACGTGTTGGGTCAATACGTAAAGGGTGTTAGTCCTGGTATTGACATACTGATCTAAAACAAAATATTGAGCTTTTGACTTATCTCAGCATATTATGGTGTGTGCTCAGTTTCTTATTGTCTATCCAGTTTCACAATTGCTGGGGCACCTTTAGGACAGTTGATGTGTGTCCCCTTGTTTCTGTATTTGTATCTATATTAGGACCATACACACTATCTAAAAGAATATCTATGTGAACTAGTTTGCCCAAAATAAAATGTAACAACCCTCAGGGTCTGATATAGTTTGAGAATGGGCAAAATTAACATCTTGTCCTATTAAGATAGCAACCCCACATTGCCTGGTAGAGTTACTGGCAGTGTAAACTTGACCGATACCAGGCTTACAAAAAAGATTAGACTCTGAAGTCAATAAGCGAGTTTCTTGCAAGAAAGTTATTTGGTATCATTTAGTCTTAGATCAGGCTCCTTTTACATTCCATGTAGTGTATATAATTTTATTTGCCATTAAAAACTAAGCACCACAATAATATCCAGTGCTGCATCAGGTCACAGTGATAAAAATAGAAAACTTGAAAGTATTCTGCTCCATTATAAAGTATCCTCCAGAAACCAAATTTTAAAATAATTCCCGAACATCTCATCCCCCCTAAAACCCCTATATATACCCCATCAACAACCACAAAAACCCTTACAAACCGATAACAATTTCAAAAGACAGCAAAAAACATATTTCCCCAGTCCTAAAGACTGCCATTCCATATTTCCCATACACGTAACATAACTTAACAGCCTTACCATGGCCCCAAGAAAAGAAGTGGATAAATACACTATACCATAGATGTACAATTGTGGGTCCAATGAGATGGTAAGGCATTGCCAACAAAAATAACACTATAAATGTCAACAATAAAGTTTTATAATGTCCAATATTATGTAACTGGCATATAAAAAAAGAGAGAAAGTAAAATGAAAGAAAAAGGACCAGCATGTTATGGTAAAATAACTTATATTAATGCATAAATTTTATCCAGACCCACTAAATATTATCACACTCAGTTTGTTAAGCCAAGCCCTAAGCATTCCAAACATCAGTAAAACTGCTATTTCTAACATATTGTACAACAGGAACATTCACGATAACAGCAATTAACTGAGTAAACTAAGATGGACTTATAAATGTAAAACTTTAAAAGAACAGTGTTGTACAAAATAGAAGCTTCTAATCTGAACACAGCATGACATAGCATACTTACTATGAACATACGACATTGCCAGCAGAAACAGGCCTCATGGTCTATCGAGTCTGATTGAGTGTGCAGAGTTATTGTTCACTATTAACTCAAAGAATTGTCCTCAGATAACATAGAAGACCAGTGGGCAATTTAATCCATTTATCGTCAATATAATTCCAGTTCTTACCACCAAACAAAATAAGAAGCTATAAAGCAAATCATTGAAACTAAGTTCAACCATGTGGGAAAGTAAGCTAACTGGTAAAACAAAATGTTTATCTAGGCAAGTAAATTAACTGCTATTTCCAAAAAGAAATAGAATGCAGCACAAAGCAATTATTAAAGTACTGATTATAGCAGCCACATAGACAAAGTTCTGACAAGATGGTACCAGGTCAATAGGTTGTATGAATAATGCTACAGTCAAAATCACACAGGATTAACTCATTGTGTCCTAGCTGCTGCCTGGAGTCATCAGATTAAGTGCTCCAGTGTGTCAGAGAATGAATACAGATGTCAGCTGTAGAGTCCCTGTGTGCCCTTGCAATGTCTAGAGACATCAGTAAAATATTTTAATATTACTTGCCAGCCAATCCAGATAGGGCTTATTACCCTCTCTGGGTGATGCCCCACATGGTAAACCTCTTGGGACTGGCTGACAAGTGTAGGGGTCCCATTTGATAATTCATAGAAAACCCCATTTTAGTGTCGGCATCTTCACTTTGCTGCTGCATGCAGGGAGAGCTGGAATGAGCTGCTGAGAAGTGCAATTTGTGTTTTTCCCTGTATTTGCAGGCTGCTCGATATTGCCTCCTACTAACTCATTGTTTTGTCTGGTACTTACCTATTTATTTTGTATTTCTCTGTAGTGAGGGATATTCTTGTTTGGAGTGTATTTGTGAGAGCATGCCACCAAGAAGTCTGATAAACCGGAAGTATTGCTTCTTGGTGAATACGATTCTCCAACTTAATTGCTCATTTTGTCTTTTTTCCTTCCTTTACAGTAAAAAATAATATATTTGTGGTTGGGAAGCAAGTGACCATGGAGTTGTCATCTTTGTGGGCTATCCTGTGGGATTTTCGCCACCCCTCAAAAAAATTTGCAGCCGTCAGGTGCAGGTAACGGTGTTGGCTTTGTGTGTGTGTTAGGGGGGTCTCAAACTAGGCTGCTCATTTTTGACTTTGAGTGATGAGATGCACAGAGGTGGTAAGGGATGCACAGTAGAGCAGGACAAGGAAATGGCAGAGGAGAGGAGCAGCTGACTTGAAGAATAATGCAAAGGCAAAAGTGAGAAACTATAGATGAAATGGTTGGTGGCAGGTAGGTGGTGTTGCAACAATTGGTGGTGAAAACACAGCATATGTCATCTAAAAGTCATGCATTGTTGAAACTCCTGCTTGGCCCATTGGTGTTTCGGAGGTAATGCAGTGACATGCCAGTCATTGTATAGGCTGCACCAACTGAAAATTCAAAATACTGAGCTACAAGAGGTCTGATGAGTGAAAGTAAGGGAACAAGTGGCTTAAATGTTACATAGGAGTTCCCAGGTGGTGAGAGAAAGGTATTGTGGTAAGATAAAGGTATGGTAGAACTGTTGCATTCAGAAAGGACCACGAGCATGGTTCCACACAGCAGAGCACAGTTGGTGTCAGGCTTATTTCACTCACCAGACTAAGGGGGCCAACTGAAAGAGCTAATGGAGGGCTGAATCATGCATTACTTTGGGAGTCAGCAGTTACCTTTTATATCTGAGGTAGGTTAATTTCCCTTTGGTCAGCTGAGACCTGTCATCATGTGTGATGAGCATAGCAGATCTCTTTCTGACAGCAGACATATCTGTCACTGGCTACCCACTACATCATTTGTGAGTGTACTGACACAGTGGAGCAGCATCTAGGTGGCTCCATGGGCAATGTTTTGACTGTGCGATCACAACGATGAGGTGGTGGTGTAGTGGCACAGAGGTTGAAGTGTCAGCTGGCAGACTGAGAACTGTTGTAACAAAATATTATCAAAATATAGGATTATAATGATCAAATGGAATGTAGAAAAAAAAACCTCAGAAATAAAAAGTGGCAAGTGACTATTCCAGTGTGCCTGTTTTTGTCTCCAGTACCTCTTTCAGTATAATTTATGTGGAGTGGAGGTTTTAGCTCAGTATTTTTTATTTTCATTTGGCCATCACATTGGCTGTTCTGTGTTTCACACAGTCTCTCATGCTGTCCATTATGCGTGACGTCGACTGTTTGGTTGAAGCAAAGTCCTGGAGGGGGGCAACTTTGAGAGACTTTAAGAGACCAAAGTGTGCAGCTTCGCAAGACCAGATTGTGTGAGTTCGAGAGACCAGAGTGTGAGAGTTCGAGAGTCCATTGTTCATGATGTTGACTGTTTGGCTGTAGCAAATTCCTGGAGGGAGGTGACTTCGAGAGACCAGAGTGTGAGAGCTTTTTTTTTATTTTAGTTGTTTAACCAGGTGAGACACACTAAGCTGAAAGCTTTTTAACAGGTGCAACCTGGGAGCACAGGGAAGTTAAGTGACTTGCTCAGGGTCACACAGTATGCAAGTGGAAGCTGTGGGATTCAAACCCAGGTCTGGTCTGCTGTATGTCACCAGATTTGCAGCTCAGAGCCTTAAACCACTGCACTATACTGCCTCCCTACAATTTGAGAGACCAGAGTGTGCGACTTCGATAGTCTGTTGTTGATGACATCGACTGTTTGGTTGAAGCAAATTCCTGGAGGGGGGAGACTTTGAGAGACTTTGAGAGACCAGAGTGTGCGACTTCGAGAGTCCAGAGTGTGTGACTTCAAGAGACCAGAGTGTACAACTTCGCAAGACCAGAGTGTGCGACTTCACAAGACCAGAGTGTGCAAGTTTGAGAGACCAGAGTGAGCGAGTTCGAGAGTCTGTTGTTCATGATGTTGATTGTTTGGTTGAAGCAAATTCCTGGAGGGGGGTGACTTCAAGAGACTTCGAGAGACCAGAGTGTGCGAGTTCGAGACAGCAGAGTGTGTGAGTTCGAGAGACCATAGTGTGCGACTTCGAGAGACCAGAGTGTGCGACTTCGAGAGTCCATTGTGCGTGACATCAACTGTTTGGTTGAAGCAAATTCCTGGAGGGGGCAACTTCGAGACATGCAAGATGGTGTATCACCTATGGCTAGAGCAGCTGTCATGGATGGAGTGATGAGACACGCAGAGGTGGTAGGAGATGTATAGTAGAGTAGGTTGAGGAAATGACAGAGAAGAGGAGCAGCTGACTTAAAGAATGATGCAGTGGTGGAAGCGAGAAACTGTAGATGAAATGGTTTGGTGGCAGGGAGTTGGTGCTGCAACAACTGGGTGGTGAAAATACAGCATATGTTATCTGAAAGTTGTAGATATAGGTAATGTTACTGATTAGTCAAATAAAAAACTTGCAGATTGAGACAAAGAAAAGGTAAAAGAGACACAGTGTCATGGGTGTGAATCGGATTGTCATGCATTGTTGGTGAAACTCCTGCTTGGCCCGTTGGTGTTTTGGAGGGAATGCAGTCACATGTCAGTCATTGAATGGGCTGCACCAAGTGAAAATTCAAAATACTGAGCTAAAAGAGGTCTGGTGAGTGAAAGTAGGGAACAAGTGGCAGAACATTACGTAGGAGTTCCCGGGTGGTGAGATAAAGGTATGGTAGAAGTGTTGCATTCAGAAAGGATCACAAGTGTGGTTTCACACAGCAGGGTACAGTTGGTGTCAGGCTTATTTCACTCACCAGACCAAGGGGGCCAACTGAAAGAGCTAATGGAAGGCTGAACCATGCATTACTTTGGGAGTTGGACGTTACCTTTTATATCTGAGGTAGTTTGTTTTCCCCTTGGTCAACTAGGAAGTGCTGTCACCTGCCATTATGTGTGATGAGCATAACAGATCTTTGCCTGACTGTGGACATATCTGTCTCTGGCCACCCACGACATCATTTGTGAATATACTGACACAGTGGAGCAGCCACTTGGTGGCTCCACGGGCAATGTTTTGACTGAGTGATCACAATGATGAGGTGGTGGTGTAGTGGCACAGAGGTTGAAGTGTCAGCTGGCAGACTGAGAACTGATGTAACAAAATAATATCAAAATATAGGACTGGAATGATCCAAAGGAATACGGCCAAAAAATCTCAGAAATAAAAAGTGGCAATTGACTATTCCAGTGTGCCTGTTTTTGTCTCCAGTACCTCTTTCAGCATAATTTGTGTGGAGTGGAGGTTTTAGCTCTGTATTTTTTATTTTCATTTGGCCACTACATTGACTGTTCTGTATTTCACACAGTTCTTTGCACTGTCCATTATGTGTGATGTTGACTGTTTGGTTGAAGCAAATTCTTGGGGGGGACGGACTTCGAGAGACTAGAGTGTGCGACTTCGAGATAGTCCATTGTGCGTGACGTCGACTGTTTGGTCGAAGTAAATTCCTAGATGGGGTCAAAAGAAGAATGGAAGACACCAAACAGACCACATTCCAATGACATGCAAGATGGCATATTGCCTACAGCTAGAGCGGCTACTGTGGATGGAGTGATGAGATACACACAGAGGTGATGGCTCCACAACTGTCTGGGGGGTGGTGGTATGACAGGAGCACAAGGAGGGAACTGCAGAGGATCAGATCGCAGAGGACAAGACAGTTTCAACAGACACTACTTTTTTTTTCCATCACAGGGATCCACAGACAACAAGGAGAGGTTGAGCCTTTTTTTAATTTTTATTGTAAAAGAATGCCACAGACAACAGAGGAGGGGATGGAACTACTTTATTTACAGAAAGATGACACAGACAGCAGAATAGAGGTTAGGACTATGCCAGGTAAGAATGTAAAAATCTCTTCAGTGCAGATCACCATGGAATGCCATCTGAAAAGGTAAGAAGAATGTGATTGTGATGATTGTAATAATTTTGTTGTTGACATTCAGTATTCTATATCAGACTTGTGGCCACCATGCTGAATACCACGGGTGCCACTGTGCGCATGTTTGTATGTGTTGTGATGTTATGCCCACAAAGTGCGCAACACTGCTTATTATTACATGTGCATGTTGTACAAGAGATTGTGCTGCCATGCACCTCATGATATTTGTGATGATGCTGTGTCGTTGAATGTCTTTGCATATGTTGATGGTACATTGTGTGTGTATGGTTGGATAAAAATAATAGAAAGACTAAATATATAGATATGTTTGTGTATGTGTATGTATATATGTATATGTATGTATGTGTGTGTATATATATATATATATATATATATATATATATATATATATATATAAATATATGTGTGTGTATGTATACATATGTGTGTATATATAATGCAGAATATATCTGAATGAGTGGCAAGTGAGCTTGGGGAAATATAACTAGTGGTGGAGCGTAGCATTGCAATGAGTGATGAATCCCTGAGCTCATTTAACACAAGTTCAGATCTATTCTGTATCACATACCTGTGAATAATGTAGTCCTTTTATACAATAGGACTGTTTTGTGCATATTTTTGTTTGATGATGAAATCACAGTGTGATATTGGGAGTTTTCACACTGCTCACTTAGGAGATATACGCATTTGTTTATGGTATGGTGTGTATGGCTGACATTTGTCTATATCAAGAGCCAAGAGTCACCTAAGCAGCTTGAATAAAATGCATTTTTTTGCCATTTCAGCAAGTATATATAAAAAAAAATGTTTTGATTACCTTTCAAACGGTGCTATGCAATTAATTGTAATTTATTGATGAACAGCTTGTCCACTGACATTTTATGTGTATCATGTATACTTTAGGATTTATTTGAATGTGTTTATGGCATGGCGTGTATGACTGACATTTTGTCCATTAAGAACCACCTAAGCACTTTGAATAAAACAAAAAGTCTGGGTATGTTAGCCACTGTAAAACAAAAACCGAATTGATTATAATTGATTGCATAGCACCGTTGGAAAGGTAATTTAGTGATGAAGAGATTGTCTGCTGACGTTTTATGTGTATCATGTATACTTCAGGAATTATTTGAATTTGTTTATGGCATGGTGTGTTATGGCTGACATTTTTTTTTCCATCAAGAACCACCTAAGCACATTGAATAAACACACATTCTGGGTATTTCAGCCAGTATAAAACAAAAACCACATTGAGCACAATTGATTGCCATAGCACCATCAGAAAGGCAGTTTTGTGATGAACAACTTTGCTGCTGATATGTTGTGTGCATCATGTATACTTTAACAGTTATATGCATTTGTTTATGGTATGGTGTATATAGTTCCGATTCGTACCTCAAACCTCACCAAAGCACTTTGACTAAAATGGTAAAAAACTATATTTCATACTACAGAAATAGCTGTTTTTTTACAAACAAATTATTAAAACTACATCTAGTTTCTGGATGCTTAATTTGGTGTTGATATGTTACATATTTCCCAATAAAAAAAGGCTTAAGGTGCATTTTTTAGTGGAAAAACATTTTTTTTTTGCTGTTTCGACCTGCATAGGAAAAAAACTAAATTACTTATTAATACTTGCATACCACCATTGGAAAGGTAATTTTATGCTGAACAAGTATGCCATTCCTACTTTGTGTATAGCACTAAACAGAAAAGAGACGCACCAGGGTGAATTTGGCATGCTCTGTCACAACAATGAACTATGAGGAAAAGAGAAGAATGATGTTATCAATACGTGTGTAGAGTTACAGTAACATTACCTCCATGTTATAATATTATCAACTGAGTTATCCAGAGATACGAAAGATTTGACGTTAACCGGATGAGTCTTTGATAAAGACTCACCAGTTGAAACATCAGATCTTTTTTCATGTGGCTCTCCTTGGACAGATGGTCTAGTTGTGATGTGATGTATATGGCTTAATAAATGGAGGTAATGTTTTTTACCAAGAAGATATTTGGCTCCGGACTTTTTTTTGTGTCTTGGTGAATGCCGTGACTGCTTTTTTCTTTCTTTGTGTATAGCACATACGGTTCTTGAGCTTTTAGCATTTGTTTGCGGCATGCTGATTCTGGCTTGATTTTGCTTAGAAAGGCCCAGGATTCACTATTAACAGTATACAGGACACAAGTGCTGCAACTTCAGAGAGCTCCTGAGGAGGCAATGAGTTAACAGTGTTCGGTACAACAGCTACAGGGTACACAATAGCGCATGACAGAAATGGTGCAGAGCAGCAGCGGTACCCCTGTAGATGTTGGCTGGAAGGCAGTGTTGCAGAGGATAGCACCTCTGCTGGATGTCACTCCTCCAAGCAGTTGTGGTGGCTCAGAGGGTAGCGCAGAGGGCAGTGGAGCTTCTATGGACTGGGGTTCTATTTCCAGTCCCAGGTTAGCTGTGTATTTTTTAATGTGTTCACTGTTGTGCAGTTGGCAATTCACCCCCTGCCAAGTTTCACCCCATCCCAGAGTTGCCCCACATTGGAGGGTATATTTATTTTTTTATTTGTATTTTATCCTCTTTTCTCCCAGTGGTGGCCCCTATCTGTACAACCCCTCCCCAGCCCCATCACCCAGTTCCTCTGGGATCTTACCTTTGCACCATCCTAGCCACAGAATCTGCTCTCCGGCCACCAGTGTGGAGCCTGCAGGGGGTCAACCTTCATCCAGCTGTCGTGAGATACTTTCCTCCATTTTCTTCCCATTTCTCCCCATTGCTGGGGCATTACACATCAGCAGCGTACATGGAGGTGTATGCATGTTGTGGAGTCCCACAGCACCCACCCTTCCATTGATACCCCCATCCCATCCTACCTTCAGGCCTCCACCTGGGGGCAGTCATTCAGTGGGGCAGCCAAGTCTCCCACCCCGGGAGAGGATACCTGTCCTCCGGATGCTAAATCCTCTTACTCACTGGCCAACCACAGGCTACCCACTCGCAGAAAGAACATGGGTCTCCGGCATTGCAGGAGGTAAGTAATGGATGCCTCAGCCCTCCATGCCACTGGGCCTGCTATTGGAGGAGGTAATTTTAATATGGGGTGGTTTGGGGCCAAAGTCCCCCATAACGGGGGGTGCGGGGTGGAGCCCCTGCAAAATGCAATATTTTCACTGCGTTATCTCAGCATTATTACCACTCAGTGTTTTTACCAAGCTCTGTATATGGTGTCACTGTAGTGACAGCACAGTATGTTGCCGCATTGTTTTTGTATGTGACATAATGACCTCGTACTGACAACATATATAGAATGCAATTCTGAGTCCATGTTCAAGGCAACTAAATAAGCTCTTTAATTTCTGGTTTCAGCTTCTAGTACAGAGAAGAAACAACTGAACAAGTATTAGATTAGCACTGCAAGGTAAAAAAATATCTGCTCACACAAAAAGAAGCAACCAATTTGAGAAATCACTAGAAATAAGCACAGTCATTCTTATTCGAAGAGATCAGGGAGCAATAAAGGCAACTCTTTTTTCACTGTGACAGCAGAGTCTAAGCTTCATGGCGAGTTGTCCCAAAATACTTGTACTTTAACTGTGTAGATGATTTTAAACCTAATTTGAGCTGCAATCAATTTGGTAATGATTGATATTTATGTCAATCTCCATTCCTGGACAGGTAGCGGCGAGTCCTGAAATACTCGAATCTGGTTGTCCTCCCATAAACTGTCTCAAAGAAAACAGACCTTAGACAAAACATATAGTTCATCCAAGAAGTTCAAAAACTTAAATATAAAGGGATGAGGTTTTGCCGGCCCACTGGCGCAGAGGCAGAGCGTCCATCTGCAATGTCAATGATCCAGGTTCAGAAATGGACTTGGGACATTGGAGGGCCGGTCAGGGGGAGAAGAATTGAGCATCTTACAGACTGCTCTCCTTCTCCTGGAGGAGACAGTAGAGTGTCTAACACACTACGTGGACCTGTGGTGTAAACTGGGGAATCCCACCATGGCAGCCCCTTCACTTTAAGGGGTAGGGTGGATGCGGGAAGTCATTGCACGTTCCCACCCCCAGGTACTACCAGAACATCTCTCTGGTCCCCAGACCATGATGCCCGCACTCCACCACCATTTCAACTGCCCATCAGGTCCACCAGGGGGTCCCGCTCCTGTGGCCCCACCCAGGGGCGTAAGCCAGGGCATGGTGGGTCGGCGTGCGGAGTTGGTGCTGAAAGTTCTGTTAGGGGGAATTATGGGAAGACCAGAGGAAAAAAAAGGACAAGGTTTATGCCCCTCTGGTGGCAGTGTCTTGGGAGCTCTATGTGCAAGTTCAACTATATAAACTGGACCATTTGGTGATGGACCTGCCAACTGTTTACATAGCTTCTGAGTGAATAGCACAGTATTTGTACCTTCTGAATGTTCTGGCAGCCCAGTGACTACTACATTGTTTTGTCTGCTTCTGCCTTCTAGGTCCTCTAATCGTGCATCCAACCATACCATTTTCTGTCTAATAGCCATAATCTCTGGATCTAGATGATTTTGACAATCTTTGGTTGAATTCACTCGAGCTTCCAGGTCCTCAACTCTTCTTAAAAATTCCTCTGTAGTGGATCTAACTGCTTTAATGTCCAGTGTTAAAGATAAAATGGCATCCTTCAGAAGGGTAAACTCTTAGACAAAACACTCCTCCTTAAGTGGTACTGTTCAAGAGGATGCTGTATTTGTATTTGGAGATATACTGTAGTAACTGGTTTAGTCTGTTTTGGTCCATGGGAATGGTCCAGGAAAGGTGGAGGTATGTGGCATACCAGGAGAGATTTCATCTCTGCATCCATATCACCGCTCTTCACTGAAGCTGAAAGGTGCCAGCAAGGTAAGAGAAATTATATAACCTGTGTAGGCTAGAAAAAATTCAGAAGCTCACACTAAAATGATTAAAATTGTATTGGGAGAGGTCAGAACTGAGATGCTAAGGTGCTAACGGTGGCAGGACATCACATGACCACTCATGCTTTATAACTTTTACAGTGGGAGGCAGTGTATTCTGATATGCAAATGAGTTATGTACTTTGATTTTTGTCTCAGTTCATCATGGTCCTTTAAAGGTTCAACAACTTCATGAACTTTGTGTTGATGAACAGTTCATGAGCTTGGTTTATGAACAGAGTTAAAGAACAGTTGGAGAACTTCTATGGATGTTCATGAACCAGTCATGAATGTTCATCAAAGTTCATAAGTTAATAAACTTCACTGCACCTGGGTTAAAGCATGGAGAGTAGGTCGTAGTTCAGGGAGTCCAGGCTGAGCATGAAGAGGCACGCAAGTTTGGGTTCAAAATGTGAAACTGAAAGCCTTCAAATATGCTTGGCCAGAATCTTTTGAAAGCCCTGTATGACCCCTTCCCCATTTAGCTGCTGCTACTGAAGTGAGGGAGGGTACACATACACTGGGCTTGGCTTGAAGCAGGTACCAGTTAATACTGAAACTTGTCTCCATCTGCATCTCTATCTTGGGTAGAAATGTGCCTGCAGCTCCAACTACTAACTAAAGAAGAGCTACAGTAGTTGCTGGAGCTGGGTACTCTCATCCTCCTTGGTGCTGCTGCTGTCCATGTCTAGGTACGGGTTCAGGGGTTCCCTCTCTGATATGTAGACAGCCAGTTCTCAGTACACTATGATTTTTTTTGTAATATAAAAATGTGTTATGGATTGTCTCTCATGAGAGATGCTGAGACAGCATGTGAGACACACACACACAGATTTTAGATACAGGGTGTTACCTGGTAGGCCAGAAGATAATTATAGACTAGAACAGGGCTTAATCAAGAATCTCCTATTTATCTAAGTTAAATATAGCTTTGACTGCTAAGAGGGAAATCAGTATCCCTTTTATGATGTTTCGAGGAGGAAACCAGGTTTAGCACAGTGGTGTGAGATCATAAATGCTTTGATGTATGTGTGAGAGGGGATACTGTTCATAGATGAAAGGAAATTTACAGACTTGATTGGGGAAGTCAAGTGGGGAAAGGGGTTTCTGCTGATGTAACCTTAATTATCTTACCTTCTAACATGATAAAATATCCTGGGTGTATGATTTTTAATAAACAGAGGAGGAGCTAGGTGACCTCAAACAAAGGGGTTGACAAAGACAGTTTTTTAAACAGTGTTCTATTTTTCTTCAGACACTTATATCTACACTCTGACAAAGAAACAACTTTGAGCACTTTAAGCAGGTATTTAGAGAGAAAGACAAATATAAGTACTGTAGTAGGAATTGCACTGTTACAACCTTGTTCTTTTAAAAGATTGTATGGTTCTTGTGATATATAGTTCAGTATTATATGTTTTACATACTTTTATCTATTTTAGTAAAACTCTATTTTTAGAGCCTACTTGGTCTGTCTTTGAATTTTCTTTCTTTAACAAGTGAAGTATATGTGGTTAAAGCAGACACTGTGCATAAGCTTGAATGGTGATACCAAACTGGAAAAAGGTAAGAGTAATCTTTATTAGAGTTTTTAAGGGTTCATTTTGTACACCTGGTTAGGTGCCCATGGGCAAAGATATCTGGCCCCCCACAGACAGAATTATCTGAGCCTGTGCATTGGGTACGCTAGCAAGAGGTTCACAGTTTGAATACCTCCAGAACTGAGACAAAAGGTTGATTTGAACCCACAAAACAGACAGGAGGGTTACCCTGTTTCTGTTAACTGTTCACAAGACTGCGCTCGGAGGTTGGCACTTTGGGAGTAGAGGGCTGACCTGCTGAGTGGGTTTATGACACCCTCCACTGTGGCCAGTGGGATCTGGTGGCTTACTGCTGCTGTGATAAATCCTTGCAATGGTGGTGGCTATGGTGGTGGTATTAGGAGAGCAGAAGGAACCTCTGGATCTGCTACTATTCTCAGGTAAAAAATTAGGATCAGACAAGCTCATGGAGGCACCAAAAGGTAGTGTTTCTTTATATGGACAGTACTGTCTGCATACTGTTGTAAAAAATGATCCCTTTCTTTCCACCTCTCTCTCTCTTTTTTTTCACTCTGTACACTACACCAGCACTATGTCATACAGCACGGTGACTGGAATGAACAATGGATGGATGGATGGATGGATGGATGGATGGATGGATGGTAGGAACACCAACTGGAAAAGCAGACAAGTGTGCTATAACCCACGACAGACCATGGGTGTGTCAGGGCATTAATGCACACCCGCATGTGTTGTGAGGCACGAGGGTGCAGCCAGAGTGACTTCAACCAGCTGGGAAGTGCATTAAAACCCCGATACACCCATAGGCTGGAGTAGGTTATCACACTTATAAAATGGGCAATCTTATTCTTTAAAAAATAAAAATAAAAAAAATAAGAAGCTTTTTAAACTTAGAAACATGTTTTCTTTTGAATGTATACCTCCTCACAATAAAGTAGTTTGTTGAAAGAGTAATAATATTTCAAACAAGAGAAATTACATTTTAAACATTATTTTACATCAAAATAAAGAAGACATGTTTGCAAGTTAAACCGATTTGTTTTTTTATTGTGAAATTATTTTTTTGCCTTTAAAAAATGTAAATACAGATTGTAAAGAAACAATGACGTCACTCACTAGAAACATGGACAGCATTTTGCAAAACAAGGTACACATATCTATTTAGTAGTTGACTTTTCTAACTTTTAAACATTTTAATCGATTTAGCCTTAGTAGTGACAGACTGGCTGCTATCTTACAACCCTCCACTTACAAATGTAAACTGCTTTTTTTTTTTTTTTTTTTTAATAACAGTGTCGATGGAATTGTTATCCAGACTTACACTTTAAAGCTTCATTGGAATACAGCTCCTGTCTGGTGAGCAACAATTATCATAAACAAAAACACAAACAATCATAACTAATGCAATTGAGGAACTGGAGCCAAAATACAGACAGTACACTCTGCACTGAAATTTTAACCGCTGTAAATGACGACCACCAGGAACTGAAACCATTCATTACAACTGTTTACTGTTGGTATTTGCCTCCAGTTACTCAGTTGTATTCTATTAGATTTTTTCCAGTATCGGAATAATACTGTATACAAGCGTAAACATCTTTCTAGTTCTATCGCTTTGCCCGATTTTTTATATGGTGACTGTTCAAGCAGGAGAACATGAAGGCAGTGATTTGTGTTTTTTTTATATTCGGCTTTACGTGCCAAGGGAAAAAGATTGGCATGCCAACTATGCGTCTACCAGGGCATTAATGAATGGTCAGCTGACACTGTCTGCCCAATGGCATGTCTGCATTTGACCTTTCATTAATGCCCATTTTATAACTCAGGCCAAACCCTCATTCCCAACTGTCTTATCTCACCACATGCATTTAATATTAGTGTTGTGGTGGTAGCATGCACACTGTGTTGTCCTGCCTGCTGGGCTATACTAAGTAAATACAATGTAAATAGGTAAAAGCAGGATATCACTGAAAACAAGATACTGCATATCAGCTGCTCTGTCCTGAATAAATAAGTTATGCAAAGGGTAAAAGATTCCACCTAAAATGAAATATTTAATCATAGCTAGATTATTCATGGTAAATATGCTGTAAAATGGTTCAGAAGGAGGACCCCATTGAAAATTAGATGCTGCATCTCAGCTGGGCAGTCCTGGATCTGTAGATTTTTATTCATTTTTTTTATTCTTCAATAACCAGGTAAGGCCCACTAGGCACAATGCCTATTTTCAGGGGTGACCTGGGAGTACTGGGGAGGTTAAATGACTTGCTCAGGGTCACACAGAAGTGGAGGTTGTGGGAATCAAAAACAGGTTTGCTAATGTCCCAGTCTCAGTCGCTGCTTGCTACTCTAACATCTAGTCTATACTGCATACAATCCAGAAGATCAAAAGGTTGCAGTCACCACAAGTCACCAATTATGGCAGAGACAACAAGACCTGATGGTTGAAGCGCAGAGGTTTCTGTAACAACCTAAGCGGTATTTGGCTATTAGTTTGGCACAATAAATTACAAACGTTTTTACTTGCAATTTGTTGTCTGTGCCATAATTGCTGATCTGTGGTGAGTGCGACCTTTTGAGCTTCTGGACTTTGTGGTTTGCTACCCGGATTTGCACCCCCCTGATTCACAGGTGTATCACTGATTTTTAAACCTGTTTTATACTGCATACAATCCCTGCACTACCAGCATCAAACTCATTGTGTATAATGTCCACTGTTTGTCCATATACAGTCCCTGCCCTATCAGTGTCAAACTCATTGGTGTATGATGACTTCAGTGTTTGTCAGTATACAGTCCGTACCTTACCAGTGTCTAACTTATTGGCCTATAATGACTGACATGTTTTTTCTGCATTCTGTCCCTGCACTACTAATATCTTATTCATTGGCATTAAACCAAGATGTCTTTTTGACTGAGTTGGCCAAGGTGGCCTGGTCCATTCTATACCTTACATCTGATATAACACTTGTCTTATTTTAGTGGTGTGCCAAACCTATGGGGGTGAAACCAAGTCATCCTGAACATAAACAGCTCAGTTTCCATGAGACCCGAACTGAACCTTGCTGACTCAGATCAGCTTGGATCTCTGGATGATTTTTTGTTCTTGTTTTCAGCTCCTGCCTGTCATGTGGCAGGTGAGAAGAGACCTGATAACTCAACACAAAAGACACTCTGGTTTGAACAATCAAAATCTGGAGTATAGAGGAGAATGCAGCTCTCCTTGGTACCATTTCATTTCAGCCACTGAAGAGACGGGAGCACCGTACCTAAGAGTGAGCTGCGGGGGGAAGGGAAAGGGAGAATGGGTCTTCATGAAGAAGTTAACTTCCTCCACCAACACTACCAATGAAAAGGAAAGAATAAAAAAAGAAAAAAACTGAGATGGTCAGTGGGGACTCAGGAGAGATTTGGGCCAAGGACTGTAGGCGGTGGAGAGAGCATCCAGGCGGGAAAGGAAAGGGAGAACAGGTCTCCATGGACCAGTTAACATCCTCCACTCACACCACTAACAAAAGAAAAAAAAGAGAGAAAAAACTGAGAGGGTCAGGACTCTGGAGGGATGTGGGCCAGGGACTGACTGTGTGTGTGTGTGGGTGGGAGTGGTGGGGGGGTCTCGTGCCCGATGATGAAAGCTGGCTGCCAAAAACAAAACGTAACACTTAAGGGCAAGGTGCTAACTGCAGGAAGACTGTGTGTGTGTGTGTGTGTTGGGGGGGGGCACTAGGAGACTGCATTGCTTTCTAATTCTGTTAACCCCAAATCACAGCAGTGGCATAGTGCAGTACTACAAACAAAAAAGCAAAAGTGCAAGAACTTAGAAGTTTCAAGTTAAGTTCCACTGGCACTTGTCTTGGCACTTGAAGCTGGCTGCCTCACAATATAGCTTACAGGTTGGAGTAATGAGTTTTGAATGAAGTTGGTACATCCAGCAGACAGACCTGGGTTTGATTCCCACAACCTCCATTTGCATACTGTGTGACTCTGAGCAAGTCACTTAACTTAACCTCCCCAGTGCCGGGCTACCCCTGAAAACAGCACCTGTGCCTAGTGGGCCTTACCTGGTTACCAAAGACTGAAATAAAAACAACAAGCTGAGAATAAAGTGGTGACTGAGCTTATTCAGCCAGACCTGTGACAGGATACAGATCTGGCATACTGTGAGATGCTGAGAAAGTCACATATCTGTGGTGTCAGGCATTTGGTGTTTAACCTTTGTATTTTAACTGTATTAGTTGTTTTACATACTTTTAAGACTTTGAAATGTTTGATGTTTTTATAATCTGTAAGGTGCCTTGGCTTTTGAAAGGCACCATAAAAACAGAGTATTATTATTGTTAACCACCCCAAGCCTCTGTCAGAGAAGTGTTACCAGCCATTTCTCACACAAGCAGGAGTCAGACAGGACCGTATTTTTTTTGTGTATGTGCAGTCCGGTAAAATAAAGGCTTGTGTCATGTGTGAAATGTTTTGGAGGGAGAGGCAGCCTGGCAGTTAAGCTGCTTCAGTCTGCAATGTCAACAGCCATTTCCCTTACATGCAGGAGTCGGGACAGGGACAGGAACACATTTTTTTTTTGTATGTAGTCCTGTTAAAGGGGTTGTGTGATTGTCACGTGTGAAATGTTTTGGAAGGAGGGGGCAGCCCGGCCATTGAGTAGCCTATGTCTGCAGTGTCACCAGCCATTTCCCACGCAAGCAGAAGTCAGGATCGGGACAGGAGAACCCTGTTTTTTTCTGTAGTCCTGTCAAATAAAGGCTTGCGTCATGTGTAAAACTGTTTTGGAGGGAGGGGGCAGCTCTTGGCAGTTGCATAGTAGCCCCAGCTTGTAGTTTTGCTCGTTAACCAGTACATCATACCTTGCCTTGAGATGGGCACCAACTATTCATCACCACTGCCTCCTATTTCCCCAAGGTGACCGAGGAAGGTAATATGGTTAGGTGCTGTTTTTCTTTTCTTGGAAGGGAGCTGGCTTCATTAGTGATCAGCAAATTGCAACTGTTATTAAATAATGATGGAAGGGAGCAGGCCTGTGAAACATGTTTCCAAGACAAAGACAGCAATTCAGAAGAAGAAAAAAGTCACAAGAAAGTGCTTCATCTACTGCAGTAGGTGCATCCTCTTATTTACTGACTGAAGCTTCCTCCTGCTCCAAGTCCTTGTCTTCTGAGATCCCATCATGTTTGTCTGCTGCTGCAGGTGATACCCAGTTAACAAATACAGGCCAGGTAAATGAAAGCAAGAAAAGTTCGGGTATTAAACTGGCATTTAAGAAAAGTATATTTGCCAAAGGTACAGTAATTAAATAAATAAATACAGTTGCAGGCACTAGATGTAGTGGAAAGGAAAGAATAAGCACACATGCATACGTTGTGCCACTTTCTCAAGATTCTACCATTTTTCATTCCTCAGAGTCAGAGCATGAGGATAGCAGTGGCAGCAAGTATTTATTTATTATTTTATTTGTATTCAGTCTAGGACTTACAACCCTTTGAGTCAGGGACTCATTTACAAAGGCTCCGCGTCAATGATATTAGTTAGGACATACACAGAGTAAGAATACTGTACAGAGGCAACCATGGGCTAAAACAATTTCAGGGCACCACTGGTAGGGCAAAAATGATATAAGACACTATTATTTACAGAGTTTTGATAGTAACAGAGAAACCAAGGCTATAGACAGTAGTTAAGCTTAGCAGTCACAGTAGCTGTTTAACAGGATATGGGTATGCAGCACTGGCTTAAACGGCCCTATCCTAGGGATTTTGAGGGCAGCATCCAGGAGGGAGTTCATCCAGTGGGGGGCTCTGTAAGAAAAGGATCTTTGGCCAGCAATGGTCCTTGCGAAAGGGATGCAAAAAGTAGTACTAGAGCTTCTAGTGGCCCTTGTCGGCATGCACTGCTGAAGGAGCGACAGACAGCCCGGGGGAGCTAACCCTAGTTGTATTTTTTTTGGCCATTAGGCAGGACTGATAAAGAAATCACCCCTGGAAATCTAGCCAGGATGACTGTAGGTAGAGCTCACAGCTATGTGTAAGGCGATCGCAGCCTATGTGCAGCCGGCAGGGTTTGTTGAGAGTGAGTTTTATGCTGGACAGGGCAGTGTCAGAGGTGGCGCCATATATAATTATGCCATAGTCTACTAGGAGAAGGATGGAGCTAGAGATGGCTAATCGAAGGGCAATAGGTGGGAGATAGGGCCTATATTTGTAGAGGAGGCCGATTTTAGTGTTAACGGCAGAGCAGGTCAATGCAATATGTTCACAGAAAGTAAGGGCAGAGTCAAGAGTGACCCCTAGGTATTTAAAAGTGGAGACTGCATCCAACATGGCACCCTGTTAATATAGTATGGATAATTTGGTCATGCTGTTTTTATGTTGAGGGTGGGCAAATAGCATGACCTTTGTTTTTTTGTAGTTGAGGACAAGTTTGTGGGTGATGAACCATGATTAAATCACAGTGAAAGAGTCCTGTAAGGAGTTTTGGAGCTGGGTAGGGTCAGGGTGCTGGCTGAAAATTACAGCATCATCAGCGTAAAGGAGCAGGCACTCAGTGGAGGCTAAAGGGAGGGAGTTTAAGTATAGGGAGAAAGGAAGAGGGCCAAGGATGGACCCTTGAGGGACACCCGAATGGACTGGGTGGCTGGCAGAGAAGGAGCTATTTATTTTTATTTGCTGGGTACAGCCGTTGAGATAGCTGGAGAACCAGACTGCAGTTTCTGGGGAGACTCCAACAGAGAGGATGGTGTTTATTAGCAGGCTGTGGTTGACGGTATCAGTGTAGACAGATCCAGCCAGGTCTCCCTGGTTGAGTGCTTCATGAAGGAAGGAGGTAAATTCAAGTAGGGCAGTGATGGTATTGTGCCCTTAAGTATGTTCCTGAAAGAGGGGCAGTGCATGATGGAGACTCTGATGATAAGGGCTCTGAGCCAGAGGAACCTGTGTGATGCCAGACCAAAGAACCTGGGGAGAGGTCATGAGAGGAAAGGTCATTAGGGGCCAGTGAAAAGGAAGTTATGGCTGGCTTGCCTGTCTCCTCTTCTGAGGGCAGGCCACATGCCCAATCATCCAGTGAGGGCATTAAGGAAAATAATCAAAATATAGAAATTAACATAGACATGCCGGATGATTTTTATTTATTTATTTATTTGTCATACTTGGATATAACACCTTTGAGCCACAGTAGCTCATTTATAAAGGTTCCTCATCAACAATAAGACTTCAGTAAGGATTTCACATATTTCAGAGTATATACAATTTCACAATATGATCAGAAGATACATACAAGATGTGACAAAAAAGAGTAGCACATGGATATGGCAGTGTCAGGCTACATAATTTCACAATATATTGACAAGATACACACAAGATGTGACAAAAGACAACCTCACACAACTGTGTCTTTGTCAGATTAGACAAGAGGTTGCAATTGAGGGTGAGGGGTTAAGGGTATAGGGAGGAGTAGTAACTCCAAAAGTAGCGTCTGGTGCAGAAGTGAGGCACTATGCAGTGATGATGAAGTATCAGTGGCAGTTGATCTTGGATGTGAGTAATTGTTTTAAAGTGTTGTTGAATTGTTCAGTTTTGGGGATACTTACTAGGAAATTGGTAGCTCATTTAACCATAGTGGTGCTGCTCTAATAGCAAAAGAGTGTAAGGCTTGGGTTGTTCTGTGATATGGGATAGTCATTGCTAAGGCCCCTACTTTTCTGCGGCACATTGGGACCAAATTCGGGGACAAGATTACCATTTGCCGCAGAACTCCTGTGGTGGTGGTTTGTAATTTCTGCAGAAGTTCTGCAGCATTAATGAACTACCACATCACAGTGTCAGCTTGTCATCCTGACTTCACATCTATAGCAATGGTTATAGCAATCAGGATGGGGGAAAGCACAGTAACACAAGTTCAAAAAATAACAGACTTTTAGAAATAATTTTATGTCTAAAAAGCAAAAAAAAAGTCAATTTCTTAAGGTTTTAGCCTATTGCATAAATAAAATGCACAGAGGGGACCTTATGTAATAAATAAGGTATTTCTATACTCATGCTGTCTATACCACTCATGAAGTCCGCACTGTGTATTACTTATATATTTATATGCAATCTGCAACATACATACATACAAATGTGTGTGTGTGTGTGTGTATGTATATGCATATATGTGTGTGTGTATATATATATATATATTTTAAATGTTCATGAAATTGTATCCTCATTCTTACAGGTCACTTTGGAAATGGAATAAACAGAATAAAGGAGATATTGCAAAACTCATTTTTCATGCCAACCCGCTTCCCCGACACACTAAGTAACACCATCAGGCCATGACATGCATGCGAACTCATTGTGAGATATAACTCTCCAGCCCATCACAATGTGTCCCCTGTCTGACACAACACTGCGCCATATCTTCCCAGGCTCAGAGCAGTGATGTGTTCCCCCAATCCTTGTGCTGCCCAGCCAGCTCCCAGAGCTCATCTCTGAACCTGAGTTGTTGGCATGGGAACACAACATGCTGCCCTCTGGCCCAACAGCTGGCCCTGCACACAACAATTCTCCATAACTTTTAGGTGATTCTATCAACCAATGACACTATGTAATCAATAAGTCTGGTAAAAATGTGTACAGTGCAAATATTTATTTAACAGGTCTGTTCTTTCAACAGGTCTACACATTATTATATTCCACTTTTCTGGGCATACAGTAATTACTTTATTTTTCTTAAAAATGACAGGTTAATTCATTTTACCAGTTATTCATTTCAGATGGCATCTCTATACCTTAAAAGCACAAATAAGTTTGTACAAAGTAAGGTACGGATGTAACAGATCTATGCTATTGTCACATTTTGTTTAAGTTGGCCCTAGTGTAAAAACATAAGACTGAAAATTGTATTAGGCTATAGTGCAGGTTGAGCAAATATCACTGTACCTTATGTGCTGTGCCACCATCTCTGGCAGTGGGAGCTGTGGTAGATAAGTGACTATTCATTTCTGTGGCAGAATGCAGCCATTTCATTAGCTAATGTATGATGTTACAGCAACGATAACATCACATTCTGAGCATAGAGGGGTTTTGGATATAAAAAGAGGGGAAGAGATCCAGGTTCTATGGATAAACGGAAATATTAATAAAGAATCACTAAGAACAGTGAATTCTGCAGCACTGCAGAAGTTCTGCGGTAGGTTGCAAGTTCTGCGGCCGCAGAATACTTGGTTACATTCCTTGTGTAGTGATGATTTGGGAGAGGAACAAGGAGGTTCTGGATTCCTGCTGGTGCGAGGCCTAATAGTGCTTTCTTACCAAGGAGGCATGTTTGGAACTTTATTCTGTCCTGCAGTGTGTGCCATTTGGGTTAGGTGTAGCTGGCAGAAGTGTAGGTTAGCCTTTCTGCACCAAGAATGAATTGTTAAGCCCTATTTAGGGCTACTTTAACCCTGTTGATGATGGTGTTAGAGGCTGCACCATAAATTGTGATTCCATAGTCAATTAAGGGGAGGATTGAGCTTGTCACAGCTATCCATTTAGCTTCCTGCATGAGGTTATGCCTCTGCCTGTAAAAAGTCCCACATTTTTGTTGATTGTACTGACTAAGATGTATACATTGGGGCACAAATGAAAGGGTATAGTTAATTGTGACTCTCAGATATTTAAAGGTGGTCACCTGTTCTAAAGTAGCACCATTTCCATTGAGGTTTGTTAGGAGATGAGCTTTTCTCTTTATGTGTGGTCCTGCAAATAACATCGTTTTTGTCTTCTTGTAGTTTAAGACCAGTATACTTTGAACCAGTCTTCGACTGAGCAAAAACTACTCTGTAGGTTCCCAGTGAGAGTGTCTTGGCAAGGACTGCTGGTGAATGTAACGGCATCATCCACGTAAAGCAGAACCCTTGAGGTGGGGCAGGCTATGGGGAGGCCATTTATAATGTTGATTCTGAAGTTACCAATGCCAGGGACAAATGAGAAAAAAACATCCTCTTCCATTTGGAGTTTTTCTCACCTTGATCCAAGGTACAGTATGTGTGTAATATGTTCTTTATGTCAGGCCTCTTTCACCAGAGGAAGACAGGCAAGCAACCTTGGTACTTCAACCCTAATAAGACACTTACAGCAAATACATCCACTTCAGTGGGCCAGGAGTAAGTCACAAGGTGACATGGCAGAGGTTGTTGCACAGGTTAACACTGGTGCTCACTCTGGTGGTATAGCGAATTTTTTCCATATACAACATAAAACCCCTCACACACCAAGCAGGGCATTTTCTGTATCACCCCTTTTATCTGCTAGGTCTTTATTAGAATCGGAAAGCTCCCTACTGAAAACAGAATGAGTTCTTCTCTGTCTCCTCCAGCCTTTTACAGTGTGCCAGTCGCACCTCAGAAACCATTAATAATGCAACACGCTTTTGAATGGAGAACTAAATATGACCAAAGCCATTCAGCTGCTCGGCAGTTAAATAAAGCAGTATCTGCGCTGATTGCACTACACATGCATCTATTTGTATTGCTCACTCTGCTGGGTTTTGGGAGGTGTTGAAACATGCTGCCTCTTGGTATCAGCTGCTATCGTGGACATATTTCTCCAGAAAGACTGTGCCAGCCGGCCCGTCGGCGCAGCGGTGGGATTTCCGCTATGACGCCGGCGCCCTGGTTCGGAACGGATCCGGGTCGCCGGGAGGGCCGGGCCGGGGAGTAGGATCGAGCGCCCACTGGGCAGCCTCCTTCTCCGGGGAGGTGGGTAGCACTCGTGCATTGGGGACTTTCATGGAGGCCGGGAGTTCTCACGAGCCAATGCTTGATTTGGGGAGGAGGCGGGCAGACGCTGGCGTCATTGCACGTCCCCGCCTCCTCTGGGGAGAAAATAAGGAGGAAAAAGGTGGCGGGGCAGGACCACCGATGGATGAAGCCCTCCCTGGAGAGCCTCGTATCACCACCGCTGCTGCGGGACCCCAACCAGTCACAGTTCCGGAGTCACGAAGGTGGCCCGTGGCCCCACCCTCTGGGGGGCAAGCCGGGGGTGACCGAGGGTCCTCTGCATCTATAGGCAGTGGTAGAGGTCTCCGGGGGCCGTGACCAGGGCGGAGGATGTAGCCGGTGGTCCTGCCAGGAAAAGGGTAAATAAAAAAAAAAAGACTGTGCCAGCTCTTTATAGGGAACTGCACCAGAAGGTAAACAGTGCCTTGCAGTCATTAGCTGTTGAAGAAGTACATATAAAAACAGATATGTGGACAAGTGGTCAAAGAGTAGACCACATAACTTTCACCACCCACTGGGTATCATTTCCCTCTGCAACATCCTCTGGCACCACCAGGGACAAACAAAATCCTCACAGATAGGCTGCCCTCTGTACTGCAAGCTTTGACGAAAAAAAACACACTGGTGCGAACATCTTACAGGAGATAAAGAAACAGTTCTCAGACTGGCTTTCCCCTTATGACTTTTCCCCAGGGTTTTGTGGTTGCAGAGAATGGAGCTAATATTGTGAAAGCATTAAAGGACGATGGGTTTCTGCATTTACCATGTTTTACACATGCACTCAATCTAGTGGTACAGCACTTCCTCAGTGAAGACAGGAGTATGCAGAATATGCTGCATGTAAGAGATGTGGTTACTTTAGACACTCTGCAAAAGCTTGTAAAATTTTGCAGAAACTGCAAAAACAGAATAACTTACTGATTCACCAGCTAAAGCAAGAAGCTGCACTAGGTGGAACTCCACATTTCACTTGTTACAGAGGCTCCAAGAGCAACGCAAAGCAGTGTACTAGTACAACATGGACTATGCAGTAGGGAAAGGGGATGTTACATACACCTCTGGGAAGTGGAATCTTATATCATCTTTATGTCAGTTGCTACAGCCAGCACAACACACACCCTGGAGTGCATTATTGTGATTATGCAATGGCTCATTTTTAAATAAATTAAAAAAAGAAAATATTAGTAAAATAGTTTTTGTCTTATTTTTGACTGTGGAAGCATATTTAAATGAAAAATAGTTCCTATTCTGTTTCTCCATCAGGTGGTGCTGTCTGTTTTTTAAGTTGGCTGTACTGGCTATATGTATGTGTGTGAGAGTCTGTGCATGTTTAAAATTATTTCTGTCCCAGTGACCGTCGTTTCGTATCTGCCACCCCCCCACACACATGTTGTTTTACTACATTTCGGAAGTTAAAAGTGCTTCTAATGGGAACATAGAAAGTGAGTTGAGTACAGTATGCTGACTGTGCTGGGAAGATTGAAAGGGAGGGAGTGAGTAGTGTTGTGTACCCCCGCTGCTGTTCTAGATGATGATGTTCTCATCCCACAGTGATTGGGAAGCCTCCCGCAGCTTTGACAAGTACTATGTTTTGGAAAACACACGTTTCCACTTCAGATGCTCTGTGTGTGAGCTGAGCATCGATTTGGAAAACAAAAAATGTGGTTTGTCTTGGGAGCTCTTTTACTGGAGAGGTGTGGTCTTCCAACAAGTCTGGCAGTAAACTTTATTTTGTATGTCTGTATGTTTTTTTGGGAGGGGCCACAGAAACTGTGACATGGCGGAAGGGAAATTTTAAGTTTTGAATTGGCTGTTGTTGTTAAGCACTGATGATAGAGTAATCTCTTTTCTTTTTAAAAGGTGAGATGGTCATCTGGCTACCAGATACATCACTGCTGAATGTGGGCACTGACCAATCAGAGTGCAAGAAATGTTCTTGCCATTGTATAATCTGTATTATACTATGTGCCATCTTTATGGCCAGGTCGTGCCTGAAAATGGTCTATTGGATCAGTGCACTTACCCAGTAAACAAGTAAATAAATAAATAAAATTAAAAAATAAATAAATTATGATAGCAACAATGTTAGATCCATGTTTCAAAACCAGTTTGCCAGGACTTCTCCAATCTGGTAGCGTAGACCTCAACCATTATAAAGAACAGCTCATTAATAAAGTTGCTCTAAAAATGAAAACAGAAACTCCAACTAGTAGTATTGTAGCTGCTGATCATGAAAATAGCCATGCTCCCTTCCAAGAAACAGATCCCAGTGAAGGCAGAAGAATAAGAAAAGCCTTATATTATGAGTGGAACCCAGGGGCAATTTGTATGGTGCCTCCACGGACAACATTTGGGCAGGACAGGATGACATAGAGAAGGACAGTGCTGCTATTTTTCCCATCACAAGCTACTCAGCAAGCCATACGGTGGATAACTGCTAAACGATCCCAAAAAGACAAATATTTGAGATGACCCACTTCAGTATTGGCATGAAAATGGTGCGGTCTGGCCAGCATTACAAAAAGTGACCCTTTACTATTTTAAAGAGGGACTGCCGTCAAAATTTCTGGCATCAGTAAATTTAGAATTTGGATCAGCATAGACCCAATCAGCCTCATGCCACCAATGAGATCTCTAAGTTACTTTGTTTAAAAGTTACAAGTCATTTTGCAACCCTAAATTCACTGCCTGCTCAAAAAAAGCCAGTTTCAGTGAAGAGCTGCTGATTATGTCATCTCCAGAATTATTTCTAGTCCTCCCTGTCAGCAAGCTTTTTTGGAAACTGAGGGTCTCTTAAATGATATACAGTCAGGGTTTAGGAAGTCCTTCAGTACTATGTCTGCTTTGATCAGAGTTACTGGGGATCTACGGGATGCTCTGGATGGGAGGACCCCAGTCAGAGCGATTTTCTTTGACTTATCAAAAGCTTTCGACTCATTGAATAATGGGGTCCTCTGTTCAGAGCGGCCTCTATGGGGTTTGTGGAATCTAGTCTGCAATGACTGTATTCCTACTTGACAGAAATAACTCAGTCACTTACACTGGATGACTGGACCTCGAGTAGTGTGGTAGTTGGGTCAGGGGTTCCTCAGGGTTTAAATTTTAGGTCCTATATTATTCAATATATATGTAAATGAGTTAAGTTTCTCAGACTCAACTATTTGTTATCATCTGTATGCTGACGATACAATAATATATGCATCAGATCGTCTAGTAAAAGGGGTTCAAATAAAGCTGCAGAAAGCATTTGATGAAGGCATGGTTCAGACAACAGGCAATTAAATCTAGGGAATGTTGTTTTTAGTATAGTACATTTTACTTTATTATGTCACTTTTAATTTATTTTGTTAATTGTGTGTCCTCTTCATTGCAAATAATGTATGTAACGTGAAATTGTATACATGTATGTTTTTCTTGGTGTGAAATTTGTATTTATTCTAAAATTGTTTGCTTAGGACCTCATTGTAAATGAGCTTCAGCTCAATTGAGTATATCCTAGTTCATATGTTTATATGAATAAAACTTTTAACCAATCAGTCACTCAAGCTTATGGGACCTGTTTTTCCAAAGTGTAAAGTGATTTATGGAAGTTCCCCAAATGCCTTTTTCACATATTATGCCATTGCCAGACATGCTTCAGAAGTTGAAGCAGCAATTTGTTTTGTAAAAAAATCTGTCACAGTCATTTTTATGTTTGCTTGCATGCATGAGCAAGAAACATAGTGCCACCATATGAGTTTTTGTAACTTTGCCTACACCACTTCCAATGCCCTGCTCCCTTTTGCAGGTGTGGCTGCACCACGCAAATGAATGTCCAAGTTGTCTATGACAGCTGTTCAGATGCAGTGGCGTACAGTTCTGAGGAAAACACCACCACAATCAGAGGTGAGAACGGCAGTATGCAAATTGCCTACACATACTTCTTCACAGTTTGTCGTCCCCCACGAACACTTACGTAGCATGCTGGCAGCCCACCCCAGTGTGCTCATGCACTCCCCTCCACCCCTGTACACTGTATGAGCAATGGGGGTGCCCAATTCCCCCATCAGCTCCACTGACCCCAAACAGATTTCCAGGTGCCACACTGGGAGCCCACCCCAGCATGGCAAAAGTCTGTATGGCAATGGGGGTGCCCATTTCCCCGTTGGCTCCACGGTACAAAACAAAACGACTCCCAGTTGCCACACAGGGAGCCCACCCCAGCATGGCAAATGTCCATATGGCTGACGGGGGTGCCCAATCCCCCATCGGCTCCACTGTCCCCCCAAAAATAAACTTCCAGCTGCCATGCTGGGAGCCCTTCCCAGAGTGGCAAAAGTCCTGCATCATCTTTTAAAAAGAAAAAAAGACACCAGTAAAAAAAAAGGTCTCTCGCTGACTGTCTTTCCCCCCTCCCCCAACCCACACCCACCCTCTGCACACCCATGTCCCCACCCCCCCCATACTTGCCTCAGGAACACAGCGCGACAATCTTCAGTGGACCGGGAACACATCTGCAGTCTTCAAAGCCGACCACAAACTGAAGAAATGCTGGTAAGCTGTATAATGGCATAAATGGGGGGATCAACTTTGGTGCATATCTCAGCCATTTTGGGGAATTTCTTCACTAAATTTTCAACATGGGGTTCTTGGGGCCCTACCTCATGAACTCAGTCACTGTCATTTTGTTATTCGGTCCCGAAAGATGATTTTGTGGTCACTGCGTGGAGCCACCTTTCAGGAATGAGTAACGAAATGACAGTGGGCCCCCGTGAAAATCTGGTGAAAAAATTCTCAAAAATGACTGTTATGAGCATACGTTGAGCAGTTCCTACGCATGCTCATAACTTCACAAAATTTTAATATTTTCACTCCAGATTTTCAACATTACCATTTTACCACACCTCCTTATGAGCAGTACAGCTGTCATTTTTTACATCTGGTCCAAAATGTGTTTTTACGCATATAGCGCACAATGGCACAGTTGGTGTGTGAAATCAATGTTCAGGACAGATTCAGAAAATCACAGTGACACTGTTCATGAGCAGAGGTCTTAAAATGGATATGTTAAAAATTTGGTGACAAAAGTCCATAAAGTGACTGTGTTACAAGTGTGCATTGCGCAGTTTCCACGCACCCACGTAAGTTCACAAATTTGTAATATTTTCAGTTCAGATTTTCAACACTGGCATTTTTTCACACCTCCTTATGAACAGTACAGCTGTCACTTTTCACACACTGGCCAAAATGTGCTTTGGCACTTCCGGTGCAGAAATGCGTGGTCGCTGTGGGAAATCAGTGTTCGGGACAGATTAAAAAAATCACAGTGACACTGTTCATGAGTGGAGGTCCCAAAATGCCTGTGTTGACAAGCTGCTGTAAAAAATCCCCAAACTAATTACATTACAGGTGTGAGTTGCACAGTTTCTACGCATGCTCGTCACTTCACCAGGTTTTTTATATTTTCATTCCAGATTTTCAACATTGCCATTTTTTACACCTCCCCATGAACAGTACAGCTGTCATTTTTCACATCCTGTTCAAATGTGTTTCACACCTGTGGTGCCAAATGACGTAGTTGCTGTGCAAAGTCAGCTTTTGGCTAACGAACTGATATTGCCACTGTTCATAAGGTGGGGGTCATAAAAAACCCATGTTGAAAATTTGGAGTGAAAATACCAATGAACGCCTGGGGCGTTAGGGTTTCTGACCATAATGCCCCACCCTGTAGAGACTGACAGGCATCAGGGGTGTGACTTGGGATTGTCGCCTGTAATGCTCATGCCATTCCACCCCCACCAACACCCTGCAGCCAGTGACAGGCACTGAGGTGTGCCTTGGACTCTTTGGACCCAAAGTTCACCCCATTCTCCTATGCTGCACCCATCTCACTGTATTTCCTTATGGAATGGGGTGAGCATAAGGCCCAAAGACCCCAAGGCACACCGTGACACTTGTCGGTGTCTGCAGGGCAGTGTGTGGTGAAATGGCATGGCCATTATGCCTGACGACCCAAAGGCACACCCCAATGTTTGTCAGTCTCTGTAGGGTGGTGGTTGGGTTGGCTTCAGTTAAATACTTCACTGCCGTTCCTATTATGCATCTCTCTAACTCCCACACTACCAATGCCAATGCCAGCAAGAAAACATTCGGCATTGACAAATGCTTGTTTTGGTTTGTTTTATCAGCACTTTGATTCTGCCTGCCTTCCAGTTTTCTCTGTGTGGCCACACCCGCAGAATGATGTCATGTAAAGGAGCTGTCAATGTTTTACATACAGCAACAAGGAATTCAGGGTAAACTATAGCGCTGACTTAAAGTGAATTATTGACATTTAGCAAATGCCTTTTTCACATAGTATGTCATTGCCACCCATGCTTCAGATATTGAAACTGCAATTTGTTTTCTAAAAAAATCTGTAAACATTTTTTTTATGTTTTATCAGCACTTTGTTTCTGCCCACCCTCCAGTTTTCTGTGTGCAGCCACACCCCCAGGATGATGTCATGCAAGGGATCTGTTAATGTTTTATATACAGCAACAAGGAATTCTGGGTAAATTATACAGTTGACTTAAATGTTTGTTACTCAGAGGTGCAGTCCCATATTTTGGTGGTGGTGACTTCAATGTGTAGATGTACTGTACATAGCGAGGCATTGTGGGTACAATAAGAAGTTGTTTTCCAATTTTCTTACTGTGAGGTGCAATCTCATATTTCTGTAGTGACTTCAACAATACTAACTCTTATAGTTATTTTCAAAACAAGGCATTGTGAATATAGTATCTAGCTGAAAAGATTTCTTTACTGAGAGATGTAGACTCCTAGTCTCCTATTTCTGTAATTACCACATAAATATAATAGCCTGTATACTTATTTACATAGTGAGGTATTGTGGGTACAGTAAATAGCAGATTTGTCTGTTGCTCTAATCAAATTGCAGCTTTCTATTTCTGTAGTGTTTACAACAGCAGTCTGTAGAAAAGTTTCTGTCATGCAGGTAGGCCAAAAAGATAATCTGTCATTCTGTGTAGATGTTTCACTTTCATTGCATGCTGGTGAAGTGACAGGTCTGAGGTGACAGCTCCTGTCAGAATGTGGGAGTGTGATGATAGTTGTCTATATTTATGTCATAGGGCTTGTATGGCTGTATGTAGTTCAGGAGTGTAATTGTGGCCCAATAAATATGTGGCTCTGAGCTGCTTGCAGCCAATCAAATCACTAGAATTTTTCTACACGTTATAATGCGAGATACTGCTACTTGCAAACAATGTAAAGAGTCAGCTAAAAACTGGCATTGCCCCTTTAAAACAGGCTTGCACATCTGATCCAGTAAAGGCTCAGAATGACAAAGTACAGACATGTGTTTGTTGTCTTTTGGACTCTTCAGTATTCTGCAGCCATAATCTCAACCAGGCAACAGGTATGTTTCGATACATACACACAAAGGCGTACAATAAACATATCACAACTCACACAGATACATCCAGAAACACTTCACACTTATGAAAAGCAAGCTGTGGAATTTTTTCTACTCCATGGAACTTTCAAACAATATGGAGGAGAAATAATTTTCAGAATAGTTATCTGTGAGTTTAATGTGAGACTGGTTTTATTTATCTGTCTGTGTTTTCAAAACTTGTTTAGCTTCCCTTGTCCCTTCTTTTAGCATGCTCTCTGCTTTCAAGACAGTCAGCAAGATTAGCTGCCAGCTGTGTTCTGTGTGACTCAAACATTGAAACATTGGGGGGGGCAAAAGTCCCTCCCAAGATATTAAAAGTTTCATATTTGTAGGCCAGGGATCTGTTAGAACAAAGTTTCTAGTGCTCGAGAGTTTTGGAACTGGGACATTACATGCCATTATGTAGCACAGGTGATCAAAACTTAGTGGTCATACAAGCACTTGAAGAGATTTCCTTAGCTGCTGCTGTTTGTTTTTTTTTTTGGTTTGTTTAATCACCAGTAACTACCTGTCCTCTTGTTAGGGCTGTCCACATAGCAGACTAGATATCAATCAATCAATCAATCAGGATTTTATTGTTTAGCTTTGAAAAGTTTTTACAATAGTTAAAACAAAATAAAATCCACATATATTACATAATTCATGTGCAAAACATAACACTTCTGACAAAGTAGCTACTATAGCAACAATAAATACAGTATATCATGTCTTAACAATATTGCACTATGCCTCTACAATTTTTTTTTATTTTTTTTATTTTATTTGAAATATAAGATATACCTCTGAGCCAGGGGCTCTTTTACAGAGGTTCCACATCATACATAGAATACAGGACGTTGTAAAGGTATACACAGGGTAATAATGTAGAGTTACAGCAATACGGTGATACAAAATGACATGACTACAAAACATAGATTGAAGAGCCAAGATACAGTGCATAGAAAAGGCTTAACCACTAACAGAGATGGTATAAAAATACAATTCAATTACATAAAGAGTATATTTAAAATTCGAGTACATAAAGATTATATTTACAATTAACTGCCATCAGTGGGCAGAAAAGTACATCAGGGGAAGAGAAGAATACAAAGGCTGTCAGAAAAAGGCAAACAGAAGGGTGAGTGGATGTGGGGGAGAGGGTTATAGGTGAGAGGTAAAAGAACAGTGAGTGGAGACAGTGTGAAGCAAGGGAGAATTCTGGGCAGTTGCATCAATTCAGTGAGAGGAGGTGCTGGCAAAGTTTAGTTTTAAAAGGGCCAAGTTAGTCAGTGGCCATGATATCATGGGACAGGCTGTTCAACAGGTATTGGGCCCTGTATGGAAAGGCACACTGCCCAACGGCGGTTTTACAGATAGGAGCAAGGCACAAGCCTTTTAAGGTGCTCCTGGTAGTGCGCAGAGGGGGTTGGGGGTCAGAAAATGAAGGATCGGGGGGGGAACTGGCAGGACAAGACTTTCTTGGCTATTAAGCAAGTATGGTATGCTAGTCAACCTTTAAAGTCCAACCAGTGTGCTTGCTGGTAAAGGTTGCAAGCATGGGTAAGCCGATGAACTCCAAGAACAAGCCTGCAAGCTTTGTTAAGAGAGGCTTTGATTCTGTTGAGGGCAGTGTCAGATGCGGAGCCATAGATTACTGTGCTGTAGTCTACTCGAGTACTGAGCTGGTGACAGCAAGACAGAGGGTGTCATTAGTCAAGCATTTTTCATGCCTATACAAGAGGCCAATCCTAGTATTAACAACTTTGCAGACTAAGTCAACATGACATTGAAAGAAAAGGGTGGAGTCAGGGTAACCCCAAGGTACTTAAAGGTGTTGACCTGTTCTAATGGCTGGAGATAGTCATTAAGAATTGTGAGAGGGACATTTTTTGTTTGTTTTCTGCATTTGCAAATAACATAGATTTCGTTTTTTTATAGTTTATGATAAGCTTGTGTTTAGTGAACCATGACTCTAACTGATAGAAATTAGCCTGAAGAGAGCATTGTAGTATGGACAATCGCTCACTTCCTAATTTGTTGTGGCTAATAGTTTGTTTTTACTTTATAAATTGCACAAAAATATTTTGCCAGCCTAATCATAGTCCATTCATCAGCAGTGTTCATCACAATTAAAGTTAACAATTCTTCATTTACGGGATATAATTCATTCAAAAAAGAGCCAAGACAATGTACTCTCTCCCTAGTGTACCATGTACACTTCCAAAGTACATGTAATAAATCTTCTTTTTCAGCTACTGAACAGGTACATACCTCCATATCTTTTGAAAGTTTGAGGTGCCTTACTTGTAGCACATTGCTTAAAAAGCATTCAAATTTATAAAGAATAAAAGTACTCCTAAGTTCTGGATCATCAAGGATGTGCAAATACAGCTTAAATCCAAATGAGTGGTAATTTCTAGTCACCCACCAAGAATAGGCCAAGCTCCTTATCTTATTCATATCTGTTTGGTTCCAAATGTTTGTAATTCTTTTTGTTATATTTTTTTAATATTTTGAACTAATCACTATGTCTTTGTCTATGTAGCTTTTCAGAAATGTAAATTTGTACCTGTTCAGTAGAGCTAGCAATGAGGGATACCAATATGAACTTCCCTATCCACAAGGGCGGCTCTTTGGCAGTTGAAAACTTTAGACTGATCTCGATTTTATGTCCTCTGGCTAAGATTCAAGAAAGGATCTTGTATAACCAATTGCAATCCTACTTAGACACTCACCAGCTTCTCACAGACTGCCAGCATGGCTTCAGAAAATCGCATAGCACTACCACTGCCCTGGTTAAGGTTTCAGCCGATATCCTGTAAGCTAGTGATGTGGGCCTAGTTACTGGTGCAGTGTTCTTAGATCTGACAAAGGCCTTCAGCCTTGTCAGCCACAGCCTTCTGCTTGGTAAACTGCACCTGTTAACATGGTTTAAAGGCAATCTTACTGGAAGATCGCAGAGGGTAAAATGGTCCAGATCACTCTACTCCCTTAGGCCTATTTTGCTCGGCGTTCCTCAAAGCTCAAACCTTGGTCCACTGCTATTCTCTTTATTTATTAACAAGCTTCCAGACTTTTGTAGTGGTGCTTCTGTACAACTATACGTGGACGATACAATATTATACCGCTCATCAGAAAACTTGGGTTGGCTTAACCATAGTCTCTACTCAGACTTCAATATGCTCGAGACTTGGTTCTCAAATAATCATCTAATTCTGAACACGAAAAAAGCTAAAGCTATGATATTCCATAACCCTTCCCCTAAACTATCCAACTCTGTATCTTTGTATCCTCTCCAAATCCGAGCACAATCAGGTGACACTATTGAAGTTGTCAAAACTTTTAAATATCTCAGATTGCATCTTGACACCTCCATTTCACTAGAAGCTCATGTAACCCAGCTGAACAAAGTCATAAACCAGAAGCAAGGTCTCCTATACTGTATTCATCCCCTCTTATCTACCACAGCCTGTCAAAAAATTGCTTCTACAGCCCTCCTCCCTATATTACTCTATGGCGCTCCACTGCTGCTAGCCATGCAACCCTCTTCCCTTGCCTGGCTGAGACAATTGTACTACAGGATTGGATGCTTTGCCTTGGGGGGTGACTCTAGAAGATACAACTGTGGCATCCTGGCTTTTCTAAACTGGCCAGATTATGATGCTAGGCAGCAGTATCTCACACTATGTTTTGTGTTCAAGCTAGTGAGCATCTTTAATCCCCCTTGTCTAAGGGGTATTGTATATCGCAAAATAAGTGCTCACTCATTTAGATCTACTTCACTTTCATTATTAGCCACTCAGAAACTGCTCCAGCTTGTGGGTAAGTGTTCATTTGCCTACACTGCCATCTTGGCCTGCAATTCCCTCCCATCTGCTGCACTCTCCTGCCCTACTCTGTCATTTTTCAAAAAATAACTTACTTCTCTCCTCCTTAAACCTCTGAACTGCTCCTGCTTCCTCTAATCCCTAACAGTCTGTACTACTTTTTTGCTAAAAGTATGATTTCCTGATGCTACTACGATCACACTGCATTATTTTTTGCTATGAGTACATTTTTCTTGAAGCTCTAAGATGTTTACGTCTGTAAATATATTCAGCTCATGTCCATAATCTACATATTTAGGATTTTAATCTCTACATAGACTTCATTTACCATCCTCATTGCACTTACTATGATTATATTTAGCTGTAGAAGTCTCTGAAATGTCATGTTATTCTGTTTACACTAGCACTTTGTTATACCAGTTGTACATTGCTTGTATGTGTCCCCCAGGTCGTCACTGAAAAAGGACGCCACTGCATGGTCTCAGTGGGCCTACCTGGTTACCAAAATTCAAATAAATAAACTTCTATACCCTAGACTGTACCAGAACTGTTTTTCTTCATAACATTGCAGTGCAAGTGTGTCCCTTGGAAGTTTAACCAATCTAATCCAATACCATATTTTTCTACAGTCAATAAATGCATTAAAGTCTGAAACACCTCATTCAACTCTGAGATATGCTGTTGGACATGAATATTCAAGCCCCAAGACTCTTCTTAACAATTTTTGGATTGGTAAGGCTAACATCTCTGGTTTTTTACTTGTCCAGATCTCGGCACCGTAAAGTGAAACATAGAAACATAGAGGTTGACAGCAGATAAGCAGATGGCAAGGCCCATCCAGTCTGCCTATTTCTTTTTCTACCTTATAAATGTGCCATCTGCCTTTGCTCTGTCAGTGGCCTATGTAGTCATACTCATCTGTATAGAAACATAGAGGCTGATGGCAGATAAGGGTCTGTGTATTATATTTTATTTTAATAACTTGGACAAGAGGTTAAGCTAGTTTACCACCATAAACTGTTGTTAAATTTTTCTAAACCTCTTGTGGTTTTTACTAATTTTTCTTTTGTTGTGTTTAAATGATCATTACATAAACAATTTGCACTAACTACAACTCCCAGGTATACATAGTTATCTACCCTCTCTATTTCTCTACTACCTAGGTTCCATTTTCTTTGAATCCTTTGATCTTTTCCAAATAGCACTACTTTGGTTTCATTAATATTTATTTTAATCTGTAATTTCTGGAACCTTTCTTGTAAGAAATCAAATTTTTTTTGCAAATTTTTTTTAGATAGTGAAAATAGCACAATGTCGTCTGCGTAGTGGAGTGCTGCGCAAGTGTGCTGTAGAATTTTCAGGGAATCAGATGGAAGAATATTTAGATAATTCAAAAGACTGTCTAAATAAAGTGAGAATAGAGTAGATGAAAGCATGCAACCTTGGCATACACCCCTGTTTATTCCAAATGGTGCGGTTAAATTACCATTTGAGCCTAATTTCACAGAAGCCCTTGTATTTGAATAGAGAAAACAAATTATCTGTATTAGATCTATATTAATTCCCCTATTATATAAAATTTCCCATAGTATGGGTCTAGATACAGAATCAAATGCTTGGGAGTAATCTATAAATACTGTGTAAAGAACCTGTTTACACAGGAATACATACTTTTAAATTAAATGATTCAGAGCAAATATATTATCTATTGTTTACATTTTTTTTCTACATGATAGGCACCAGTCATAATTATTTCTGTGTTCAACTTATTTAAAATCACTCTTGCAAATATTTTCATATTTATATCTAATAGACTGATTGGTCTATACATACCTGGATCTGCGGTATTCCCATTTTTGTGAATGGGTTCAATATGTGCCTCCTTCCATGAATCGGGATACTTAAAGTTCTGTATACAGCTATTATAATAAACTGTTAAAAATGTAGCCCATAAAGTAGAGTGGCAAAGAAAGATTTCAGCTGGTATACCATCAGGCCCAGGGACTTTACTCTTCTTAAAAGAGTTTATTGCCATGAGTACATCTTCAAATGTGACAAATATTGTAACAGAATCTCTGCTATACTGTAGTTAAATTGTTCACTATCATTGTCTATAGGGTCCCAATAAATATCAGCAAAGAATTCTACCCACTTTTGTTCTGGGATACAAGCATCCATTTTAAACTTACTTCTATTAGATCCCCTATCCACTATGACCAAAACCCTTTACTGTCTTTATTTGCAACTACCTCCTCCATCAGCAGACATTGCTTTTTATAATAATTCCTCCTTTTTTCTATCACAACCTTCTTCTAGTTATCACACAGATCAAAGTCAGGAAGTGTTTTGCAGTTGTCCCATTGAAATGCATTTGGGGGCTGGGACATGATTTTACATAGCTATCAATGAGAGAGTGGTGTGCCTTGCTACTGCTCCTTACAGCTGTCTGTAATGCTTCGCTAACTTTATATTGGCTTCAAGGAAGAGGGTACATGACAGCCTGATAAGCAAGTGGGAACACTTCTTGTGAATGACAGCTAACCTAGGTGACACACTGAAGACATCTTTGGGTTGGTAAGCCTAGCCCCTCCCCCTCCACTGAGATGACAAAGAATGAGCTCAGAGAGAAGGTACTAATAAATGCTTTGTCTGCACAAATTTGTGAATGGAAAGCAAACTTTAATTTTTTTCTGAAAAAAATAAAACATCTATATAAAACTGAAAATGTTAGTTTTACTAAATTATTACAATGCAAAAGGACAATGAATAGCATAGTTATAGGACCATTTGATGTTACTAGTAGCTGGTCAGTATCTCTTCCAGCCTCTCTGTATAATGAAAAGCAGCTAGTGCATGACTCCACAGGAAAAAGAAAAATTTGGCCCCCAAACAACCTGGCAGGCACACATCCCATCCCAGCCAGTTATTCAATTAAAAAAACATACAGTATGTCCCTGTCCTCTGCTGTGCTGCTACCAGTGAGTTTAGGCCACTCTGGCCCCTAGTGCACTAGCATGGGAAAATGGACCAAGGGGGGCCAACAGTATGTACTTCTGAGGCTTTAATCCTATGTGAATGTGATCCTGACTCTGCCACCTAAACCTCCGTTTCTCACTATCTTTCCTTCTCTCAGTACTCACTCTCAGCTCTACACCCTCTTTGACAAACATATAGGGTTCACATTGCTATGTATGTTCCAACCCAGCATGCTGAGCAGTTGAGTACAAGCTCCAGGGTCACCGCCATTGGCTGACAGCACTCTCTGAAGCAAAGTCTTTTTGAAAAAAAGGTGGGTGTGGGCATCATTGATTTACCATTCTTCCCTCCCAGGAAACAAACAAAAAATAATATGTTCAACTCCCCCAACAATCTGATTGGTCTGGTACCCACCCTGACCTGTCAGGGAATCAAGTTAACCCCCCCTTTCCCCCTAACTACCTGATGAGTCTGGGGCTCAACCCAGATCATCAGGGAATAATAAGAACATTTGCCCCTCCCCCCTAACAACTTTACAGATCTAGTCCCTGACCCTTCAAGGAATTAAAAAAAAAAATCTGTCCATCTCGACCAAACTACTTAATGGGTCTGGTACCGAACACAGCCTGTCAGGGAACAATAACCGGCCCCCCCGATGTACTGCTGCTGCTACCAATGAGTTTAAGCATCTCTGCCACGTCCCACCCAGAGCACACTAGCATGGGAGACCAGACCAAGGGGAGCTAAGAGCATGCACTTCCAAGGCTGTAATCTCAAGTGCCTGTGATCCTGGCTCTGCTGCTTCCTCTCTCACTCTTTCCATCTCTCAGTATGCAATCTCAGTTGTGTGCTCTCCCTGACACAAACAGGGCTCACACTGATATGCACTCCATCCCAGCATGCTGAGCAGTGGAGCGCCAAGCCTTGGGTCACCATCACTGACTGACAGCACCTGTCAGAGGTGATGTCTTTTAGAAAAAATGGTGAGTGTGGGCATCTTCAATTTACCATCATACGATACAGAAAAAATTAAAAAACATCTGGCCCTCTCCCTCACTTAATGTTCTGATAAGTCTGATACCCAACCCAGCCTACGGAGATTAAAAAAAAACCTGTCCCTCTTCCTCCACCAACCTGATGGTCTTGTGCTCACCCCAACCCATCATTGAATAAATAAAATACATCCTACTCCCCCAAACTATGTAACAGGTCTGGTGCTTTAGAAAGCACAAGAGTTAGATTCTGGTAGTACATTGACTGTAAAATGCAATAACATTTATTTTTAAATGACTATCGTACTCACTGTATCCTCAAGTGTTTTATAGAGTGCAGGAGTTACATACTGGTACTGCAGGGACTGTAGAATAGAACAGAATTTCTGGTGCCAAACCTAGACCATCACCAAAACCTTTCGTTACCTTTTACATGCCCTGCAACACAGATAGGTAGTTGGACTGCCATATTGGCTGACAATCAATGTGGGTTGATGCCCATGTCCATCCTATCCCTATGCTGGAGTGAAACAAGGAGCCTGACAAAGTGTCACAGAGAGGTCATGAAGCGTTGGGGTAGAGTGCTGCAGGCTTCTTGTTTAATTCTGGCACTGTCTGAGTCTCTGTTTATTTATTTGATCTGGCTGAGTGCTACCTGTTTGTGTTGTTTTGCTTTTTTTCTGGTTTACAATAAAGAGGCTGCAGATGGGTCTAACGGCAGCCAAAGGAACATATACAAAGAAGAACCACACACCGCTCTGTTCAGCAGGGGTAACGCTATGCACTGACATGAAGTCCTGCCCCCACTGAACAAACACTTTTAAAATAGATATGAAAGCTATCTGCAGTGTCAGGATAGCTCCAGCCCATCAGACACGCATGAATTTTGGTCCGTCAGTTCTAAAAAAAACAGTTTTCCTTAGAATGTTCAGTTTTTAAAATGAGCATGAATGTGTTTTTTTCTTACATTTCTCAAAAACCATGCAAGTTAAGGACTGAAAAAGTCAAAAAAAAAAAACACACCTCTATCAAACCTGTATATTTTGGGTTTGAAATTCTAGTTTTTCAGTTATAGGCAAGCAAAAAAAGGGTATTAATTTATGATTTTGTTTCCTTTTTTCATTTCTGCACCTCTGTAACTTTGCCCCAGTGAACTGACTGGCACAATATTTTCAAGATCCTGAGATCCTGGAAACAAATATATGCCTTTCCATATCAGGGATTAACACTAAAGTGCTCACTCAACCCTAACATACAGGTGTGGCCGTGCCTGTATAATACATATACACACATAAAGCTACATATATTATAGGGGCACAGTCGCACACCTATATTGGGGTTCAACGGTCAGTTCTATGTTAAACCCAAAACTTTGAACTTTAATAACTTTACAATCGATGGATCAATTCACATGAAATTTTGCATGCACCATCCAGAATCAACGTTCTTTTGATGTGGCAAGTTTTCTTCTGGTCAGATGTGTGGGTGTGGAGCTACAGATTGTCAAAAAATGTGAAAATTACAATTTTTGGTGAAATTCTTCTTCACACCACAGCACAAAAATGGTGTGGAATTTTAGTCTGAATTGTTCAGGGGTATATAGGTCTTGGGTCACAGATGTGTCTTTTGAAGGTCTGGTGAAAAAATATTAAACCATTCCAAAGTTATTAAATTTTAAATTGTTCCATGATTTCCTAAGGGACCAGTTAGATGTCCTGCTTGAAAAAGGATTCTTTATTGCAAATGCGGAATCCTTTTTTGTAAATAAGGAATTTTTTTCTGTAAATGCAGAATTCTTTTTTGTACTGCCACCATCTTGTTTACAGTTAGTGAGGGAAACCAAGTTAAACTGCAAAAAAAAAAAAAAAACATGGATTTGGTAAACACCAACAGTTGGGTTCACCTACTCGGGGCCCAAAGCATCAGATTCTGGGGGCAGTTTTTGATAACTCATTTAGAAATGTGTTCTTTTTTCTCCACAAAAATCCTTTGCCACAAATCTCTATAAACGTATTCCGTGAAAAAGGATTTTCTTTTGCCGCAAATTGCGAAAAAGGAATTATGAAAAAGGATTTTTTTTCTTAATTTGCGAAAAAGGATTTCTTTGATAGCTGTTTCTTTATCACTGCATAGTTACAAAACGGCTTTCTTTTTTGGGATGACATTTTCAGGGTACAAAGTGCTTGCCCCATAGATGTGCCTTTTGCTGGTTTGATGAAAATATGTTACTTGGCTGTGCAGTTCTGTGGGATTAAATTTTGCTTCCTTTCCCATAGCATAGCACCGTAATGGGAGATTTACCCAGTCATTTCTTTGTCACTTCACTGTGAAGAAATGGTTTGCAATTTTATTTTGAAATTTACAGGGTACAGATGGCTTGTCCCACCAATGTGCCTTTTGCTAGTTTCATGAAAATATATTAATTTGGTGTTGAGTTAACACAGGTTTCATATTTTCCTGTGCTTTCTATAGGAGAACATTGCAATGTCAGGTGTTTCATTGGGTCTGCACAGTACGGCATTGGAGTGCAGAATCCTACACTATGTCAAAAATGATGCATGAATGGGAGTGCAGGCTCTGGGCCCTGCATTCCCGCATGTAAATATGGATACTGTTAAGGTCTGGTGGCAGCGCAGGGCTCTGTGCTTCCACACAGAAATAAGGATACGATTACAATTTCTCAAATATTAGTTCAAGTTTATTTCATAAGGAAAACTCCATTGAACATGCTCGTTTACAAGGAGGTCCTGCACAGGACAATGTAGAACATTCAGATACAAATACAAGGAATGGGTAAAAAATACATATAACAAAAATATGCCGGTGTACAAGGAAACAAGACTTTTTTCATAGAGCATTATAGGCACATATGTTGGTCAGAAATGCAAAGATAGAAATATAATTGGTTGGGGGTGAGAATGTAAGTGCTGACTGTTAAGTATTAGTGCCATAGTAGAGGACGTGTTTTAGCTAGTCTGACAGTGACAAGCATCCTTAAGGGATTTATCAATTAATGATTTAAAAACATTAAAAGAGACTAAATTTGAGAGCTTGAGGGAGGAATGCATTTTTTTCCAGGTGGAGGGGATAGCGTAGCTGATAGCAGCTTTGCCAAAATGGGTGTGGAATTTTGGTACGTCTAATAAGATAATTGATTTTTTTCTGTGGGAAAGGCAGCTATAGAAATGATGAAATTGGGTCGATATACACTGTAGCAAGGGAGTTTATTTAGCAGTGATTTATAAACCCAGGTACAACTATGGATCATCCTTCTGCTGGTTAGGGACATCCAGCCTACTGCCATATAAAGGTCTTAATGGTGGGTTCTGGATGGGGCATTTGTAATAAAATGAATGGCATGATGGAACAGCACATCCAGCTTATGTAGATAAGAAGCTGTGCAGCTGATGTATATTATATCTGCATAATCAAGAAGGGGGAGGAAGGTAGCTTGTACTAGTCTTTTCCTTACATCAGTGGGGAAGAGAGATTTGTTCCTGTAGAAAAAGCCTAATCTAGTTTTTAGTTTCTTAGTGAGGCTTTTGCTGTGAGCCGTGAAGGAGAGGTTATTGTCTAGTCTAAGTCCTAGATATCTGAATTTGTCTACCACCTCGAGTGTGCCCCTAATAAGGGTGCAGTGGTTGGCAGAGTGTCATGTTTGAGCAGCGTGGTTGCAGAGTGTGGGGGCAAGAAGAACATTGTTTTTTTTTTGTGTTTAGTAGTAGGTTAGATCCTAGTAGCTTGTGTTGTAGCTGATTAAATTCAGTTTATAGTTCAGCACCAACATCTGAAAGGGAGGGTTTCAAAATGTAGAGTACAGTGTCATCTGCAAAGAAGTGCAGTTTGGCTTTGTAGATGTTGTCACTTGGGGAGTTAATGTAAACTGAAAATAGAAGGGGGCCTAGGATGGATCCCTGGGGTACTCCTCTCGTAAGCTGTAGAGGACAGGAGAGGACAGGAGCCAATCAACTTTAATGCATTGGAGTCTTCCTGAGAGATAGCTATAGAACCAGTTATGTTATTATGGATGGATGGCACTGTGCATTCCCAGATGCAAATATAAATACAATTATGGACTGCTGAGAGTGCTGGCCTTATCCATCCGGGCCATTTGCTCCCACACACAAATACACAGAAGAGTATGGAGTGATGTGAGTGCAGGGCCCTCCCATAGGAAAATAAGGGTACAGTTACAATCTCTCGAAAATTATAGATGGTTGGAAGCACAAGGCCCAGAGGGCCCTGCACTCCCACAATCAAATAAGTCTTCGATTATACTTTCTCAAAAAGTAAGGAATTTCTCTGCAGAAAATTTGTTAATGCACCATTAGGGTTCCCTACACTGATACTTCCTCAAAAAGTAAGAACATTCTCTGCAAAAAACATTGTTAATGGACCATTAGGGTTCCAGCATCAAAAGTAGAGAAATGCCATCTTAGGGTTCCCAACCCTAAGACCCCACACCCTCCTTCTGTTTCCAACACTAAGACCCCACCCCCACCCTGCATGCAGGAACAGGCATCATGGGTGTGCCTTTGGTTTGTGAACCGTAATGCTTACCCCATTCCATGTGTAAGTAAGCTAAGATGGGTACAGTATAAGAGGATGGGGTGACTATTAGTGTTTGCAACCCCAAGACACATTCCTGATGTCTGTTCATGCATGCAGGGTGAGTATGGGGTCTTAGGGTTGGAAACCAAGGGTGAGTGTTGAGTCTTTGGGTTGTGAACCCTAAGATGGTATTTCCCTACTTTTGATACTGGAAACCCTAATGGTGCATTAACAAAGTTTTTTGTATATATATATATATATATATATATATATATATATATATATATATATATATATATATATATATATATATATATATATATATATATACACATCACAATAGGAGTGAGCACAAAAGCAGTTTAATAAATCCATTTATTCTCACTGGTGTTAAATAAATCAATTTATTATAAATCATATATTTAACACCCTAATGTCAATCAAACATGGTACTATTATAAAAGAGTGAGAGAAGAACATCACAAAACAAATCAGTCAAGGAACAAAGGTGCAAACAAATACACCAAGTCACGACAGTGGGCATCATAACAGCCAAAACAATAATCCAAACAATAACCAACAGTAAGAGAATACAGCAACGTAACATGACATTTCTTAAATAATTTTTCATGGGGTGCTTCACCCCAGCAACCTCCCCCATATATATATATATATGTATATATATATATATATATATATATATATGTATACATACACATACATATACTGTATAGTAGGTTGAATTAGTGCCTGATTTATTTCGTGGTTCACTACATGCTGCGGCTATTCATGCCCGATTGAATTAGCGCGTGGCACACAGTAAAATACAACCCAGCAACCAATTTCTTAATTGTCATCATTTAGTATCAGTTAATTGAAGGCACATCTCTTAAAGACACACCTTGTACTGGTATTTCTACAGCTCATACAGACCGCTTAGTACTTACTGCGATCTCAGTTGTTGCGGTACTGGGCACTCTGCTTTGTTAATATGGCACTCCTGAAATGGATTCGTAGCTCACAAATAAAACTCAAATACCCAGTGGAAATGAGTGGCTTGTCCGGTGTGGATTTTTGACAAGGAGCTGGCAGCTGCTCCTCCACCTTGTAAGAAAAGCCTCCAAACACTTAAAGAGCACCATGCCCATTGGCTTGAGGAGAGCTTTAAGAGCCTGACATCACGAATGGATGATGTTATCCTCGGATTTAAGCAAGCCAGCATCTATGACGCTCACCAGACCTGCCTTTCTGAGTAAGTAACTAAACCACGCAAAGCTGTAAAATACTGTAAAATGCTGTAATTTAATTCAGGGAAAACTTTTAGTCAGCGAGTAGTAATTGGTGCTTGTTGTGTATTTCACAGGGAAACACCGAACCGCACAGAAGATCGCTAACTGCAAAGTGCTACCTCCGAAGTGTGTGTGTGGATTTACTGAGTAAGTAACTAAACCACACAAAGATGTAAAATGCTGTATTTTAATTCAGGGAAAACTTTGGTGAGTAAGTAGTAATTGGTGTTTGCTGTGTATCTCACAGACAAACACTGAACTGCACAGAAGATCGCTGACTTCAAAGTGCTATCCACAAAGTGTGTGTGTGGATTACTAAAGAATGAACACAGGGACACATGAAATACTACAGACTTTATTGTGTTTATTATTATTTTGAGATTTTACGTGTTTTTGTTGCACTTTAATAAAGTTTATGATGCATACTGGTTCACTAGCATGTAGAAAGTTTCTTACACTTGCACTTTCAGATATCATGTAATTTTTGCATTCATTGTATTTTCGCTTAAAATTCTACATGGTGAATATAGCAAAAATAAAATGAACGAGAATATAACCTACTATACAGTATATATATATATATATATATATATATATACACACACACATATACGTCACTGAAAATGCCGCAGTCACCACAGCAATGTAAATACTCCTCAGAAAAAGCACAGTTGACTTAGCTTAAAAAAAAAGAAAAGAAATAAAGCCAAATGAAAGCCTCAACAGTCCCGGCAACAGGCAGATTCGAACACACAGTTCTAAGCAGTCACAGGACTCCCTACCTAACCTATACTCTACTCTACCCAGTACGTCATGAGGGAGACCTGGATTTCAACCCACCCAAACACAGACTTATTCCGTAGTCATAATACAAACCTTCACAAACATGTTAAGACAAGAATAGCGCGCACATGAGCATGCACTGTTACTACAAACTCACTGAAATGACAGTCATTATTGCTGAGTCGCTGTTTTTCATTCGCTAAATTGCAGTCACTCTTTTCATGTGACACCATCAAACACCATTTATTTAACACCCTGCCATCAATCATGTGCCCTCCTGTTGGAACTAGATCACTGGCCATTGAGCTCCTCTTTGAAACCATTCCTGTCACAGTCTGTTTCAGCTGCAAACTCACACACAGCCCTTCAGAAAAGGTCATTCTCACTCCACCAGTCCTGAGCTTGCAGTACCGTCATACACTTCCCCAGCTCCAGTCAACAAAAACAGTACCTTTTTTTTAAATGTTTCACTAACATTAAGTTAGCCATTTCTCTCCTCCCAGCTTGCCCAAAGCCCACAGTCCCCACCACTAAGACTCTCTTAGCAGACTTGCTCCTCTTGGATTCTAGCACACTGCCTTGTCCTTTCCCATTGACTATCTCAAACACCCCTGCAGTAGAGTCAGGTGCCTGAACCTCCTTTAGGGATGCAAAGCTATTCATTGTCTGGATGGTGAGGGTCTGGACAACCTCCTTGTGGCTAACCCTGCTTCCTGTCCCCCTCCCCAACACTCTTCACCCCCTTGGACCAGTGGGTCTCTGAGGGAGTGGGGGTTCGTTCCTGCTGAGCTGATGACACAACTGAAATATTTCTCCCCTTGCTGCCACCATTTGAGACTGGAGATCTGCCAAAGTCCTGCAGATTGGGCAGTGCCCCCTCCTCCAGAGCATATCCATAGAGAAGAGCATCCCACAGCTGGCACAGCTGACTGCCTTGTCTCTAAACTCCATCCGCTTAAATATCTATACTAAGCAGATGCCTAATTTAAGTTGAAGAGCTCAACCAGATGGTGTCTAGATGTAAGGATCAGCTATTTAGTTATGTATGTATGTAAAGTATGTATTTATGTATGTATGTACAGTATGTATTGATATATGTATGTACAGTATGTATTTATGTATCTACGTATGTACAGTATGTATTTATTTATGTATATATGTACAGTATGTATTTATGTATGTATGTATGTACGGTATGTATTTATGTATGTATGTACAGTATGTATTTATTTATGTATGTATAGTATGTTTTATGTATGTATGCACAGTATGTATTTATGTGTATAAGTATGTATTTATTTATGTATGTACAGTATGTATTTATGTATGTATGTACAGTATGTATGTATTTATTTATGTATGTACAGTATGTATGTATGTAAGTATGTACAGTAGGTATTTATTTATGTATGTACAGTATGTATTTATGTATGTACAGTATGTATGTATTTATTTATGTATGTACAGTATGTATGTATTTATTTATGTATGTACAGTAGGTATTTATTTATTTATGTATGTACAGTATGTATTTATGTATGTACAGTATGTATGTATTTATTTATGTATGTACAGTGTGTATTTATGTATGTATGTACTGTATGTATTTATGTATTTATGTATGTACAGTATGTATTTATTTATTTATGTATTCATTAAAAATTGGTAACTGAAAAAGGAAGGTATACTGAGCCAAGGCTCATTCCCAGGAGTGAGCTGGAGGGGTTGCAAACAACAATACAACAGTTCACATCAGTGAGCAATACCATGACAGCTTAGACTGAAGGGCACATTAACAGGAAGCATCAGCTGGAGGAAGTACAAAAGGCAACAATCCTGGATGGTAGATGCCCCAGGAAGGCACCAAACCATCTCTTTCTCATCCATCCCACCTATAGCACACAAAAACAGACAAAAAAAACTAAACTAGCTTTTAGTTCTCACCTTGGTAGGATGTAGGTGCAGGCTTGGTTATAGCCAGGGCCCCTAGTGCTCTTTGGCACTTTGTCCTGATTTCTGCAGAAGGGTGCCTAGGCTTCTGAGGCAGCATTTCCTGATTTCTGTGGCATTCATTTCTGTGGCAGAATGTAATCTTACCATTGAATAAAATATAATGTGATGTCATCAATGACATCCCATGACGAGCATAGAGGAGGGGCTTCAGGAAAACAAGACGTGAAAGGAAGCCGGGCACTATGGGGAAGGGGGGGAAGGGAAAATTGTTTAACCAGGAAAGGCACGCTATGCCAGATCTTGTTTTCAGATGTGACCTGGGAGCACAAGGAAGTTAAGTGACTTGCCCAGTCACAAATTATGCAAATGGAGACTGATGGGATTCAAACCCAGGTCTCTAGGTTTGTAGCTCAGTGCCCTTAACCACTATGCCTACCACCTCTTATATTTGAATGAAAATTCACCAAGAACAATGAATTCTGCAGCACTATACATATTCTGTGGCACGATGCAAATTCTGTGGAAAATTCTGTAACTGCAGAATCACAGAATTTCAGGAGCCTTGGTTATAGCACAAAATAACAGGCATTAAAACGACTCATAGTGCTCACCCAGACAGGGTGTCGCTGTAGGCTTAACTATTACACAGAACAAGGGAGCTAAACTGTCTTTTTGTGCTTTCTTAGGTAAAACGTAGCTGTATGATTTAACTATAGCACACAAAAACTCTGCAAAATGAAATGTTCATTAGCTATAGCACAAACACTGTTCTACAAATAAGCTTTACAAAAACATGATACATGCCTCATTATACAATGGGCTCAGAGAATCCTGCAACCTGATTGGCTGACTGACATCTTTCAGCCATGGTAAATCCTGGCATTACCTATGGCAAAGGTGCCAGTTAGCCACAACTAAAAGATAAATCATTCTGACCCCTCAAAAAAGAACTCCAAGCCACCATGTTATTTTCCCCACTAAATTATTGGTATAACTGTAGTAGCAGCTGGTGTGCAATTCCTACAATCCTTTTCAGATAAACAAATCTTTTAAAAGGGACAGTAATGCTGAATGGGGTAAAGTGTCATAAAATGAAAAACGATGTCTATTACTTGTACAAATCATGGTTGAGAAGCTGAGCTGTTACACTGCCCATGTGTTTATTGTATCCAATAACAGATCACTGCCTTTTTAACATTCATTTAGCCACCAACTAAGAATGACAAACTGAACACAGCCCGCTATCTCCATCTGTCTCACCACTCTCCCGGGTCATCACTTGAAATCAAGGAAACAAAACACACACACAAAAAAACAAAGAAATAAATGTCAGCAGAACAGTCCCTTGCCTTTCATGATATCCCATTTCATTGTGGAAACTTCGTTGAGCAGGTTGTACAGCTGGAGCACTCATGCTGTTCATGGCACACAGTACGACCTAAGACAGCAGCCTGTCGCACCAATGTGTCTCACATAAAAAAAAAAAAAAACACTTAAACAGCATCTGAGACTGTATCTGTCTGGCTAGAGATAAAACAAAACTTTGAGTTGGGAGTACGTGAGTTTTGTGGATTAGCTAATCCTCAGTGTATGTTTCTGACTCCTCTCTGCTTTTCCTCTGCATCCAAACAAATTGTGGAGTATGGGAAAAACTGCATTCTTTTGGAAATTTAAGCAATAATGCATGACAGGGTATGGGTTGTGCTGGGATAACCTCACACCTGGGGTAGTTGGGCACAGAGACAGAGTACAACCAGCATTCCAGAAGTGAGATTAACCATTGCACAACCCACACTGTGGTGTACATTACTGCTATTATACAATGGCTCATATTTATTAATATTGTGGGGACCAAAATGAGGGCATTTATATAGCTATTAGGCAGATAACAAGTGTTGTAACATCCCTTTTATGTGTAGGGACATCTATTTTATAGTATCAGTTGTACAATTTTATTTAAGTTATTATTTTTTTTTTTTAAACACTCCCCTTGTGAAAGCACTGTATGATGGGTTTGCAAATTATCAGTGTTGGGTAAGTGACTTTTTCGATTACTTTCTATTACTTTTGGAAACTTACTCCAGAAAGCTCTGTGTAGTCACTAGCAAGGATGAAGAAGTATTGGAAAAAGTAATACACTGTACAGTTACAATTACTTATGTCTTTTTATAGACAAGTAATACGTAACTTTAACTGATTACATTTATTTGAAAGTAACTAGTAACTAACCTATTACTTTCAAATAAATGTCATCTGTTATAGTTATTTATTATTTTTGTATTGTTTTTGTATAAAAATAAATAAGTAACTTTAACTGCTAGGTGTATTACTTTGTCTAGTACTTCTCCATCCTTGCTAGTGACTGCACAGAGCTTCCTGGAACAAGTTTCTAAAAGAAATAGAAAGGAATAGAAAAAGTAACTTACCCAACACTGCAAATAATCACTTGTCTGGTATCACTGCAATGTGTTATGCAATACCAGGCAATTAGCTATTTGCATACACATGATGCAGCACATTCATATGTGGTGTGTTTCCTCATAAAAAAATATAGCAGTAAAACTGATTATGTAAAACAGATGTTCCCACACTATAAAGGAGATGTCCTGACACTTGTTCTGTGCCTAACTATGAAATGTTTTAGCCATGACAAAAATGTTGTCCACCCGCCGACACACATTATAAATAAATTAGGTTTTTATATGAAACTAAGCTTGTGCTTTTGTACTTTAATTGCAAAACATCAAACAATGCTGGTAAGAGAGATTGTGATTGATTATTCAGTCTGCTATACAACCATCTGTATGATTGGGCTTGAGTCTGTGAGATTGTGCTTAGATAACTTCACTGCAACAAGCACACACTGACCAATCAAAGTCCAGGAAATTTGCTTGCCATTGTATAATATACATTAATCCACTGCCAGTATTAAAAGAACAAAAAGCCTCAGTTATGGAGGCACATTATTCTATTTACCAACTAGGGAACTATTTTCTGTGGCACAACAATAAACTCTCTAAAAAATTATTTAAAGCAGCAAAAAATTTACTTTTCTTTAATTTTTTTATTGCAAAAAAAAGAAGGAAAACATTGTATAATCACAATAAACCACTCCAGAGTGTGGGTTAAGCTGGGATTTACCTACTTCTGGTGTGGTTTACTCACTTGGCCTACGGCCTCATGATCAAATCAAACCAGGTGTGGGTGAATCCCAGCATAACCCACACCCTGTTGTGGTTTATTGCTTAAATATATTGCAGCCAGGACCCTACATGATACTCCCACAATTTATGGTGTTAACTGTGCATATACTGCTTCATCTGGGATGTGACAGAGTTCCTGGCTGCTGGCTGGCTGGCTGTCTCTTGGATGACTACCAGGTGGACTGCTGTAATGTTCTGTATGCTTTGGGTCCAGCATGCATAAGACCCTGGCCTTCCTTGATCTTGTCTCATGTAACATGTCCAACAAGGGTGTCAGTCAGTGCCAGTGGTGTTGGGTGTCTTATTGTGCACACCCACCCACCAGGAATGGGAGTATTATGAAAGACTGAAATGCAAAATCCAGTGTGTCTGGAGCCCGAAACTGATTGCTGGACACTCGGTATCTCGACACTCAGGGTTTGCCTGTAGTGGAGTTTTTAATCCAAAATAAGGTGGGTGCAGGAGGTGAAGCCCCACGAAACAAAAAAAAACCCTCTGCCGTAGGCAAATCCCAAGTGTCGGGATACCGAGTGTTAGGCAATCAGTTTTGGGCTCCAGACACTTAGGATTTTGCATTTCAGTCTTACGTAGTATATCCGCAGGAACTGGACAAGGACCACTACAACTCATTTCACATAAGCTACTAAGCCATCAAAAGATAATGGCAATGGCCACTGTTAATCTGAGCAAGACATAAACAGGTGACCTAAAGAAGAAAGAGTCCATAACCTGCTAACAACCCATTGAGCAATTCATCCTTACCACCACAGCCTCCCGTTTTTATTTATATAAACTTGCAGGTTTGGGATTTTTTTTTATCTGTCTCGTAAACAACAGCTTACTTAGTTTTATTTTGTTTGTTTTTCTTATGTGGGATCCCTTAGCATCTGTGCAGTAGTTTGTTCAGCAAATCCATGCACAACAGTAGTATTTGAAGCATGTGTCCTTGCCAATCAAACATTTTCAATTTCAGTGCAACATTTTTGCCTTCAAATCATTAAGGTTTGCCATTGAAATGTAGGATTAATGACTGGGCAGTTAGCCCACTGTTACCCTTTTAACAAACTTGTATGTCAAAACTACCCACAGGATATTTTACTGACTACAAATATTATCCATATCACAAAAAAAAACAGAATTTTAAAATGGGACCCTTCAAGTCAGAAATTTCTGTCCTTTTGTTAAAACAGTAAAAAGATTGCTTCTACTTATATTTCTGAGCAGCATTAGTGGAGTCTGAATTGCCACTATGGGTGCTACAGAAACTGTAGAGCCATAGTATGCCTCACAGATGTCTTACATTTTGATAATTTTCACCGCATTCTGAAAGGCTCTGTCTCACAGCAGCTAATGTTTTACATAGGAATTTTAAGGATTAATCATATTTCATGGTTAAGGCTGAAATCTATATCTTTCCTAATTTAACGGAGATAAATTGTTTTTCTTTTCGAGGAATTTCCAGTGAACAGGCTGGGGTGCATTAGAGCAAAAGATGGAGATGTGCTTTATTTATAGATGTCAGATTTAGTCAGGAAAAAGGGGATTTTCGCATTTGTTTGAGCTCTGCCTTCCCAGACATTTAAGTGGGACAGTCCCACAGTAGGAGATTTTTATTTAAGCTGTTATTTACCAAAGAAGAGCCAATACAAAGAGCCCCTCCCACAGTGAAAAAATAATATGACATCTCAGAAAGAGTTATCCTGAGTAAATAAACTGTAACATAAAATAAAACATTTAAATGCTGGAGATTGAAGAGGAGCAGCTCCATATGAGAATACTGATTTAGCCTGCTGTACCTCCATTACCACCCCCACCACACACACACACACATTGCCGCTGCAAAACTGGCATGAATTGGTATGGCCTAGGGTGTACATAAGAGGAGACTGGGAAAACATTCTGGAAAGGAAAGGCACACAGAGAGAGAAATGAGACCTGACAGGTGGCCCAGTGGGCTGTGTGGCTGAGAGGACCCTCTAGCTCGGGGAATAAGGATGGCCCTGGGTACAGGAGGGTCTGAGGTCCTCTGTTCATGCCAGTCCATAAGTGCCCTTGCTCAAAAGCATTCAGGGAGTGAGGTGCAGCTGCAATTGTGTAGCCAAGGGGCACTATGGGGATGAGGTGAGGTTGACTTCAGGTCTAGTGAATCTGGATATCCCCCTGCTGGTGCCAGTTTCCATGGTCCTCCAGGGTGCACAGCCATGTAAGAAAGCAATTAAGCCCTGCTCCCCAGTACTAGAAGTCCCCTTCCAGGACCTTGTAATAAGGAAAAAGCTGATCTGATCTTGTGTAGCTAACCCCCAGCAGTCCAAAACTGAGGGACCTCCACCCTGGGGAGAGAGGAAGTCAGGTTCAATAGTCAGGGCCCCTGACTCACTATAGGCTTTAGTCTTAACATCTATGACAAGGCTACTAGACTGTACAGCACTGTTTGCTGTTTTGGTAGGAGAGATGAAAGAACTGTTTAGAAGTGAGAAACAAACACAGTAAATGCCCCAGCTGTGATTTTAACCCAAACCTGTTTGGAATACCAGTCTGCTGCACTACTAGCTGTGCTACAAAGACCATATGCCGATCTGGCAGCGAAACCTTTACAGTGATCGCGTCAATACTGACAACGTCAACAGTTCGCTGTAAAGTACACCCGGGACTCCGGCACTCTTTCCCCGGCCCTGCACCCCCTCTCCGAATCAAATGCAACTTGGAGTCGATGATCCTTAAGTCTGGGGGATGTGGGGGAAGAGCCCCCTGCATGGGGGATTCAGGGGGCAAAGCACCCCACTAAACATAGACAGGTTTCTAGACAGATTTATGCCAACTGGAATTTGTAGTCAACATAAATCTGTCGCTGTAACACCGGCCGACAAAATTTTTGTTGGACTGGCATCGTAGACCCCTACCTAGACAACTGAAAACCTGTGGATCCCAAAAGCACCTGTCCTTTTCTCAGTGCACATCCTGGAGCCACACAAATTAGAATTGCATTCTTATATACAAGGGCTGTGATGTGCATATATATGAAGTTCACTTTGGAAGTGAGAAACAACTACCTTAGCTGGGATTTGAAACCAGGCCTGATGGGAATACCATTCTCCTACATTACCAGCTATGCTACCAGGACAACTGGAAACCTGGAGATTCCAAACCATTCATCTTTTCTCAGTGCACACCCTGGAGCCACACACATTAGAACTACATTTTTATTTACAAGGAGTGTGATGTGCATATATTTTAAATACACATTTATAAATGATAAACAAAGGTACTGGACATTTACTTGTCACTTCTAAACTGTATTTCCAATAAATATGAGATTACGTTGCTAATTATGTTATTAATTGCTATGTGTAATTATTTATGGTATTTGTTGTTTATGCTTTCTAAAGGTCACCATTGTAATGAGCTGTGCTCAATCGTTGTAATGCTAATAAAATGAAATGAAACAAAATGCATATCATATCACACTCCTTATAAACAGAACTGTAAGCCCAGCTAAATGGCAGCAAGAAAAATGAGCATTCAATGGATGCTGGACCATGCTGATTAAACAGTGCTGGTGGAGGGAGAAGGGTGAAGGATGATCAGTTGCTGAAGAAATCAGTGAAAATGCTAAATTTTGCACTTTTGATACTGGCCAAGCTAGTCTGAACTTTTGTTCTCCCCTTTGGAGGTTCAGCACTTTGATCAGTTTATTTAAAAAAAAGCCCTGTGCCCCTTTCTAGGAGGCCAGGACCAATCCCATGGCCACTTCTCCCATTCCCCAGCTGCATCCCACCCACCTTCCCCTCCCTCATTCCTCCAGATACTTTATTTCATGAAAAGTAAAATGTCAGCTCTGATCCCTGCACCAGAAGCTGACAGCATCTTTCTGTAGAAATACCCCTCCCTAACACAACCCCACCCTAGTTTCCAAAACCACAATCTTTAGTAGACCCCTCTCCTGAATTACAATCCTTGATTGGGGACCCAGATAAATCACAGCTAGCTTGGTGGGCCTCTCCCTCCCCACTAGTTCCATAAAAGTCTATAGTCTAAACTAAGGGAGCAGGTGCATGATTTGGACATAGTGGAGAAATGACATAATTCATAATAGGAAGACTGTCCAATTAGATCACAGTGGGCCTTTTCTGTAAATGTTAATGGACTGAATGGATTAAGAGTGGCAAGACTAAGGCTCTGTCCACATTAGGGCTCCTGTAACATTACAGGCATGTGAAAACATTACAGGAGCTCCCAAATATGGTTTACGTCCACACTGGTAACGTTTTTAAACCATGTTAGAAAACCGTGATTAATCCTTGATAGTATCAGAGTTTTAGCACAGTTTTCAACACAGTTTGAAAATAAACAAGTTACCTGACCAGTGTGGATGGGAGTCTATATCGTGTTCGCCATGCTTCTGCCATTGTTGATCCTCCAAGGAGCCAGAATGCACTGCTCCTCAATACCAGCATGCCTCTCGCGGTTTGCCTCCATACCCTCCCACTGTTGGTGACCTCCCTCCTCCCAACCCTCAACAGTTCCCAAAACCCAGCAGTTGTTATTTTTATTTTCTTTTCAAACAAGGATTGTATATTATCTGGCTGATCCTGTTCTGTCCACACCCAGCATCCCAGCAGCAATGGGCACAGCCATGTTTCAATATAAGCTGCATGGCAATGTCCATCTGGATGATAGGACTCACATCGTACCATCAGCACGTCCCACAGTTCATTGTGGTACAGTTGTAATGCATTGTGGGACAGCTGACGGATGCAATGCAATGCGGTTCCAAAACTGTGTTTCCCTGCCACGGGATTCCCTTCAAGTCTGGATGCACTTCAAAACCATGTTTAAACGTGGTATGGCAAATATGGACACACAAGCATGGTAAGCCCTAAACCATTTAAAAAAATGTTACAATGAAACCTTGCTCAGTGTGGACAGGGCCATAGAGGGATGGGCAAAGCAATTCCTCATTAGTTATGCTAGGCAGATTGATTGGCTGAAGAGTTTGCATGGCCCCCACAGAATACCCCTGCAGGTTGCAGGATGACAGCCCCCACCTATCATGCTACCCTAGCCCTCTGGACTGAGAGGGTAGGATGTGGAAAGCCATTCAAGCACGTGACCATAAACAGTTATCATTGTCTTCTCCCACCATCCCAGAATCCCCTGCTCATGCAGGGGTTCCTTTATGGGACCCAGGATGGGCATCCCATTGAATATCCACCTGTCTCCCTCGAGCGTGCACCTGTCTGCAAATGGCATGTACCGGCGTGAACTGGTGTATAGGCCCAGTTGTTAGTTGAACCTTTTTTTGTTTTTCCCCTGCTGTCACAGTTACTGTGTAGTCTGAAGCAGTGCAGTGATAGTTCTCTGTAGTTAAGTCAGCCTGGAAAACATTTTTCAAGGGAAGACACTTTCCAGACCCATGTGGTTATTAGTCAATTACCGCATAGGTCTGTGCCACTATTGACCGATCAGATCACTAGATTTTTCTTGTCCATTTTATAAATACACTATAAATAACATATATATCATATACAAAATACATTATTCAATGCAAATTACAACAGTTACGTTGTCCTAAGGTCTCTACATAAGTTTGCAAGGCATGTACCCTGATTAAATTATTTGGCAGGGAATTCCAAAAAATTCAAACCCAGTATACTGTATGAAAGAACACAGGCCAGCGTTACAATTACACCAAGGTAAATTTAGGTTACCATTAGCTTCAAACCTTGTTATAACCAATACAATGTTTAAATTATTAACTAGCGATTTCATGGTAATTAAAACTTTACCATAAATCGACTTCTAGGCCCAGCTACTCAATAAAAAATTAATTATTTGATGTAAACTTAACTAATTGGATGCAAGATATAGTGAACAAGTATGCTAGTCTAAAGGTAAATCAGAAGCAAACCTACAGGCTCTATTTAACAAAATCTCAATTCTCTGTAAAGTTGTTTTACAAGCAGATGGGTAAATTACAAGCCCGTACTCATTTCATGGAAAAAATATGACACATGGCAACCTGTTTCTTTGCTTCAGTAGTAAGATTTAACTTATTTTGGTATAGCACCTGAAATGTTTGGTTAAACATTTATACTAACTTTCAGTATGCTGAGCATAACAAAAACTGATACTGAGAAGCAAACCTAGATAACCCTAAAGAGCTACTGACACCTCAAAGATCATTTAAAAAAACATAATAATTAGGTACAATTCTGCTTGCATTCCATTTATATTTTATGTATTCTCCTCCCCATAATGTATTACTAAGGGAATGTGTATGAATATATGATTGTTGTTCCTTAGAGTTTATTTTGAGTTCATCTGCCTTTGTAGCTTACTTCCTACTCCAAGTCATAATCCTTTGTTATGACATCACAGTCTGTTGCCATGGAAGTAACTGTGATATCACAAGCAGTGCTCTGTGACTTCAGGTAGGGAGAAAGCAGCAGGAATAGATGAACTCTTCAGGTGCAGAAATCCTGTTTTCATACAAATGACCTCAGTAATAAATAATGGGGAGAAGAAATACAGAACTAATTGGAAATAGAAGCTGGATAGTGTCTAAATATTATATTTTTTTTTATCATTGAATAATTGAATTAGTTTTGCTAGTGGCATACATGCAACAGAGTAAAGCATCCAGAGTAACGATGATTACATTGGACAAAACCATAACATACATCAAACGTATGATCACTGTCACATGTCTACAGAACAAGGGAGACAAGAGAAAAAATAACAAAGTGGTTCCCAGTTTATAAAAGAAAAGTGAAGGGGCAGAGGAGGAAAAAGAAGTACAGTCATAACAAAAAGAAGTGTGCTAAAGGTTCAAATAGGAGGGTTGCAATATGGGGGAGGAGTCATAGAGGCGAATAAAGATAATCATCCCACTTGGCTATGTATCTATCCAGCCATCCTTGATAGGTTCAGGAAAGGCATTCAAGCAGGGATAAGTGGGCAAGGGCTGCATGCCATGACTTCTGAGAAGGCAGGGCTACTTGATGCCAGTACATAAGAAGGAGATGTTTAGCCTCCAAAAGGGCCAGTAACAGCCAATCTCGTAAAGAAGCAGGGAGAATTACAAGAGAAGAGGTGTCACCCATAAAGAGCTTTGGGTCTGCCAAGGATACCATACAGCCCACCACCTTGGAGCAATCCAAGGCTACCTGGGCCCAGACTGGCTGGAGTAGAGGGCAGGACCACAAGATATGCAACAGATGGGCTTCCAGCTGCTGGCATCGCCAGCATTGAGAGTGCCCCAAAAAGCCACGGGAAAACTGGATAGCTGGGGTTCAGTATCAGTGGAGAAAAATCTTCAGTTGAAGGAACCAACTCTTGGTGTCCCTGTAGCACCTGTGTGCATCATGTAGGTATTGCGATCAGGCACATCCCGAAATTTCACACTTAAGGTCAGCCCCCTGCTTCAACCTGCTGACATTGGACAGAGCTGGCTGCAGTTTCCACCAGGTTCTATAAAAGCGGCCAATGAGTCCCTGGAAACTTGGAGTGTTACAAATGGTCGTTAGCCATCTGCACCTACTGTTGGCCCCATATTGGGCTGAGAGACCCTGCACTGCGCTACACAGTTGAAAGAATCACCAAAAATCAGTAGATAGGATCTGAAACTTGGCTTGCAACTGCTCAAAGGAGAGCAGGACATCTGAGTCCTCAACACAGATATCCTGCACCTGAAAAATGCCACGCCCTTCCCAGAAAGACCAGTGCGATGGCAGGCCACCCACCGTGAGAAGCTTGTTACGCCGAAGTGGGACGTACCATGGGGGGGGGCGCCCAGGCTGTTCGGGGGGGTGTGTGAGAGTGACATGAGCAAATGCCATGCCCTCTGTGCTGCTAACATAGTTGGAGACAGGGTATGGATGCCCTTAACGGGTTGAGGAGTGCACATAGGGGATAGCCACCGGACAGGCTAGCTTCCAATTGCACCCAAGGTAAGTCTCTGGGCACTCCCAGTGCAAACCACCAAACAGCAGAGGCCACCATGCAGGCCAAGTGGTACCCCTTAAACCAAGGGACCCCCAGCCCACCATGGGACCAGTGCGCCTGCAGCTTGAACTTACCCCACCTCGGTGATCAGCCAGTCCAAAGATAGATGGACATAATGCGGTCAAGCAAAGCAAACAATTTGTGGGACAGATGAATCGGTAGTTTATTGAGAAGGTACATAACACTTGGCAGAAACAACATATGTACTGCAGCCACCCTACCAGGTAAAGACAAGTGCAACTTGAGCCACCAGTCAACTTTGGAAGACAACTGGGCCATGAGAGGGGAAAAGATGATTCCAGCTCAGCCCACTAATTTGGGATGCAAAGTCCTAGATAAGTAAAACATTGGTCAGCCCAGGCTAACTCAGTACACTTGAGACTGTGCCAGAGAGCAAATAGCATTCAATGGAGCCAAGACAGTCTTTTTCTGACTGGCCCGCAAGCCAGATAGGGAGGCAAACACTTGGAACAGGGACAAGACTGATGGAAGAGACTGTTGTGGGTTAGAGAGGGTGAGCAGGAGATCATTAACATGTGGTGCTACCAGGTAAGGCACACCAGAGATTGAGTCCGAGGTGATAAAAGCACGAATCAAGGGATCTAGGGCTATCAGAAAAAGAAGAGGGGACAGTGGACAGCCCTGCTGGATCCCTCTTTGCAGGGGAAAAGGAGCAGAGATAGTGGTATTAGTGAGGATCTGGGCTATGGGGGAGCTGTATAGAGTGGAGACCCAGCATCGGAAATGTGGGCTAAAGCCATACAACTGAAGCACTGAATGCAGATAGTTTCATTCCAACAAGCCAAAGGCCTTAGTGAAATTGATGGCCAGGGCCACCATGGGTATGACTGACTGGAATGCTGCCCATTTGAGGTTAAGCAGCAGCCTAGTATTGTCAATGCCAGATTTGCCTTTCATAAAGCCAGCCTGTGCTGGATGAATGATAGCAGGGAGAATATCCAACAGTCTGGTGGCCAGGATCTTAGCTAATATTTTCATGTCAACTGAAATAGGGTGAAAATTTGCACAATCGAGGGGGTCATTAGATTTCTTAGGGAGGAGGGTGATAAGGGCATCTCGCATTGTGGGAGGAAGAGAGTTAGCCTTGTGTGCCTCCAGAAGGGCCAAGAGCAGGGGCCGGGTAATGTCCGCACCCAACGCATGGTAGAATTCCACAATCATGCCTTCTGGTCCTGGAGCTTTCCCTGGGGCCATCTGGGACAAAGTCTGCCTTATTTCCAAAATGGTAAGGGGGCGTCCAATCAGGTGACTTGCACAGGAGTTAAGACCGGTAGAGATGACCTCTGACAAAACCTCTGCAAGTCCTGCAGCAGCGGGGAAGGCGACAGGGAGGAGTGCGACTCAAAGAGAGGCATAAAAGGACCACATGGTATTATTCAACTCTTGGGGCTCATGAACTACTTTCCCTGACTTGTCACGGAGGGTCTGGATTCAGGATGAGGCTTGTTGCTTATGAAGCCTGAATGCCAAGAGTTTGCTGCTCTTCTCACCCCCATATCAGTATGCATGCTTGGCCCGTAACAGGAGCCATTCAGTCTTTTGATTAAGCATAGTGTTGATTTGGTATTTTAGGCCAACAATACGCCTGTAGAAGGAATCATCTCTGGAGGGGGGATGCAAGGACAGAAACCGTGCCTCCAACCCCACAAGGTCAGCCTGCAGAGCAGCTAGTGTCACCTTACAGGCCTTGGACTTTTTGGATGAAAATGCTATTATGCAACCCCTAAGGACAGCTTTAAAGGCATCCCCAGCAATGCCTGGAGACACCTCACCAGTGGCATTAAGGGAGAAGTAGTCATGGGCAGCCTGGGAGATCATGCAACAGAATTCAGGGTCCCTGAGGAGGAAGGGGTTACAGTGCCACTGAGTACCGGAGGGGTGCTGTCCCACCAGGGTGTAGGTAGTTAGGACCGGAGCATGGTCAGATATGAGGATATTCCCAGTTTTATTCCCAGAGATCCCCTGGGCTGCTGCCACATTGGCCAGCCAGTAATCAAAGCGGCTCTGGGTGGTGTGAACATGGGAATAAAAGGTATAATCCCGACCAGTGGGGTGGTCACGATGCTACATATCAGCTAGACCCCACTCCTCCTGGAGGCCCTGCAGGGTCTCTCGAGCTTTGGGGTGGGCTTGGGGGAGGAGCTTGGATTTATCTAGAAAGGTGTCCAACACCAAGTTGAAATTGACACCTACAAGAATGGGGACTTCCAAACCATCCAGGGCCAGGGAGGATAAGGCCTGTCTAAGTGCAGGAAAGAAATCAGCGTGGTCCTCATTGGGGGCGTAGACATTGGCAATGATCAGTTGCCCTACCGGGGAGGCTAGCCTCACCACCACCCATCTCCCTTGGGAGTCCTTCTGGCAGTCCTCTACCACCCAGGAAGAAGATCACCACACCAAGATGGCCACCCCTTTAGATTTGGATGGCGCTGAGCTTGCATGCACTGCCCCCACCCAAGATTTTTTCAGGCAAGGCACCGACCTACTCAACAGATGCCTTTCTTGGAGTAGGGTGATGTCAGTGTGGAGGGATCTGAGGTGCTGCAACACCATGGTACATTTAATGGGATGTTTGAGTCCCTTTACATTCCAGGAAACCAAAAGGGTCCCTGCAGGGGGTGAGTTCCTGAAGGAGGCCATATCCGTGGAGTAGGAATAAAAAACAATACTTACTTAGAGTTTCTGCCAGATGGGGGACAGGAAGGAGCAAGGAGCAGACAGTAAGGCACCACCCTCGGCAGTTACACCAGTATGAACCTTGAGCACCAGAGATCAGACAGCCGAATGAACTACAATTACGCTGAATCAGGAGGTGAACTAGTGGACAGAGAACAGGGAAAAAGATATCAATAAACAACAACTTTAAATACAAAACAGTGGCAATACCCAGTAACAAGACTCAGACAATATTGAAAAAGAACTGTAGCCAAGCGTATTCACGCTAAAGGCCTCAACGCTGAATGTGAAAGAAAACACTAAAAGGGTGGTATTCTCAGCTGTGCTAACCCTGAGAAGCCAACAGGGGGGAGATAAGTGTAACCAGCTGGATACTAGTCTCCCTATACAGGTAAACCATCCACAGTCAGGCACCGGGACATCAAGGGGAGCTGTGGGATGGTAAAAAGGAAGGGGGAAGGGGGGGACAGAAACAAAGGATCAGCAAGGAGGGGGAATTTGAAGGGTGTCCCCTCCTACCAGTGGAGTCATAGGTAGCCTGTAGCATAACCATAGAAAAAATAGCCCACTCACAAAATGGGGTAACTAACTAGGCCTGTTTTGGCATTGGTGTCCTGCCTCTCCACGTCAGAAACAGAGACCGGGTGGAGAACCCCCCGCAGGCAAGGTTGCATAGAGAGACAGCCAAAATGGGGTATAACTGTAGATAAAGAGACTTGACCCTTGGCAGGGTCGGATACCATGGGGGGAGTGTTACTGTTCTGGGCCAGCGCTCAGGGGCCCTGCCACCCCCTAAAATGAGGGGGCAAGGTCTCAAGGCATCATATATCCAACTATAACAGTAAACCTCATGAACAATTATTAAACAAGAAAACAATAACAAATAAACAGCCAAGGCTTCAGAAAAAACAGTTCAGCCAGTAGGACCTTCGGCCTGCCCGGTGGAAGCCAGGGGGAATGATAACAGAAGTTTGTGGTCCCAAAGAAACAGCTGCAGCATGAGAAATAAGGCCAGGGTGCACAGCAGTTGAGGCATCTACCACTTCCACCAAAGAAGAATCCGGATAATCGGCCCAGTCCAGTGCAGCATCAGTCTTCATATCAGGCAGGTCTTGGAATTCAGGTTGGGCTGGAGGGGGGTCCCTCGTAAGGTCTTCCCTTGAGATTTTGGCTGGAGAGGCAATCAGCTGTGGCTCTTGGGGCAAAGGAGTACCACTATGTGCTCGTTGTCTCTGCTGGGAAGCAGATCCAGAGGGGTAAGGTGGCAGAGAGGAGGCCCTGGCTAATGAGGGTTGGGAGGTCGCCATCGGGGGAGGTGAAGCTCGAGCAGGGGGAATGGAAGAAGCAGGGGGACCAAGTTGAGATGTTGCATGTCTGGCTGCTAAAGAGTCCTCCAGAAATTTCCTGCCCTCTAGATGGTTCCCCCTGGAGGAGGTAGACTTGTTTGAATCCCAGAGCCTTCTGGGAGATGTAGTTGCAAGCAGCAGATTAGGCCAAAATTTACACAGCCACCTCTCGATGTCCCCTGGATTGTCCACCAGGAGCTCCCTGCCATCTTTGGACACCAACAGACTGGTAAGACTCCAAAATCTAAACTTAAACCCATGCTGATACAGGATTTTCTTTAATGGCTCCAATGCCCTCCTCCTAGCTGCAGTTTCTTGGGCAAAGTCTTGGTAGAAGGCAACAGGTAATCCCTGCCAGCAAACCTCCCCCAAATCCTTAGCTGCCCTCAAAATACGGTCTTTCATAATATAGCACAAGAAATAAGCCACAATGGGTCGTAGGGTCTGTAAGTTCTTGTCCCTTCTTCCCGTTATGCGGTGGGCCCTCTCTACATCCATAGGGCCCCTTCACCTGTCTCAGAGCATGGCATGGAGGTTCTGGTTCAAAAATCTCTCCATGGACTGGACTTCAGCCCCCTCCGGAATCCCAGTAATGCACAGGTTATTGCACCTGGCCAGATTTTCCTGATCCTCCACTCTATCTCACAACGTGGCCAGGTGCTCCTCGTGGAGCTGAATGCGATACATAATTTTCAATTGTTGTTGCTCACAGTTATCCAAACGTTGCTCAGAGACATTCATCTTATCTTGCAGCTGCCTTAAGTCTGCCATGGTGCCCATGAGGGATATATTGATCTCTTCCACCCTGACCAAAAGAGATTCTAGCATCCAAGTGATGTACTGGAGAGATTCACCCACTGAGGTGGGGGGGAAGGTGGATGGACACCCTGAGCTAGTGGGGAGGCTGCATTTTGGACAGACATGATCGCTCACAATAGGGCACAGCAATAACCCAGGATGGAGCCACAGGTGCTCGGACCACTGCTGCAGTAGACAGGGCGAGGCAGTAGTTATGTAGGGATGCACAGTAGGTGCTAATAAGCTGGGGCCTATGAGGCCTAGATCACTGGAATGACTCGCGAAAACCCAGCACTGCAAAACTGGCAAATCACCATGGAATCCGTTAAAAGCTGTCACTGATCAGTAGGGAGGAACTACCCAAACATCACACAGCTACTAGGAGGGTCTCGATGTCCAAAGATGTTGGTGCCTGAGCACGGATGTTACCTGGGTTAGGGAGAGCTACAGTATAGAGATTAAGCAGCCATTGCTCTGACGGCTAGACCACGCCCCCTGTGTCTAAATATTATGTTTTGCTGAAGTTCACCTGAACGTGTCACCTGCTCTTTAATGGATGACCTGTTCCTGTATAGCGCATGTAGGAGTTTTAATATTAAGAGGTGGGCTAGCACTGGATTTTCTCTTTGAGCAAAAATCCATAAGCTCTATTCTTTTGGCATTTAAGAAAAGTCTGTTCCTCAAAAAACAGTTTTGAATTGCATCAAAGTCAGACTACAGTTCTTACAGTAAAGCTATAAGATTATTACTTACAGTTTTGGACTTCATAGCCTGTTACCCTGCCCCAGCGATAGTCCGACTGTGGCAAAATTATAACTGTTAGTATTTTCCTGTAAGAGAGGGAAGGGATTGTTACTCTGGCTAAACTGCCTGCCAGCCGATCCCTTCCAACTTCCCAGTTTGCTGATCACATCCCACACTCAGACATTTTGTGGCATCCTACCAGGAAGAGCGTTGGAGTGTGCCCCATTGAATCATATGGGGGAGATTTTAAACACATTACTATGCATATTTAAGCTACCTGTGATGCAAATGAAAGCCGCTGCTCAATTGATAGGGCCTCTATTAGTTCAGCGGTGGCATTCATTTGCATCAAAAGTAGCATAAGTATGCATAGTAATGTGTTTAAAATCTCCCCCATAGGATTCAATGGGGCGCGAACCCTCGTGCTCTCCCTGTTAGGATGACACGCTTTCAGTCCCGCAAGACCTTACATGATCTGCAGGCTGAAGCACCAAACTGCAATGACTTCCAGGATTACAGCAGAAATAAATGTTTTTTAGCATGATCTGGCAAGAACACATGACAAAGGCATGCAGATTTTTCATATTTGGTAGGTGCTTGTTCTAATCACAACAAGCAGGGACAGATCTTACAACTTTACTTGAAAGAGACTATCTGTACACTTGTTACTGACAAAAGTGACAGTGTTATCAGAATATATCAGTATACAAGAAGAACTGGTAGCAGACAGTAAATTATTCAGCTATAAAGTAAAAAGGAGAGGGCCAAAGATAGATCCTTCAGGAAACGCCAACTGAACTGGAAGGATGAGTGATAACTTGTCCTGAATTTTCACCTGTTGGACTTGATCAGACAATTAATTTGAAAACTAGCTGATAACAGATTATGAAAAGCCTAAATGAGATAGACTATCCAAAAGGGGATTGACAGTATAGCTTAATGAGTGTGAATGAGCTTGGTACATCTGGCAGACTTGGGTTTGATTCCCACAACCTCCACTCGCATATTGTGACTCTGAGTAAGTCACTTAACCTTCCCAGTGCTCCCAATTTGCCCCTGAAAACAGCCATTTGTACCAAGTAGGCCTTATCTGGTTACCAAAGAATAATAAAAAAAAAGTTGCAATTGACTAACAAGGTCAAATGCCTTTGATAAATCTGTATATACTGCACCAACCTGTTCTCCTTTGTCCAAAGTTTTATTAATACAAATTTATAAACTCCACCAGGGCTGTAGTGGTACTACAATGTTTCCAAAAGCAAGTTGTTCAGCAGACTGCAAGTTATATATATATGATATTCAATCATTTGATCATGAGTTATTCTTTCTAAGGCTTTGGATAAAGGAGAAAGTATGGAAATGGATCTGTGGTTAATAACATCATTCCTGTTCCCACCTTTAAACATAGTAGTTACACATGAATAGTTCCAAACTGATAGTAGTTCCTGAAAATTTGAAGGAAAATTAATACCATAGTAATAGAAGTTACAAGTTCCTCTAAAGCATTTCTCAAAAGTTTGAGAGCAGTACCATCAGGTCCCATGTGAGTCTTCATCATTAATTTTTTTCAATTAATTCAGTCAAGTGTGGGTGCTAATACTCTTAAAATAAATATGGGCTGTGTCAAATTTATTCCCAAAGTGGAACGAGGACCAACTAAAGACATTTTTTGAAGAAAAGGAACCCGCCAGTTGTTCAACAGCACTGGTAAAGTACTAATTAAAACCACTGGCCATGTGGATTGGGTCACAACACAATACATTATCAATTGTTACAGAGCTAGGAATAATTCTTATGTTATTCACAAACAACTTGTTTATTCCACCCCAATGTCCCTTTCGTTCTTTAGTGCTACAGCCTGCTTATTACAGTAATATTTTGATTTAACCAACATGGTTTCTTTCTTCCACACATTTCTAGGTTCTCTATATTCAATTAAATGTTAATTTTCTCTGGTTACTTTAAATGTATTCCATGTCCATTCCCTTTCTTTCACTAAATGCAGTAGCTCTGGTGTAATCATTTTTGAAGGTGCCCACTAATCCCAATGATTCTAAATAGTACAAACTGGTCACAAACTCTAGTGAATACTGTTTGAAAAAAAAATCAAATGTACTATAAATTGTCGGACATGTACCTTAGCAGTAGAAAACATTGGGCTGGATTCTCAAAAGGTTGCGAATGGTGCAAAGTGATTTATGCCCAAAAATATGGTGCAAGTAACACTCTGTGCCATGAGTTCTGACAATTTGGGATTCTGGAAAGCAGCCTATGACATGTTGCAGGCTGCTTGCGCCAAAGTGTACTTACGCCACCATTTATTCCAATCCCCCCATGACATGGAGCAAGGGGGTTTACGGCAGTGGTTGCACCCTATTCTGGAAGGGCGGCTGCCAGATCCCTGATTTTGCAATTCTGGAACAACCCCCAGAGGACATCCAACAAAGTACATTTACACGGGCTATTAGCTGGCGTAAGTGTACTTTACGGCCACTGGGGGTTGCGTCAATGTGCTGCTAGCCCATCCCCCAGTACATGTGTTCTCTCCCATCCCCTAGTAAAAGCCCCAAAGGGCTATCAGCTCCCCATGGCCCTATCCCCCAACATATGCTGAAATAAGCCCCATAGGGCTATCAGCTCCCATGACGATCCCACAAAATATGTTGAAATATTCCCCCCAGGGCTATCAGCCCCCATGCCCTGATCCCCCAACATATGCTGAAATAAGCCCTGTAGGGCTATTAGCCCCCCAATTTATGTAGTAATAAGCCCTACAGGGCTAGTGGCCCCCCCATGCCCCGATCCCTTGATATATGTAGTAATAAGCCCCACAGGGCTAACTGCCCCCATGTCCTGATATATAGTAATCAGCCCAGCAGGGCTAGCAGAACAACCCCCATGCCCCGATCCCACAAAAGAAGTAGTAATACACCCCACAGGGCTAACAGAACCCCCCCATGCCCCAATTCCATAATATCCGTAGTAATAAACCCCAGAGGGCTAGCAGAACACTCCCCCATGCCACGATACCACAATATCAGTAGTAATAAGCCCTGCAGAGCTAGCAGAACACCCCTCCCCATTCTCTAGTGTCACAAAATATGTAGTAGTAAGCCCCACAGGGCTATCGGAACCCCCTCCCCAGCCCCGATCCCGATCCCTTAGGATTAGTATGGCAGTCTGAACATGTAAAAGAAAAGTTCCATAGTCTGTTGCAGCCCTGGTAGACCCCCCCAGACCCTTACCCAGCCAGCGACTGGCACAGCTCACCTCTCACCACCATGGCCGGCCGCTGACTGAGCTCTGTTATGAGGGCATACTAGATACATACATAGATACATAGACAGTGTTGGCAGATAAGGGCCTATGGCCCACCCAGTCTGCCCATTTGAGCTTATAAGTTCAGTTTGTTTTCCTAGAAGTCTGTTTCCCCTTACCCCTGACCTCTAGAATTCCTTTATGTCTATCCCATGCATTCTTAAATCCCGTGATTGTTTCAGCCCCCACCACTTCCTCTGGCAGGGTGTTCCACTTGTCCACCACCCGTTCTGTGAAGAAATTCTTTCTCATGTTTCCTCTGAATCGTCCTCCCTCCAACTTCATCCCATGCCCTCTAGTCCTAGAACATCTTTTTCGCTTAAAAATAGTGTTTTCCTGCACTCTGTTTCTCCCTGTAAGATACTTGTATGTCTCTATCATATCCCCTCTCTCCCTCCTCTCCTCCAGGGAGTACATGTTCAGTTCCTTCAACCTGTCTTCATAGGACTTGTGATGCAATCCATGCACCATCTTTATTGTCCTCCTCTGAACCTTCTCTACCCTGTCTATGTCCTTACGTAGGTATGGTCTCCAGAATTGTACACTGTACTCCAGGTGGGGCCTCACTAGTGTCTTGTATAGCGGAATTATGACCTCCCTTTTCCTGCTGGTGATGCCCCTGCCTATACATCCCAGCATCATATTTGCTTTACCTGATGCCTTGTCACACTGTTTCCCTACCTTGAGGTCATCAGAGATGACAACCCCAAGATCCCTTTCCTGCTTGGTGCATGCTATATCCTCACACCCCAACTGATATATTGTGCCAGGGTTTTTGTGCCCCATATGCATTATCTTGCTGTAAATAGTACACAATCTTATACTGTAAACAGTACACATTCAGTGAATGACAGCAGCTGTCCACTAGCACTGTGGGGCTTTTTAGTCTCAGGGATTGTGAATGGAGGGGCACTCGCACCCTTCCCTTGATCATGCTGCAGGCTTGTAGCCAACTGTTCAGGTACGCCCTCCATTTGGCATACCTATACAGTTGGTGCAAGTCGCAGAACTTAGCCTCGGGGACCTTGCCCAATAGAGAATTGGGTGCAAGGTCCCTGGTGCACTGGCATTTGGCACAAGTTGCCTTTGGCATGACTTGCACCAACCCTACTAGAATCAGCCCCATTTTTTTCCCACATTAGCTGACCAAGAGCAGGTAATTGAAGTATAGTCTCTCTGTAAGTCTGATAAAACTTTAATGGTTATTATTCATTCAGGTTTAGAAACTAATGGCCAATCAATAAAGGAGTTTGTCCATGAAGCATAGTTTATCTGTGTTGCCTCATGTATAAGCTGGTAAAGATTTAAACAGCTTATTCTGTCTTGATAAAATAGCCTCGGTGTAGATGCCCATTCAATATTAAACTCCCTTAAGATAATCTTTTCAGAATTTGTGTTTAGACTTCCATAGCAATTAACAAAAGGTTCAAAGCCAGATCAAATCCTGTTGGGTGGAAGATATGTTGTAGCCACATTAAATTGTATGATCCACCCAAAAATAGAATTAATAGATTTAATACCAGAAATTTACAGCTAGAACCATTTGAAGCTACTGGCAGTCTAGAAGCACAGAAATGATTCTTAATATAAAAATCACAGCACCCATCCCACTTTCCTGTTCTAGCAGCCCTTACAAAATTGTAGTCAGGGATGCTTGCTTCACTATCCAGAACCCAAAGGCTCTCTATGCCACCTGAGCATATGCCTACAGTAGGCTTTTATGCTAACCGAGTCTCATCGAATGCCACAAAAACTGTCACCATGACTTTGGGAACTTGCCAATGGTTCAGTAGGCTCAGTTGTCCCCTGTTTTCTCTACTCTTGATGGTATGCCCCTTAACATTGTCCCTTGTTTCAAATATCTAGGTGTGTGGCTTGATAGTCATCTCAACTTCTTGGCCCATGTTGAAGCAACTGTCAAGAAGCTGTGCCCCAAATAAGGAGCCCCTTACAGGAACACATCCTGTCTTCCACTCTCAGTCCAGCAGGAGATCATGGTCAAGATGATCCTACCTCTGTTTACTATGTGGATGTGGTGTATGGTGGGGCTCCTAAACCCACCTTAGCCAGACTGGAACCCCCTCCTTTCATTCCTTCTGTTGAATTGCAACTAGCTCCCCTTCTATCACCCATCACAGTACCTATTACCTACTCCTTTCTCTTCCATCTCTTTCCTCTTGCTGCCTTTCCATGGTGCTTCCTCCATTTCCAAATTCTGATTTTCTTCACTTCCCTCATAACTCTCTGACTTGAAATGCTCCTCTGCTCCCCCCTCCTACTCTCTACGCTCCTGCAGTGCTTGCTCTTTTTTGACATTCCTCTTCTCCTTGTCAGCAAGGTAACTCTCTTTCTCGGGTCACCTGCCCTTACTCACTAGGGTGCTCACTTCCACTCCCTACCCATTTATCCCCTTCTTACCTCTCTCTCAAACCACTTCTGCAGTCTCGCTTTTCTTCTGCTTGTACCTACCTTCACTGTGCTGTTCCATAACCCTGATGAAGCATGCCTACAGGACACCTGCTAGTTAATTAGTTAAATTATTGTAATCTGATTTGCACCTACATGTTTAGTTCTTAGTCTTTGACCCTATCATTGTCATTGTGCATCTTAATTTTGCTCTACGGCATCATTACAGTGCTGTATCTTAATTTTGCACTAGGACATCATTGCAGTACAGTATCTTAATTTTGCTCTAGGGCATCATTACAGTACTGTATCTTAATTTTGCACTAGGGCATCATTGCAGTACTGCATCTTAATTTTGCACTAGGGCATCATTGCAGTACTGCATCTTAATTTTGTACTAGGGCATCAATGCAGTACTGTATCTTAATTTTGCACTACGGCATCATTGTAGTATTGTATCTTAATTTTGCACTAGGACATCATTGCAGTAGTGTATCTTAATTTTGCACTAGGGCATCATTGCAGTACTGCATCTTAATTTTGCACTAGGACATCATTGCAGTACTGTATCTTAATTTTGTACTAGGGCATCATTGCAGTATTGTATCTTAATTTTGCACTAGGGCATCATTGTAGTACTGTATCTTAATTTTGCACTAGGACATCATTGCAGTAGTGTATCTTAATTTTGCACTAGGGCATCATTGCAGTACTGTATCTTAATTTTGCACTAGGGCATCATTGTAGTACTGTATCTTAATTTTGCACTAGGGCATCATTGCAGTTCTGTATCTTAATTTTGCACTAGGACTTCATTGTAGTACTGTATCATGTATCACAATTCACAGGATCTCATGTCTCTTGTCACCTGTACACCATGCTGACTTGTTCATTGTTTTTGTATCCTATATACCCCCTCCCCTGGGTTGCACCTAGAAATGAGATCTGGTTCAGTGTTCCTTTCCAGGTTACCAGTTTTCAAATAAATAAACATATAAATACATCTAAGTTTCAGACAGCAAAATAACATCCACATTTTTACAATGCACCCAGGCCACAAAGTGAGCAAACTTAGGTTACAAACTCCTAATAAAAATGTGTGCTATTGTCAAACTTCCATTATGTTTGTTTCAAGAATAAATAGAAGAAGCACGTAGTGGACCTGGATTGGGATGTATATTCCCAGAAGCAAGTAAGAGGTAATACATCAGAAGCTTCATACTGCCCTAAACTACAAGCTGTCTATTAAATGGGATCATTTTCTGGTTATGTTTGGACAGGCTCAAAGAACACGTAAAGATGTTACAAAAAATACGGGCCAGATGCAGTCTCAGTGCAAAAAACATGCTGCAAATGTAACTTTCAGATAAAAATTCTGCTGAAACAAAGCTTGACATAGAACTGAAAATGGCAGAACCAGTAATCCTTTTAGCACAAATAGGGATAATATTAATATTTGAATTTACTTTGCTAAAAATAGAGCAACAGATACCCACCTCACTAAAAATAAAGAAGCATATAATAAAATACGATAACACACAATGCTGTAATATCCAACAACTAAAACCAACAAAAATCAAAATCCCTGGCCTCAGCAGCAGCTACCTCAGTGGACTCAACAGACTCGCACTGTGCAGAGCACTTCACTGAGCACCACCACAGAGTGCCACCACTCTGACTGGCAACCTTTTGAAGAGCCCACGCCCCCCCCCCCTTGAGAGGCAATTGATGGAGATGCTGGTTCAGGTGAAGCCCATGCAAGCAGACTGGAATGTCTGGCATGCAGTAGTTTAATACAAATTTCAGAAAAACTCTCATAGACCACTGCAGTAAAAGGAGTCTGCTGCCATCCCAAACACACAACAGTGACTGCGAAAAGCACTAGTAGTGTTGTTAGTGCAGGGCACCACAACTCCAGGCAGGCAGCTTCCTGAAAAGCCAGTGCATGTCCCCCTTAAGAGGTGACTGGTGGAGAGTATGGTTCAGGTGGAGTCACTGCAAGCAGGCTGGAATGTCAGGCTTGCAAAAGTTTAATGCAGATTTTGGGGAAAGCTGTCACAAAACAATGCAGTAGGGGGAGTCTGCCACCCTGCCAAACACACAACATTGACTGCCAAAACCACTAGTACTGCTGCCACTGCAGAGCAGAACTTCTCCCCCCCAAAAAAATGTAAAATGTTCTCCTTTAACATTCATATTAGGCTAAAACAAATAATGTTTACTGGCTTAAGGGGATAGTCGGTACTACTTTGCTACAAAGCTGGATCTGCTAGTGCATGGTCCTAAATACCTTTGACTGAAAAATGTTGTCAAAGACAAACTGTAGACAAGGGACCTGACTCAAAGCCAAACCAAATTTGCCAAAGGACACTTCACTCTCCCTTTGAGGGGGTAGGGGGAGTAGACAACTGCCCTAATGAACCACTGGCATAGCCCTTTGAAATATAGAAAAACTTAGCCACAGCATTAGATGTTTATGTCTTTTTTAGGGCCTTACCTCTCAGCTTTGGTGTTCCTATGGATCCCAGGTCCGGTCACAGCTAGCGGCACCTGCATCCTGTGCCTTGCCCAAGCTACACCTCCTCATCTTCATCCTCTCTCAGGCCACATCATGGCCTCCAGTCATGGAAGGCCAAGGGGTCAGGACTGGAGGGAGCTTCTAGGAGCAACAGATGCAATGCCACAGCCCTGCCATCATGCGCTGAGGGTTTAGCCAGTATTTAGCCCACAAGCCCCCCCTCACAGCACATCATGCAATGATGCCAATGACACATGGTATGTGCACCCACACACTGCATGATGAACATCTGAGATGCCAGCCCCCTTACTTACTCCATGACTCACCCCAGCCCCCAGCCACCGCTAGGAGCTAGGAGCCAGCACATGCATGGGTAACCTTCCCCAACCTCCCCAGAGGAGGAAAGCAGTCCCTGGGACACTCAATCCTCCTCCCCCTGGCCAACACCCGACTATCCAAGCTCATTCCCAAACCCAGGTCTCCGGTGTGGTGCGAGGTGTAGCATCCAGCGCCTCAACCCTCAGGCCGGCACAAACCACAGTGTTATAACCAGAGTGGATTAACAGTACCCCTGATAAAGTTAACCACTAGGTAACCAGGTTTTCCACTGGCACTTGAATGAAGTGGTTAAGTCACGAACTGAGCAAGTCTAATTCTAAGCCTTTTGAAGGTCATGGAGACTCCTGTCTAAAATGGTGGGCCAAGCTAGCAGAGATGGGAAAAGAATGCTGGGATAACATGCTGTCTCAGCTCTATCAAACTAAGCAGCTGCATCCACTATCCCTCTTCAAAAATAAGCCATTTTTTTTCAAATTTGGAGATCAAGAAGCGTTTAACCTCCACTGAAACAGATGTCAAACTGGAGATGTATGAATGCGTGGATGTTTGCTTCAGAAATTCATGAAGAACTTTTGCAATTTGCAAAGATAACCTACTTCTCTAAGTGGGAAACAAGTCAAGATGTATGTACTTCATGTGAAGGGACTGGAGGAAGGCAGATGTGGTCCCACTTCACAAAAGTGGGAACACGGAGGAGGCAAAAAATCACAGACCTGTCAACCTAACTTTGTTAGTGGACAAGGTAATCCCTGACAGAAATAATTATATGAAATATTTTCATGCTGCACATATAAAACTACCTAAGTGATATGTGTGCTGCAAGTATGATTTAAATGTTAAATTGGAGCCGTTTGCATGCATATGGCATGTGTGCAGCAAACAAGTGTGGAAACCACGATTTTTATGTTAAATTGGGAAAGACTGCATGCATGCAAAAGAGAAAGTGGTCACTGATAACTGCGCACGTAAAAGTTAAGTGACTTGCTCAGGATCACACTTTACATAAATGGGAGTTGATGAGATTCAAACCCAGGTCTGTATGCCTCCAAGTCTTCTGGCTTGTAGTTCAGTGCCTTTAACCACTAAGCCATACTGTCTGCATACATATTGCTTGCTTGTATGTCAATACATACTGCATCAGAATACATCTGCATGCATGCGGCATGCTTGTAGCCAGTGTATGCTTTTCAGTTTTCTTCTCTCCCTCATCTCATTTTCACAATTGAACTGTAGCACACACACCAATGGAAACACATGTTTTTCCCACCCCCACTACACAAACTTACCCACAAAACCACTTAATTACTTCTGTCTGGCCTGTACTCCTACTATTTTCTGTCCATAGTTTTGAATGCTTCCACACAAACAGACTTTAAGGCACAAACACAGACATAGCAATAACTTGACACACACACACCGACACACCCACATGGCCAGTCCCCCCCATGCACACATACAGTAGCAGGTATGGCCATGCTGCTACAAACAACCCACCAAGTATAGCAATAAGTAAAAAGCCTCTTACTTGAGTACTAGGGAGCCAGAGGCAGAAGTCATTAAGAGATGATGTCATGGGTCAGAGTGCTGGTGTGTACCCCTTGAAATAAATGGAGTTATTTTCTGTTACTATTTTATACGTTATGACGGTGAGTTGGAGAATAATGAAGGCCACTGTTCTACTAACAAGGCCCTCATTAGTCAAGCGGTGGCCTTCATTAATCTCCAACTAGCTATCAATAATGTATAAAATAGTAATTCAAAATGTATTTATTTATTTATTAAAATAAATAAATAAATAACTGTCCGTGAATACAAGGGTCAGTTCTAGAATGTCTGTAACAATTCTAAAAGGTACAACTTATTTGGTTTGACTGAAACGTGATATGCAAATCACGAAAAATTCAAATGTATAGGGTTCATCTGTATATATACCCGGGAGCAGTGCATCAGATTTGGGCTTAAACCAGCCCAATTACTAACCAATTTTTTTCCTGGCTGAAGTTCACCCCCCCGACCAAAATAAAGAACTTTGTCCCTATTTTTCTCCCTGATGCCATTCCATTCAATACCTATCCCCTATGGGTCATAAAGTCACCCAAAGGTGAAGAAATTTGAAAAACACATCAATATTTCAGTCCTTCCTCCTTCTCCAATCTTCCTGTAAAAAAAATGATTTACTTTTACTTACCCGGCCATATGGCCAGAACCTGCAGCCTGGCATAGTGTACCACCAGCCCAGTTTTTAGTCTGCTCCCCTTCTCTCCTTCACAAGAAGCTGGATGCTAGAACCGACCATCACAGGTCCTCAACGTGGTCTGCGACCAAGTTACCTTGCCATATGAAATGACCGAGACTGAGTAGTGTCTGTGGTGGCACAGTAGGCAGGGAAAACTGTGCAGACTAGGTGGGCCAAAAGGTCCTTATCTGCCAACAACTTCTGTGTTTCTATGTTTCTATGAAAAGCTGTGAAGTATTGATTTTCATGGAAATGGCCTTCTCAAAGTTTTTGCCTAATTTTCCAACCATAGGGAGTTCAGGAGGTCTCCATGAAGTGCAAATATCAGCACACTGTGGGGACTTTGAGGGTGAATTTCAAATTCATAACAGCTGTGCTCCCAACAGCCTTTGTATGTAAGTGTGTCATCCTCAGCTACCTTCAAAGATTTTCCAAGTTTACAAAAAACTCTAAAATGAGCCTTTTTCTGTCCAACACTGCACTCCATCCCTATAAGCCCCCACCCACTCTCACTATAAGAACATCTGCATCTCATTAAGCCTTTTCTGCTGACTAGCTAATCATTCCAAAACACACCAACATAACATTCTGGAATATCAACCAAGTGAAAGCCAGTTGATGAAAGACAAGAAGTATTACAAGGTTTTATTTTTACAGCTTACAAAAGGTCCTTTGGGCTTCCACAATTGTTTAAAAGTTATTTTTGTCTGGTTATATTCAACCCTGCTTGCCTGGCAGGACTTCTCAAAACCTGCAGAACCTATAAAGAGAGTACAGATATTTGCAGGCCCACCCAACTGCTTTTATTTTGCACTTAAATACACAGAAAAAGTTTTACAAGAGCTATTACGTTTCTGGTGTTTAACCGTTCTAGCTCCGGGAAAACAAATCAGCCTTCATATAGTTCAGATGATACAAAACCACATTTGGTTCCACATAAGCTAGATCTGCTTCATGTGAAAGCATTTTTAAAACAGGCTAAATATTTGGTTTTTGTTTTACAGATTACTTCCCTAGGGAAGCCAAACTGAGATGCAACATTATGTACTCAGTACGTAGGGAGACTGAACCCAGGATGGTCAAATGAGTTGCTCCTGGACACATGTTAAGTCCATGGCTATGGTGGCATTTGATCTAGACCAGTGCGATCTGTGAATCTCTCAAAGCTCAACTTTTCAAACTTACTCAGTGCATGTGTTCTTATTTTCTAAACACATCACCTTGCACTTTATGGCATTGCATCACAATTGCCAGGCCTTTGACCACCTCTCAGGCTTATCTATGTCACTCTGAAATTTTCTCAGCCCTTTCTCACTGCCCAACTTGTCACAAAGCTTTGAAACATCAGCAAAGAGACACATCTTTCCTTGAATACCAGACTGACCCCTGTGCCACCCCACTTATGACCCCCTTGTCCAAAAATTTGACACTGCTTACTACCAATCTCTGCTGCCTCTCCCTAACTAGTTTCCCACCCACTTGACTAAACCTTTCTCTACACCTAAGCCCTACAGCTTTTTTAGCAGCCTCATGAACAGCATAGAATCAAAGGCTCTGCTGAAGTCAAAGTAGAGCAAATCAACTGCTTAACTTCTAGCCACTGCCCTAGTGATGCAGTCAAAAAACATGATCAGACTGGTCTGCCATGACCTACCAAACACAAACCCATGCTGCTTGCGCTCCTGCAAACTGTTATCTTCTAAGTAGGCCACTAGGCCTTCCATCACTATGGCTTCATTCTGTTTATACATGATGGAAGTAGGATTGACCTGTCTGTAGCTGCCTGGGTCCTCCTTGACCTGCCATTTTGGAGTGGGACTATGCCCCCAGTTCTCCAGTCCCCTAGCACTATCCCTGACTCTGATATGGCCTGATATTTCACCCATTCCTCCTCCCTTTTGGCCACCTTGTACCTTATGAATGGAGATACAACAAAGTTTTACTTCGCTGGTGAATTTCCTGCAAAGTAGCGAAATCTGCCTCCATGAATCACTTCTCAAAGTTTTCCTGTTTGATAGGAAATTTACCATTTGTGTGTTCACCTTGCTTTTGGGTTTTTTTAAGTGCAAATTGCACCAAAAAGCACAGTGGGTGCTGCAGTGTTATCCTATGGGGAAAAATCTCAACTTCGTTATGGCTTATCTATGGAACCAATGGAATTGTTTATGCCTGATCAGCATAATTTACATCTCTGAGTCACCTCCTTTATACCCTGCAAATTTCAAGCCAAAAGACCAAACCATTTATTTACAGTGTAATGTACCTGGTAACTGGTATCTGTTGGTGGAAGCGTGGGTCCTTCAAGCCCCACACTCCACCCAAACTGCCCATTTGTGCATAATGATATGCGTCTGTGGGAGTATGGGCCCTCTGGGCCCTGCGCTCCCATTTACACATACAAATTGAGTCATACTATAGCTCTACAGGCCTGAAAAGGAATCCTTGAAACACTAATTTGCCAATAGCTCAGTAACTGTACAACCTGTGAAAAAATTTCCATTGCAGGTGCAATCTATGACTTTGAAACTTCCTCATGTGCTAAGCTGCGGGTAGCAAAAAAAATCCGTATCTTGCACTGTTTCCGAGATACAGACGCCAAAAGGCACAGCAGACGCCACAATGTTATCCTATGGGAAATGCTGTAACTATGAGCCCCTTGAAAGTTTTGGGACCAAACCACCAAAAGGCATATCTGTGGGACCAGGGCTTGCCACCCTGCCAATTTCAGATGAAAAGCCCTAACCATTTTGGTGCAGTGGAGTGGCAAAGAATTGCATTTTTGAGGTTGAAGTTCTGTTGCAAATTGCAACAGTTTCGCAAAAATAGTCACGACACTGTCTTGATTTGCGACAGTGTCACAGCCGTTTCTGTCATAATTTGCAACACTACGGGGGCTCCAATCTTTAAAAAGGTATTTCTGGGGGTTTCCCTCCAAAGAAGATAGGGCTGTGGTCCTCAGGACACGACTAGGTAAACACAGCAGTCAGTGTTTACCTAGGGGGTCCCAAATTGTAACGGCAAGCATTTTTCTCTCTCGCTAACTAAAAACAAGATGGCCACTGCATGACAGTAAAAGGGCCATTTATGATAGCAAAATGTCGTGGCAGCAGCTTTCGAGAGACATATATATTTTTTCCTATTGACTATAAGGGGAAACTTGTTTTTTGAATAACTTTTGAACGGTTTAATATTTTTTCACCAAATCTTCAAAAGGCACATCAGTGACCCAGATTACATCTTCCCTGACATGTACAGACCAATCGGATACATTGTGTGGGCTGTAGACACGAGCAAAGAAACACACCAAAACCTCTTTTTTTTGTGTGTTTTTTGTTCTGTAGCTCCCCAACTGCTCATCTGACCATAACACAACTTACCAGATCCCGAAATCTATGGTATCAGACCATGCATGCAAATTTTCAGGCAAATCTGTCATACGGTGACAAAGTCATTAAAGTGCAAAATTTGGGGTTTAACATAGAAGTGGCCGTGCAACCGTAACTATACTGCTGCTACTGTTGCAGTACAATACATATATTTATACCCTGCAAATTTCAAGCCAAAAGACCAAACTATTTATTTACAGTGTAATGTTCCCGGTAACTGGTATGTGTTGGTGGGAGCGCGGAGCCAGAGCTGCCCATTTGTGCACAATATTTACCTTACCTGGTGAATGTAGACTGCTGAAATTTCCACCAGAAGGAACATGCAGGGCACATGAAGCACAGCAGCAGCAGGCATCTTCATTCCCCTAAAAGCACTGCGTACCTGGAAAAAAGATAAAAATATGAACAGATGTTTAGGATCAGTATAGGTATCCTCCCTTCCCCTCCCCCAAAAAACCCATTAGAAATGAAGAAAAACTTACCTCAGGGACTGCCTGTGAAACTGGAACCATTGTACAAGCACATGAAGCACTCACATTTGATCAGCAACAACAGTAGAATTGGAGGTAACACATACACCAGCACCAGAATTCCTGAATGCTGACAAAAGTATATACAACACAATTACTGTCACACTCAGACATCTTGACTGTAGTATCCCCAGCACTGAAAAATTAAATAATTACCTTTGGTGGTGGGAAATGTGGTGCATTCCAACATCTGAATCCCAGCATGATGAAGCTTTCTTGGCTTGGCATCATGATGTAATCCTCAGCCACCTGGAAAATAATGGAAAAGCAGTACAAACATATTAGACCTCAAAAGGCCACAATACCAACCCCCCCCCTCTCTTGCACAGAAAAAAAATGAAATACATAGAAATACTTACCTGTGCAGCACCAGCAGTATGTCTGTGAGGATGTGAAACTGGAACCGTTGTACAAGTACATGAAGCGCTCACATTTGATCAGCAACAGCAGTAGAAATGGTAGGTAACACATGCACCACAAGGAAACTTCTTTAGCATTTGGCCACAAGAACTAAAACATCCCATTCCAAGGCAAAAATATGAGACTTCAGAGGAGTTGACTTTGATAAGATGGCCAACATAGTTAAGCTAGCCATGACAAGAAGAAATACAGGTGAGAGAGTACAGGCAAAGTGGGCAAGCATTAAGGATTCAATACTTGAAGCAATATACCATTGTGTTAGAGAGAAAACCAAGAGCAAAAGAAGGAGGAAACCACTTTGGTTCTCAAAAACAGTAGCAGAAAAGGTCAGAGCCAAAAGGCTGGCCTTCAGGGAATATAAGGAAACTCAGCAGGATGAAGATCGGGAGGCATATCAAACTTCCCTAAGGAAAGCAGGGAAGGCAGTAAGGCAGGCAAAGGCTCAAACCAAGGAAACACTAGCATGAACAGTAAAAGAAGGGGACAAGACTTTCTATAGATAGATTAATGAAAGGAGAAAGTCCAGAGGGGACATTGCTAAGATCAAAGGGGATAAAGAGGGTTGCCCAAGTAAAGGGGCAGACTCCATTGTTCCGAGGCCCTGACAAGAGGTATGGGAAGCTCAGGAGAGGGAGAAGGGGAAGTGGAGGGGAAGGGGAGGGGCTGGAATGAAGGGCATGAGGTCACAAAAGGGGTGGACCAAAGGGAATGGTGGGAGCAGTAAGGTGGCAACCGGTGACTGGCTGGACAGAGCAAGGGGCAGGACCAAATTGGGCAGTTATAAGGGCTGCACAGCAAGGGGAGCTCACAAATTTGGTCCAAGAGTTTTTTCCTCTGGAAGCACATTAGTTTGGCAAAAGTTTTGAGCCACTGGGCATTTGGGATAGTGAGGTATTCTGAGTTAAAGTAAAAAAAAAAAAAAGTAGTGTATATAAGATACAATTAAAAGTAAATATATCACAGTAGAGTCGAATTGGGTGCACAAAAAGGATGACTGAGCAGAGTTGGAGGCCTTTGTAAGTGAGTAAACCAGGGAAATCACAGGAGTAAGGTAAGGGACCCAATTGTTAATTTCTGTGGAAGATATGGACTGCAGGTTGAACATGCGAGCAGCAGTTTATCTAGCACCTGTGTCAGGTTTTGATCAGCCTGGTAACTAGTTGCCAGAAGATGATACATTATTGTACCAAGTAAATGATGCACCCCTCGAGGTTCTTGATCTGAGCATGCACCCTCAAGAGGTGGCAGGGTAGAATAATAAGTTTAAGTTTATTTTGTTCAAATGGCTCCAGTTTGTCTATATGGTGTTGTGCCTGGGGGAGCAGTAGAGCCGTGGGGTGAGGGAAACGATAGGAAATGGCGTTCTTGTTTGGTACTGCAGTGTAAGTGCTTGTTTTTTGTTTGCTTCAGGCTGGGTAGCTTGGGTTGTACCTGTGGGAGCAGCAGAGACATGGGGTGACTGCAACACCAGGCAGTGGCATTTTTTG